>JACCIC010000053.1:1275000-2010000 GCA_018907035.1 Sycobia sp. Sy_11 | reverse complement strand
TTATCTTTAATTTTGCCTTTTTTTCTTCTTTTTTTTTTTGCTTGATTTTTGTTTCTGTATATGAAATCGAATGTGTTCGATTAACGTTGTTTCTTTGAGAGTCGAAAGGTGAATATAGCTGTATAAATAAAAAATGACCTATTGATGAAGTTAAATTAATTTCATTGATCGAAAAGAAAGACAAATAGAGAGAGAGAGAGAGAGAGAGAGAGAGAGAGCACATCAGAGACTTGCATAGCTACTCGTTACTTTCAATTTTCCGAGGGTCGCCTTTATATATATATATATACATACACGAAAAAAAGCTCGAGCTCACCCGTAAAGGCCTCCTTTAATTAAACCAGCACTGACTCGGCCAACCGCGGATATATATATATATATATATATATATATATATATATATATATATCCAGTAATAATAAGCGTTCTCCCTCTCTTTCTTCCTCTCAGTCCAGGCCGATGCACCGACGACCGCCCGCCCCGCCGTCGTCGGCGTCTGCGTCGTCGTCGTCCTATATCCGTATAGTGGTCGTTGCTGTCGCGTCGCGACGCCTCTCCCGTGGATTTTTGTCTTACTGTGCCGACGCCGCTGCTACTCTTCCTATCTCCCTCCCTCCCTAACTCCTCCCCCCTCATCCTCTTCTCTCTCTCTCTCTTTCTCCGTCCCTCTCGGTCTCTCTCTCTGGCTCTTACGCCCGTTCCCTCCGCTCGCGCGTCCCCGCGGCATCAGCGCTATAACGGAGCTTTTGAGATTCTCGCGCGACGCGCCGCTCCGCGCCGAAGGATTTACGAGCCGGCTAAAGCCACGGAGTACGCTTTTGCTCGACCCTTTTGTGGCTGACGGGTGCGAGCGCGCGCGCGCGCGCACACCGCGAGATCGCCCGTCTGGATGGCGTGAGTGGAAGAAGGGGTTCGGTGGGGGAGTGGCGGGGCGGCAGCCGACCGATCGTAATAGAGGCTATCGTGCGCGTCGATCCCATAAATCGAACGGAGACTATTATACGCTCGTTCCGTCGCGATTTTAACCAGTTACGCAGTTTATAAATTTTCTATTGTCATATATATATATATATATATATATATATATATATATATATATATATATATATTACGATCGATATCCTGTACATGGGTGACGATGGCGATTTTATTGTCTTGTCAGTTTTATACTGATCGAATATTTTATGATAAAGCCTTTTTTCTATATACATCGTGCTCTAGACTCGAATATGGATCGCGAGATAATGAATGGCCGACTAACGGAGGACTGTCCAACTTTCTGTGTGGCCAATTTCCGATCTATCGATATGAATGATGTTCTAATTGATTAATTCCTTGTATGGAATTGTATAAAGTAGTTCAAAAAGTTAAAAAGCTAATCGCAGCCGTAAGGGAAACATACAGCAATATATAAGAAAAAAAAAATGTCTCAAGACTATGTAATTTTTCAAATCGACAACTCAAAACGTCCGTATAATTTTCATACCTAGTCCAATTGGTTCTCGCGTGACGCGAAATAATCAAGTACAAAAAACTTGGATTTTTGATTTCCTAGGAATTGAAACATTTTTTCGTGAAGTTGAATTATCGTTGTTGAAGTCTGCAACAAGGTAATCAACGCGATCGCGTACGGATTACGTTTAATCCAGGAGTCGAATCGTACCTGCAGCAATTTCTCGTGGAACGAGCCTCGTAATATTGCATTTCGGTATCTGTGCGTAAAATACAATTTTATGTCCAAGCGACGACAGCCTGTTCGGAGGGCCACGTCCATGCAAGAATGAAAACGTTGCGCTCACGATGATTACTTATGTAACTTTAGGGATCCCACATTTATACGGAGTAAATTTAGATATTTTCTTAAGTAGTTTGCCCAAAATTGGCTTCTATATGTACGTAAACGTAAATAAGTAATAAATAAATAAATAAAATAAATAAAATATTTTAAAAAATAAATAAATAAAATAATAAAATATATAAAAAAAAATAAATAAATAAAATCTTTTTTAAACGAGTGCTGCTTGACTTACCAAGAGATGGATTTAAAAAAAAACAAGTAAAAGATGTAAATAAAAAATAATAATATTTTATATTGATGTTACTCGCCATAGCATTTTTTTAAGCAAAAGTACATGTTTGAATATCAATGTAAATATATACACGATATAGTAGGTATTTTACCGTAGCTTTAAGTTCCACACATTTTTAAAGCAATGTTCATTTTGTGGTCTAAGATCATAATTGAATAACGTACATTTCATTTTATAAACGCCCGGTGAATAAAGTCAAATTTTCGGCACATTAATAGCTATGGCAAAGTGGCATATACATTGCCCTCCATAAATGTAGCCCTGTGAAATTGTATTTCACGCCCACTGCGAGTCTTAGCAAAAAAAAAAAAAAAAAAAAAAAAAAAAATCGAAGAAAAAAAAGAAAAACCAAAAAAAAAAAAACGAAAAAAAAAAATCATCTAATCGTACTTTAACGATTTGCTGAATCCTCTTTCGCGTCGCCGCCCTTCGTATCGCACCCTCGTGCAAATGCGCGTGCAGTATACGCGAGACCCTTGCCGCCGGGTTCCCTCGCGCGCACGCGATATTCTTCTCCGGCCGTCGGAGGAGAGGCTCTTTATACTGCCGAACGCGCGCCGGTCCCCTTGATTTATGCCTCTTGCCGCGGTCGATCCGCAACCTACCCCCCCCCCCCCCTCGCCCGCGCCCCTCGCGCGGCCCGTCGACCGGAGGCGATTTTCTCTTTCCGCACGCGCACTGCGGCTCCATTATACTCTCCGTCACTTGAACACAGGGCTCCGCGAATCACGCACGCGCGCGCGCGCGCACTTTCCGAAGCTTTTGCACGCAATTACTATGTGTGTGTGTGTGTGTGTGTGTGTGTGTGTACGCGCGCGCGTGTGGGATTCAGTCGGGCGTATACCGTATTATCGGCTCTTAGCTATCTTATACATGTAGGCAGCAATATTCTATGAATATTACAAATGTATATACACATATATATATATATATATATATATATATATATATACATAATATGACGTAGTTTATACTTCTAAAATGGGAACGAAAACTTGCCACCTTGACAGGCACTAGCGTCGTCACTGCACACTGTCACAGTATCAATAACGTAATTCGAATTTTGCTATGATGGTCCAGAGTCTTTTAATTTACAACTCATTTTTTTCAAGATCTACTTTTATATATCTAATTAGAGAAAGACATTAAGCAATTCTCTTTTTCAATATTCATTACGTTTAATTATGATAAATCAAATGAGCAACGGCTTTCGATCAATTTTCGGATCATCAAATTTTCACTATACTCTGGCCTTTTCGGATATTATTTACCTATTCACATATACATCACAATATCTATTCTTTTTCCCGTCCAACTTACATTATTCGCAAACTTGAGCCTTCGATCTAAGCGAATATATTTTGTGTTTTCTCGCCGATGAACGGTAATCCGGTCCATCGCGGAGACAAAATATCTCACTCGTCCCTGTGGAAAGGGTCGCGCATACAGGTCAAACCTACGTCCGTCAAATAATAGCCGACCTGAATGCGATAGAGGGAGAGCCCGGCGGCCGTGGATCCTTCATAGGCGCGGGCTGCATCGTTCTCGGAACGAGGTTCACGTACAGTCTGTCCCCGCCCTTATATATAAGCCCCGGCCTGCTGTATATTTTTACGGAGAACCGGCGCGGTAAAGTAATCGCGGCAGCTGCGCAAGAGTGTATATATATATTTATATATATATATAAACTCGCGCGCATACACACACACACACACACACATGTACTAATTAGGGCCTGGCGTAATAATACCGGCTTTATTAAATTTCCCCTCGCGGAGGCGCGCGGGCGCAAAGGAGATTCGAAAGAGGAATAAAGGGCGCGGGGAGCGAGAGGGATGAGATCGCTCCCGCGTGCGCGCGGTTCCCCGGTGTTTTTTTTTTTTTTTTTTTTTTTTGTAGCAGTCGTTTTTTTCCTCCTCTTCGGTGTATAGCAGGCGGCCTTGGAGAGCCGAGTGGCAGGAGGAAGCCTCGCGATGTGCCGCGTCGCGCGAGTCTACAGAGAGAGAGAGAGAGAGAGAGAGAGAGAGAGAGAGACAGGCAGAGATAAAGATTGGTATGTTGTTAATTTGAGAGAGCCGGGGTATCGGACGAGGGAGAGACGGAGCGATAGAGAGTAGCGGCTGGGGGCAGGGGTAGAGAGGCTCGGGGAAAGCCCGAGGGAGGGCTCATACATACCTACCCGGCTCGGGCGCTATCATCCTGTCCTTCTTTTCCTCTCCTCCACCTCCTCCCCCTTTCTCCGGCAAACCCGAGCGCGAGCGCGCCCCCTTTCTCATTTCTTTGCCGTTTTTTTTTTTTTTTTTTTTTTTTTTTTTAAGCGCCGCCGCTGCCGTCGACGCTGCTCTCTGGGCCGCGGGGAGAAAGAGAGCGAGAGAACGATTCTGAAACCCCGAAGAATTCTCCCTCTGCCTCTCTCAGTCCCGCTCTCACGAAGGGCGATAGAGAGAAAGGGGAGGGAAAGGGGGAGAGAGAGAGAGAGGCAGTGAGAGAGAAAGGGCGAGACAGAGACAGGGGGGGGAGAGACAGCGGGGAGAGAACCGCCATCCGTCTTCATCGGCCGACAGCGCGACGGGCGGCGTTTGCCTCGAATGCTCGCCAAGGAGTTTTCTTCTTCTTCTTCTTCTTCTTCTTCTTCTTCTGCCTCGTCTTCTTCTATACTTGCTCTTGACTTTTTTCCTCTTTCCGCTCTTACTCCGAAGCTCTCCCGCTCTCGTCCCACTCTTTAGAACTCTAACGGCGAGACGAGAACGTCTTGCATCCAGTATAACCCTCTTCATATTATTATTCCGGAATCGCGAAACCTTGACAAAAAAAAACTTGGATTAAGGTGTTTGCTTTTCTTCTCTAAAAATAAATAAATAAATAAATAATTATATATATATATATATATATATATATATATATATATATTATTTATGTTGGTAAAATTATCCGACTTGAATAGCCAGAAAGTGGAAAGATTAGTAAATAATCGTAAAAATGTAAGATTATGTGTAGGATAATTAATCACGGAACGCTACGTTTTATAATATAATTATATAATTTATAAGACCTCTTGCATATAAAAATAATCAAATAGAAGATAATCTTATTTTAATAAATTAGATTATACATAAAGCGATAGGGAATTAAAAAGAGGATTGTTCAATTAGAACTTCTGAAACTGCCTGACCATGAAATGAATGATATATACAAAAAATCTTCAAGTAACGTTTTGCTATATTTCCTTGAAAAATCAAATATGTGATCAATTATATTACAACAATAGCTTTAAAAAATATAAAGATTTACATCTAATGGTTGATTATGTCTTTAAGATATTTTCGGGATAAATGAATCCAAATTTCGTCCCCATTTTGATCCTAATGACATAAGGATTTTTCATGACTTTCACAATATCCTAGAATCTAATAGCAAAAGGATTTCTTTATGTAATTTATGTGTATGGCTTGAGCAGTAATCCAACAGATACTAATCAATAAATGGAAGATTTTTTACGACTGTTTTTATAAAGTTATAGAAAATCCCGATGCGACGGGGTTAATTGAACGTTC
This sequence comes from Sycobia sp. Sy_11, assembly GCA_018907035.1. Lineage (NCBI taxonomy): Eukaryota > Metazoa > Arthropoda > Insecta > Hymenoptera > Epichrysomallidae > Sycobia > Sycobia sp. Sy_11. The sequence continues at coordinate 2,004,356 of JACCIC010000053.1, read as the reverse complement.
AGTGCTTACAGCACAAAATTATACGACAGCTTCAATCAGATTCGCGGGGTAATTAAAACATTTTCTTGTTGTTGAAGAGGCTGTCTTATTTTCATCGTTCAATATTCAAATTCCGGTCTTCTCATAACTATCTGTTCCATTAAATCTTAATTAATCATAACGATAAGGAGATTTTCGTTCGGGTCTGGTGCTATTTCTCTTTCGTCCCCTGATTCCACTCCCCCTCGCCATTCAGTGCCCGCATCGAACGCGTCTTCGCAGAAAAAATCTAGCCCTGGGTGTACGAATACATATATACATATATATATATATATATAATAGGTAAGCTTTGTCGGCAGCATCTAGCATCGGTGCGAGCGCGAGCTTTTAGCCGGAGCTTTCGATATAATTGCCATCGGAGATTACCGCCCGCCCCGTCCAACGAGGACGGCCGTATAATCGCGTTGAGGAGGGGGGAGGGGGGAGAAACGTGCCGTCCCGGCTGCGCGGTTGAGAAGCGGATAATCCGCGCGATTAATGGCCACTGATGGCCCCCTGGCCGATCGTTCGAACGCGTCCGAGCGAGCGCCGGGCCGCCGACTCGCGCGAGTCAGCCCGCCTTATCGTTCCAGCGCCGCCGTGAAACTTCCGCGCTGCGTCCGCGTCTCGGTCGGCCGCTCCGGCATTGTCCGCGGCCGGAACGGCCGAAACGTCCGCGCGATTCGAAGGGCTAAAACAGAAGAACAAAAAAAAGTTCCCGGCTACAATTAATGCGGACGTAAGCGCCCGCCCTAATTTCCAAAGTCTTTTCGCTCTTGTGTCGGATAAGGTCGTGTGTATTGTGCGCGCGCGCTCGCGTATACTTGTATAGGAGGGAGATCCAGTCGAATCGTCCGAAACGCGAGGACGCGAAAATGATACGAAAGAGTTGATGGAGCGAGGGGGGGGAGGGGTAGGGGATAGGGATGGGGGGGGTTAGAAAGAGACGAGCGCGGGCCAAGCGAAAGCGTTCGCCCGATTCTCCCAACTTTTTCTCGGAACATTTGTATATATGCACATAAATACGAGCGCAGACACAATACGGAACGGGGCCTAAAACCGAGCGAGCGTAGAGCATTATTAATGGGATCTCGGAAGAAGCGACCGCGCGACGTCGCGTCGCGGCGGGCGAGCCGCGCAAAACTCGAAAAACGCGGCTCGGTCGGGAACGCCACCGCCCCGCCTCCCCGCATCTTCCCCCCACGCAACGTGCGCGTAAAGCTCTCTCCCACACTCTGTCTCTCTCTCTCTCTCTCTCTCTCTCTCTCTCTCTCCTTCCTCTTCTCTCCGCTTCGCGGACGCGCGCACACTGACTATGATATATAAAGTCCTCGTGGGCCGAATGACGGTAAACAGCGGTAAATAATAGCTCCGCGATAGAGGATGTATATAGCTCCTCCGATGGTGACGCAGGCGCCTCCGCCGCGGGGCCGGTTATAAGACTTTTTCAAATCCCACCATCGCGGTATATATAGTGTACGTTCTCGAATTTTCGGCGCGGATTAAACATATTGCCAAAGACGAATGTTCGCAGTTTCTTCGTTCGAGAGGGAGCGATTAAAGCTTGGACGGTTATTCTGTTTTTTTTTTTTTTGTATTTATTTTATTGTTTGTTTGTAAAATAGTTCGTTTTGATCACTTGTAATACAAGACTTTGACTAGCCGGAGATAAAAATGAGATTATAAAGTTACAGTATCTATATATAGATCGTTCGTTAATAAAGCTATATCAATTCGGTACGGATTAAAACCATGGTTTCATTGATTTACAATCTAGTATCACGGATATTCTGCTAGGACTATCATTGTATATGATACGGAGAATGACAGAAGGGATATATATATATCACATATTCAAATTTATCGCAAAATCCAAACATAAACGTATATCCATATAATATAGACAGGTATTATACAATTTTATTTTACAGCCGCGTCAAATTATAATTGTGAATTATATACGAGCCTCATCCCGATTGAAATGACTCGCAAATTGAATATGAACACTCCTGTGTTCTTTCAAGCCTGGTAATTGATTAATAGCTTGGCGTTACCATTTTTGCTCTTATATATGTGTACATTTGTGTGTGTGTGTGTGTGTGTGTGTGTGTGTGTGTGTGTGTGTGTGTGTGTGTGTGTGTGTGTGTGTGTGTGTATAAATGTATATGTATATCTATTAACTCTTGCACGATCTAATCCATATCCTAATATCTATATTATGTCTTGGAACAACGATATATAGTTATTAAGATCGTCGAGATATTCGTTAGATAGAATAACAGGAATAATAAATCTTTTTCGCCATATAATCGATATAATCAATGAAGTCGTACAAGTGAGCCAATTATATAATATATATATAACATAATGTTCTCGATTAGCACGGTCGAAGATAAAGCTAACGTCTAATTTAAACAAATCAATCAGTTGACGTTCGCGTATACCCACGTGGTTATTATAGTATGGAGCGTGTTATTATATAGTGTCGAAGTAATTATTGCGCGCCCATAGAGTGATTTATGTTTTTGAAAAAACGCATATTTTAATATATAAGTACATATATATTTGACTATATAATAAATAATCTCCTATACGAAACTTTTCCAATACAAAACTTGTATAAAAGTGGTCGCGCGATGATAACCGAAATATTTATCTCGAATACCATATGTTTTTTTTTTAAGGCTTATTTTGGCGTCGAATACGGATTTTAAATGAGAATCCTGATTCGCGACGCCAGATTATGAAACATCAACACATTCTTAGAAAATAATCATGCAATAGAGGCATATTAGACGCACTGAAGCTTTTTCATGCGTAAACCCGTAAATGTAAAATAAATTTCATGAGCATGCAGATGAACAATTCACTTCTCCTCCTTACTGCACACACGAATTTCAAATCTTCCAAGTTTTCGCCCTTATAATGCCCTTGGCGACGATCTTGCACGTCCTCCGAAACATTACCGAGGACTCCGTGAATAATTTCGATTAGAAACTAATAAATCTCTATCTATACGTGTGCCTACATCTAGTCCTAGATAAGACACAATGCAATGATAATCCGTATAACATAAATCGCATGTAATTGCGCGCCTATGCTTGCAGAGAGGAAGCGCGGCCGGCAGACGTACACCCGCTACCAGACCCTCGAGCTCGAGAAGGAGTTCCACTTCAATCGCTACCTGACCAGGCGGCGCAGGATCGAGATCGCCCACGCCCTCTGCCTGACCGAGCGCCAGATCAAGATCTGGTTCCAGAATCGCCGGATGAAGTGGAAGAAGGAGTCGAAGACGAAGGGCGAGCCGACCTCGGGCGACGGCGACACCGACATCTCGCCCCAGACCTCGCCCCAGGGTTGAGCCGGCCACCCCCTCCCCCGGCGCGACCATCGCGACGAGGATGACGACGACGACGACGACGAGGACGACTAAAGACGACGAGGCATCGCGAGGGGGCGGCGGCGGAGGTGGAGCAGGGGGAGGCGCGCGCCGACAAACGGAGCGAACGCGAGAGAAAACGAGGTATCGCTGTAGAAACGACATAACAACAACAACAACAACAACAACAGCCACAAAATCAACAACAACAAAAGAAGGCCGGTGCCTAGATACTTTTACCGCCACACGCGTATTATATACGTCCACTATCCGTGCCCACTTACACCCTCCCCACGTCGGCCGCCCATCATGAAAAACCAACGCGACGCATGCGCGACGAAGGTTTAAAGCCCGGCGATTTACGTACCATCGTCCTCTACCTTACGTCCCGCCCATCCGCGCATACCTAGCCCACCCCCTGTCCGGAACATCCAGAAGGTAAACATATATATCTGTGTATATATATATATATATATATATATATATATATATATATATATATATATCTATATACACAGATATGCTTGTGTGTATGTGCATATATATATAAAAATAAGCTGCTCGTACCAAATAATATGAATGAAGACGTCGAGAGGAAGAAGGACGCGTAGACAGAGACAGGAAGGAAGAATGAAAGTAGAGAAAGAAAGAAAGAAAGTTGTATTGTAGAGGGAAAGAGATCGGAATTTATTATATATGTTGTTTGTTCCTTTTCTCGGGGAATTCCAAAAGCTCTTTTTACTTGTCATTTGATTCTTTTTTTTTTTTCATTTCATCAAAGCGCGATCGTCGACGTACACACAAGGTGGGCGTAGAAAAGGAACGACAGACATGTACATGATGAAGCGCTCGCAGGTGCGAATGACGGGAATATGCGCAATTATATATTTAATATATATATATATATATATATATATATATATATATATATATATATACGCTAAAATCCGAGTATATAGCGCGTTTATAACCTAATCCTTTTGCGTTTAATCGAATATATTAAATGTATGTAATTTATGGACGTGTATGCGTGTGAGAGAGATAACGAAATTTCTGTAATTCGCGAGAAGCATGAGATGCGCGTGAGAGGATTTTATTGCGCGCGCGCGCGTATCGCGTATGCATATACACGATTGGGTCACGAGGCCGAGAGAGATGCGCGTGCGCGCTCGAGCGAGCGTTGGCGTTTATTAATAATGTACGCGACAGTGAGAAAGAGAGAGAGAGAGAGATTTTGTAAAAGCTTGAGAGAAAAGCGTCGAAAGTCGGGACTATAACGAAGTTCGCGAGGACGGGTTGTCGGGGTAAGTATTATAATAGAACGGTAATAAGCGAGTCATGGGTGAGATAAGGCGGAATGTACGTACGAATCCAAAGGATCCAGCACGAGAATTTTCTTTTCTTTCTTTCTTTTTTTTAATATTTATTATGTCGATAAATGTATAGGGGAAAAAATGTAAAATTATCTAATTGATCTGAATAAAATGAACGCGAAGAAAAAAACGGAAATGCGCGCGCCCCCGCGCGGCATTTCATTTAATTTTTGTGCTAGTTGTATAATATATATAATATATATATATATATATATATATATATATATATATATATATCTTGTAAGAAGAAGAAAAATTAATGGATCATGCATTATTATTATTATTATTATTCTTAATATTATTAATAAAATTATTATTACTATTACAATTATTATTAATAGTATTGCGTCTCTACTTAGCGATATTGAAGGTAGGACCGATCACCATTTAGTCTTTTTTATTTTTATTAGTTTAATTGACGTATATGGACGATGTGTTAGTTTTCCATATTCTTCCTCTTCCGCGAGTGACGCGGAATTGAGAGAAACGAGGTGCAGTGTCGCGCAAACCCTGAATTCAACTCGATCGCAGAGGAGCGCCGAGGATTTCGATTTTCTCGCGTTCTTTCGCCTCTCGACCTTCCCCCACCGGCGCCGAGTTCGATCTTTCGAGAGTGCGATGGGGAAAAAAGAAGAGCAGAATGAAAGGAACGAAAGCGATGCGGAACAAAGGGGGAAATCGGAGTGGGACAAAAGACGGGAGGAAGCGAAAAATTCCCGAGCGCTCGCGTCGGGGATCGCGCGAATGTACCGTCCGGTCGGCCGATTCGTCGCCGGACGCCGCGACATGCTTTACACGGCGAGTACTCGCGATTATCCCTTTAAATATCCCAGTGGTTCGAATCCTTATTTTTGTTTTATTTTTTTTTTTTCTGCTTTTTCCTGTTTGTCGAGGCTCAACGCGGAATCGAACCGCGCGACTAGGTGGCTGAATTTTCAACTTTATCGTGCGAATTATAGATAGCAGTGTCTCGCAAAAAAACTCAAAATTTTTATTACATCCCCTTCATTGGCATTTTTAACGGGCACGTTGGACTTTACCGTGTGCTTTTCGTACGTTGCAAAATCATCGGTAAAGCATGTGCGCTTCCAATTCTTCTTTTTTCTTTGTTTTTTTTTTGTTTTTTTTTCATTTTTTTACATTGTAAATATCCTCGCGCGATTCTGTGGCGTCGGATCGGCAGCAGGCGAGGCAACGTGATCGTGACTCAGCCAAAAAACAAAAAAAAAAAAATAATAAGAAAGAGCGCGTGATATAATACCATCTCGTAATAAATTGAAGCGACCCTGATAATTTCCCGACAGCCGAAGGCGACGGTCGTTTCCGTAGAAATACCGTGTGCGCGTGCGTTTACGCGTGTATGCGTCTTTATTCTTGTACGCGTGTGTAAGTCCATGTGTAAATATGCGCGTACGTCCGTCGTGTCGCTGCACCTCGTGAATCGTAAAGTGAGCGACTCGCGACCTTGATCTCGGTTCCATTGAGTCTTTCGTTTGTTGTTTTTTTTTTTTTTTTTTTTTTTTATCGTTTTGGGAAGACCCGTCGCGAGAATCGCGGACGTTCGTCCGTATAACGGAAGTCGATTGCCCCAAATCTCGCCACCCCCCCCCCCTCGGTCAATTGAGGCGAGGAATATGAGGGAGTTGTTCGTACCCGAATCAAATATGTTTCTGTCGTTCGGTCGAGCCGTAATCTGGATCATTTGGAGAAAGATCGATTGACGTATGCGACGTTCCTTTTCATTTAAATCCGGTTTGATGCGAAAATCGTCGGTAAGAAATCTAAAATACGGATTACGGAAGCTTTTGATCCAAAAGCGAACCTTCTCGATTAAATGCCCTCGTTGTTACGTAAAACCGGCCCGATTTCATCATTGCGAGGGCATTGCTCGGCGAACCGCTCGACCGTATCCTCGAGCTGGAATCCCATAAATAACCCGACGGGCACAAAGAGAGACCCGAGAAACTCCGTCGTCCCCGAAATCGGCTATATACGTTCGAACCCCGTGCCCGGCGTCCGTCTCGCGAGTCCCGCCTGTAAATATAGGAGCATTGATAATATTTCGAACGCGAGATAATCGACTGGTCGACCGCGATCGTTCGTTTGAATATAGTATAATAGACTTCTTTTCCACACCTCGTTTTACAATAGTAATCATAGCAATTACCTATATGAAAGGGACGGCCCGTTTTTTTTTTTTTTTAACTGCATCACGGAGCAACACGTGGCTAAGTTACCAACGATACGATCGTACGCTTTTTCTTCTACTTTTTCTTGTGTATAATTTTTCACCCCGCAAAACCGATAACTTCCTATACATATACATATAAATGATACATGGTATACAAAAAGATTGTTTACGAATCATTTACCACTACTTTTCGTCGTTCTTTCCCCACTCTTGTCGGGTTATTCGGAAGCACGCGGCACTCGCACGACCCGCGACTATTTATATATACAGCAGGATAATATAATATACAGAATATATATACATACATACATACATACACACACATACACACATATATATATATATATATATATATATATATATATGCAAAACCGTCCGAATACACTGGTAAAGGACGCCTTTACCTCCCTCCCCCTCCCCTTTTTGATACTATGAACGATATACGTAACACAACAAAACAAAAAACAAAGACATTCTCTCACGATTCTCGCGCGATTAGGGAGGGATAATATTATATTATAGATTCTATAATGATATTATTGTGTGCGCCCGCGCGCGCGATGTACAGTAAAGTCAATGTGCGAATAGTTTCGCCGCGTATGATATCCCGGTGAATTATATATGTATATACACATATATACATATATATCAAGAGAGGGAGGTGTGTGCATATATATGTATACATATATATATATATATATATATATATATATATATATATATGTATATAATTACCTGCAGCGTTTCTAAAGTGCCGCGGGGCTTCTCGAATACACGCACCTTCATACATACATACATATACATATATATATATATATATATATATATATATATATATGCAAATGAATTGTGTAGGAGTGTAATCGAGGTCATAGTGTAATAGTCGTTGATTCTTCGTTTTTTTTCTTCTTCGCTCCTTTGCTTTCGCTCGAGTCGAGGGAACGAGGGAAGACTTCAAGGGGGAGTGAGGAACGGATAAATGAAATGAAATAAACATCGCGTAATATAAAGTTGTAGGTAAACGATTTATTAGAGAGATCCCGGTCGCCGATATTTATATACATATAGATATACATACATACATATATATATATATATATATATATATATATATATATATCTTACCGCGCGTCGCGACGTAATACTGTGCTGTGTTGTAAAATTAGTTCGACACTTAGGTTTTTATGATTATAATGCATAGAAATGCGAGATCGAGAGTGAGAGAGAGAGAGAGAGAGAGTGAGTGTGATAGCGAGAAAAGCGTACTGTAACGATATACGTAATTGAGATAATACATTAATATTATTATATAAAAAAAATATATATATATATAAATATACGTAAATTAGAAGGCGGCGTTTTAATTTTAGGCGAGGTGTGAGATTTTTCAGACTATACGCGGAGACGTACACATATTGTCCACGGCTTCAATAATAAAACTAATAGCGATTAAAGGAGTCAAAAATGAAAAAGCAAATGATAATAAAATGATATACGTAATAATGTGATGCGTGGAGGCGTGGACGTGACAAATCTGGTCGGGTGGCCGGTCATTTTAAATTTAAAAATGGCGAATAAAAACAAAAATAACGACATAAAATTCAGCGTCTATAATAGAAACGAAACTCGAGCCGATCTCCATGATTCGCTTCACGAATTAATTTGGCAATCTTGAGCACAACTACGCCACCGCTGGCAGATTTGTCTTCGTCGCGCGAGCCCTCGACGCAAGAGAGAAACAAAAAGTTGTTGGAAAAAACGGATATACGTAAAACAAAAAAAAAAAAAAACAAAAACAAAAAAAGAACACGCGGTCGAGCGCAACCGCAGCCTTCCTTGCCGAAGAGATTTATTTATGTAATTATATTCCACTTTGGTAGAGCAACGAACTGTAAAAGAAAAAAAATAAGGACGAAAAGAATAAAAAAAAAATATATGAACAAACGAGAGCTATGAGAATAAAAAGTATAATGTCTATATACGCGATCGACCGAGAGCAAAAAACAAAGCGAAACAAAAAAAAAAAAACAATAATGATAAACGGACGAAAAAGCAATCGGCATCTACGCTCGGACGAGCCGCACGTCGAAATCGGCAAATATTATATTCAAGTATATTATATATTATACACTCGATCGAAACGAGGCAAAAAAGTAAAACCAAAACAAAAAAAAAAAAAAAAGAATAGAAAAGTAAAGAATAATCGCGGAAAAGCCCGCGCGTCTGGTCGATCGTTGATTATTTTCGGTCGAATGTGAGCGCGCGCGCGCCGAAAGAGCCGGCCCGGGCCCTCCCGCGCCCCGTCCGCCGCGCCGCCGATATAATACATAAATCAATCCGGCGCACACCCGATGAAAGCGCTTATAGTCTGCGCGGCGGCTGGGGCGAAGGGGCGGGGGAGGCGCGGGAGGATGGAAAAAGGAAAAGAGAGAAAAAGAAGAGAAAGAGTGAGAGAAAGAGAGAGAGCATGCGATTTTTTTTGTTCATTTCTGCTTTGCGCTGTATTGTACATGTGTATACCGTTGTTTTTCGTATATATATATACAATTTTTTGTTTGGATCATCGTCGTATATGTAGTGTATGTAGCGCCGAAGTTTGAAAGAGATTCTGTTTCGTCGGATTTTTTTCTTCTTTTATATATATATATATATATATATATATATATATATATATATATATATATATTCACGCGTATATGTTTGTCTTTTTTTTGGAATTTTCAGTTTCGAAAATTTTAGACAATTTGAAAAATCTCACCACAATAAGCGAAATTATTTATAAAAACAAAGGAAAGAGTAAAATTATGTAATCCAATTGCAACGATTGCTTAATTTTATATATAATAACGACATTGATGTTTTTCTTTTTTTTTTTTTTTTGAAATAAAAACAAAATCTTATCGAAACAAAGCTTTTATTTTTCGTTGTCTTTTATTTTCATTTATACCTTCATTCGTCATTGCGCTTTTATGATTTGTCTCATCCCTCCAAATTACAATCCTGTCACATAGCCGTAGAAGGAAATGTATGGGTAATCCTTCGTTATTTATTTATTTTTCTTAATCCAGTGATCTAATGCACGATGGCGTCAGACGCGTATGTATAGGAACGATTTTGAAAAAACTCGCGTTTTCAGTAGAAAGAGAGCGAGTCTGGCGAGACCGTCAGCGCAGCGCTCACTCCACGAAGAATCCGCGGTCGTCACGCGGAACGACTCGTCGTTCGTCCATTGATCAGTCGACGATCCACATTTAGGTCAGTTATTAACGATCCGCGTGGATCTATGCACAGAGGGCCCGACCGATGCTCGAGACGCCCCCTCAGTGTTTTACGCGGTGTGTTTTATTTACTATCTATTATTGCAATTTACTTCTTGGCGTAATGTCGCGCACTTCGACAGCAGGGAGGTTTTAAGTTACACACACACACACACAGACACGTACACGTACGCACACGCACACACATACACACGTATATATATATATACTTGTCAGTTATGTTACGCATACAACTGAAACTGCATGAGTTCATCCCGGCGTATAATGATTGTACGGGAGCAATGTTAAAGTTTATTATTTTCCTTCCTCTATTTTTATATGATCATATCATTACGTATGCGTGTGTACAGTCGGGAGCTTCATATACCAAAGATCGAAATCAATCTCGGACGTAATTCAAACTTTTGAATATAATATATAAGGCGCAACGGACTCGCAAGGTACATATTTTCGTTCAGACCGCATGCATTATGTTATCTGCGACGATTTATTTTTCCCTTTTTTCTCGCATTCTGTACATATAATTTTATAAGTTCATACGCGAAACCATATTATTTTCCACTCGAGAATTCATGAAAAAGAAAAAAAGAATAAATAAATAAAGAATTAACGATTAAACAATATACAATATACGTTCCGAATTTGAAATATTCGCCGGAAGATACGTGTATATATAGTGTGCTTTTCGGCTTATAATTTTCGGCGAAATTGACGGTGGCGCGGCGACGCGGTCGGAATTTGTAAGAAAATAAAAATGACAGAAAAACGAAACAAAAAAAAAAAAAAAACAAAACAAAAAAACAAGAAATAAAGATCGATCCCTCGCGCGCTCTGTATTTTACATTTTATATAAAACGTGCAATTATCCCGTTTCCCCGGACGTCGCGCGCGTACACGCACACACGCACACGTGCGCGTCATGCACACGTGCACATAGGAAGTGAGCAGGGACAGGGGGAGGGTAAGCGAAATCGATGTAATCGGCGAATTGCCCATTAAGAGCACACCGACGTGCGGCCCGTTATAAATCGCATTCCCCGATATATATGTGCGCATATATATATATATATATATATATATATATATATATATATATATATATATATTCGTACATCTCCTGTATACGTAAGGGTGGGGTGGGGGGTAAAAAAGACGGGAAATATCTCGAAGTATCCTGTATACGAAAGAATATTTAAACAGACAAAAAGAGGTACACGTATAAGAAGGTGAGACATTTTGGGAAAAGAGTTAAAAGAAAAAGAATTTAAGAAAAAGGGGATAACCTATAAGAGCGATAAAAGTCGAAAAAATTTTGTATATCTATATACTGGATCTTTAGTAAACTATACTTATACACCATAGGTATACATGCGAGTGCGGTGAAAAGATATGCGTAGGCTTATAACTATATAGCTATACATAGGGGTATAAATGCAAATTATATATTTTATCTCTATTCGTATATCCATGCCCGCGTTATATTAAAGGAAACAGAGAGACAGAGTGAGAGAGAGAAAAAAAGGAGAAGAAAAAAGAAGGTTTATGAAAATTATGCTAAATACGACGATATACGTAAAAAAGGGGGGGGTAAATCAACGCGTGAATATGTATGTAGAATCCAAAAGTAAAATGGAGCCATATATAAATGATTAAATATGCCATAGGGCGTGAAGAAAGAAGGTCGGAAGTGGGGGAGCGGTGAGAAAATGATAGTCCGTGTGTCTTGAACTATAAGGCTTGCGACCCCCTTCGCTAAAACGAGTAAAGATATCTAAATTTTAAGTAAATTTCGCATGTAAGTCCGAATGAAAATAAAACGTGTGCGTATGTCCCGTGAGGTCAGTTTGATCAGACGGGGGTGGCTATATCGACAGTGGTATGTTATCATTATTTTTCTCTTCTTTTCCGATTCAAAAATAAATCCGAATATGATGAGTAGAATAGCAAAAGATTATCGTATAGGAAGCCTCAGGTATATATATATATATATATATATATATATATATATATATATATACATATATACATATATATACTTTTCACTCACGTCGTGAACCCCGTTATGAATGGATAAGATAGAGAGGTAGATATTGATAGGTGAAGAACGATAAGTTACAGAGTGAATGAGAATGTCAGAAAAAAATGAGATCGAGGTGTTTGCGGAGTTGTAAATATTGTCACGCTATATATATATATATATATATATATATATATATATATATATATATATGTATAATTATATATAAATGTCCGCAAAAGCCAAACGAAAAGTCTTATTATAAATATACAGATATTATAGAAATAGATTAATAGTCCCTATATATTATATTTATATATATATATATATATATATATATATATATATATATAAATAATGATATTATTTAGTTGTGTAGTATTTATCGAAACTATATTATTATTATTATTATTAATATTATTATCACTATTATTATTATAATTATTATTATATGTGTTATATATTATTATACATTTCGTCGTAAACTAGAGGACGCTCTTTTGTTTTCTCCGTAATATGTCGAATTAAAAATATTTTTCACACAATATGCAAAGAAGAATACAAAAGACAAATTCTAGTAAGTCGGAAATGCATGCATGTGCGTGTGCGCGTGTGTGTGCGCGTGTGTGACTCGAAATAGTCACTTTTCTTTCCTTTTCTCATATAAATAGATATGCATAGGAACAACATTAAGAGTGGGAAAAAAAGCAGCGAGTTATTCGTATGCTGTATATCAAAATTAAACGAACTTGTCGAATATATACGAATCGTAGTTTAAAATAATTTTTTTTAAGCGGTGCAACAATACAAAAATACATACACGCATACCTAGAGCCTCGTCCTCGCTCCCGCAAATGCTAAAGAGTTCCTGCACTGATTTACCACCCCTCTTCCCACACTTATCCGGAATCCGTCTCGACGGAATCGCGTTGCTTCATTATTGTACCCGTTATCTATATAGATATAACATTTTTTTCCTTCTCATTTCTCATCACTTTCTTGAAAAAAATCTCCAGCTGTAAATTGGCGAATACCAAGAGGGAGAGAGCCAAATGATCGCGCATATATCGCTCTTAAAATTGAAAAAAAAAAAGAAGAAAAAAAAACGAAAAAAGCATATGCGTGAACGCGACTCCGTCGATCGATCTCTGTCACCGTATACACGATGAAAATATACGACAATAGATAAGCGTCTTATAAAATTCCGGATAATTACCGATCAGCAGCAGGATGTCGAAGGTGTTCCTCCCGGCGACAATGTCGATTTATTCGGTATCGGAGCCGCGGTGCTGCATCCATTTGAAACCGCCCGACCGACACGCGCGAGGTATCGACACGGCCTGCGGAATCGCGCGCACCTCTCCCACCCACGTAATGACTCGTATACGATACCGCGTAGGTAAAGTAGGTACCTGTTTAGTAGTTTTAATGAGGGATTGATGGAGAAAAAAAAACATAGTAAATAAAACTTATTGATAATATTTATCGCAAGGCGTGTGTATTATATATCTCGTAGACTCTGTGTGTAATCCGCGCATAGAGCGGACGGGGATAATGTCTGACGACAACGACGATGGGACAGAAACAGAGAAAGGAGGGAGATATATATATATATATATATATATATATATATATATATATATACACCGTGCACTGGTATAGTCGGATTGTGCAAAGCCCCGCTGAGTGAAAGCTGCGTAGTGTAAAAAAAAAAAAAAATGACAATATATATTGCGAGAGGGCCGCGACGGCGCGGCGTCGCGTCGCGTCGCGCGTCGGTCGCATCGGTGCGTCAGTGCGGCAGACCTATTGTGTCCGTAATTAATGTTTTTTGTTTGTTTTTTTTTTTTTTTTTTATACGAATAACCATAAGACCGTTCCTTGTTGCTCGGACAAGGCGTCATTTATCATCGGGAAGATTTCTCGATTTCTTTACATCTTCATTTTTCATTTTTTTCCTTTTTTTTTCTTGCTTAACTTTATTTTGTGTTTTTTTTTATTTTGTTTTTTATACAAAGTTGAATATGTAGATTCGAAAGCCACTCGCGCTTACATAAGTATTTATACAATTGTCTAACAAATCATAAGGATTTAAGGAATTTTTCACTTTTTAGTTAATTCTCGGCATATAAGAGAGAACACCTTCGACATCGACATGTCCATTCTGTTTACCCTCTTTCCTGCTGTACCATCCAGAGTATCGTCAATAACAAAAGTCAAAAAAAAAAAAAAAAAAAAAAAAAAAAAACTCACCTGCCACCGAATGACAAATAGCGAAAAACCATCGAAGCTCAACAAATCCAACACGCGCGAGTATGGGCAAAAAGCTAGAAAGACCAAAAAGTGCACGAGTATTTTCGCTACTTTGAAGCCAAAGGATAAAATATCTGAAAACTGATAAAATTATCTATAGGCGCGAGAGGGTATAGTAGATTGTAGAATTGATGAAAAATAAAGACACGCGAACGCGAGCGCAATATTCAACTGACGTGCACCATTATGATATTATGGATTTATACCGAGGGGAGAAAAATTTCGAGGTTTATAAATAATAATAAACGACAGGAACTTTTGTGTATAAATAATAGAGATGCGAGAAAGATATATATATATATATATATATATATATATATATATATATATATATAGATCATAAAAGTATAAGTACAATTATTATTATCATTACGCATTATTAACGAAACGTGTATATGATTATTTTGTAGTATCCAATCAGTGCGTTAAGCTATATAAGTATATTTATGTAAGTGCATACGACAACAACCACAACAGAAGAGAGTGCGAGAGAAAGAGAGAGGGAAAAAAAACCCCGAGCGAATCAAGTCGAGTAACCGCGTTACCCCGTGCTTACGCGAAGAGAGGACGAGGACGATTAAGCTCGCGCGATGACATACATTACAATATACGTATTACGTATTATAAAACAAATGCGTGAAAAAGGAAAGAGAGAGAGAGAGAGAGAGCGAGAGAAAGAGAGATAGAGAATACAGGATAAAGAGAGGGAGAACGTGCGCCGCTTTTCACGGGCAATTGAGCGATGCGCCTGCGCGCGCGCATACACACACATACACACACAGGAGATACACACACACGCATGCATACGAGGGAACGATATATGATTTATATTATATATGTATTATGAGCGCCGCGGCGATGGCTATTAATGATAAATATAGTATTACCTGCTATTGCGTCGACGAGTCTAAACCATATTGTATTATATATAAGAGTCTGTCCATATTAATAATAATGACATTAATTATAATAACTGTGTTTGAGAACGAGAAATAAAATGTGGTTGAATATGAAAAAAAAAGACAACAAAAGGATTCACTTCATGCCCGTGTCTGCCATACGCATTATTTACACTATACTTATATATCCCATATTGATAATAATTGTTAGCTAATTTATTTTTCTTCGGTCTCATTATAATTTTCTTGTTTATTTGCTTTTTATTGCTACAGACTAATACGAAATACCTTTTACTCGTATCGTTACTTAATTCATTTAAATTACAAAAATTTTTTCTTTTTCGCTTTTGTTTGAACATTATAATATGGATACGTCTACTTATTCGGTAGACGATTCACTGAAGAAAACAAAAAAACACAGCTTTGTTACACCGAGCTGTGGCTTGTTTTATATATATATATATATATATATATATATATATATATATATATATATATATATATATAATCTCCAAGAATCTTTGCACAAGTTTCGCCTGTTCTCTGATGCCATCAGCCAGGAGTGCGGGGTACTGGAAGGAGATGGAAGGTTGGGGAAAATGTGCCAGAGAATATCACCGTCCTCCGAATTTCGTCAGGTGAGTATATATATACGTATATTCGGCCGTGGGGGGTCCAGGCTTACCATCCGCTCCTCCGACCGCCTCTCCTCCTTGCGTCCCGCCAGCAACTTCTCACTCTCTCTCCCTCTCACACCCTCCTTCGTCCTTCCCTCTCTCTCTCTCTCTCTCTCTCCCGCAAAACTCAGTTTGCATTCACGCTCGCGTGTATATATACACACAGACATATATATGTATATATATATATATATATGCCGCGCTCGTGCCGCCGCCACCACCGCAAAGCGCGCACGTTCGCGGAAGGAACCATTGTATAATCCAAGATGGCCTCCGCCTCGGAGAGGATTATTATTGGCTAATACGAGGCGAGAGGCTCCGCCTTGGCTCATGGCCTCGTGACGGGATGATTTATCGACTTTTCTGTCCGTGAGCGAGAGAGGGAAAGAGAGGGCGAGAGGAAGAGAGAAAGAGACAGAGAGAGAGAGAGAGAGAGAGAGTGTGTATAACCCGTACGGCACCCAGCGGTGCGCGAACGGCTCATAATACACCTATATATACCTATATCTATAACCCGTCTCTACTTCTTTCTCGCACCCACCCATCGACCCGCACCTATATCCTATATATATATATATATATATATATATATATATATATATATATATATATACACACCTACCTTATCATCCCGTGCTCGTATACGTCACAGAGGGTGCTCCGATCCCCGCGCGAGCGGTCGCGCCTCTTATTATGATTTTGAGGGCTCGGTGGGTAGGGCTAGGGACCCTCCCGAAGACTCCCAAATATATATATATATACAGCGCTCGCACCTCCGAGTTTCCGGATCGCTGAGGCGTCTCTCCTGGATTTTGTGCCCCCCCCCCACCCCCTCTTCTTGGCTGAAAGTTCCATTGTTCCTCTCTGTGGCTTTTGTGCGCTACACTCGGGAGCGCGAGCGAGCCTCCGCACCTGGCGCCGATGACGACGACGACGACGATGATGATGATAATGGGCCAAGGAACTTGCGCCAAGGCAGCCAACGAGCAGGCGAATAGGAGGGCGTCAAAGCGACGATTATAATATACTGGCTTTTGAGATTAAAGTTCGGCGACGAAGTAACGCCGTGGACTGACGAACTTTTTCACTCTTTTGCGTTTTTCAAATTTTTGAATTTCTAACGACGCGCGAAGTGTGATTCGTTAATATTTTTTTCCTCTATTTATGAAAGTCTGATTTTTTATTTAAATAATATTTTTCTCAATCATTCCACATTGGCGTGATTTTTTTTTGTTCGTTGGTTTAATGTAGATTTAACTCTAAAATTATGATTTTTATATAAAATAAAGGTCATTATAGTATTAATGAGTATCATTAGTATAGTCGAAGAATCGAAGAATCTTCCGTTGCTAACAAGGCCTACTCTGCATCCTGCATACTTCCTATCAAAAAGTAAGTATCATTCACAGTCTACAATATCGAGATTAACGTCGGAACGTATATAAAAAAATGTATTACATCTAATTCGTTTGCGATTTGCTGTACCTACCTCAAAATATAATGCGTACAAATAATCATTGCGAATGTTATCGTAAAGGAGGAAAAATCTTGGCACCTTCCGCAGAGGTGTAAGTTTGAATGATCGCGCAGATTCTCCGAATGTTAATACACACGAACATTACGCGTACATTGCTTGGAGGACAGGCAGTCCAGTAATGGGTCGTAATACGGTATAGCGATATATTTATGAAATGAACCAAGAATTTTTCTCATTTACGAGCTTATCTTCGTATCCGTATAAAGGGTGTTAAAAAAAAAAAAAAATTACAGAACCATAGAATTTTTTTGGCCGTCCCCGTGCATTCGAGAGCGAATCTTCAATTCCGACATTCGTATCGTTCCCAGAAATCTTGCCTCCATCCACGTCTCCCTCCAGGCGGCTCTCGAACCTCGCTACCCCATTCCTAGCGTCCCGCGAAAATCGAGCAATTTTCCCGGTCGATCGACGCGGATCCAAGGGACAAGCGACGTAGCGCCGTAACCTCGGATCCCATTCCCGATCTCCGCGCCCTCGTATAGAATCCGCGTGCCCTCGGCCTCGCCCCTCGCGAATCGCTTGGCGCATCATCGTCATCGGCTCTTCTCCTTCATAAGTACGCCAATCTCCCTCCAACCCTAGTTGGCCCGGTGTATCATTAAAGTCGCTCTGCCATAGCTCATTATAGGTGCCTGTGGCATCGACTCTGGACTATTTATCCCCTCCCTATCCCCTTCCTCGGGCGTATGTATACACATGCCCATGTCTTCAGTCTCACAAGCATGGGCTATAACCGTCTGATATAACCGTTGGGTGGGGAGGGGGGGGGGGGAAGGAGAGAAAGCTGCACATGCGAACGATGGAGCTGGATACAAGAAGTCGTAAGGTACGTCAGAGTGTGTGCGATGGGTACTGGGCTCTCAACGTCTCATTACGTGTATATATATATATATATATATATATATATATATATATATATATGCAGGGTGACCCAAATATGATTGCTCACACTAGTGGATCGTTAATCAGCGGGGCCGGTCGAGCACAAAGTTTGCACGAATTTGGGGAAAGTCGCAGATAGTTCTTGCGCTACGTCCCGATAATCGTCAACCGATGAGCGAGCGCTAACGCGGCTTGCGATCGAGAGTACGCTCGGAGTTCATTTGCACAATCTAGGATGATAACTATCGAGTTTTCCAAGATGCACTCAATCTTCGTATTCGACATCTTATGTTCATTGTACCGATCCGCTTGTGTGGGAAATCATTTTTGAGACGCCCAGTATGTACAGGGAGGCTCCCGATATTATCCGATCCTTCACGAGGGGGCGACAGTATGAACGAGAAGAGTGAGAGAGGAGGTAAAGGATGAGCTCTCCCATCTCACCCCCCCCCCCAAACCACGTGCAACGTGCAGGTGTCTCTGGCTGAGGTCACGTTGGAGAGAAAGGGGATAAGAGAGAGAAAGAGAGAGAGAGAAGAGAGAGGAGAGAGAGCGAACAAGAGAAAAGCAGAAGAAGAAGAAAGGGAGAGAGAGAGAGAGAGAGAGAGAGAGCCCAACAGCCCGTCAGGATAGAGCAATCATAGGAGAGCAGAGCCAATGCTGCTGGACGGTCCTCTGTACATGTGCAAAGCAGCGGTCGGGAGAGGGAGGAGAGAAGAACTACCGATGGACACGTGCGCGGCGTGGACGACTTCCTGCATCAAGGAAGCAGCTGTAATAGATGCTTAAACACATCGGCCTTGAAATCATCGGTGGCGCAACGTAAGTGAAAAAGCCATAATTCATATCAGTTTCAAATACTAGTACAATAATTATTATTACATAATATTTGTGTGTGTGTGTGTGTGTGTGTGTGTGTGTGTGTGTGTGTGTGTGTGTGTGTGTGTGTGTGTGTGTACGTATATAGTGAAATGAACACGAAATTCGCTTGATGAAAATAATTTTATGGGATTCGCTATTATTTATTATTTATGGAAATCTTGTCGGTCCTTGCATTTAATATGCGCACCGTAGTTATAATGAAAATTAATTTACTGAAAAATTAATTTCGATCTGATATACACATATGAATAATTAGAAACGCCGCATTGCATACGAACGACAAACATAAGAATCCGATCAGCATCCGATGTATTTTATGAAATAAGTATAACTGATCAATATTTCTACACGTGCATATATAGCTTCGAGCTCATATTAAAATAAACTTCAACTTTCCTACGATGTATTCCGTTAGCTCAATATGCAATAATTCCGAAAATATATGTATACTATACATAGCTATATTGGGCAAAATGAAATTCGCATTTAGGTTATATTATCTGGGCATCCTGTAACGACCGTATACGTATTTATCTCTGCAAACCTTTGAGTAATGAAACTATCGAGGAACAATTGAGCCTAATTTGCAAATGAGCGTTTGCGAAAATTGCACGCTATTAAAGTTCTTTATCGGATAAATTATATATATATATATATATATATATATATATATATATATATATATACATGTATAAATTATCGGCTGCTTAATTTGCATTTTTATTTTTCGATCGATAAATTAATTTCCGCAGCGCGATACGAACAAAGCGAGATGGCCCACGGGAGTGGACGAGGAGAGGGATGGGGAGAAAGAGTGAGGTGGCGGGGGAGGGGGGAAGAAAGTCACCTTCTTACTTTGAATATGATCTTGATTGGGTGAAAGAAGTGATTTCGAATTAAATCGCGCGCGGCATTAAATATAGGTTGTGCGCGCCGCGGCGAGAGTGTCTCGCGCGCCGCGCAATGATAAATTGCGCGGGCCGCCGCTACGCGCGCATAAATCACATTTTAATTGCATCTCCCGCGAGCGCGAGTCGGAGAGATCGCGAGAGCATTATAATAATAATTGCGAAACAATCATCGCCGGGGAGCTGCATGACGCGGAAGTGATGCCTAATTAATCACCTCTCTCTCTCTCTCTCTCTCTCTCTCCTCCCTCCCTCCCTCTCTTCATCCGTCTCTCTTTCAAACGTTATATATCTCCGATCAAGTTGGCGCGCTCGTAAATTTTCAAAATGTACAAGCTTTACACTTAGAGGGATAAAATTAAATTTTCATACGCGTTATTAATTAAAATTCTTAGATTCTTTCATTTCGCGCAAATTATTATTAATTAGATAACGGGAATTGAAATATTTCGAAACTGTGAATTAATTATTAATCGTGAATATATATTTACCGTTTAGATAGAAGTGAGAAAATACGTATATAATAGGGTCATGCAAAGTCTCGGGTCAATCAAAAAATCGATGTTCTTTTTATAAATCACCTGAAAAGAATGCTTTTTTTTTGGTTTAAGGAAAGGTAGATCTGACGTATATAATAGTAAAAACACAGCAAATTATTAATAAGAGTACTTTTCCATTATGAATTATATACAACAACTATGAAACGCATTTCACCGAGGACATAATTATTCCCAAACTGTACTCGGTAGTATCTGAAATTCTTGTGGATCCAACGGATACTGATCAAATTCTTTTTCGTCCTTGGCATAAGCTCATCCTTCTATTCCCCTCTGATCCGGATAACGCCTGTCCAACAATCTGCGTCTAACGCGCGTTACAGGTGCAGCGCGTCGCTCGGCGGCAACCGCTCGTCCTCGTCCTCGGCCTCGTCGTCGTCGGCAGCAGGCGCCGCAGCGACACGCGGGGATCTCGAGGCACGCATCGCGCACGCATTGACAGGATTGCGCGGCGTTACGTCCGCGAATCGACGCATCGTCAAGAGCGGAGCGGCCGTTCACATCGGCACGGCGTGCCCGAGCCCGACGAAGGTGGCGAGGTAAAATAGAGGGCGACCGGGCAGGGAGGGGGGGGGTGGTTGCGTGGAGGCGGTGAAACTTTGATACCGAGACGCGGACCAGCAGCAGCAGCGGCGGCGGCGGCGGCGGCGGCGGCAGCGCCTGGAATTTATGGGCGCTTTATCACTTTTCCGCGCCGGTGCCCCCTCCCCTCGGGGCGGCGCAGCGCCTCCGGCGTCCGGTCAAAGGGAGGCCAGGGGCTCGAGGCCCGGGACGAGAGCAACTTTGGCACGTGTATGTACACACACGCGCGCACACACACACACACACACACATATCTGACGGTGGACGCTGCGTCGACGCGTAAATACGAAAAGTGAGTACAGCGTTCTTTTTCTCTTGCCTGATACACACACACACACACACACACACACACACACACACACACACACACACACACCACACACACACACACACACACACACACACACACACACACACATACACACACACACACACACACGTACACACACATATTCTATTCGTCCGCGCAACTTTTGCCTCGTGCTCGTGATCTTATTCGCATACGTATATATATATATATATATATATATATATATATATATATATATATATACCTACATATAAAAAACTTTGCGTGCGCGAACCGTTCGCGTGGTTATAGTTTTCGAGAGAGAGAGAGAGAGAAGAGAGAGAGAGAGAGAGAGACAGAGAGAAAGAGGAGAACACCGTCCTTCTCTTCCTCCTCGACCTCTTGGGGCTCCTCTTGGCAAGTGTAAGAGCGCGCATTAACGACGGAGCCGAATGGACTTTTGAGATTTATCGGCGAACAATTAGTTTTAGTCTCTCGCGCCGGGCTTCACAGAAGAGGGACGAGAGACTGACGCGAACGAAGTTTCAACTGGTATGCTATTATGTACCTATATAAGCTTATATAGTAATGTCCTGCAGATTTCTTTTGCCTTTTCTAAAGCGTTTGCGCATATATGCGTATATAGGTATATAAATGTGAGTTACTTTTGAATAACGATAATGGAAAAAGGTGATTATAAGATAATTTTATAAATAATATTTTGAAAACAATATAAGAAACTCTTTCATCCTATGTAGAAGACCATCTTATAAAAATTCTATTTCGGCACGCACGAGCAAATTAAATATTTTCTTTTATTGGCGGTATGGATTAAATTTCTATTTAAAAATATGTAAATGAGACTGTAAAACATACAGTATTGTATGATATATTTTTATTTAAACTATATTCTCTACGTGTGCGTATCATTCTAGTTTCTTGCTTACGCGGAGCGCGAATGTGTCCCCTCCCAATAAAAAAAAATTAATTGCAGTTTTTATTTTGGATTTTACGCGTGAACAACGTATAAGGAAGTTGGTAAAAAAATTAACACGAAGACAAATTTTAATTACTACAATCTTCCCTCACTTATTTCTGAAATCTTTGCCCTATTGAATACGAAAAATCACACTTGTCTGGAGAACAATGGAAAAATTCGACGAAAGCGCATTAATGCGAAGCCCACGCGTGATTCGTCGGCGAGCACGGCCGCGGCAGGTATAGGCCGCGAGAGGGACAGGTAGACGCGTTAACGATTCGTCGCGTGATCGTTCCCTTGGCGCTAGAGACTAACGCGCCGCGACCACCCCATCGGTCCCAAGCCGGCCCGCGCTTTATCAGAGCTTTATATTCCTTACTTATTCCTTATTGAGCGCGAAAGCGCAAGCGAGCCTTGATACATTATATATTGCGTACGCGCGGTCCAGCGACTGGCCTATATATATATATATATATATATATATATATATATATATATATATATACGTATGCATATAATGCGCCTCGACGCGGTCGCGCGCCCGCCCCGATTTCCGCCCCAGCTGGCGTATCCATTACATTGTGTAATATGCGAGCGCGTGCGCGCCGGCTGCGCACGGTCGCGCTCGTATATCCGCGGGCATCTGCCGCTCGGGGGATTCGGTCCGGGTACCTATCGGCGCTGGCCCGGTGATCCAGGCGCTCCCCGACACGCAACGAATACCGTGGACTGCGGTCTTCGAAAAATCCAAGAATCCCCGGGGCAGAAACGCGGCAGTGGACCGGACGAGGCGCTCGAGCGCGCCGAGGAATATATATATATATATATATATATACACACAAGGAAATATGTGTATATTTTAACGTAGAATTCGGGATGAAGGTCGATTCCGAGGCGACAATAATTTATAATCGACGAGGTATTATCGAGCGACTGTATTATCGCGATGAAAAGTATATCTATCTATTTATATATCTATCCCCATATATATATATATGTATATGAGCGCGCGCGCTTTTGTATGTGTAGATATAAATACCAAATTTCGTGAATTCTATATTTACTATTGAAATCAATTAAAGGAATGCGGATTCGAAAGATAAACGCAAAACGGGTACTAAGGTTTTTTTTGTTGAGAAAATAGATTTTTCTCTCGTCTATAATATCAACGGGCGTCCTATTGTTCTGCCACAATCCATTTGTTTTCCATTCTGGATCGTCGTAAAATATAATTGTACATACGCACGCTTGTACGATATGAAGGTGTTTTTCGAGAACCCTAAAATTTATATTGTTCGAAGCTCTAAATGTATATCAATATATTCCACGAAATAAAGAAGGATTTTTTCAGAAATAAATGATCGCTTATGAAACATTTACAGAGGATAAAATGTGTATTTTGACGTAAGATATTAAAGTTTGCATTGAATTTCGCGCAAAGTGCGTGGATCTTCAGCTACTATAATAGCTTTCATCGCGCGTACATTAATTTTAATGTACTTTGTTTAACGGTGTAGGTAAACAATAATAAATGTTTTTATGATTGTTTAATAAAATTCTTTATTAGAAATTTAATGGTAAACCGGATAGGACTGTGTCCGGATTTCCTGATCAGGAATTCCCTGGCGGTGTCTGACGATAATTTCTAAATCTACTATTCCAAACGCACGCATTGGGCTAGACATCGCGCCCCTGTTCTAAGAGTAGTTTCAGACTACATTCGGCTAATATTCTTCGGTTTGTACCATAATAAATGCGCGTAATTATTTACTACTTAACTGTAACATATTATCGCGCAGCTTTTACAAAGTATACATTTGAAATTGAGGTAAAAATTAATCGCATGAGAAAGAACATATTTGTGTGTGTGTGTGTGTGTGTGTGTGTGTGTGTGTGAGTGTATGCCTGCGTGTCTATAACTAACTTTCACGCTATGTAAAAATAAAAAAAAAATAACATCACGGCCGCAGAAATCGGATAATATGTATATGTATATATAAAAGTCGCGAAGTCGAAGAAAAACGCGGGATGCCGCGCACGGAGGGTCAGGCGCTATGAGGGGCGTAGAGGTGCGCTTCCCGGCGCCGCGCGGCATGTACTTCGCAGATAAACGGACACAGAGTCGCGGACAATTCAGAACAAGCCGGATTTTCCAATGCCGAGGCGGTAACGCGCCGTTGTAACGCGACGATAGCGACGCCGCTTTTAACGCGCGGCCGCGGGGATATATCGTGCGAGACGGGGCGGCCGCGGCGCGGGGCGGGACTCGGTGCTTCGTGTGCGTGCATATATATATATATATATATATATATATATATATACATTTATATATATATATATATAGATATACGCGTACGCGCGAGCGTGGCAAGGTACACGTACACATACGGCGAGGTATACGTACGAGGGTGCACATGTATGCGTGGATGCGATATATATAGGGTACCGAGCGAGGGACATAAATCAATAATATCGCTGCCCCCTCCCCTCTCGCTCGGCGACGAGCCTTTCGTCGTCCCGCTCGCCCTCTTTCGCGCGCACTCATACACATAGACTATATATATATATATATATATATATATATATATATATATATATATATATATATACATGGTACAGTACTCGCGGGAGAGAGCAGCCGCAACCCGACGTCGAGGACGACGCCCGCCCGCCCGCGCGCGCGCGCGTTCCGACGCTTCCTCCTCGCAATCAATGTTCGCGTCGCTCGCACCCCAATTTTATAAAGGGGTCGGGGGAGGATCGAAACAGAAAGAATGAGGGTAACTGTGTGAGAGAGTGAGAGAGAGTGAGTGTGGGAAGGGGCAGGAGGAGGAGGAGGAGATATCCCTCATTCGACCCGGCGGGCCCTCGTCGTCGTCGTCGCCGTCGTCAGCGCGCTCGAGCGATATGAATTATGTGACCTCCTCCCCCCTCCCCGACCCATCCCACAATCTCTTTCCGCCGGTTTTAACGTTCGAGCTAATGTCTCTTCGATATAGTCGTGTGTGTGTGTGTGCGCGTGTGTTTGTGTACGCGAAAATTTTGTCGCCTCTTTCCCTAAGCTACTTTATTTATTATAGTAATTTCTTCGTTTTTTTACCCTCGATTGCGCGTTCTCACAAGCGACATTTTCAATTAAGATTGGCTGTTCTTCTATGATAAACGCGCGGATCTTTTCAATTTTTTTTTTCTTCGCTAAATTCATATAAAATATGCTTCGTATCTATTACGAATAATAAATCGCCGCTAAGACATTCCGAATTTATTATGGACGCGGTGTAAATAATAAGCAATTAGTTAATAGATATCCCAGGATTTGATTTGTTTCGAGCGCGCATAATCAATCAATGAATGCTTACTCGCACGGATTAAATGTATAAAAATGTCGGGAATCGGTTTTATCTATATATATATATATATATATATATATAGATAAATCGGTTTATCTATATATATATACATATATATATATATATGTTTGAAGGGGAACAAATGGCAGTTAATTTATATACAATATGGCCACACCTTACTGCTGCCGTCGCCGGCGCGCGTCTGGAAAAGCGCATAAATCAATTCCGCCTTTCGTAGCGCTGATGCAAGTGTTTGCCTCGGTTTGCCGTAAGATGGCAGCGCGATGTCGGAAGAGCGGTGAAAAAATTTAAACGAACAATATATCGCGTATCTCGAATAAATTTGGCATTATATGCGACGTTATTAAAATTATCGCTTGCTTTTTCGACTCACCGTATATGAACGACAAATCCGCGTCATAACAATTGATACTATATTCTGTAATAAAAGAATTTGTAATAAAAATTATATTATATATATATATATATATATATATATATATATATATATATATATATAAAATGCGCAAAAAGTTATTTAGATTAACGTCGCGGATGATTAAAGGATTATTTTCCTGTTATTGTTAAGAGTTCTAAGAGATCCTATATACGTACTATATATATATATATATATATATATACTATAAAACTCCTCTAATGCTACGTTACATTATAGCCAGATTGATATACGATTGTATTTCTACAATGTATAGGCTTTAAGCTCTTTGCCTATAATACTATACGCATTTAATTAGGATAATCAAGAACAGCTGTCATTTTCATATTACAGCGGATAATTGCATAGTTCGCGCAACATATAGTGTTTCATATTCTTGGGATAGAAATTTGTGTTTTTCTATATACGACTTAATATGTTATCAATTGTTTTGTAATGCCAGTAAAACATTATTCATACAACATTCTCGTTGTTTTAATTCTAGCATTAAATAGTTTTTAATTTGAAAAAATGTTGTACAACCCGTAAATTAATAAAAAAAAATAGTTTCGAAAAATTAGAGACAATTTATCATAAACGAAATTTTATTTTAATACAGAAATGAATACTCAAACTTATTATGCACGTTAGAAAATTATATAAAAATTATTAAAATACATTTAGGAATATTAAATTTTTTTCTCCTTATTTCTTATAAACTGAATTTCCTGTTGCACAAATATGATACATAAAATTCAGCTGATTATCTTGAAAATGAGAAGAGGTTCATTATATGGACGAACCCAGAAATGCACGTAAGAGGTTATGCACGAGTTTCTTCGGTTTTTCTTATCGTCTTATATAAATATTAAAAAATGTTCACTTGGCGTATTAGAAAAAACATTATCGAATAAGAAAAAGTTGAAATTCTAATGCGAGCAACCATTTTTTTTTCTATCTTAAATAATTGCATGGAAATTCTTATGAAGCGTTACGTATGATTTATAAGAAATATTGCACATTATCGTCACAAGCTGCTTTATTATAACGTAATTGATGACTACCACTCGACTTACAAAGAGGAAGTTCCTTTCCAAGGACTAAAGCGACCGATATTTTTTGTTATAAATCTTTTAATATCACGCCATTTTTCATATAGATTAAAAACACTGGCATCAATTTAGCTCAATTCAAACGAATAGAATAAAGTGTTTAAAAGCGTCATATAGAGAAATTTGATTAATCAAAAAAACATAAATATCCATTCTCTCGACGGAGTATAAAAAACAAAAAAAAGAAAAAAGAAAAAAAACAAAATACGGAAACCCATAAGAGAAGGTCAAAAATACAAATCCCTCCAGGAAGTTAAACGCAAAAGCTTGTTAGGTTGGGTTCGAATATATATATATAGGTATAACGAAGTATTCTCGCAATTAGCGTCCGGGAGGGGCGTGGGTGGTTGGGCGCGTATAAAACGTGTATATGTAAGCTCGCGCGGGCATAACGCACGATGATGCTCCGACCCTGTTTTTCCCCAGAGGGCGAGAGGGCGAGTAGGACGGTCGAGTGCGTAGGACCTTTTTCCGTATCTGTCTTTCGACCACCACATCTCTCTTTCTCTCTCTCTCTCTCTCTCTCTCTCTCTCTCTCTCTCTCTCTGTCTTTCTGATGAAGCTGCGACTCTCGTGGGGCCCCGAAACGAGAGGAGCGCTAAATAATAAAAATTCTCCGGATCTTCAACCCCCACCCCCTTCGATATATTTATGTCCCTCGTGTGGTTTCTCCAACCTGTGGGAGGGTATATCTATATGTGCATATTCAAATTTAGATTGAAAAGCAGAGGAGGCAGTCGCTTGCACGTGGCGCCGGATTAGAAAGAGTAGGGTATACGATAATTTCCGCCCTCCATCCTCCCGAGTCGAGGGCCAAGAGAGATCCCGAACTTTTCGTAAATTCGATTTACTTTTTAATTTTTCAAAACGAGGAAGGGACAAAAGTAAGAGAAAAATTAAAAGGCATATATACATATATATATATATATATATATATATATATATATATATATATATATATATATATATATGAAGGCAATAACAACAAAAATGTACGTAGCGAATGACATAAACCCAGGTCCGACTTTATCGAAGGAGTAAACCTCGTCTGAGATTATATCGTTTTTTTTTTTTTTTTGTATGTTTCAGGTGCGGTGAGCTCGCAACTATTATTCCTGCTTTCTCTCCTTTGGCTCGGCCGCGATGCGGTCACTCGTATACACATCTATACCTGTACATATTTATATGTTTCTTAATCGAGCGCCCGCCAGAACCTGTACATCAGGATTGAAGAGATTTACGCCGATCTCTCCGTCACGGCGATTTTCTTGTTTTTTTTTTCTCATGTTTTTTCCCAAAAAAGGGGGGGGAGGATCTCTTTTCTTTTCACGCGCATAAAGAGAGGAGGCGTGTATATATTATAATATTGTATGAATTATTTATATATATATATATATATATATATATATATATATATATATATATATATATATATATATATACACGAAGTGGAGCAGGCAAGAGGATAGCGGCGCGCACATTCCAGTGGCAAGGGGCGTACGTTCGAGCCGGAGAGCTTATATGGCATTATACGGACGGATGTAACGGTAGCCGCCACTTGGACAGGATTTATATACATTTATGAAGAAAAGCGCGTGATGCGATGACTCATCAACGGTAGCACTTATACGACTGTATATATAGATATATAATATGAAACGGACGTCTGCATGCGGTATAATATATATATATATATATATATATATATATATATATATATATATATATATATATATTGTCAAATATTAAAATCATTTTGAATTATGTTAATAATTGAATACAATGGGGATTATATATATATATATATATATATATATATATATATATATATATATATATATGCACGCGAAGAAATGAATAAGTAATACATATGTATAATTGTGTGTACAAACTTCTTATTTTTTGCAGGATTTATTGAGTATTATAATGGGAGAGCATCGCCTGCGTGTTACATGCAAATCGAGAACATAAATCAATGCCTGACGAATAACGAAATTTCCCCGTTGCATAATAAAAATTGAAGAAAAAAAAAGTAGAAATTTCTCTCTTTTTGCTTTTGACGAAAGATCATTGCATTGATTCGTTGTAAACGACAAAATTATAATGTTGGTCGTATGTATATTTTGAATGAAAATAAAAGTATATTGAAACAGGTATGCTGAATCTACAATGTATGGTTTTATTAAAGAAAATATCAACCCTGTTTTACTGCATATCTGAGATTTCAATAAAAGCTAAGAATAAAAAAAAAAAATAAACCTCATGTCTACATGATTGATTTAAACGCAAATATTTTTTTTAAATATTACTGTATCCATACTTTCTGTGAGCTATACACTTGTAATTATAATATTTTGAAACATTTCCACACATCCTCGTTCAGTTTAAACACTTAATTTCCAATGGTATTATTATTTTTTTTTTTCGTTTTTATCTTATTTATCTTTATTTCGTTTTTCGAACCGGCATCCTCCAATATATCTATCGATTTTCGAAGAACATTAATACGATTAATGATGTATACATCTGTGACAAGATACATAGGCGCGCCTATACACCTATGTCTAAGAGCTAAAACATCTCTCCCACTCCCCAACCCCGAGAACGTCGGGTCTCGAGCGCGAAAATGCCAAATAAGCCATTTTCCACACCGCGCGGCATATACCAGTTATACGTAGCGGAGCGGAAAAACAATCGTGTAAACATTCGCGCGGCACACGCCCCGCGTATACAGATGTACGTGTGCTGCAGTGCGCGCCTAGAAAAGTCCCCGGAGCTATACGAGAGCACGGCCGTAACAAAGCAATTAGATCTCTGGGCATGTATGTGTATATATACATTCTTGCACATGTCCACGTACGCGCGCATTCACCTGTACACCCTCGCTAGAAGGGACGTGTAGGGAGTGCGGAGGGTGATGTGAAAAATCGCGAGACGCGCGCCACGTCGTCGTCGTCGTCGTCCTCCTCCTCCTCCTCCCCCCCCCCTCGCCGCTCGCTCGTCCTACATAATACTTTGCTTTCGAAAACTGTCGGCCCCGGGGGCTCTCTCCCCCTCTCCTTCTCCTCGCACGCACGCACGCACGCACGCACGCACGCACACGCGCGCGCAGCCTCGGCGAGCGTCGGCCATCGGGCGCTCCGGGCGTTGCGACGGAGACCGCGCCATGCGTAAGTCCCCGCGGCCGAGCGAGATACCGCTGGCGCGGGATGATGGGGCGGGGGGGAGTTACAACGTCTCGCGCGCGCACAGAGAGACACACACACACGTATCCCGCCTCGCTATGATGGCTCCCTCGTCGACGTACGGGGTGGGAGAGCGGCTATGGGTGGGGTGGGGGGTGATCGGGGCTCCACCCAGGCGCGCGGCTCGCTCGGCCGAGCGGCGCCGGGCCTATCCGGTCGCCGGGACGTTCCGTACGCCCCCGACGGGACCGCCCTCGGCGAGCCGGGCCGCGCGCTCCCATTCGCTGGGCCATATCTCATCGGGGCCATCGGCGATCCCGCCTCGCGCCTCCCACGAGCCGGCCGCGGCCACGCTCTCCCCACTACCGTCGCTGCGCGCGGCGCGCGCGCGCCGCCGCCGCCGTAGAAGGCGCGGGCGAGTGGAAGGGGAACAAGTGTGGCTGCCGCGAGCGTACTGTATGCGGCCGCGTGCATCGTGTGGCGAGCGCCTGCGCGTGTGTGTGTGCGTGCATATATATATATATATATATATATATATAAGTAGAGTAACGCATAAGTGGCTGGTATCGGGCGAAAATCGCGGAGAGGTGCTGCCGCCTACCCGCGTGAGCGGCGCCGTCGCGAACTAATAGACTACGATCCGGCGCGGGGAAGGCTGTCCCGGTGGATTCTTCGCGCGTGGAATTGGACAAATTTTTGCGTCCGTCATTGGTTCTGCTTCGGCGATCATAGGCCCGATTAAAACGACGAATTTTCTAAGTATTCCGTCCATCGCGCCTCACCTCAATTTCGTACGCTCGACAATAAAATCTACATGGATTCGTAGGTGGCGATTCGTGAAATTGGCGGGCTGGATCTGTGCGCGGGGAAAAATTGCTCGTCTCCGACGTCGCGAGCGACTGCTTCTCCAGTTCAGCTGTATCGCGATCCCCTCTCCTGTACCGTAATAACCGATAAAATGGCATTAACGAGGCGCGAGGACGGAAACTATATGTGCATTCGCGATCATTATCTCGGGACGATTTTGCTGGGTGGAAAATAATCGGCTGTCCGTCGACGATTTTCCGCCGTTAACGAGTTATAAGTATGGTATTTTGCGGAATGAAACTGGGTTAAGAATTTAATCATACTAGACGTTATATTATTCAAATCTGAATACGAGAAGCTGAAGAACATTAATCGCAGAATTGAGTAATCGCTGTGCGTGGCATAAATTTAGTCCTTCACATTGTTCTTATAATGATCCTGTATTATAGTTATATTGTTTTTATATATGACAATACAAAATTAAATCATATTATTAGAATGAAATAATTTTAAAAATAATAATTTTTGTCTTATAAGTGATATTTATCGGTTTTATTTATATATACATGTTTGTAAAAATATCAGAATTCTTCCAGATGATAGCAGCTTGAAATAAACTGTACATAACAGTGTACAATTTTTAATGCTGTGAAACGTTGATCCATTTACATTTGTCTGGCAATTATGTTGAACAACATGTTTATTATCCCAGATTCTGTATTTCAATTCCTTCTTATTCAACTGAAATAAAATAAAACAAACCATATTAATAATTAAATTTCATTAAATATTCCAGAATAAATCGGAAAGCATACACTATAATTATTTAATCAGTCAATTGAGTTGAATTATTTCTGTAAAGAAAAAAAATTATTTCAAAACTATATCAAGATTTTTGAAAAAAAATTAATTTACAAATATTTTTTTATTGTATCACTTTTACAATGAAAAAAATCTTAAATCAGACTCAACAACAAAGCTATATGCATAAATATTTAAAATCCTCTATTATATCACAAATGTGTGCATTAGTTTCTAAATTTTATACTAAAATTATACTTGAACTTTACTCATAGAACCCATCACATATAAACGACATTGGTAATTTATTTATTTATTTTATTTTACAAGGAGAAGCTATTTATTATACAAATCAAATTGTATACATTATAAGAGCTCATAATGCAAATGTACAGTGCATGAATTGGCAAATAAATTACAGACTGATACAACTATCTAAATGGTAAGAGAGCATTATACCCATTATAATTACCGATAATATAAGTAATACAATAACAGAGCGATTACTTATCGCTAAAAAATAAATAGAACTGAAAAATATAGCGCAAAAATTAAATACTAAATTTTTATGGAAGCTTTATAAAATTGTAAAACTAGAAATTTTGTAAATGAAAAAGATAATAAACGTATACAGCATAAGTTTATGGCAAAAGACCAATTTCAAAAAAGTGAAGTCTAGCGTTAAAAAAATCGGAGTATAAAATTAAAGAATTCCTGTTGTCGAATATACCCTGCTGAATTTGTGCAATGTATATAAAACTGTGCGAATTATATTTTAAAAGCTCTCACACCGTATAAATGATCGTTTCCTTTCTTTTTGCCATGAAAATCTCCCTTCTATTTTGATAAATTACATTTTGGTCTGTCGCACTTTTCCATGTAATACGATATTAAGCATTATTATTCGTGTATTGCAATATATATGTGTGTGTGCTAAATTCGCCATGGCCCAAAATTACCGAAAACCTTAACATTTACAGCAAATTTAGGACGAGGGAAATTTGGAAATTTCGAAAGAATGCATGTATAAATATATTTATACATATAAAGTTTGTATGCGTGCATGTGCGTGTGTGTGTGTGTGTGTGTGTGTGCGTGCGTGCGTGCGTGCGTGTGTGTATGCACGTGTAAGTTCCAACCGTGCACGCCGTCAGGAATTCGCCGAAACGTAAAAATGGCCCGGCGAAGGCATTTTCTATACACGTATACCGCTTGAAAAGGGAAGCGGGACCCGACGGCGGCGGCCTCGTTTCCTACACGCGGTCGAAGGCCATACGCACAAATTGCTCCAGTTTCACGGGAACATCCGACCTCCCAAATAGATAGCACGTGTATATATATACGCGCGGGTCTCGCTGCAAATATAATCCTCGAGGCCCATTTATACCAATAGTGTATATATATATATATATATATATATATATATATATATATATATACATATATAGTATATACTATACGCTTTGGGAGAAAGTATGTATGTACTGTAGAAGATCGGGAAATCGGAGAAATGCCAGATTTCTCGTACGAGGACTGGGTCCGTTTGGTCCGGGACACATGCGGTCGTCAGTCATATCTATAATAAAACGAAATTTTCGGCATATTTTTTTTGGGACGTGGGATGGTGGCGTTTTCCTCGAAATAACTTCGTTTATATCTTGGCGCGATTACAATAAGGGTTTTTGTGACTGTAATAGAATCGATATGTTCATAAGGATAGTGTATTCTTTTTAAAGATCTTGCAAAAGTGGACATTTCTACAAAGTTAATTTTACATACGTTTCTTCCGATTTAATAATAATTACGTATATATAAATACAAATTATATATATATATATATATATATATATATATATGTTTGTGTGTGTGCGCGCGCGCGCTGTGTATTTTTTATAGTAATAAAAAAAAATTTCGAAAGAATAAGTGATGTCAAAAGAATGCCCGTCCTTTTATAGTTTGAAACTTTGATTAATGAATCTCTCAGCGATTCGGAAGAGGATAAAGTTATTTTTCTAAAAATATATTTTTACAGGTATACACATATAAGTGTATATTGTGGATTGAAAGCCAAATTTTATCAGATAAATGCTGATTGATAACGGCTGACAGCGTCGTAGAGTGGAGCATGCTGAATTAGTCTTTCTCGAAACTATAATTATACCGAATGTCCGGGCATATATTAGATAAGATTTGCTACGGAGGATCAGGAGCATTAAATTACGATAGGTAAAAATGATTTTGGTAAATGACTTATTACGTTGTGTGCAAATGCGTTTCATAATCATGGAGAAACAGTAGCCGCATCCTGCTATTGCCAAAAACAACTGAATAATTATTTTCAAGTTCATGGATACTTATTTTAAAATATTCTTTCCTCATCATATTTTTTTACCATATGGTTATATATATATGGCTGTATGTAATAAGTGAAAAAGCTCAGACAATGAATAAGGAAGGTATACTAATAACTGAAGTATGAGAATGGAAAAACTGAAAAAAGTTCAATTATTTAATGATCTGCCAATTGAAGGCGATAAATGTCGAGCCATTGTTGAACATATGCACGTAGCGCAAAGATTCTAAAAGAGCGGTGTTTTTACATTAATAAATGAAGACATATAAGTGAAAAACCTAGTAAATCAAGCCAAAATTAAATATAACTAAAATGTAAAAAAAATTCTCTGTAACTTCTAGTAAATACAACCAAATTAAATATAACCACAATCATATTTTGCACTTAAATTATTGTTCTTAATACGAGATATTGAAATGTATATTTATTGAAATCAGAGAAATTTGGTGGAATACCACATAAAACTACACAACAGCGCGACTTTAATAATAGCTCGGAAAATTGATAGTCCGCTAAATTTCGCTCAAACCGGGGAGATCGAGCGATATTTTATATTTAACGAAATGTATAATTCCAATGTCCAATTATCGCGGGCGCGGGCGGCGGCGGCGGCGGCGTCGGCGACGTCGGAGGACGACGACGACGACGACGACGACGTAGACGCGACGGGCCGCGCATCGTTAGAGTCGCACAAAAGCCGCGTCAGCCCGTCGGAGGACCCGAAATAAATTTCAGCCCGTCCATTCCTCTGCCCCAACCCCTGCATCACGCCCGCGATATTAAATCGCGGCTGATTCATAAGTTAAAGTCTCGAGCGAAAAATCATGTCATTATAATATATTGTATATGCATATATATATATATATATATATATATATATATATATATATATATATAATAAAACGCGATCCCATAGTTAACGCAAACCGTGCATATATCTATCTACTTTGATCCGAATCCGCCCCGTCGAAGCCCCGCCGCGCGCTCCCGTGTGCGCGTCCGCGCGAGCGGCATCGCGTCGGCCCTCGCCTGCCGACGGCCGTCGCGCCGCGCGCGCTACCGAGGCGCCCGCGCCCGCTCGCGATTAACGAAATCGCGCTTTGATCGGGGCCAAATTTACGGCTCGTCATAAATCTGCCCGCGCTCATAATCGATCGGCTTATGTGTGCATGTATGTGAGCGCATGCGTACGGACAGGTGGGACGGGGGCAGGGCGCAGGCGAGCGCGCGCCTGTTTTCTCCGATGATAGTGCGTGACGTATTATTAAAATTCATTGTCATCCCTCTTTCCTTCCCCCCCAACTCTCTCTCTCTCTCTCTCTCTCTCTCTCTCTCTGCAGAGCTACTGTACGTTATTAAATATGCGCGTTTGTGTTTTCACCAAAAAAATGTATTTGTATATGTTTACGTTTATACATACGCATTTCGAAAAGATTAATTTTTGCCGACTGCGCTATATACATATATTATATTCGTATATATAATTGATGCCACCGCGTTGAATTAATTTCCCTTGATTCTTATTTATTATACATACGCTGGGATATATATATATATGGAGACGATTTATTATTGAAAATTAACAAGTGTAATTTTCCGGTGGACGTTATTTTATTTTAATTTATAAATGCATACGTATAGTTCCAAAGGGGGCTGACGAAAATTATGCACCTTTAGATATATATATTCTCGCGTCGCGCTTGACACTTTTCGTTGATCTATAATACGACACGCTCCCCGCGATTATATATATATATATATATATGTGTGTGTGCGAATCTCTAATGGAAAGCGGTACATTAGTTCTGGTTGGAAGTGCGCTTATAACAAATTATTTACAAGTTCTTTACATTTACAAGTATCATGCTGCACCATTTCCTGATAACGAATTTTTCGAAAAACTTGTACGCGTACATTAACATATACACGGATATTCAAACGTACATAATATCATATAGGTGTACAAGATACATATATGAATCTGACGCGCATTCTCGCGAACTCTGCTAACGCAGTGCATGACGAGAGTTTTTATATATGTGCCGCGCGCCCGCGTACGTACAATCAAAAATCGTGTGTGATGAATTACCACAAATTTCTATATATATATATATATATATATATATATATATATATATATATATATATATGTACATATTCCTCATAAACACGACCTAATTAATCTCCCCCGCCACTTCCGCGCGGAAAACACGGACGCTGAGTATGCACGCCGTATTATACATACGCATTTGACATCTTAATTTTCAAGCGCACGTGAAATTCGCGACGGGAGATCGCAGGATAGCGATCTCGAGTTTCCCCCGTATATAGGAATATACGTGCGTACGTATATAATTTTTATTTTTTTTTTTTTTTTCATAAGTGTGGAACCACAATTCCGGCGGCTGCTCGCCTCGGCTCGCACCGAGGTCGAATTAAAAAGGCGACCTCGCACGCGCGTCGTCGATATACAGTATAATGACAGTGGCCAATTAACGAGAAAAGGGCGCGAAAGGAAGGCGAGTCAAAGTATAATTGTGTATTGTATATACATGGAATTAATGAGGGGAAGTACGGCCGTGTATTGCGATTCCAGCACTTGAATAGAGTCCGACGGCGTGCGACTAATGAAGGGCTCGATGATTCGCTCGACGCCGTCTTAAGCGCATCAATCTGGCCCTACGGTTTTTACATAGCATCTGGCATTTCGAGCAACGCCGAGTTCCTGACCAACGCGTGTATATATATATATATATATATATATATATATATATATATACATAAAGAGAGAGAGAGAGAGAGAGACCATAAGCGTACCTCGCGCCGTCCGTCGGCAAACGCGTCTCTTCGTCGTCGCCGCTGCCTCGGCGCCCGCCCTTCTTTCTTTTTGGCTTGCCCGCGGTACTTACGCGTGCATTATTACAGCGCGTTCTACCGTCGGTAGCCCGATTATTTGCATACTGATCGGTGCGCGCAACTTTACGGGGAACTCGAGGGCTCCCCCCCCTCCCGTGCGTCTGGTTCGGGGGATTGGTACGCGGGGCGGCCCAATATTGTTTAATACGACCGCCGGCCCCAATGGGTCATCTGCAGTGCGGCCGTTTTTTTTTTTTTGCAACACCGTTGGGCGGGGGGGGCGGAGGGGAGTCGCGGCGACCGCGCGTATAGCGGAATGGCAAGCGAGGGCCCTCGATCGCGGGAAAAATCCTTGCCCTCCGAGAAATTCGAACGCGACTCTCGCTAGATTTTGGGAACGAGGACGTGAGTCCGATCCATGGAAGTGCCGGAGTACGGAAGATTCATTGCAGTCGAGGACGCCGCGAAGTGGGGCAGCGTGGCACTCGAGGAATTTCGAACGAAATCCGATATACGGCCGTATATCTCGCTCGAATTTCTTAGGTTCGTGCACGTCGATGGATTTTCACGTGTACGAGCGGCGGAGGTGGGTTCGAGCGGAAAGTCTCGTTCCTCGGATAGGAATGAAGTAAGAATTATCCGACGCGATTGCGATTTAATGTGTGCATATATACGATATAGATGTATATAACGAATTTCGTGCGGCTCGATTACCAGCGATATACCAGAATCTGGTTATAATCGGATTCGATTTGTCGTAAACGAGAATTTTGTTCTAATCCTCGCAAATGGACGTTCTTTGGATTCATGAAATTATCGTTTCGTTTGATGTTCTTATAACGTGGAATAATCAATCTTCATAAAATATCAGAAAATTGTGAAACTGCGATGGACGAACAGAATAAGAAGCCATAAATGATGAATTTTTGTCCAGATAGCGGTAATTACAGTTACCTAAAGAATTTTCCCATCTATAATAATGCTTTCCTATATTTCCAAATAATGGCAAACTTTCTCATTTACAATTACAATATGAATCCCTGATGAAACGCCCCATTTTTATCGCAATAATTCAAATGCAAAATAAAACCAAAAACATGAAGTTTCTGATAGTTATGATGAACTTAATTTAATCTGATTACACAGGCGTTTATAATAATAAGCGCCTGATCACTTGTAAGTCCCGGCAAAATTTTCAGTGTCAATTGCCAAGGTGAGGACAGCACGGCCTTTAGACGAAGGTTTGTTTAGTCCACATTGAATGAGGTATCTTCTTCGATTACCTGCAAAAATAACATTACAAGGTTTACAGATTTAATGGTCCGTTATGCTGAAAATACGACAATCAAATTTGACATTCTACTTTTTATACTTTACAATTATGCACTGAAAAAAATATTTTCCGATGTCAAGTGAATATTTACTTGTTTTGTATCAAGTAAATCGTTTTCTTAAATTAAGAAAATATTCACTAGATTCAAGAGTCATGATTTGATGCAAGTGAATTCTTCTTGCATTAAGCAAATACATCCTTGATTTAAGAAGATGCTTTCTCAATTTAAGAAAATAATTTACTTGGTACAAAACAAGAAAGTATTTACTTGATAACAGATATTTTTGTCTCAGTGTTCTTCAGAACTGTTGATTTAAGATATAATAATTTTAAGTTTTATAAAGAACGCTCAAAGTTTCCAGCCGTCGCTTACATGTCCCTTGATCGCTAGCCGATTTAGCGTTTTCTCATTGACTGTTGAAAATTTGGACGTAGTACAAAAAGTATCTGTAAATTACCAAAAGGAATTTGGATTATACATTCTGTGTATACGGCTTCCCCATGTCATTACCGACCATATTCGGAATAAATTCGGAAATGTGAACAATGATATTTGAAACACCCTGTAGAAACATGTATGAATCATGCCCTGTTGTCCTTAGTAGACATCAAAGAAGTTATAATGGTACTTTTTTCTCTTTTGACATCATGAA
Organism: Sycobia sp. Sy_11; assembly: GCA_018907035.1. Taxonomy (NCBI): domain Eukaryota; kingdom Metazoa; phylum Arthropoda; class Insecta; order Hymenoptera; family Epichrysomallidae; genus Sycobia; species Sycobia sp. Sy_11. The sequence goes on along the minus strand of JACCIC010000053.1, from coordinate 1,964,709 downwards.
AGAATCGTAGACTTTTCATTAGATTTCCAAATTTTTGTTAAGTTATAAGATCAAAGTTTAAGCTTCATCATTATCATACTAAAGGATTTCTACTACTTTCATTAAACTGCTTCTATAGAAGGATTTGCATAATTTCAAATATAGATGTTCGAAAATACACGTTTTATATATAACATAATAATTGATCGACGTCACGTGGCAGAGATAGGAATTTAGTTTATAAAAAGAATATGAGGATATTGTCAGAAGTTAAACTTTTATAAGAACCATTAATCAGCGTCGTACTTTTTGGCGTTCGAACGTTAAGATTTCATCGTGGCATAGATAATAATAGATGAAGATTGTGAGATAAGGAAAGGAATTGAGAGAGAGAGAGAGAGAGAAGGAGACAAGAAGGAGGAGACTCAAAGGAAAACCGGAATTTTTAGAAAATTTCCCTCTCCAATTTTTCAGCGTCTTCGCCCGAAACGGGCTTTCGTAACGCAGTTCCGTACGCTCCGATCCAGTGTGCCCCGATCGCCGCTTTATTTTCCTCCTCCGATTCAAAGCCTTGGTGCGTCGAAAAACCGCGCACGTGCATAATAACGCTCGCCGGGGTGGTGCGCGATGTACGCGTTAACCCCCCCTCCCCGCCGCGCCGCCCTCTTCGCTGGCAGAGGCCATAAAACCTCGGGCTCTCGCGCGCTTGACAATATTACTAATCGCGCCGAAGGAGAGAATCAACGCGGCCGCGCGACCGGCCGTTCCGATATATTCGTTACAATGAGCACTGCCCCGGCTCGCTCTTTGAGGTGCAGCTACAATAGCCGTCCAGCGCTCTACTCTCTCTCTCTCTCTCCCCCCCCATTTCTCTTTCTCTTGGTGAGAGCTGTATCCTCTCGTAAGTGTTAACCCTTGTCGTTCTTCCCTTTTTCGCGTCCCAGCAACGATCTCTCTCTCTCTCTCTCTCTCTCAGTTCTTAGCTTTCGGATGTTTCTTTTTCTTTTCCTCCACATTTCTCAATCTCTCTCTCCTTTTCACTCTCTCGCTATCTCTATCCCTTCCTGTACAGAGGGACATCTCGCTTATAAGTCAGTCTTCGGCAATGTATAGAGATAGACAGAGAAAGAGAGAGAGAGAGAGAGAGAGAGAGAGAGAGAGAGAGAGAGAGAGAGAGAGATAGGGCCGGTTGTCGCGTAGCTTGAATCCAAAAGTTTTTCCTGGAGGGTCCCCGAGTGTACGAACGGCGAGCGCCAGGCCTCGCAAGTGTTTACTCGTTAGTGTCTTGGCCCTCCCACGCGCGTCCGCTTTAATTTTATCCGGATTACGCCGAAGTTCATTCGTGGATGGTTGCGAGGCCGTTCCTGCGTTTCTGACTACTGACTCGCCTCGTTCCTCGTCCGACGAGAACATCCTCGCTCTTTCTCTCTCTCTCTCTCTCTCTCTCTCTCTCTCTCTCTATATATATATATATATATATATATATATATATATATATATATACGAGGTTTTGGAAGTTTAAAATGCGGAACTATCTGCAACAGAAAAAAATTTTTCCATATGTAATATGTATATAGCACATAGATGCATATATATATGTACTTAATTTATATTGTCAGGCGCTATTTTTTAATATAGCTGAAGAACTATATAGTCGATTGACTGAGGGCTCTTATATACGATAGACACATACGTTGTTTAAAGATTTTTGTTTTTTTTTTTTTTTGCCGAAACTCGGCTCAACGACTAATTTGTCTACCGTAACCAGTAGTATCGATGTTTTATGACAATTGATCGCGATCTCGGCACGTTCCGAATTTTTGTTAATTTCATTATATATCGTGGTAATTATTATACCGAACCCGTGGCAATGAAGTTTACAACAAGTTGAATAAAATTTTAGGATCGAGGCGTCGCAGGGTCCGACGATCGCGATGAACTATAAACGGTAATTTTTGTCGAATAATATTTTCTCAATGCAATTTTTAAGCGAAAACTGCATAAATTTATTTTAAAACTTGATACTTGACATCTTTTCGAGGTAAAATTATAGATCAGTATTGTGAACTCGTTGAAATCAGATTCAAAAAGGGAAATAAAATTTAAAATTAAAATAACTCCTAATGAGTCTACTGAACTATATATATATATATAGTTTCTTAGTAATTCTCAGTTTCAAACTTTAGTCGCTAGTCAATAGACTCGTAGTTTCGTTTAAAAAAAACACTTTATATTCAAATTATTTGCAGCGAAATACCAAATTACGAGTAATATACCGCGTTAAATAGGACAACGTCGTTATACAGGATTCATTTTATCGGGCATCTGAGTCGCCTCGATCCGAAGCTATCTCGACCAGATCTCATCACTTCTTCGTCCAATCCAATGTCGAAAATATGAGGTTTTGAAGAACCAAAATTTTCACAGCTACATTATACGTAATATCAAATTTCATTAGATCAAATCCCATTAAATACAAGTAGGATAATAAAGTTTACCACGACACGAGCCACATCTTCGGTATGGAAACGATTTATAGATCTAAAAATGTACAGGCCTAATTCTGAGCTAAATTGGAGTTATATACTATACTCAATTCGGCCAAAATCCTGATGGATTGATGACTTCCTATCATCAATTCTTCTGTGAATATTCATCGAGTTTCTTCGTCCGTGAAGCCGACAAAATTTATATGCTATTTCTTGAATTTTTACAATGATCCATACATATTGTATATAGATGTCGATTGGCGAAACGAGAAGCATCCACATCTCGTCCATCTTATAACACGAGGCGAGAACATGGAGATAGAAAAGCTCCAAAATGAACGGGGAAATGGACGATTTCCAAATTCGAATAGTTGTTCGATGGTTTTAACCGTGAAATGTACTAATCGTGCGTCATTGACGCGTTTTTTTCTCATATATATATATATATATATATATATATATATATATATATATATATATATATATAGATTTCGATTGACTCTGAAGGGAGCGAGAGACAAAGTGTTCTTTTTCCTCCTTTAAAAAGGCAGAAATCCGAGAGCTCGGCTATTCTTTGACGATCCTGTGTATCAAGCTGAGCATACACACACACACACACACACACACACACACACACACACACACACACATATATATATATATATATGAACACAATCGAGAAACTCGGGCGGACGCGCCGCAGAGATCCGGACAGCGTATTTTTCATCTTCAAGCCGCATTCGCCCGCGCGCCGCGCCGTCGGGCACATCAGGGCTGGCCACGAGGATCTGCCCTTCTCCCCCTCGTTGTCGCTTCCGATCGATTGGCTCATAGTGCCCCCTCCTCCCCCATCCGCTAAGCGTGTATATATATATATATATATATATATATATATATATATATATCTATATAGGGCGGCAGGATCGCTCGAATTTCTTTAAGAAAATTCCAAGCGGGAAAAACATCACTCGCGGGGCATTCTTCATCCGTCGTGCCCCCCCCCCGCCCCCGGGAGGTGGCGGGACGACGGGGAGAGAAAAAAGATTTGATACGAAGAGACACGAGGGTATGCTGTCAGGGAAGAGGGGGGGGGGGTTCAGCGAAAAAATACACAATGACTGCACGAGTAGTCGAACTCTCATGGATATGTGAATGTATGCGTGTGTGTTCGTACATAATATATATATATATATATATATATATATATATATATATATATGCAAGCCTACGGGCGCGCGCAACATGGGGGACGGTGTGGCGACGGCCTGCTGAGTGTGTGTGTGTGTGTGTGTGTACATCGTATCTACATATATCTATATACATGTAGACCCGCGCACGTATCCGTACAAATCCACGCGCGCGCACGCACACACACACACACACACTTGGGACGACGAGTAGCGAGATAGAGAGGGAGAGAGCGATGGAGGTCGTAGGGGGCGGCTAGGGGGAGGGGGCAAGAGGAGAGGCCAGAGAGACGGACGATCAATCAACCCGGGCACCGCTGCCATGCTCACGGACCTCATATCAGCTACGGCGCAGAGTAAACATTTTTTACTTTGCCACGTTATTAATATTAGTTGCTCGCCCTTTTCTTTTTTCTCCCCCAGCCTCTCCCCCTCCCCTCTCTCGTCCCCTCTCTGCGTTCCTCCTCGCGGACCCCTCCCTTTTTCTTTATCGCCTTTTCCGCGCTCTCATCTTCGTTTTTGCTTTTCTGCTTCCCGGGCCCCCATCGCTCTCCCCCTGCCTTTTCTTTTCACATTAAACTTTTTGCGAATTTCAATGTTCTTTTTTGTTATTGCTGTTGCTGTTGCTCCTGTAGTTGTTATTGCAATGTATAGGCGATTTCGGTAACGGTTCGTGTAGCAGATAATTAGATCGAGGGGTTGTAATAAAATGTTAACTCGGACAATTATATGTTTTATGCTTACTGTAATTTAAAAAAAATAATTGAGTGTATTAGAATAGCATAGTTAACATGTTGCTTTAAGGATTTCAGAAACGTCGCATAAAATGTAGATTTTTCGAGCCTGAAGCTGAATAATGCAAATCGAATCTATTCAATTTTTTGAGATATGCTTTGAATATAATGGTAGTAATGGAAACACGCATAACGAACGAAAGAAATACGATACGCGCCATTTTTTCTTGACCCTCAAAAATTAAAAATTTCACGCTCAATCGCGAATGTGAGAATGACTGTACAATATTGTAAAACATTTTGAATTCGTACATGTACGTATTCGACTTCTAAAAAGTAAATTCAGGTAATTCATTCATAACATCTTTTACATCATTATGCATACTATATAAAGCTGTATGAAAGATATCGTGTAGCGTACATAAACAAAAAATTGCATTATATGCTTATTGTAAAAATAGCATCGTTTAATTAAATTTTTACATAACATCGTATCTTCAGAAAAGACAGTTTGCCATATATATTTCCAATCGCGCAATAACGCAATTGATAAAATTAATACTAACGATCAATTTCGTACGTATAATATATATCATACTACGACGTATCGTTTTACTTAGATATATGTATACATATATACGTTAAAAAAAGCACCCGCGAAAACGCATCCGATCCATCGCCACATATGCTTATACATACATACATATATATATATATATATATATATATATATATATATATATATATAGCCGTAATTCCGAGCGGCGCGGCGCGCGCGGCAACTGGTTGCAGTAGCAAGAATTAGCAATTTATCTCTTTGGTTTTGCGTGTGTGCTCGCGCGTCTGCGCGTACGCGTGTACACATATATACGCGCCCCACACCCAAACCAAGATCTCGGCGGCGGCGCGGCGGATTGCGTGAATCGCGCGGCGCTTGGAAGTCGCAAGTCGGAGCGGTCGGGGTGGGAGGAGGGACGAGGGGAGCGAGAAAGAGCGCCAAAAGAAGCAGCCGACGGGAAGGAGGAGGGGCGAGGAGGGTTGAGGGAGGGCAGGAAAGAGAGCCTCGCGAAGGAGGTGACGGCGATGGCTGCGAGGGCCGAGAGGGAGAAAGAGAGAGAGAGAGAGAGAGAGAGAGAGAGAGAGAGAGAGATAGAGAAAGAGAGTAACGTGCGCGCAGTTACAGCCGGACCCGGGCATTATGCAAATGAGCCGACAATTAGACCTTGCGCGCTCGCCTGTATAACTCGCGCGATCTCCTTCCTCATACAACGCGCGCCGGGTTATTTGGTCTTTAATATAATTTCCCGTGTGGCTATCGTGTAGTTTTCTATACGCGGACCTTCGTTGCTCAGGTATATAATGGCGTGATTCGCACGCGAGCAGCGCCCCCAGCTAACAGCCATCGTCGATTGATCTATATATGTATGTAGGTATGAATGTATGTATGTATGCATATGCATGAGTAAATGTATACTGATAAATGCCGCGTCATTCCAGAAGGTATATAAGCACTTCATCGACTACATAATTCTGATGGATAAGTACGTATTCGAAATTACCGAGTTTGCGGAAGTTATTCTCTTTCTGCCTTATTGGTTTCCGTTTGTATCAATCACTCCTCAGAAATAAACGTACTCTTGAATTGAGTAATGCAAAGCGCTATAGGCGGTTCTTATCGAATTGTACACTTTGATTGTATAATGGGTCAATATTGATTTAAATAATGCTCTCGCTCTTGTCGTTTCGATGGCTATTGTGTTAAATAGAATTTTAAGAGCTGCGATGTTGAGGGATTGAGAAAATGGAGAATATTTAAAGGTTAAATATAGAGGATGTAAATCTTGAGATATATAATTGTTGATAATTCCATTAGAATTGACTTTAAAAGTCAATTTTTTCCATTTTTTACTAATTACATTATTTATATTTAGTCCAGCATCTGTACGATCGGTAACGAAAAAGATTAATAGAAAAGTTACAAGTATTCGTAGTTGACATTAATCGTTGAAACCTTTTAGCGTAGCCATAAAGAGATCTATATAAAACAATTTTCTTCAATATCTGACATAATTTTTTGTAATGGTAAGCTGACATATTGAGTAAAAGTTTTTTCTGTTTTCATTTGTCCACATTCGTTCAAGTTAAGATTTTTTTTTCTAAATTGATTAATGTTTCAAAAGTTATTGGGCTAACAAAGAAAGACTGCCATTTTAAAGAATGGTTTTATTTTCATACCAACAAACTCTCTCCCTTATTATCAACAGACTCGGCCCAGCGAATCTCCAACATCTTTATCCTTTTCAAGAAGTAAGAGCCGAAAAGATTGTGAGCATATTCGTCTGTCGTCCTTTCAACTTCTTTATTGCACCGCTCAGGTATGAAAATTTTTTAAATTTGATTAAAAATGGGAAGTCTGAATATGTCCAATCAGAATAATACGGATTGGGATGATTGACAAAAACCATATTTCGAAGCTGACAGCTTGCTCATCGCTAAAATACAATTCTGCACAGGCCAGTGAAAGGTACATTTTTCTTGGAGCCAGCTTCTCGTCGTCCAGTTAAATTAGTATGTTGGAGCAATATCGATGTTTTATTGTTCGATCTTCTTCAAGCTAATGAATTGATAGCATTACGTCTTCGTACGCTGATTAGCACCAGTATTTGGAAGCATAAATGGAGCGACATTAAATAATATAAAAAGAAAAAAAAATGATAGCATAACTATTTAATTGCGCAACACACTAGCCATGGATTAAGTCAATGGAATCAACTTCTTTTTCATTAATGCTGTTTCGTTTTAGACTTGTAGTCCTGGAATTTTATTCCATTCATTGTAATATCTTATCGCATAATATCCATTAGACCCCTATCAAATCGGTTCTTTCATAGCCCTAGTTCTTTGTTAAAGATCAGAACTTCTCATACTTTCATCCTATAACCAAACAATGTCGATTGTTACTCTCACCTACTATAGAGCATCGTCCAATATGGCAGCAACCATCTTTTTTCGGTAATTCGCAACCTAGTCCAAATTTTCGACCATTATACACGTATATCATTGTGGAGGGATATAGGTCTATGTTGAAATTCAACTGCTCACTTCTTAACAGTCGACATGGAAAGCGCATGGCCATCAGTGGGTTTTCACAGGGTATAGACAACTCTTATTCTTTAAGGCAAAGACCATACAAGGCCTTTTTCACTGTCTCAAAAAACTCGGAGGACATCTGTTAAGACGAGCTACCGAGCAAAGATCCCTTCGTCAGTGCTTTTCCACAATGTTTCAGATACAAAACAAAAATTAATTCATTCTGTTTCACGTACTATAGCGTTGATACAACTCCACCACCCCCCATCTCACGGCTTAAAGAAAAACAAAGAGGAAAGCACGAGTCATCATCAATCTCGCTCCTCCGACCTATACATACAAGGAGCTATGACCGCGCCTCCCAGTTGCACGACTCAATTGCAACGTGCACGGGCTTGTTTTCCTTCTTTTTATCCTTCCCTATCTCTGGCATATACGCGCGCGTTTGCCAGCATCGCGGAATCTCGGGCGCACAAAGAGGCCGGTGCCGCCGTGCCTCGAAAATATGCGCCACTTTGTCAAAGTCCCGCCCGAGCGTTTCCCTACGCAGTGTGTACACGGCGAGTTTTTTTCTTTATTTTTGCCGTGTGCGAATCGCACCGTGGTATTAAGTAGGAAAAGAGCTCGCGTTGAAGATTCTCTGGGTGCAATCGACTGTGAATAAAACGACGCTTACTCTGGTTTAACGCCGTCGAGGCGAGATGAAAAAGTTCGCGCATATAGGATATGAGGCAAATGGTTTCTACTAAAAATTAATTGAAGCCAATGAATAATTGATAAGAAATCGCTTTATCGATATTGTTTGATAATCAAAATACCAAACTGAATACCCGCTATTGGCGCTGTAGAACAAGAACTTCGACATTATTTTACAATTTCTGCACAGCACCATATGCTTTGCACATTCTCAAAATTAGATTTTAACTCGTCGGTACGTTGTTGTGTACTTTTTATTAAGAAAATGGACAATGGTCTAATAAATGACCATGTCCACCATAGAAATCCGAAATGAGCAAAAATAAATGCGCGTGTACAAGATAAAGAGAGTCAGAGAGGAGGGAGGGAGATAACAATGCTCGGCTTGTGTCCAAACCAGTAGGTAGCATAGTAGTCGTACAGGAAGGGTGAAGAATGAGCGAAAGAGACCGAGAGACGGCCAGGGAGGGTGGGAAAAAGAGACACACGAGGTGCTTTGTACTCGCGCGCGGTGCGGGGCAAAGGGCCGAGGGGAGGGCTTAGACAGCGAAAGGCATGAATGCCTCCCTTGATTGAGAATCGCGTCGGGGGCAAACTCTCTCTCTCTCTCTCTCTCTCTCTCTCTTCCACCGGCCGAATCTCGTTAATTAAAGTCGCCTCGACCCTCGGTCGCGTCGGCGGCAGCGGTAGTATTATGCGTATTATATATACATACATATACTTGCAGAGTAAGACGTCAAAGCAATACTTTCCGAACGGCGAACCCCTTCATCTTACGCGCCCATCATACCGCAGAGCTGCCGTCGACGAGAAGAGAGAGAGAGAGAGAGAGAGAGAGAGAGAGAGAGAGAGAGAGAGAGAGACAGATACCTGGAACGGCCGAGCGCTCTGTGCAACCCTTTTCATTGTTTGTCCGCGATTATTATGCGCGAGGCGAGCGCTGCCGACGCCACCGCCCTACAGCCCTGCGCCGGATGATGGAGCGACTGCGGGCCTCCTGACATTCTAATCAAGGCGGCCTCGTGTTCTCCATTTCCATTTCTTTTTTTTTCTATTTTTTTTTTTTTTTTTTTTTTATAAAGCGAAGCAAGTTTTATTACCCCCGACGCCAAAGGGACGCTGCGGCGCAATTAAGCGATCTTGTTGTTCGTAAATTAAACGTCCGCAGTGCCGTCCGGAAGCTGTTTGCCTAAAATGCTCCTCTTAACCCTTTCCCTCGATTGGTCGAAGAAGGAGGCGGAGCAATGGACCACCGCGCGGCCTTCGTTACGCGTCTCGCGCTATAAGAAACGATAATTAATCGAATTGGATTTTTGTGCGGGGACGAATACATATTTTGAATAATGGGGATAGTGGTTTTTTTTTTTTTTTTAACACGAGGCAGTTTTTCATATTTTTTCCCTTTCTTCTTGATCTTTTCGTCTTTCTTTCTTTCTTTCTTTCTTTTCTTTTGCTTCTTCATCGCTCGCTCGACGGCGCGGCCGCGCGTTCGGTTTTCGCGTCGGGACCGCGGCACCGAGGGATTCTCGGGATTCCGACGCGCGTCGATAACCCGCGCTGAATTCCAGCTGGCGAATGAAAGAAATGGCACATGTCGCTTCCCCGTATATAATACAAGTCAAAGCAAAGCGCCGCGGAACATATATATTTCGAGCCTGAGATTTTTTATTCCCCCCCCCCCTCCATCTGTGTCTTCCACCAATTTTTTTATTACGTCTTCGTCGGAACGCAACGTAATTTTTTTAAATTCTCGAAAAAGTTTCGAAAACTTCGGAATATATATATATATATATATATATATATATATATATATATACGTGTGTGTGTATCCGTGTGTATATTTTTCGAAATCGTAAAATAGATCGGTAGATCTGATAATATATTCGAAATTGGATGTCGGCGATTTTTGATGTTGCTTTCAAATTTTTTACTTTTCACTTTTTTGGAATTTTGGTAAATCTCTCTATTTTTAATATAGTTCGGCTTCGATACTTTATAATGAATAAAATTATTTTAAAACGAAAGTTATATTTATGACTTATGTTTTTTTTTTCATTTTAAATTCGCATCGGTATAGTAAAAACTACTGAAATCTCATAAAATATATTGAATTTATCCTTAAATACGGTGACTGACAGCTAATACAATAGACTAAAATTACACAATTATCTGATTGAAATTTAAAGTCGCAACTAGTGTTTTTAGTCATCAAACGTTTCATTTTTTTTCTTCATGTACAATATTTTGAATACAATGATCTTACTTTACTTATAGCAAATATTACCGGTTCTTGTATTATTTCTAATTGCAATAGAAATGGTAGTACGAATTAAACGTCCTGTTACCTATTGCTTAACAATGGAACATAAATGTATATGTAAGAGCTATAAAGAATTGGAAAATCCATAAGGACGGGAAATACCGTAGAATTGACTTCGATCGAAAGATAGAAAAAAAAACTACAACTTACAGTGGGGCTACTACACGCAAACGCAATAAAATATCTTATTTATGCTATTTTATCGAAGAGCAAAGAAACATAAGTATATGGGTTTCAGTTACCGAGCTATACCGCTTCCAGGGCCGGTCCTACCTATACGGATGCCCGATTTCCTCATAAACGTCGTTCGTATTTTCGTTCGATCGGCTAATCTCGAGCTCGTTCGCGATTTTCGATATGCTAGAAAAAATATAAATCTTTTTCAAATAGATAATTTTTGCTCGGCTGGTAAAATATGATTCCGACAGCCTCTTAAGGCAGTGCCTGACAATCGGTCGTGACCAAGGAACAGCAGACGGATTAGTTTCTAAGAGAATGACTGTATACTTTTGGTTGGTGACCATTGCGTTATGACTTATACGTAACCCAACCTATGCACGCACGATCGTACGCACATAATTTTGAGCAAAAACGATGTAGAAGATGACTTGACGATGCGTACGATGGTTCGGTCGGCAATCTTGGCCAGTGGACACAAGCGCCAATATTCAGGAACATAAATAGAGCATTGTTATTTTTGCCTGTTTGTGTACGATACTATAATGAATCCAAACACGAAATTTGAAAAAAAAAGTCGATTATGATGTCACGTATTGACTCAAGTAAAAATAGTTCAATTTTCATAGTCACACAAAGTATGTTGCAAACCCCTTAAGGTAAATTATATACGAGAAATTTTGAAAATGGGCCATATCTGTATGAATCGTTATTTGTACAAATAATTCCGATCTATACAGTTCACAGTGAAAAAGTAAAACATTATTATAACTGTTTGCGATATTATGAAAGTATTATAACAATCGTTGGCAATAAAGCATTAAATACGCGCAACGATACTCCGCGCGCACCAATAGCACATATTACTGTAGCTCGACTGTACGTACGGTAATTGTGGACCAAGAGAAAAACTAACCATCACTAATCATCTCAAAAATACCAAAAGGTTATATTTTCTTTGGTGTATATAGATAATTTAATAGATATTTTGTTTAATCTATAAGATATATATGCGAAAAATGATCTACCCCAGTTTTAGGCCTGATATTGTTCAATAAAAGTCAAATACAAAATGACAAAACATTGGGTCGCCCCGTGGAGATGTTATCTCTGCACAAACACAAAGGTATATCTATGTTTAGACTTAACTACGCCAGCTTCATTGGCATTGGATGTTGCCTCTACTCTATATATATATACACGTATACAACAACATACCGTGGCACGCATGCCTTGAAGGCGCGTATATCATAACGTGAGGAAAAAATTCGTACAGAGCGCTAAGTCGAAAATTTACCTAATATTAAACGTGAATATATATATATATATATATATATATATATATATATATATATATACTGTATATATTATATCGACTGTAGAAGGGAGTGATTGCATGATGGGAGACCGTAAGGCGGAGTGTCGAACGCGCGCACGGAATTTATAAAGATCGGTTTGTCGCCCTCTATAGCGAAGTATATATATATATATATATATATATATATATATATATATATATATATATATTAATAGTACACGATCCCCGCAGAGACTATAGAAGCTCTCAGCTCGATATATATATATATATATATATATATATATCTGCGCGCCTCGATATTATTACTATGTAAATCAGCCCGTGTGTTCTCCAGCGGGCGTACATCTACATGTGTGTGTGTGTGTGTGTGTGTGTGTGTGTGTGTTCATGAGCAGGTATATTCTGGTCTACATGAATCTGTACCTACATATATATACGTACGCACACAGGTACACATTCGCGATCTATACAACTCGCTCGCGACGCGCCCATACGGTGACAGCCCCCGGGTGAGCCGTGCGCCAGAGAGAGGATGGATATGCTCCTCGGATCTTATTAGATAATCCTCCTTCCACCGATGCGCGCTATTCCCTCCGCGCACCCTCCTCCCCTGCCCCTCGAGTCGATACGGCGTTTCATACGTATATGCATACATATATATATATATATATATATATATATATATATATATATATATATATATATATATATACGCGACAAGCCTTCAAAAAAAGAAAAAGAAAATGAAGAATCAGGAACGAGAGTTAGAGAGAGAGAGAGAGAGAGAGAGAGGGGGGGGGAATATGGAAGGGAAAGCAGGAGAACGCGATTTTGCCCCCGGGGGCTGGCGCGCGTCGCTGCCACAGACGCCGCGCCGCTTGTAATTGAACGCTAAATTGCACTTGCACGACGACGAGAGCGTGCTTCAGCTCCAGGACTCGACTTCTCCGCTCTCCTCGTTGGCGAAGTGGATTGGAGGTAGGGGAGCGACTGAAAAGAGAAGTCGCGCGCCCGCGCGTGTTTATAGGAGTATGCAATTTTCGAAAATTGAACGTGTGCATATATACATACATATATATATATATATATATATATATATATATATATATATATATGTTTATATATGAATATATACGCCGGAACTGCGATGAACGAATATATGATGATCGGCGCACGCGGGACCCCGGAGAAAAACACTTCATTATATACGTTTAAAGTGGCTCTCGTAGTTTTTCTCTCTCCTTTTGCCCACTCCTATTCTTTTTCTTCGTCTTATAATACAGGCGTTGCGCTAAAAGGTTCGATGCAACCTGAAAGAATTCGATAAATCGATTTAAAAAGAAGAGAGTGAAAAAAAAAACTTACGATACAGGCTTGTTGAAAATAAATGATAGTTGAAGAGCGATGTGTGGCTTGTAATCGGTCTTATACTGATTTCATTCGGTTACTGTATTTATTGTACTATACATATAGACTTCTACAGTAGGAATTAAGCTTTGCTTAAGAATTGCGATAGAGCAGCCTTCCTATTGCCATATGTACTTTCAGAATCTCGGTGGATGCCGAAGGACATTTGAATCATCTTAGAGTAACTTATTTAATATAATTGATTGAAGGACAATTTATAAGATTCTGATTTATTAATAATCATTTATTTTTAATAATATTTATTGACAAAATCTAATACGAGGATTTTTAAATGTTTCTGCAAATATGCATTTCAAATGTATATTCTATTTTATTGAAAACAATCAATTCTTCCGTCATGACAACCTTAATAGACTTACCGGTAGTTTTTATTTTTCAATACTAGTGTTAAAGGTATTGGCATGCTTGATAATTATTGTCGTGATTTTTAATATTTTGGATAGTATACAAACTCATTAATATTGTGCAAAAAAAAACTGTAAATGAAGCGTCATTGATATATATTATTTTAATCTGAAACTGAATTACTTTGAAAAAGTGATTTGAAATCATAATTAATATTACAGTGCAATTCCCGTATATGTTTTGTACAACATAAAAAAGAGAGGACAAACATTCTCTCCTTCCTTCTCACCCATGTATAAATCCAATTTTTTCATATATGTTAATAATATAAAACCCACTTTTCCGAATAAAAACAAGCACGTGTTGAATCAACGACGCCCGCACAAATGCCGAGAATCAGGGACCCGTGACAATCCTCCGTAATTTCCCGCAATAATCGCAGCCCGAAAACTCTCTTATATTCTTTTCGCCCCTATCTATCGCACAGACTACGCCCCTCTCTCTCTTTCTCTCTCTCTTTCTCTCTCTCTCTCTCTCTCTATCTCTCTATATATATATATATATACACACACACACATAATTCAACGGAATAGTCCGCACGAGCGGGCAGGCATCAGCGTTCTCGAGTGCGTTCCGAAAACGCTGGCCTCCGATCTCGAACAAAGAGGGCGGAATTCCATCGAAGCGTCGCCCGCCCCCCGGCCTCCTCTCCTGAAAAGCCCGCAGCGCGCGCGCGCGCGGATAAAGTGCTCCCCCCACCCCCGTCGCCTAGGGGCATTAGTCCACACTGGCAACATTGACACTTTTATTAATGACGAGACGTCGACGTCGCGCCCGACCTTCGTCCAACCCCCCCCGCCCCCCGTCCGTACGCCTCCCCCACTCCCCTCGGCCGTGCCGGCCCACGCGCGAACCCCACGGCTGCCCTGATTCGCCCCGGGTGGAGCGGCGCAGGGATCTCGGGATGGTGGTGGTGGTGGTGGTGATGGTGATTTCGTCGTCGTCGTCGTCGTCGTTCCCGTACACGCGGGTTTTCGACGAATTCCGCGCTCGCGTTATGGTGACCGGCGTTACGGTGCAATGGTGAAAAAAGCTCGACCGACGCGCGGTTTCGTCGAAGCCCCCTTCGACTCTTATACCGCTGAGTTGCTTCATTAGCGAGCAAACCGCGAAATGGTCGCGCCTATGTATGGAATAATATGGGGGGGGGGAGGGCACCACAAACGCGCGTCAGCTGGCGTGGAAAAGTGCTGGCGCGACACTTCAAAGGAGGAGAGAAGTATCTGTGGAATTTCATTGGTGGATCTCAGCGAATCTGTCGGAGAATTTTCTCAATCTCTCTCAATCTCTCGCTCTGTCTTGTCCTTTCCCCTGAAATCTTCTGCCCATATATATAGCAAGAAACAAGCATGGTCTGTTGTAGAAAGAATAGATAAGAGTTATAGAAAAAAGGTGTCAGAAAGAGAGAGAGAGAGAGAGAGAGAGAGAGAGAGAGAGAAATAAACATTTATTTGTATAATATGATACAAAAGAGTGTATAATACAATAGATCAATACATTAAAAGCAAAATGAAATTCACTCATCCAGACGTTTACATGATATTTCGGAAAGAATCTAAAAGTAGTACTAGTAAGATTGTCAGACCGATAAAAATATTTATTAATTTCAATAGTACTATATACAATATAAAATACCACATTGAGTCTCGTCAATAATGGAATAAGTTTTAGAATATAGCAGTATCTTCAATGTATCTAAAATATCATAAAAACAAATTGTTCTTACATTTATCCGAGCATTAAAAATTTTGTGCATTCGCTCAATACTTAAACACTCGAGCCAATCATCCCTCGAGTACACGCATAGATTAAACTCAAATGTGAATGAGCATGAGACGAAGTAAAATACAATGAAGATCCAGTTCGAACGAAGTTTCCATATTATCGCTTCGATTATCGATCGAAAGCTGTTGCCCGAAGCGAGAGCCCCGACCACAGCGACAGGAACGTAGAATAGGCTTGCAATTTGTATTTGAGAAAGAACGTTTTTCCATTTCAGTTAGCATATGGGGTTTGCGATGTTCTTTGTTTATTTGCTCCGGTCTAATTGGATTCAGGCTACATAGCTCTTTACCACCTGAGTTCTCTGTGGGGCATCGAGCAAGCGACTATGGTAAGAACCAGTTCTAGCCGTATTAATTTAATTCCTGTAGCAGAACGAGATAGTAGAAATTTTACAGCGCCCCGGTTTTGTTATTGTTTCTTTCGAGAGATTAAAAAATAACAGGGAAGAGAATGAGAGAGAGAGAGAGAGAAAGAGACAACTACATTTCTTTCTACGAAAAAGGATTGAATATAATATTGAATGACGAAGAATTCGTGTTTTTATTGTTACGTATATTATATCACATGTATATTGCCTAGCTTATACTGTTACAGTTATCCTTCGCTCGTTGGCTTACCATATTATATAGAATACGAAGCGCAGAACCACGTATCTAATACGTGGCTTTTTTTACATCCCCTCGGCAGCCTTATGAAAAATGCTTATCGACCATCTTCCACAAGCTCCAGTTTAATGTAAGAACAAAATATTCGACGTACACGGCGCGTCTTGGGCCGCCGGGGTTTATTGCACGTATTCTAGGGACGGGGGACAAAATGCGTTACGGAGCCGTCCGATGAATCGTCCCACCCCCCCCCTCTGATGCATAATGTTCGGTTCGATAACTCGCGCATGGGGGTCGCATCTTTGAAAGATCCGCAGGAGAGAATTATACTGGTCTTAGTAAATAGGCTCTTCTAATAAAACAAATATAAGTTAATCCTCATAGAAATTCATTCTCGAATCGGGCTAGTATCTCGTTAGTTTTTTTTATTTAATGTTAGAATGAAGAAGGGAAGTCTAGTCCAATCTTAGTTAGGTATATCTAGTTAAAAACTAGACAGAATCTAGTCGGAAAAGCTAGAAATTATTAAATTTCTATAATGTTCCAATTTTCTTTCCTCGATTCAGTGAATAATATTTTAGCTCTTCTAATTTTGTATTTAATTACAATTTATAAATTACTTTCTATATGTATTATTATGTATATGATTTATAATTAACAACGAATAATTATTAATAAAATTTGAGTAAATGAAAATAAGTAAGAAAATTGTACTATATTGTAAAGGTAGAAAGCTTGGCTATTTTCTTAATTTTCGTACTTTAGAACCGAGAAAGTAATAAATAATCTAGGACGATTATTAGATATAACTAGAATATAACTCGGATCTGGTGAATATTACCGATGCGAGAAAATTATCAGTAATACTGACTAGGTTGTAGCCCGAGCTAAAGATACGTAGAATCTGCTATTATTAGGGGGGTTATTTTTGAGATCTTAGTCATATATGTTTAAAAAACTGATATAGTCATAATATAACCACATTTGCCTCAGTTAGAGACATCGATCAGTAGTGCATAACCATCAGTAATATCATTTATTTTCTTCTATAATGGACTGTAAACGACTTAGATATAACATTAAAGGTTATAAAAAGAATTTGGTCAAATATTCTTTTTAGGCTATATATTCTATCCACGCGAATTCGTTGAAATTGACAATCTTAGAAATCCCCATTAAAAATTCAAAACATTCATGCAATTGATCTGATAAGAATATCCGTGCATTAAGGCCTATGTATTATATATAAAATGAGCAATCACGCGAAAATTGCACTACAAACCCACATGGATATAGAAACGTGTAGCGTATAAATAAACAGCATCCGCGCCCGACGACACAGCCAGCAGCATTACAACGTGGTATATAGTTCGTGCGACAGGAGGTAGAGGGAGGCTCGTCGCCAAAATCGGGACGCCGTAATCGACCACGTTTAACGAGCAATATATTTACAGAAAAATCAAGTCACCGCAGTCGTGCGTTAAATTATATATATATATATATATATATATATATATATGGCATATATAATCAACAACGGTCGCAGCATTCGCCTCCTTCCCCCGTCTGACTTGCTCCTTCTTTCCCTCGGCGCGGCTGCGGGGCGAGTTCGCTACCGATGCCCAGTAGCGCCTGCGGGCATATATCCGTTTATGTATACATATATACACGAGGCCCGTGCCCATCGCCCGTGCAGAATGTGAGATCGGTCGCTGGCGCGCGCGTCGCCGCCGCCTACTCGTTCCGCGGACTTTTATCTCGCGGCAGGCCATTAAGGCGCAGGCGGCAGCGGTGAACGTGGCCCCGACGACCAATCGAATCGCGAGGTAATGTAGGGCTTCGCGCGCGCAAAACAGGTGTGAGACGCGAGGATGCGGGAGAGACAAAGAGCGAGAGGAGCACGAGTGAGCTCGAGATTGGCTCGATGCGTGCTTGGCTGCAAGGTGTGCCCTATGCGTATGCGCGCGTGCGCGTAGGTGTGTGCGTGCGTGCGTGTGTATGCACGCGAGAGTAACGAACGCTACTGGCACGAGGGCGATAGGATTTTATGGCGAATTTTCTCAAGGGCAAAAATGGGAGGTCGATCCGCGAGTTCTGTATTTCAGAGCAGGTTCCATGTATGTAACATTAGGCTCTGCGACCACGCGAGCGGGGAATAGGAAAGGTGTTTATTAATATATCACTACCAAACCTTCAAGCAATTTACTTCGTAAATATCTATGTTGATGTTTAGCAGATGCGCATAGTAGGTAAATATTACCATTCAGTACCAAACTTAAAATATCCGCTCTGCATTAAAATAAAGTTTCTATTTCATTCGTAAATTATGAAGATTCGTTTGTAGAAATTATGATTTCACTGTGACGAATTAACATACTTAGATTGAATGAATGATTTGATATCATTAAACAGTTTATTGATTGTTACGAATATTGTTTCATTTTAATTATTAATTTAATTTAATTAACGTTTTACAAGTAATGACATAGTAGATGCTGTTTCATTGCTACCAACAATAAAATACACATTATATACAACTATTATAGGACTTTAATTGTCGTGCATAAAGCACTTTAAATCCTAAATAACGACACTTCGTAATTCATGGAATATGTCAAAATAGTATATCGGAAACACTATTTTTGCGAAGGATTTTTCTTTATTTAATTAATGTGAACAATAGTGCAGTTGGAAATAATCATATATTATTAGAAGGATACATGGAAAATCCTCTGACTGAGACGGCTTTTAGAAAGTGGTTCGCACGTTTGAAAACTGATCATTTGCGCTTATGCGATGAGTAGCGATCTGATCAACTGGAAAAGTTCGAAGATAACGATCTTCAAGTGTTGCTCGATCGAGGACTCATGCTCAATATTTTCTACCATCCTAAAAATTCATTGATCAATAGTGGGGGAACGTCTTAAAAGTTTAGACATAATCTAGAGGAAATATTTAGAGACATCCTTTCACCTACGAGAACCGTTACTTCAACGGCAAAAACGAAAATATTATGTGCATTCGAATTGTTACCGGTAATGAAAAATAGGCCCTATTATGAAAATCTAAAGAGTAAAAAGACTTGGATTAAGTCCACACCATTATTAATATGAGTGACAAAAAGCTCAGCATCCCCGGGCCAGATATACAGAGCTCCTCCTCTGTATTTGACGAAAACGGAGGTGTATTATTTAGATGACGAAATCATTAAATCGTATGAAAATGTTTCTCAAGATATTTTACTTTAGAATTTTAGCTTCCCAATGAAAAACTTAGTTGCTGAAGTCAATTTTCGAAGCGATGGAGAAACGATATTCCTAATAAGGATGCAAGCAATAGTTGCCTTCTTATACATTCGTTGAATTAGAATTGGAAGATGTTTGTTGAAGTCACTCCTTTATTTCATTATCATGTACATTTCTCATATCCTAAAAATAATTGCCTCGATCGCAATAATTATTTCAACTAAAACAGCGGATTAGCAGAATCTGAAACAATCTGGGCGTTTATTAAGATTCAACTTAAATTAATTTAAAATTAATCTTTCACTTCAATGCTTCAGTTTTTGGATCGACCGTTTGTCTCGATCAGGTTTTGCATTTTTTCAAGACTCTTTTCTGTATGTAATTGAGATACATATAAAATTACAATAAAGAAGAGAACAATTAATGTTAATATTTGAAAATATATTTCATTTTAGTCAAAATCGTAAAAGATACCAGATTTTTACTCTTCTGTTACTTATTATAAGAAAGCATAATATGAATTTAGTCACATTAAGGGCATTGAAGACGTAAATTTTTTACCTATGCTTCATACGTATTACTGGAATATTGTCATCCACAAGAAATATACATTGCAAATACGTTATATGAAAATACACATAATCGAAAACTCTTAACGTAATTTAAGTTACATAATGCTCAATAGCTTGATACGTTTTGGAAAGATATAAAAAAGACTCACTCCATTACTGTACTCTATGGCCATCATGCCTATGATACATCTGTGTGTGTGTGTGTGTGTGTGTGTGTGTGTGTGTGTGTGTGTGTGTGTGTGTGTATTAGTGTATGAGAAATCCAGGCCGACAACACATCTGACCAGAAATCCCGCATAAGCTACGCGAGCCCCGAACTGCTCCTCCGCGTTTGATTCCGACGCAATAATCGAGACCGCGTTTCCGCTTTGCCAGCCGTGTCTGTATACGCGCGCGCGCCCGGATTCCGATCTCGTGCCGGGCATTATTCGTATGCTCGAGCTGCTCCTATATTCGACGCGTGTGAAAATCGGCCTCGAATCATTAACGGACCTTTTATCCTTCTTAATCTTTAGAACCACACCGCAACATTTGTACGAGTACGTTTCATCGGCGAACAAAGCAGACCGCGGCATCCGATCGTTTTGGAAGGGCGCAGAAGGTGTAAGACGTATAATACGAGATTCAACGAGAGGCGGGGAAGCGGTGTGTAGAAAACTACAGATACATATATATACCAGTGCAGGATGGAGAGAATAGAAGATTTATTGGATTTGCTTTTGTTGGATCGATTTAAGGAGTAATTCTAAAATTCCCTTCGATTTTTGACTAATTGGTTAACTCGATGTTAAACATGAGTTTTATGTGAATTATACATAATAATAATAACGTAACGATTTGCACTACTAAAATGCTGATAGTAGAAACGATATGTAGAGTTCCTGCGGACCTAAATCTAAAATTTACCGTATAATAATAATTTATAAATTTCTTTAAGGACACAAATTCATTTATTTTAGCTTAGAAACACATCTGGAAATATCTTCCTACCTATCTAGACTATATTCCATAGGTAATGATTAATATCCCATACTTATTCTAAATTGTATATTTATCGATCGAAAAAATTGAAGTTGCAGTGGAGAATCGTGCCAGTAACATTTCATTATTGAAATCTTTAAACTACTTCTTATGATTCTCCTGTAGTTAATTCGATTCCATTTAGATTCAGGATAAACAATGCTTCAGTGTTGAGTAATGATCGGAAAAAGTGCCGGAGGTGTGTAGAACAAGCAAAAAGAAAGAGGGAACGAGAGAGAGAGAGAGAGAGAGAGAGAGAGAGAGAGAGATAGAGAGTGTGGGGGGTAGAAAGAAGAGACGAGAAGCAGAGCAGCCCATATAAGAGCGAGAATTCATTCCCTTGGAACTTTACGCTTCTTTTCTGTCGGAAAGGGTGGCTTCTTTTCGTGAAGAAGGTGGATGAAACTGACGCGCGCGAGACGAGAAGAGACGGACTGCGGCGCTGCCATATAAGAAATGGAGAGAGAGCGAGAGAGGAGAGAGAGAGAGAGAGAGAGATGAGTGAGAGAGAGAGAAAAGACGAAAGAAAGAAAACGATAGAAGAAAGCCTCGGGAGTTTGCTGGAACAGCGGACCCGGGGGTTGGGTTCGAGTTTTTCTCAGTTCCAAGCTTCCGTCTCCCGGGACGCGTCGAGCGGCCGAGGAAGATAGAGAAATAGCGACGAGAAGGAAGGAAAGGAGAGAGAGAGAGAGAGAGAGAGAGAGAGAGAGAGAGAGAGAGAGAGAGAGATAGAGGAAAAGATCGAAAGAGAAGGCTTCCTCGCGAGACGCGCTTCTCTCTTTCTCTCTCACAGCGGGATCTTTTTGCTCGCGCTCTCCGACGGAGGATCAGACGTCCCACTTTATCTCCGCCGACCCGTTCCTCGCTCGACTGGCAGTCCCCCCGCCTCCTTCTCTGCCCCCTGCTCCTACCCCCCCCCTCCCCCTTCCCCCGCCCACACACCCGTTTCAGAGCGTGCACAGCTCTATGGTCGATCACGTATAGGAGGAGGCCCCCGGGAGGAAGAGCCGACCGGAGTGACGCGTCGTGGAGGAGCCATTTGTCATCCATCCGCTCTTCTCCTCTCCACCTCCGCGCGCTCCCCCGCGCGCCCCGCTCGCGCCGTCCTCGTCTCTCGCCGGCGCACCGAGCTCGGGCTATATCACGCGAGAGAGCGGCCAAGATACCGCTGCAGCAGCGGCAGCGGCCCTCGCCAGGATTTCGCATCTCTTATCTCCTCCTCCTCGCCCCCCCCCCCATTTCTCTCTCGCTCTCTCGCTCTAGCTTATATATAGAGCTCGCGGATCCCTGTCGTCAACGCGTTTCCTCCCTTTTGTGCGCTCGGCCGCGAATCTTTTTATTTCTGGCAAAATATATGCAGAGGTTGAATGTATTTCGAAAAGTTGCAAGTATAGTTGCAAGTAGCTCTTGCGCTACGTGCCGATGTCAGGCCGACAAAGAGCTGACGCTAATTCTGCCGCCTTCGAGAGACGACTATATATAGTTATCGTTACAGCTCCCATCGAAATTTCTCGAGTATAAAAAGCGCTGGGGGACGCTGCTCGTGCATTAGTCGCGCATATGCGAGCGTGCTTCTCAAAATTGACCTCCAATCGACGGCTATAAGGTAGTTTCTGTCGCTATCCGTGGTCCCATCCCGTTGTTCTTTAAACTGTTGTCAACTGCTACCCTCGTCGTCTCAATCTCTACGTCCCTCGATCGAGAAACGAATTATCGTCTGCTCGTTGCCGAGTGATCAACGAGCCGTACTATGTAGCGCAGGGACAATTTGGACTATCCAATATGCACACCACCTTTGTATATTACATCCCATGCTGACTGACGATTTCGTAAGATGAACAATCGTATTCGGGACACCCTGTACAACATCGCGGGACCAGTTTATTGTTTGCATACGCGATCGATACGGACACGCGCGACTTTCGCAATGTGTTTGCGTAGAAAATCCAGAATGTCAGCTGTGACTAATGCTGCGGCCTGTACACTATCTAATCCCTCGGTTATAAATAATAATGCTATCAATTTCCCATTGAATTATATATCGCGCGCGCGAGCCGCTTCGCGGAGCAAAGCAGAATCAAAAAGGCATCGATCACTTCAACGACTGTGGCCATCAGCCTGGGAACGTGAAATATCTCCGTGGTCGCGTTGAATATAACGGCAAACAATTGTGCTAAAACAAGGGCACTTTCGAAAACCTCCGGCGCACCCTCACACACTAACACACATATACACACACACACACGCACGATTACGTGCGCGTCGGAACACTTCCTGTATTCTACGTTGTCGGGGGTGATTCTTCATTCGCAATCGGGAGCGAAGCTTATCCGATGCCGCAAGACTCGCGCTACAATCTTCAACGAGCGATTTTTGTGGTTCTATTGGTTATTATATCTATATGTATACGTAAGTAACTATACATGTATATATATATATGTACACGTATAAGAGTATCAGGCCCTCAGTAAAAAGATCGATGAACGCATGGCTGGTGTCTCCGTTCGTGAAGAAGCGATGCGCAGCGCGACACGCATATGTAGATATATGTGTGCACGCGCGCGCGCATGTTTGCATATATATAATCCGCGAGTAGCGCGGTCGCGGACCGCGCCTGCTACGGAATCTGGGCTCTTGATTGCGCGCGCGCGTCCATCACGCGTCCGACCCTCGCCCGGCCTTACATGCATCTGTGCTCTCAGGCGCGTGGACCTCAAAAAAAGAAGAAGAAAAAAAAAAAAAAGAAAAGCAAGAGGCGAAGCTGCGTGCGCGACGCGCGAGACGCCTCGTGAAATTACCTTTCTGTATTTATAAAGAAGATACACGTCGGGCAGCGATCGATCTTCACTCTTGACAAATCTCGAGATCTCTGTGCGCTCTTGAGAAATTGACGGGTCGTCCACGCGTGCGAGCGGGGACACGAGAACCACTGATAAAAACCACTACTCACGTAAGATCTGCTTCTCTCTCTTTCTAACACACACACACACGTGTACACGCACGCATACACATACGCGCGCACACGCACAGCCGGACTATGTTGTGAGGCGAATCTCTTATGCAAAGCTGTCAGTTTACACAAGTCGCAATCTCTGACCTCCTTTTTCATCACTCATTTCAAACAACATCACACCACATCATTTGAGATATGCCTGATAAACTACGTATTCCTAATGGGGTTACACATACTGGTTACATATATGGCTTTTCAGATTCAGAGAGCAGAACGACTGAAATAGTCATCTTTCTAAATTACACCGCGCCATTTACCATCCCTGGTTACTTTTAAAAGAGCTGTGCGAAAGCATCCTGTTGAGTGTGATAGTTTACTAATCTCTAAGTTTAGATGTTGTGAACGTTATCTTTATATATTCTTTTCAAATACATTTATATAAACATACATATTAGTTAAACCTATACTATTACAGTATATAGCGTGTCATATTCTATATTATTATTATTATTACGTGAAATAATTATGTTTTAATTTTTATTTATAATAATAATATTTAAGATAGAAACTTGACTTTAAATTTTTTTGCCTTCGGCGGCTATTATCATTGTTTCTATATGGTATGCAACAATTTTAGATTTTCATAATTTTTATTATTTTTATTTTCTGTATTTATTAAGTGAACTTTATTATGTTCACCTTCGCGTTCACGTCAACACAAATTTAAATGTCGAACTGCATACAAGGTCAATAGTATCCTGTAAAGAAGAATACGGGACTTTATATTTAAAGCTCCAAATACCACTTATACCAGCTTGTTTATGTCTATCGCTCTTTATTAAGCGATACGATGATAGGACTTGTGTAAGAACCAGGAAGTACAGCTGACGAGTAGTCAAAACAATGCGATTCGTCAGGAGAAACCACGAACTATCAATATCCAAGCTACCATATTCGATGATAAAATTAAAAAAAAAAAATAGAAATTCGTTCAACGAAGATTAGAAATGCGTACTGTATCCTAGCTAGAATAAAAAAGACTTTATTCAGATCACATGACTTTATAGCTCAGCTATTTTACTCTGTCGTCTCATTTACCATCTTTTCAATCCTTCGAAAGCGAAACATGTATTAGTTCCATACAAAACTGTACGACATTGCTCGATTGTTGACCAATATACTTTTTACTGTCGTTCAGGTACATAAAAAGATTGTCCATGATCAATTGATGAAGTATTTAGTTACGTCTCGTGCATTTGACTCAGCACAAATAAGCTTTAGATGATTCCATTCAACCAAAACTGGTTTACTGAAGTATACAGATGAAATGGAAAAAAGAATAGATAGAAAGATTGTAACAATCCCGTCGGTTAGACCGGTATTATTTTCTGAAGATTTGCGAAACTGCCCTTTTCGTGGATTCAATCAAAATCATCATTTGTGGTACACAATTTAGAAGTTCTCGAGGACTCAGATTTACAACTATTCATGGTTCATCTGCCTATATATTCACACTAGTAATATATTGGATGATTCAACCACCAGCATACTTTCTATACATATGATTTCGATTGAAGATGTTATCGTAGTCCATTTTTTTCTTAGGCTGCCTCTACTCTCGGTGTGGTGTTGCACATAAGTTTATAATGGAAATCTATGTTGATTTATAAACAGGGAATTATTTAAGTTTATATCATGAAAAATTTTCACACGAAATTGCAGAGTTCACTCGAAAATACACCATACTGTTATGCTTAATGCTTGTTAAGAAATCAAATACATAGTGAAAGTCTACCGAAACTTACGCATATTATATGTGAAAGGCATCAGGCTAGATGATATATTATATTATATCATACCTATAGATCCTTTCAAATATCTGGACAGTGTTTTTTTAAGTATGTTCCTAGAGATTCTCTAAGAAGACTGATTTCTATAAGTCGGGGCTTAAGCTGACTGGTTCTAAAAAATCCGTACTAAATATTATTTATAATAATTGTTTTAATACCTCCCAAAAGTATTCAACTAATAGTAAACAAATGAATATTTCCATACAATCTATATATGACCCATCCAAGCTTCACAGCATTATTATAGTGGTGTCTTTTATGAATAACGTGACATCTTGTGTTCCTATACTTCATAAGTAAGTCTTAGTTCTATCAACATCCGTTACTGCTTAAGCAACATTATTGGATACCGACACAACTACAATTGTCTTCTAGAGCAAATTTTAACGTCTTTGTTTTAATTAGTTATCTTATGAACTTCTCTTTTTTAGATTAGGTTAAATCTTTTTCATATAATCCTTTGTGCCTCGTGTCAGTTACCGATTTGGTATTTGATAGAAACATCCACAATCTCTGAAGCTAGTTCTTGATCATTACATACTGATTTTAATGTTAAACAATTCCATTTTCTAGTTTTCAGTTCTATTTTTTTTCAATATTATAAGTACTTTTGTCCAGCTTATGAAATTATCATTGAAATATTAAAAAAATGCAAACATTTGTTATTCCCGACTTTTCTTAACTCTAGCGATTCGGATGAACTGACGATATATTATTTTTGAAATCCTACTACGGAAAAGCATCGAATTAATGAAATATTTAGACATTCTATTCTTTCAACAAGATTTTTACGTATTTTATTCAGTTGTCAATAGACAAGGTATTAAACTAGTCAATCATATCTGAATTTTCGCTTCGAATGACTCAAGTAACAATAACTTGTATCACTTAATGCGCAATGTACTATTATTACGGAAATATTTGAAACATCGATCAATTCTAAGAAAAAGGTTTTTTGATGATTTGTTCATCTATATTTTTTAAATTGTTCTTATGTGCAATTTCAATGGTACGTTTATGAATTATACATATAGTTCTTTTTTTATCTTCTTATATTTATATAACGTTCGAAGCTTCGCGTATACTTTACACCTTAAATTCAGTGCTTTAATAACTTTTACGTATATTCTTATCCTCCGTCCAGTTCCTCGATCGATTCGCGGATACACGCGCGCAACGGATTTTTCCTCTTGGCCGCATAGGGGCGACGCCTCGGTGTTATAAACGCGTCATTATAATGCGCGCGTATTTTAACGGTGAATTTGGAATTTATGCGCGAGGCAATTTCCGAAGTTTCGTGGCACCGCGCGGACATTAATAACGGGGAAAAAAAATCAGGTGTTTATCGTGGGCGCTCGACGCGCTTTACGGCTGGGGCGGGGCGGGGAGGGGGTATTTTGCGAGAAACGATCGCTTGAGAGTTAAGAAACGCCGCGGCTTCGCGCGGGCGCGCGCGCGCGCGCGATAACGTTATTAGCGCCGGCGAAATTAGTCGCTGGCTACGGAAAAAATCTTTAATCACCTTCTTAATGCCCGCGGTAATTGTAAGGAATTACGCGCTGACGCGCCGGGATTGAGCTATGAAGTGAGACGAAGCGTGGGTATATATATATCGGGGCGTTGGTAAAGCGTTGATTATACGCATTGGTCTGAAGAGACCGAAGTTTCACGTCTGTGTAGTTTCGGTATACTTCAAACGTTATATTTATTTTTTTTATTTTTCCTTTTTTTTTGTTACGAAGCGCAGCATCGGTTATTATATATGCATATAATGGATCGTATGTCTACATATGGTCGTTTTCTTTTTTCTCCGCTATAGAATAATAATTGTTCTACATGCATAATTATCTATATATATATATATATATATATATATATATATATATATATATATATATATATATACAGTTTTTGCAATTACGAAGCATCGCATCAAAATTTTAGCCGCACTCCCCAGATATATGATCGTGAAACAAAGCCTGTAGGCGTTAAATTTAAATAAAGTTCCAATCTTTGCACACGTACGGGGTAAAAGAGCGACGCACATCGCTCTATTCATCTCTCTCTCTAGCTATTTTTGTTTGCACTGTAAGTCTCATTCTGTATTTTTTCATTTCTTCTTGTTTCTTTTTATTTATTATTCATAAATTTTTCGTCATATAATTTTAATATTAACTTGCTATGAATTATTCTTAGTGTTATTTTTAATGTTCAATTGATAATATGTCGCATTGCACATTGCCATTAGTACCACGAATCCATTTATAGCATCAATTTGGCTGTATTATTTGCGCGAATGATTATTATTTCCATATAACATGAATTTTGTCGAACGGAATTTTATGAAAAAATTTGATTTTTCTGTACCAGTCAACAAATAAATATCTCTCTCTCTCTCTCTCATTCTGTGAATCTCCGTTTTCTCGCACGGCAAGCTCGCGGCTCGGGCACTTAATAAGTCTCGGTGCGCGCTCCATTAATAGATTCAATATATAAACATTGTCAATTACTCGGCCAATAATACGTTCTCTTCCTCTTCCTTTCTCTTCTTCTTCTTTTTTTTTTTTTTTATTATTATTCTCTCCGCAACGAACGAAATAAATAACCACCGCGTGGCTAGCCGCAATCAACTTGCACCAGTTCCCTTCCCCTTTACCGCCTCGGACACCGTTCTTATATCTCTTTCCCTCTCTCTCCCATTCTCCGCATGCAAGGCTCTCTATTCCGTTTACGCCTCGATATTATTTCGCGAGCGCTTGCGATTATAATTGCCAGCCGATTTTACATGCATGGCTTTATACTCGTGCACGAGCGAGCCAGCGAGCGCGAGTGCGAGAAATGAGCGGGAGTGCGGGGCGGGAGGGGGGCGAGGGATCGAGAGGAGAGGGCAGCGCTCAGCGATCGTGGTCCGCGATCCCGCGCGCACGCGCGCCGCGAAGGTTAATGCCTTAACCTATACTCGTTTTCGCTGCTCGTAAACTATTCATTTATACGGTCCTGTAATTTTCAGCGGAACAGCGGATCATTATCTATCCACCTCTTTCTCTCTCTTTCGGTCTTTCTGTCTCTCTCGATCTTTCTCTTCTTTTACTCCCATATATGCATGGTCATCCTTTTCGGTTCCACCTCCCTCATTCCCTCTTACTCTTTCGGGCCCGAGCTTCATTCTCCTCTTCCTCGTTTACCGCGACCGCTTAACCTCGCACGATCGGCCCTCGATACCGTACTATATATATATATATATATATATATATATATATATATATATATATATATATGTGTGTTGTATACAGGCACTTGTTCGCCATCGCTCCTTCGGCCATGCTACTTTTCTTTTCCTGTTTTTCTTTTTTATTTTTTTTTTTCTTTCAATTTTGTGCAGCCCGAGCGAGCGAGAGAAAGAGGTGATTGACTTCCTTCGACTGCGTGCGAGCGAGAGCAGAGGTACGGCCCGACTTTTAAAGCCGCGCGCGAAAGAAGAGGGAGTATGGAAGCCGTAACACGGCAAGCGAAACCTTTTAATTTAACAGTTCATTTGTGCGACCGCGCATCAGCAGCAGCGGCCACTTTGCTGCCGTGGAATTTAGGCCAGGGGGCCCGAAGCACGGGGTAAACGTATATGTATACATATATATGAACGGGCTCTTTAGATCACTTTTTGAAGGGATCCATATATAAGGGATCGTTCGGTTGATCGTACGATTTTGATATGTGTGTGTGTGTATGTGTGTGTTTAATTATAAATTTCGGAGATGGATCGAAGGTTAATCGATTTCACGGGAAAGCTGCGAATTAAACATATATGATTTTAACGAGTTTGCATATATTTCTACGCTGACATTGTACATAGCTGAAAAAATATAGTCGAGTTCCTATATACCTTGATTCAGTCGCATACATATATATATATATATATATATATATATATATATATATATATATATATATATATGAAGCACATATAAATATTTATTAAGAAACGTGTATTCGCAATATATAATTCTTCTCTATGAAGACTTAAAAATCGTTCTGTATCATTCGCGAATTGCGCTAAATAAATTATTAATATTTTCACACAAGATAAGCCTAAGGGAGATTATAATTTATAATCCGTCAAATATACATAAACCGAAAGAGAAGCGTAATTTATATATCGTGGCGAGAAGCATTAGTCATAGTTTCGCAACGGACGACGTCGTACACGTCGTAAACACACACAAACACAAGCACAAACGCACACACACATACATATATCACAAAGTTTGCGATCGCAACGAGATCTCGCGTATAAAAATTTTTTCTTTTTTTTATTGCACGCGAGAATGTCGTCGTTACATATAAAATGCAATCATAGAGCGAGGAGAGAAAAGGAGCGAGAGAAAGAGAGAGAGAGAGAGAGAGAGAGAGAAGAGAGAGAAGAGTGAGGTGAGAAAAAATTGATAAGAGGGCGGAACGAGTGTCTTGCTGCATATACGCAAGATATGGCTATTACAATGCGGCGGAGCAATAGGTGTAGAAGCGTGAAGCGTGACCGGCGTCGATAATAAACGGAGAAATACAAGAGAGGTATATATTATTATGTATACAGCCTTGGTTGAAATTCATTATATTTTCCAACTATAAACAAGGTATTTCTATGTAAAGATGTCTATAAAGACGGTAACAATCTTTGGTAGTGAATAGGATAGCATGGGAAATTGTGGCTTGTCATTGGACCCATTTAATGATTTCTATAAGTATAGTTATAGTATTGAAGAAATTTATTCTAGGTTATGTTGAAAATCTATCATGAAACAGGCTTGAAATGAGTTATTATAGTGTTAGGCCTATTAAAAACATTGATATTATGATTTGGAATTCGTATAAAAGTTGAGTGATACTTTGATCATTATATTAGCTAAAATAATGTTAATTTTTATCGAGCGCTTAAAATTTTTAATTAATTTACGTATGCTATTCATTTTGCATATAATACATGTTAAACACATCGAGACTGCATTATATATTTGCATACAATGTTATTACGCAGAAGCTCTTGATCGAGCTTACGTATTAGCGGAGGTAATTTTTGCCACTTGCGGGACTGACCAACCACCAGACGTACATTGCTTGTACTTTGCATAAACCAAGTTTCCTTGATAAAAATCGCCAAAATTCGTATTAAATATGTTTTAATATGAACCCAACTTAACATTTCTACTAATTTCAAAATAAAATGCATAAAGAACAAAATTATATTATTTATTTTATAAATAAATAGAATAGGATCTATTAACCACCGATAATCAAAACGAAAACAAGATAAAAAAACTTTGTAGTATTCATGAATGAATTTTTTAACAAGAAAATCTAGATATGAAATCATATGGAAGGCAGACAATTTCAAAACTTAATCTCGTCTAAATTTCAGGATCACAAAAAATTTTATTCTTCATTCTCATTTTGATTTTTTATTAAATGAATAACATAATCTCGACCCATTAAAGATTGTCAAATTTCTTCATCGCGTTCGAATTGTTGTTATATATATATATATATATATATATATATATATATATATATATATATATAATGAACACGCATGATTCTCAAATATCTTGCAAAACTTGCAATGCAAAATGCATTATAAAAAAAATCCTCGAAGGCAAAAGGAAAAGGAAATTATGCGCCTCCGACGAACGCCGGTGCTCCAAATTGGGCACCTACCATTTATCCAAGAGAAGGCGAAAAATAAAACACGCGTATCCTCCCCGCACGTTCTCTCGCACCTGCGCGTATAATGAGCGCAGCGCGCATTCGCGATTTTTTTCGAACGCCTTAGCCTCCCCGCCCTCGTTCGCCCTGCGCCAACCCCCCCCCCCCCTAGCGTGCCGGTTTATTACGCAGACCCTGGCGCGCGGCTGGCTTTATAAACCAAGCTCTCGACCCCTCCCTCGCGCGGCCAAGCGCCGAGGCTCGAGCTTCTCAGCGTAAAATTACACATGTAACGCGCGCGCGCGCGCGCGCGCCGCCGCCTAATGTCTTAACTGCAAAACGGCCTCGTCGAATCATTATCATAATTTCGGTGCATCCACGCATTACGGGGCGCGTCCTGCCCGGCTCGCGCGCCAATCGTCCCCCTGGGTGGCGCTGGGCACGGCGCAAATTACCGTCGCCGCTTTTCATCGGGGCGCGCTGCGCGAGCGACCGATTGAGCTATCGGGGCGGATCGCCTCCCGAGGAATCTTCGTCCCGCGTGCTTTTCTCCTTGCTTCTTTCCTCCGTCTATTCTTTTTTCTTTGTTGTTGTCGTTGTTGTTGTTGTTTTTTTTTTTTACCCGTCGCTCTCCCCTCTCTCTTGCCGGCAAAGTGCCGGCCCCTCGGTTCGGGGCCCTTCCCTCACTCCGCGACGCCGCGCCGCGGCACAGGGGCGGCGCATCGTCGGCCTCGCGCTCGCGGTCTTCGCCGTCGTCGCCGTCGTCTGTCGTAGCGGCCGCGGCCCGCGTTTCACGGTAATGCGCAGGACGCGAGCATGGTGAAATTGCCGCACTTAGCCCCGGCCCTCTCACGGTCGTCGCTGATGTACGTATGTATAAGTTGCGCTGTCCCGCGCTCGTGCGTGTGCGGGCACATGCGCGTTTAATTCGAAAATCGTTTATAAAATTTGAGGCTTCGCCGAGGTGGCTCGCGCTCGATTGAGCAATTTACGGGGCCTCGCTCGAGACTTGAATAATACATTAATATGTATAATAATGTATGTATTATTATAAGCATAATATTTAATGCCGCGCACCAATTCGGTTTTCGCTTGCGCTCTTTCATTCCCTGTGGCTCTCTCTCTCTCTATCTCTCTATCTCTCTCTCTCTCTCTCTCTCTCTCTCACTATTTCTCTCCCTTTTCCCCTGTACAATTTTCAGAATAATCAAATTTTTTTGGTATAAATTTTTAAGAAGAAAAATCGAATAAAGGTACCATATTTTAAAAAAAAAATGTATCTTGTCGAAGGAATTTCTCTTAATTTTCTTGAAATTTAATCTTGGAGAAAATGTCCTCATTCCACATAAGGAACTGATTGATGCTTATCTGTGGAAAGTAGCTATCTTGTTAAATTAAATGATTTAGAAATTTTTTAAATTACGAAACGTGAAACATAGTAAATAGACACTCATTTTATCATTCAAGAAGAAAAAATTGTTTCTCGCATAATCTTAATAAATAAGCGTAATGAAATTCGGCTTAACCGTCTAACCACAGATGTCGGTCTGAGCGATGTGTTTAACATTGACTTCTCCTATTTAAGTTAATATTTTGACAGGGAATTAATAATTTAATTATACTATAATAGCTGAATTGATTTATATTTATTTACAAAGTCTTCATTATTAAAACGTCAGTTTTAAATTCTTCGAGATTTTGTGTATTCTTGAAGCTCGTCGGGACACAGAATACTTCTGGAAACTTTTAAAAAATAGAGCCATTTTTTAAGCACCTTCCTTCTTGTACTACTCATTCACGATATTGATTCGACGAATAATGTAGGTACTGATAAGCACATTTTTAAATTTACGTTCGCTGGTTATAGAGTAACGTAACGCTGCTTTCCGGTGCCACAGGTCCTTGATTCGTAAATTAGATTTTTTTTTTCATTCCCCTTTACATATACCCTTAATGCTTATACTTCGATATAAGTATTTATGCAATCATTCCCCCGATCCAGTCGCATTTTTACAGCGTTTAATAGAAGAATTATGTCCGAAACGACTCGACGGTCTATAACGAAATGAGACGCATCAGGACCATTATACGCTGATCAGCGAACCAGATCGCACGGATTTCATGGTCGCTGAAGCTGGGACGTGAATACTTACCAGCATCCAGCTAAAAGTGCTATAATAAGTTTCGAAATAATTTGCGAGTTGAGATTTATGGGCGACGATAACAGCGACCAATAGTTGCGATACCTTTGAACCTTTATACGATATCGTCTCGTTCTGATGCATAACGCAGATCGAGGGAGAAAATTACTTTTTATTGATACGAAGAGTGTCCCAAATAAGCCTGTTTAAACTGCAGCGTGTACTGTGAATCGTCAAATCCTCTATAAAGACATAGAAAAGTTTTCTCAAATTCCACGCGTCTCGATCAAGATTCGAATCATTAGCGTTTCTTCCTTGGATGTTAAACATTAATCACGTAACGGACAAATTCAAACTTTCCGAGCCGCACACAGCCATCCGTGCAATTTTTCCCGTTTATTGACGATTTGGCAGTTTGTCCAATTACCATTTGGGACTTCCCCCCCCCCCAGAGGTAGAGACTCGCTAACGCGCCGAAATAAAATGTGTACGCATTATGGGCCCTGAAGCGGCGAGCGATTCGAATTAATAACGCATCGAACCACCTCAGTGCCAGCTCACCCGCGTCCGTCTCGGCGGGCCGCTGCGAAATTTCATTTGCGATCCAGCAGGCGAGGCGGGCGATTGGGGCGGGCGAAGGGGGATAGGGCCGCGCCTAACGAATACATCGCCGGTAATCTCGGCCGATGTCGCTTTCACGGACGTCCCGCGAGTTCGCCCGACTATGCAAATCCTAACCCCCTCGGCCCCTCCCGCCCGACCCTCGCCACGCGCCCTCGGAGCCTCGACGTCGTCGTCCTGGTCGCTGTCGTCGTCGTCGTCGCCTCCGCCGCCGCCGCCGCTGCCGACGACCGAACCCTCGCGGCCCGAGGGTGCCTGCGCGAACTTGGCAGGCAAGCGACATGATTAAACACAGAGCGCCGTTGTTCCTGTCCCTTCGTGGAGCCATCCTCGACCGCCCCCCCCCTTCCCAGCCGCCTCCTTGATTCCGTTCTCCAAGTCTCTCACTCTCTCACTCTGTCTCTCTCTCTCTCTCTCTCTCTCTCTCTCTCTCTCACTCTGCCTCTCCATGCCGCTCTCCCTTGGTCGGGAACTCCGGCAATACCCAGAATCGAGCCTCGGACTTCTCTCGCCCCGTTGCTCTATATCTCCTCGTGGAATAGAGGAGGAAGTTTCGAGGATAAGGGGAGAGCTGTAGAGAGAGAGAGAGAGGGAGAGGGAGTCGGATATCTCGCGGGATCCGTAGGCCGTTCTGACGAGGTGAGAGAGAGGAAGATATAGTTGCCCTCGCGCATTCAGCAATGCGACTTTAATCACTGGCCGAAATCCACGTGGCGGCAGCTCCTTCTCGCCCACCTCCTTCCTAACTCGTACAGACCCCTCCTGCCCGTCTCCTCCTGAGCGGCTCTCGCGTCCTTTATGCCATTCAATAATACGCCGCCACCGCCACCACGGACGAAGTCCCCCCCCCCTCCTCTGGTAACCCCGGCCACCCTTAAATTTCATTCCTCCCTCCTCCCCACACCATCCTCGCGCTTTCTCTCCCTCCCTCTCTCTCTCTCTCTCTCTCTCTCTCTCTCTCTTCCTCTCTCTCCCTCGGCCGACAATTTATTAACTGCTTTGTTTTCATTCCGCCGCGACGCCCCTACGAGTATTTCATTATGCGCAGATTATCTTCTCTTTCACTCGTCTGTGTATAACCGCGCACGTATACACGTATACATTTAAACGGCGTGGATATTTTCAAAGGTAGAGAGAGAGAGAGAGAGAGAGAGAGAGAGACAATTGTGCTTTTGTCGATCTACCAAAGCTGTACACGCGAATGATTCAATTCACGCTGATGCATGGCTCTGTGTGTTCCGTGTATATATATAATACACCCTGTTTTTCTAGTGTCCAGCGCATATAACGAGATCTATTATATTGTATTATCTACATATATATGTGCTAGCTACTCGCAAAAGTCAGTTCAGAAATTTGAGGATTAATTGCCACAGACATCGTACAATAGCCTTTATATTCTTGCTAATTATCACTTTATATATATATATATATATATATATATATATATATATATATATATATATATATATATAGGTTAGGAAACAAATCCTTTGTGTATGTCCACACGATTGTTCGGTCTACAGCTTGATAGTATAATAGTCTCTCACAGGTCATTGAAAAATTCAACATGCTCTATGTATAGTTTGATAACATTTTTATAAGAGAGAGATTCGTAAAAAAATCAAGTATAGATTTTTTACTTACTGGATAAATGTAAACGCGCGCGACATTTATGAACTATGATATGCGATACGCCCTCGGTTCGAACACGTTCGATTAACAAATGATCAGTTCAAACAAATGATAGGATAAGGAAGGCAGACCCTCCATTGCTTGATGGGAAACACCAAAATATGCAGGATCATTCGCTATACGAGTATTTTGTGTCGTGTTTCTACAAGATTCTTAGGCAGATCTCATTATTTTCTTTTTACACATATGCGCCAATCCATTAAGTCGGGGAAAAATTAATTTAGTTAAAGATGAGTTTCTGTTGAAAAATAAAAGTAAATGTAATTAATATATATATTTGAATATATAGTTTAATATTTTTCAAAGGCCGTAAGATAAATATATCCAAAAGACTTACTAAGAATAAGGGACAGGATGGTTGGACGTATTCCATCCAGATAGAGCAAAGTAAACCTAGTGATTTCTTCAAATTGAGTTCTGCGACAGGCTGTTTTCGTAAAGTTATGATACTTTCTTATTTACATCATACAATATCCACAATTAGCGATCAATTTGGGTATATGATGCAAGTGAGTCGAATCTTTTTAATAATGAACATGTCTGCCATTGAATTCGAAGAAAGAAATTAAATTAATAACAAAACAGTGCTAATGGAGCGATGTCCCAGACTGCTGTCTTTTAGTTATTTAGTTAAATAAACTTACGCCATTATTGTAAATCCGAGGACTGAGTATGCGATCACTCATTATTAAAGTGCATAAAATTCAATCGCGCTTTCATTCTCATCAATTAATAAATTACACATATTCGAATATGAATTCATTTTAATTATTTGGCTTAAAATGTTATT
Organism: Sycobia sp. Sy_11; assembly: GCA_018907035.1. Lineage (NCBI taxonomy): Eukaryota > Metazoa > Arthropoda > Insecta > Hymenoptera > Epichrysomallidae > Sycobia > Sycobia sp. Sy_11. The sequence continues at coordinate 1,927,915 of JACCIC010000053.1, read as the reverse complement.
CTTTTCTTTTCGATTCGTTTGCTGAACAAATTGATGATCATTAAAAATGTTTTCGACCAATTTAATTATGAAACAAAAGTTTTGAAAAATGTTCTAATTTTAAATAAGAATCTGCCATTTATTGGAAATGGGAGGGCATTACTAAAACTTGATTGATTCATGTCGAAGTTCTGACTAGAATTGGATGACCAACTTATACTGGAGAAAATCTGTCATCCATATTCGAGATTATCCTTCCAAGTTATATTGTATATATTTGATTTTGGCTTGGATGTTAGACGTTGAAAAAACTGGCCTTCCAGAATTTCTTTTTTTTCAGCAGATGTAATTTTTATCGGCATACAGAGAGTGGTTTGAAAATTTTAGTAAAATAACGTTACGTTATTTTACTTTTAGTCGCTGTCTTGATTCATTTCCCTTTTTTTGAATTAGAGCAGATATTAATGAAGGAAATTTAAAAATGTATATTTATAATAATATAGAAAATAAGACAATACCATTATATTTCAGTGAATTATTCGATCGCATAGTTCGTCCATTTTATTTATTTTTTTATTTTACAACAATACTATTCCACGACCTACACAACACACACACATATATATATTTTTTTTCTTATCATCAACACCTTGCGCATTTCGATATACATACATCATAGTCACACTCGCCTCCACGATCAATGACCCTCGATTAAATAATTCGTATCCGACGATGGGACAATTGAACGACGCGGCAATCCACTTTGTCGATCGAATTATCGCCCAACTCGAACTATACGCATTCATTACGATCGCGCCTGCATACACCTAACGTCCACCAGCTCGATTTCGCGTTCCTCCCATAAAGCGTTCGCGGCGCGCCGTAAAGCAATCGTCATAGACACGGGCCGAGGTGTTGGGGGGCGGGGGGTGAGGGGAGAGGCGGCAACGTTGTACACGAACGATCCACCAAACGAGGATTATCGTCGTAATCGAGGAGGTCGACGCTTCATGCCCCGCGTACCTGTCCCCGCGCAAGCGTGCCGGCCGCTCTGTACGTGTGCGTAAGCATGCGCGACGGAGCGAGGATCGGCGCAGGCACGCGCAACGTGCATATATATATATATACGGCGTTGTACAGATCCTGCCGCTCGGCATATATATATATATATATATATATATATGTACATCCCCTTATATAGCGTCACGTTTACGTTTACGGGCGCACCATCGCTGACGTTTACGAGCCACCGGCTGACGTACGAGCCACTTGCTGCGCCGCGCTTCGTCTGTCTCTCTCTCTGTCTTTCTCTCTCTCTCTCCATTTCTCTCGCTATATCTCTACATACCTCATACCGGCTGCAGGCGCGAGCCGCCGCGATTTCTATATCGCCCTTACCCTGGCGCTTTATACGGTACGTATCTACGCTCGTCGGGGCTTGCTGCGCATACGCAATTATACGTATTACTGTGCAACGTTGAGACCCAAGCCCCGACGTAGCTTTAAGGAGCCGCGAAGAGCGGTCCTGATTTTTCATCCAAGTATCGCCTCCCCGTCCGCCGCCGAATCGCCGAGTCTTTTGTATTATCGGGCTCTCCTGTCGTCGGATTCGGGGAACGCGATCGGTAATTGAAAATTTGGATGTATATCTATAGAGCTGTGGGTAGAGGGACTATCGATTAGTTGATCCTCTATACGTGCATAAATTATAGATATATCGGTATCGGTTTCATAGAAAAAGATGTTCGTCAATTTTTAAATGTAATTGTTATTGTTATGGGCAGTCGATTCATTTCGATGTGGTTTTGGAGACTAGGCCATCTTTATGCAATATTAAAATCATTGGAAGCTTGCCATTCATGCCAGCTTCATAATAAACAGCAACAGTGTATCCATGATGAATTATATATATATATATATATATATATATATATATATATATATATATATATATCTCATTTATAATTATAATATAAATAAGAATTGTAAATAAGAATTATATATATAACAGACAATCATTCGATTATTTATTTTCCAATGAATTGTTTCTTTTTCTCGTAGATATCGTTGATCTTTTAATCGAATACTCTGCAAACGAATCGAATCTCCTGTAATCCCATCTCTTTCTCCAGAATTTCTTACGGAAAAACTGTATATTTTATCCATTCCTTGTAAAATACACATTCAATCCAACGCCTAAATAAATAAGAATGCCCGCACCATGTTACGGCTCGTAGAACTATATATATATATATATATATATATATATATATATATAATATATATCTAGTATATGTATTAATCTAGAATGTATTAATACATATTCTAGATTCCGTCTGATATTCGATGAAAAGGATCTCGACCAGTGTCATACACACACACTTATATGAGCATATCGCATATCAGATATCAGCATATCGGATATATATCGGTCGAGAAGGCGCTTATACGCGCGCGCCTGAGCGCGGGCCAATTTTTCCGCAACGCGCGCCACCGTGTCGCGGTACGGAGCCCACGCGCCCATGTGCCCCGAATACGCCGGCCATTTGATGGATTTACGGGCCGTGACGCTGGCGGCATTGTCTTGGGCTGACAAAGAGAGAGAGAGAGAGAGAGAGAGAGAGAGAGGCGGGGACCGAGGCCTGCCTGCGTCCGCGTGACGCGAGCCGACGTAACTGGGTCTCCCCGGCCGGGCGCGCCGTCGCGGCCTTGAGCGGGAATTCGCTTCGCTTTTCCACAGTACTCCGGTGCGGCGAGGGGCTCGGATGAGAGGGGGAGGGACGCTCCCCGGCTCTCCTACCCGGTGCTCGGGGTGGAAATTGATCGTCGGGGCCCGGGGCGAGAGCCCCGGTCGCGCGACCACCAACACCACCGCTACCACTGCCGCCGCCACCAACGTGGCTCGGTTCAAGAAAGGAGAGAGAGAGAGAGAGAGACATATGGGCCTCGGAAAATTGCGTCAGGCTTGAAAATTCAGGCCTAGATGCATTGTCTCAGTAGAGATTTTCATCTGCCATGTGTGTAAAAGGAATAAGACTCGAGCAAGCGCTACTAAAGACTTTGTAGTGCTCGCTATCAGTGCGAAGGATCTGCCACGACTGCTGTTGCAGTCGAATTTACATCCTTATCGAGCCGATGATGGTCAATTTTTGATATGTGTGGTCAACTTATTGCCTAGAAAATCATCGGTCGATCGTGTACAATCTGTTGCTGAGGATGAGAGCAGATCTTATAAAAACTAAAATATCCCATTCGTCGTCGAATTGTATAGGACGAATAATTGTTTGCTCGTCGTGGGTAGCGTATGGAGTTACAGAAAGCCTGGAACAGAGATGTAATGTTTCTTCATCTACGAAATGAAATCTGTATGATGTATCATATGAAAAGTTACCATAGATGACTTTTTTATATAGAGAGATTGACAACTAGTTACGGTCAATAATACATTTGACCGTAAAACTTTCGACAACACGTAATATATATACGAGATTATAATTCCCCTTTTTACTAATTGCCCTTATCGAAATATACATAGAACCAAGAAACAATGATATATATACACGACTCTTCTCCCGGCAAACCTTTGCAAAAGCTCCCACCAAAGGGGGCATTTATAACCTTTGAACGCAGAAAGAATACGTAATAGAGCGGCCGCGCAACAACTCCCGTATAACTCTAATGAAGAGAAGACAGCAGGTATATATATATATATATATATATATATATATATATATATATATATATAAAATAACGCGTCTCTCGTCGCTCGCGCGCGCGACTATAGAGGCTGTATGACAAGGGGACGTCGCCTCGCGTCTCCGTAGTCGTCGCTCCGGCGCGGGCCTTGACTGATGAAGCATTCCCAGGGGTTAATTATAATACTTCGCCCGCTCCCACCCTCTTTCCGTCAAGGAGCTCGTCTTGTCGCCATCTTATAACGCGGTGTATATATATATATATATATATATATATATATATATATATATACTTAAGCTACGCGTTGTCATTCCCATCACGTAGGTGATGATTCGCTCGGGGCGTCCTCCTACCCCTTCAATGCAGACTTGCGTGACCCTGTTTATATACCATTTAATATACCTTCCCATTATGACTGCGAACGGGACGTGATAGCGACGTCCCCGGACAGCTCTGCGCGAATTTTGTCCGTTTTATTTTCTTTATTCCTGTTAACTTTTGTTCACAATTACTACATACTGGATGTCATCTACAGACCTGTGTATATGGCATATTATCCGGTAAACACCCATTGCACAAAAATTGCCCTTTTAATCGCTGATGTCGTTTTAAAAGAAATACGTCTACGTCTATTAGAATTGTCACGATTCAAATTAGATTTAATTCAAGGAAGGTGTGGCTATAGTCACCTTCGAAATGAACATCGTAACGGTCCAATGTCTCTCCTTATAGTGTCCTATATAATATTCTCAATTGGCCGCTTACTGATTCCAAGAAACAATTCTTTTATAGTTGTGCTATTATATAATATCACACGTATGTATTTTTTCGAATACCTCGAACGTTTCTTCTCCAGATATGTTCCTACAGTTTCTCCAACATTGCTCAGATATTTATATGTATGTATGGACGTTTCGGTTTGGATTGAGCGGAACGACTGTTATTTCGTAGGAAATAAATCCTGTTCAATTTCAATAGCTAACACTGATCCCAGTAGCGAAACACAGTACTTTACTTTATTACTTGTAATCAGTAATTAAGTTGGTTATATTCGGTATTATAGCTCAATTAGAATTATACTTTGTTTAATCTGAATCAAATTCGTCACCCATTTATCTGAATTTTTCTACTTGTGAGAGAACTTTGTCTTTAGATTAGAGTGATATATTGTAATTGTGTTAAAGAAAACCAGGTTAACAATGTTTCGGCAAACACGGGTTGGCTGCCAAAAAAATGACAAAGATATATATGGTATCGTATCAGAAACGAGTCTTAATAATAACCAAGAATGCTAGTAAAACTTTTCCCTTACCATCAGTATCAGGTTCTCGAAACATTGACAAATGTTTAGCAAAATATATGAATTGAATAATCTTTTTTAAGCTAATCTAATTTAGTTGAACACTATTCATGTAGTCTTGAAATATATAGTTGATGCCAAAATTGGAGTAAGATTGTTACGAAAATGTTTTCCATATTTAAATCGGCAAACGAATTCAAACTGGTCGAAAATGTCGGAAATTTTTCGCTCAAAACATCTTTGTTCGAATGTAGAATATTTTTCCATTTACCGTTGATAGTTGGAAAAAATTCCGCTTTTGTCAATTTATCTCAGTTTTTTATCAACCCAGTCCTATACCCGAGAAGTATTGCAGGCAGCTATCGTCAAGATTTGTCAACCACGGTAGTGTTATCGCAATCTTTAAAGAAATGATTCAACTCTTATCATACCTATACGAGTAGTCCAATGTTTTAGCGAATTTAAGCGTCGATATTTAATGGACGCGTATGCGCGTCATTACACAATATACCGATGCATCATGAGGAGACATGCGCGCCTATACAGAAAGAGAAATTCGTATATACGCTTCCTTAGACGAAGCATTTACCGGAGCACACGGGCAACCCAGCAGGAAATATCGCGCGCGTCGAGAAATGTCTTTCTTTCGTGCAACTAGAAGAAGCATCACCCCTCTCCCCGGACAATTTCCACCCCATTCAGTCGCGCCTGCACTTCGCTCCCTCGTAATCTCTTTTTCTCTTCTCCCTACCCCATCCTCTCTCTCTCTCTCTCTCTCTCTCTCTCTCTCCATCCCTTTTCCGTTCGCTAGAGGGTGGATGTAAAAAAAAAAGATTAAAAAAGAAAAAACATTGGCGGTCGTGCGCGGGAAGGGAGGCGCAACCGTCCCGCGCGGCAGACAGAGCAAACAATGAGGGCAGGAGTAGGCTACCGCGCAATGTCGGTTTTATTGGTTTTATTTACTGAAAAATGGCGAGAGAGAGAGAGAGAGGAAAAGAAAACTGGCGCTCGTCGCCGCGTCGCGCCGGAAGGCCAAGCTTCCGGGACGGCCTCCCTCTCGTGCACGGTGGCGTCCGGACCCACATATATACACTATATATATATATATATACAATACCTACACAGTACCGCACCCACGCTGTTCACCCTCGCGCAAAAATCCGAACCGCATCGACCTTTCTACTCTCTCACTATTTCGCTCTCTTCCCTACGTATCTGAAGCTTTCGCTCGACTTTCGGGACTTTTCTCGCGTGCCTCTCCATCTACGAATAGTCTATATATATATATATATATATATATATATATATATATATATTATACATATAGGGTGTACAAAATATGATAGTATAAATTGTCGAATCGGTAACCAGCAGGGAAATTCGTATACATTGGTTCTCTGTATTTCGAAAAGTCGGAAATAGTTTTTGCGCTAAATGGAAATCTTCGTTCAGTAAACGTTGCTTCGGCTCACGATCATGGGGCATGAAAATTGAGAAAATGAATGAGGACTTTGACTATGATCTGAAGCACAACGAGAAGATAGCTGTGCCAATATGCATAACAACGTGACAACTCATACCTATGCTTCTTATTATTTAGAAATTTTGATCAAAGATAAAAAATTATAAACAACTGCTGGTTTTTATCCTGGCTGCTCGACTCCAGCCATTATTCTTCAGATTACGCCCAAAGTTCCCGCCCGTCTTCTCAAGTTCCATGCCTCTCGAACCGAGAACCCAATCAGCGCTCGTTCATGGGCTGACGAAAATTATCGCACGTAACGCAAGAACTTTTCAAAGTACATACAACCTTTGTATTTCACTTCTCCTATTTAATACCGATCCGCTAGTGTGAAAAATCCTATTTGGAACACCCTTTATATATATATATATATATATATATATATATATATATATATATATATTGCCTATATGTGTATATATCGCACTTATAATACGGGCATTACACGCATATATGTATAAGGAGAGTGCCTTCACCGGACACACCGGTATTATATATATACGTGGGACTATAGAGTGGCTGCTCCCACTATGATTCATGGCAGCCGCGATGGATGATCCATCTCTTCCCCTGGTGAGCGCACGAGAGAGAGAGTAAGAAAGAGAGAGAAAGATTGGACCAGAATCCAAGCCTGGATGTGGCCGGAGTTCCGCGCGGAGCGAGGCAAAGGGCGAGAGACGTACAGGACCGGTCCTGGTACAGACCTGCTGCTGCGCCGCGAAAGAGAAAGAGAGAGACAGAGAGGAACCAGGTCTCTGGTATATGTGTGCGTGCGCGCTGGTGCCTATCCACACGCGTACGCCGGCGATCGTTGATATATGTTCGGGTTATATACGTGGACTTATACACGGCGATACCAGATCGTGCATATATATATATATATATATATATATATATATATATATATATATATATATATTATTATTATTCGTGCGCGCATTTTTCCTCACTTTTATTCGGATATTTCTTTATCTATTTATTTTCCTCGCTTCTCCCCTCTCGTTCTATAAAATATCCGGTAGTCTTGCTCTTCCTCAAGATTCTTTTTTTCGTTGGACAAGTGTGGATTGTGCGTGTTATTGTAGGATGTATATCTACATTCTGTTACAGAGGAATGGGAACGAAATATATTTAACATATACTTTTCTTTCTATAAAAAAAATAATAGAATATAAATAAGTCCAAATATATAAATGCGTGCTTAGCCGATGACTAAAATAGTAAAAACTTATTCAAACAATACAAAGACAATAATTGTAAATCAGTGTAATTTAATAATAAATGCGGATATTTATTACTAGATTTGTAATGAATTTTATAGGTATCTTTACTTATTAACACGTGCATTCATGATAGATTCATATATATTTCGTCTTACACATTCTTCACAATTTGAACATAACTTGTTTGATATGAACATATACAAGCGTTCTTCAGTAAATATAATTCACTGCGATTGCAATTAGTGTAAAATCAGCTATCGATATTCGAAAGCACAACAATTCATTCATAATATCTTACCGCTTAAAACAATTCTGCGTAGTTTCAAGGACTCTGTTAACATTTATATAGTAGAAATATTCAAAATTGACGCTGGTGATTCGAATGTGGCAGCCTTTGTTAATCCCTTATAATGCCCAAGCAGACCTTTGAGACACTCGCGAGAAATGGATCTTTTCGACAGCTTTCAAGCAACAATATTGGTATTTTATCACTGTCATATAGTATTCTGTCTTGTTCTCGTGTTTATTTTTAGCTACCAACTTTCCTAACGAATAAAAGTGTGTTGAGGGGCTAAATGAAGAAAGAAAGTTGTAGAAATACATTGTTCAACGAACCTGGTACAAACAGTTCTTTCTTACTTGTTTTCTCATAATTTTAACAATCGTGACGTAATGTATAATTCTCATATATAATTTTTCAAGCATCTTTATTCAAAAACGCTAAAATAGGTTCCAAAAGCACAGATTAATTGAATTCTGTATGTAAGAAGTTAATCATTTAATAACGTGTATTTATTGAAAAATATTTCCTATATAGATATAGTTTATTTCTTTGCCATGATGAAACATCAAATATCCCTATAAATATCTTCTTTGGAATATGGAAATATCGAATTTTAGAAGATCCCTTCTCATGTTCATCCAAGGAAACGAGCATGCAGACCGCCTCGTAAAACCAGCTATCTGTATCAGCCGCTTCGAAACAAAACATTTTGCTTTCACAGATTGTCATCAGATTTCCGAATGCGCTCAATGTTAGTGAATATAAATCAACGTACAAGAATAGGGTTGCATAAGGAGTGACATTTTTTTTCACCAGAAAAATCTTTCGTGTGAAACCATATACAGTTTGCACAAAACCCTACAGAGTCAATCATTTTAAATCTCAACAGTCTCGTTGCCTCCCGTTAATATTGCAAAAGATGCGAAATGTGAACGTGGCTCCAATAATCAAGATTTCAACCACATATAGTACGTCACTGATCCATCTACCAATGGCGAACGTTAAAATTTATTAATTACATAAAGAACTTTAAATTCGTGCTCCTAATAAACACGATCAGGATTCTAGCTCAACCGAGTAAGCTACTATGTAGAAAAGAAACAAAACAATTATAGCCTACTTTGAATGCTGTATAATCAATGTATAAAGTAACATGTAAAAAAATATTACAATCAATGTTTAATATTATATCTCGACGTAATACGATATTTTTTTATTAACAGAATTGAAGGTATAATTTTTTTTGTCGAGTTTAATAATGTGCCTTGTGATACACAGCGGTTTCAAAAAGAATTGCTTTACAAAACCCCCACATTTGATCAACCATTTTGAATTTTCTAATTCCAACATCCAAATCAGAATTAGCGTCCTCCAAAACCCTTGCATATAAATTTTGACACCCATCATAATCATATTATATGATATTTCAACATATTTGTGAAAATTTTAACAAAGGTTAGAGATAATCGACATGATAGTAATCGAATTTTTTTCGAATGAATAGTTACGAACTGGAAGTGGTGGAAAACTGTTTCACGATCACGATGTAAATAACTGGAAAAATCAGTGAACGTTCGACTGTTATAGTTTCCGTGAGTATAATTAAATTTTTATGTAATGAAAGTATAAGATAATGAATTAACATCAAATGAAACAGGAGAAGAAAATTTACCACATACCTAAAATCCAACATGGGCAATTTTCTGCTTCTACTAATTAAACCATTTGTAATATATATATATATCGGGATATGATCATGCCAACTAGCGGTTCGGTGATCAGCTTAGTCGTATGCATGTATAGGTTGTATGAATTTTTGAGTATAGTTTTTGCATATGCCAATGTTCGTCGACCAATGAGCTTCATTAGGTTCACGATCGAGGAACATGGCAATTGAGAATACGGACGGCGACTGTATTGTGCGCGATCTGAAAAAGAACGGGAGTAGCCTGTGCACTAAGGCAGAATAAATTTTAGTTGCTTATTTGAAAAAATAACTTTACCAACTCGTTTGTAATTTTTGATTCATGCACAAATAATAACGCATACGTACGCTTTTTCTAATTTAACAATTTGAGCGAACTATATATAGATTTAGTAGGAATTGTTGGTTTTCATTGTGGTCGGCCGGCTCCACCCATTGTTCTTCGGATTATGTCCAAAGTCCCCGCCCTTCTACTCTGTTTCCATGCTTATCGTTCAAATTAGCTCATTGGCTGACGAACATTGCGACACGCTGTGCAAAAACTCTATTTGCAACCTTTTAAAAGCGCATATACGACCATTTTACACAACCTCCGATGTTCATTACCGATCAGCAAGTATGAACAATCATCAACGGGACACCCTGTATAATGGAAAAGGGAGCGCGAGCGGTTTAATCCTCTGACGGCTCATTAAAACAGAAGCAAGGACGGAGAGTGAGCGAGAGGGAGAGAGAGAGAGTGTGTGAGAGAAAGATAGCGCGAGGGGGCAGAGGGGAGAAAACGAGGAACGAGGCGCAAAGGAGTTGTATCTAGAAGAGCCTGGATGAGGTGGGAAAAGAAGTTGCAAGGCCAGTCTGGCGAGAACTGCCTCCGTTGCTGCTGCTGTTGCTTGCTCCTGCAATTCTGCGCACGGCTCGCGCGGCTTTTTAATGGATGGAGCAGAAAGAGAGAGAGAGAGAGAGAGAGAGAGAGAGAGAGCGAGAGAGAGAGAGCGAAAATAACAAGACGCGCCCCTTGGAATAATATATCCCGCTTGCGTGCGTGCGTTCTGCGCAGCGTGCTCGCACCGCGTGACCAATTTTACCATACACACACACACACACACACACACACACACACACACACACACACACAGAGGAATATAGAGACATGTTTTCGCGCTGGTCGCTTGTAATTTTGCATCGGCGTGGATTCAGGAGCCAACTGGGTGCACGAAGAACTAAGATTGACTGGCATCTTTGACTTTTGTTGTATTTGCTAATTCGTATGCTGTAAATAAAAATACTGAATATATATATATATATATATACGTATTCATCCGGCTTTCTTCCAGAATTTTTTTCATAAATATAATACATTGGAATCGAAAAAGCAAAAAATGTATGTATGTATCTATTAGTATAATATTATAAATCGCATTAATTTTTAAATTTCCTGACTAGATTCTTTCTAGTTTCTAACTTGGTAAACCTACCAAAATCTGAGCTCGTTTCCTATATAAAATAGAAATAAAAGTGGGACAAATCGGAACTAGGATCAGACTAGGTTTTCCTTCTCGATCCTAAAATTAAATAACGAAAACTAACCCTATACTAGCTAGATTCAAGAAGAAATTTCTACATAAATTAAAAAATTTTTTATATTTCTTAATTGAAAACAACTAAAAGTTAAAAGTTAAGTTAACAATTAAAAGTTAAAAACAATTTGCTTCATATGTAGATGACAGTCGGTCGGTTATTTTTAATTTTTTATTGCAATCTTCATTATAATTAATGTTTCTTATAAGTTACAGGTAGAAATATATATATATATATATATATATATATATATATATATATTGTTTTTTATTAGAAAAATATTGCATTAACAAATTTACAATGAAATTTTATATTCTATATTATGAGGTTCGATATATCGTAGAAAAAAAGTGAGCTTAACACTGTTAACCATACGTCCAAGTTGCATGCGTCAGTTGTTACAATGGTGTCAACAAAATGCAACTTTATACATCCGAATATACAAAAGCTACACTTTTAGAACAGTAGCTGAAAATTTTTACGCTCATAGAGATGAACTGTCCTTTTTCGACGAGCCGCTTATACAGGGCGTAAAATAAGAACTTTTAGCATGCGTTACTCGGAAAAATACAACGCTTTAATCCCGGTTAGGGGGGGTGTAAAATGGCAAAAATGGCACGCAAAAAAAAAAACGGAAAACCACTCCAATTCTTACGCATTAACTAATACACAGTTATTTTATTCATCGCCGAGGCACGAAATTGCAACGACGAAGACGAAAAAAAAAAACAAAAAAAAACAACCGCATCGCCCCAATCCCGTCAGCCTTGCGCGCATACGGCAGTCGTCGGTCCACGAAGAAAAATGCGTCGTCGCCATGCTGAGCGCGGCGCGACGGTGAGTACGCGCGCGCGCGCGCGCCACGCGAGGGCTATTTTCGGCCCCCGCGCAACGCTCGCGCGAAACTCATTTGTCGCGTCCCGCGCACGCACATAACGTATATATACGTGGCTTGATGGAAATTCGCGCGACTGCGGGGATATTTCACTCTTTGTGCAGAGAACGCGCGCGCGCGTATAATGCGCGTGCGGGAAAAGGTGTATGTATGTGTATATCTACGTATACGCATACGCAACGCCTCGCGCGTCGACTCGCACTCTATATATAAATATATATATATATATATATATATATATATATATATATATATAACGCAGGGTCCGAAATATACGTCTAGCAGCGCATAGTAGCGCGAACCCTACGTAACAAATGTCGAGATATTTTTTCTGCATGTGGCAGCGAGAAAAAGGCACGCGATCGAGTATAGTAGGCCGCACGTGCGCGCTCGCTGAAAGCCCGAAGGCTCGCTCTACTGGCGAGCGCGTACACGCTTGCGCAGGCGTAGACACGCATACACACATACACACATGGTACGTTGAATCCTCTTAAAAAAAAATTCTAGAGTGACTCTTCGAGAGAAAAGAATGCTTGACGGAGCCGCGGGCTGTTATCGCTTTCTCCTTCTCCCTCTCTTTACCTCTTTATTTTTCGATCGAAAGGCCTGTCGTTCGATACCAAGATGTAATAAAGTATTGCTTGTCAGCCTGGCCCGTTAGCGGTACTTTAATAATAATTGCAAAGGTTCTCCCGATATAAAGTGCAGAATGTACAGATATATACGCGCATTATCAGGACGGCGCGCGACGCGAGGTTAACCGCAAGCTGATATATATATATATATATATATATATATATATATATATATATAAAATAATTTTATATAATTTGTTATTTCAGGGGAGACGGCGACCACGAGGCAAATTCATCGACAAACGTTCGCGTTCTATTTACCCGAGTCATTGTTTAATGCGCTTTATCATCTGATTGCTGTACCTTTATCGGATTATATTTATACATTTAGTCGGGTTAGTTCTTTACTTGGGAGCTTGCGAATTCGTAATTTTTTTTTTCTCTTTTCAGTAGAATACCAGTTCTTTTTTCCCCAAATACCTAATGTACGTTATAATAAACTTGTTCTAGAGGAAACGAAAGGCTATGATGTAATTAAGTAAACGTTAAAATTTCCATTTTCAGGTGGGACGAATAATTTTACTATTAAACTAACTTATGAGTCTCGTTTAATGTAGTTAAGATAAAGGATTGCATTAATTAGCTTATAATAACTATATTAACCATACCGCCTCGTTACTACCGTGTCCACATAATATAACATTATATATATATATATATATATATATATATATATATATATATATATATAACTGAATTTACTGTAGCGTTACTAATGAAAACTTCTGTTGCAATAAACTGAACATTAAACAATGTAAAAATATTCCTACCTTGTCGTGAGGCAACTTGTTTAAGAAGAAGAAAAAAAAAATACAACGAGATTAAGGAGCAAAAAAAAAGAAGAGAAAAGAACAGGGTCGAAGAAAAGCTCTAATAAAATACCGGGCAATTATCGCGTTATAAGGCGCATTTTATCAAAGAATTTATAAAAGCCTCGTTACAGAGACCGCGGGTCGATTCCCCAGTACACGGGCCGAACAATTGCTCAATTTTTCCCCTCTCATATTATTATTAGAAAATTGCAAATAATAAGGAGGGACGAAGGGAATCAGAGAGGAGGAGAGAGAGAGAGAGAGAGAGAGAGAGAGAGAGAGAGAGAGAATTGGGGGGAGAGAAGGATATTATTCCCATGATTACATAACAGAGCAGTCGACGAGCTCTTTTACTTTTATTCAAACCTCTCATCAGAGCCGCGCGTTATTTCGTCGAAGGATGCGAGCGTGCGCGCGCGCATTTACCGAGTTATCGAATGATTATAGAGCTCATCTCGAAACGACACAAAAGTAAAGGTTGTACCAGCCGATCCGCGTACGTACGTACATGCCCGTACACGAGTATATATATATATATATATATATATATATATATATATATATATATATGTATATATAATGCAAGGGATATACATCCAGCGGGCGAACTCGATTAAATTCCAGCAAGGCTCGCTGGATCGCGGCAATTTTTTTGTCTTGTTTCATTTTCATGGTCGATCCTCTTGCGAGAATATATATATATATATATATATATATATATATATATATATATATATGCGCCACAACTCTCAGACGGGATTATAAGGAGATGATCATCCACTGCGTCAGTTGCCCCCGCGCACCTGCGCCTGTATTATATATATATATATATATATATATATATATATATATATATATATATATTATGAGATGTTCATGGAACAGAGGGATGATCGGGCACGTATATATCTATATATATATATATATATATATATATATATATATATATATATGACCGATCTAATACCGGTCTTTATTATGTATGTAAAGCGCCAAGCGAGGAATATGATTCGTCGAGGATCGACCGATCGCTGTATAATACAGGGGGCGAACCGATCGGGTTATAAAGCGGCGCGCGATGGATGGGAGGGGGCCGGGCCGACGGGAGCATCGGGCGCCCGGTCGTAAACGTAAATCGCGCGCGTCGTATGGAAATAACCGGCACGCGCGCGGACCTCTGCGTATATCCTGATAATATACGAGAGAGTGAGCGATTGGCATTTTGTTAAAAATTAAGGGAAAAAAAAGAAACACGAAACATAGAAAACTCGAATTACACGCGTAAGGAGCGCATCAAGAGGGGCACAACGGATGTACAGAGCGCACAGGCGCAAGCGTACGCGCGGGATAAGTGCTCCTCTTCCGTTTTAATTCGGGCATTTTTATACACGATAGAGGCTCGGAAGGAAGGGGGGTGTGCTTTCGTCGTGCTTTTTCAGTGCGGATACGACGGAGGAAGTTGAGAGGGATATCATATATATATATATAGATAATATGAGGGATATTCACGCGCATAGCAGCAGCAGCAGTAGCAGCTGCGAGAAAGCGTCGCTGTCCGACGGAAGAGAGCTGAGACCTTGCGTACGCGCCGGTTCAGTGTATTAGAACGATTTAAGAGAAGATGCATGTATGTATATCTATATGTGCCAGTTCATAGGCTTGTACTCATTTTTAGATTCCTTTTTTCTGTAATGTATATAATATATATATATATATATATATATATATATATATATATATATATATATATATATAACTATAAGGAACTCAAAATTGCATCTCTCTGTACGTATAAAATAAAGACATTAATTATGCGGTGGACTGTATGTGAGGAGAAAATTTTCCTATAGTAAAAAATTACAATGGAGTAATCGTGATAATTTATTCGGTGATTAAAAAAATCTAGAAACAAAACTACGATAGATTCTAAAAAATCTTGCAACGTCAATGGTAAATTATCAATCTACTTTCCAACGTAGACGCGTATAAGTAAACGTACTGGTGAGTCTACGTGTTTTCGCTCAGGAATAAAAATTACTATTACTCGGCATTACGACTATTGTAATTTTTGACAGATGGTTCTTCTTCCTGTGGGTATACTTACGCATAACGTTTGCGAGCTTTAGAAAAAGCGAGCTTACGAGTTATTTCAGAAACAGCACGCGGTACACCAAGAAGTAAAATGATACCACTGTAATTTAGCCCCGTACTCCACTGAATAAAATTCGTTAAGTTCTATATGCACGGATCTGCCAGTTGATATCTCAATGTAATACTCAATGCATCGCATTGTACGCAGGCAATTATTGTAAAGAATCTTCTGAAAGATCTATAAACTATGACTTAATATTTCTGATCTTTATCCAATATTTTCATTCTCTTTAATATAAAGTAAATTTAATAAAGCACTATGGTACATATGAATACTACAAACGATCTAGATACTTTTCAAACCATCGATTTATATTGTCAAGATACACTTCTTTTAGTCTATAGTGTTAAAAATTTCCGATCGAAAATTGCAGGGTACTGTGTACTGTGAAATTCGATGAAAATGTAATCAAGACAACAAAAATGAAAAAATTAATATAAATTTTACCTTATTGCCACATGGCAATAATCCTTTTATTTCAATTGTTCTTATTCAATGCATGAACATCAAATGCTAGTAATATGTAATTGTAAAATTCAAGTACATACATTATGAAAACTTTTACATTGATTGATCTATATATAACCATACATGGTCTAACTAAATATTCCTTATAAATGTTTGTCAGTTGTATTTTCCAATCACCTTTAGTCGGTAACATTTAACAGTGTTTTGCAAGTAGCCTTTTACAAGTAGCGATAAAGCTTTTCCAATAAAACAAGTATGTCGTTAAAGATATATATATAAGCAATGGTACATGCAGAATGCGCAATCTTTAACAGTATAGCTATATAGCACTGGAACTATTCGCAACGACACACGAGCGCACGCATAGCTTTTGTAAAATGAAAGAGAAAAAACTAGCGATGAATTCTCTCCCTAAGAATTTTCTATATAGATATATAGCTAGAGTCTAAACACGCAATACATTAATCATCGTCGATAAAAGCTGCGCATCGGCGCTTCAAGAAAAATCGCCAAGAACGCGCATCCTCCCCCCTCCTTCTTCCTTCGCTCCTTTGCCCGACCCTGCGAATCTGTCTGGATTTTTCTGATTCGCCTTTTATTTTATATATATATATATATATATATATATATATATATATATATATATACATATATATTACAAAAAGGAAAAAGACGAGAACGATATCACGGCGGGAGAGAAAGTCGGCACATGCAGGGCTGCGGTCGAGAATTTGCGTGAAAGAGGGGCCCAGTATATAGTAATGTAGAGATGATTTTCAAAAGCTGGACATCTACTCCGATGCATGATATACGTAAAGATGTGTATTATATATATATAGAGGATGGAAAATATAAATAATGGGAAACTCGTTAGAGCGTAGGACACGGAGCAAGTGATTAATTTTCGAGTTGTTACAGTGAGAAGTAAAGAGAGAGAAAGACAGACGAAGAGAAAGAGAGGGAGTCGCGCGAAGTGTGACAAAAATAGGCATTACGCGCCGCGCCTTCCGCTTTATTAATAGAATAACTCGTGCTGCGCGCGCGCTCGGCCTCCTGTCTCCTTCGCCATAGATATACATAATATATACATATATACATATAGATAATAATAATAATCTGCGTTGGCAATATATATATATATATATATATATATATATATATATATATGAGGAGGTCACATCGTTTTTAACGAGCCGCGACTGCTGAAATATACCTATATAGATTGTGTGTGTGTGTGTGTGTGTGTGTGTGTGTGTGTGTGTGTGTGTGTGTATGTAGAAATTTTTCAGCCGAATTAACGGATATATTCAGTCGTATATATACATACGAACAGAAAGATTTTTCGCGCGCGCAGCCCGTCGGCCGGGCGATAGAGGAGCTGCGCAATGGTTGCAGCAGCCCGCGGCAGCCATGAATCCGACGGCCGACGGGGCGCGCCTACCGTCCGTCTCTCTCTCTCTCTCTCTCTCTCTCTCTCTCTCTCTCTCTCTCTCCCGCTGCCTCTCATAGCAGCCGCCATTATTATATATATGTACGAAGCCGAAGAGAAAGAAAGAGCCTGGCCTATAATGTCGAATATCGTCCGACGGCTCGCGCGCAGCTCCCTACAGACATTTTATATCACTAAATTTTGTGTAGATTTTCGTTTTTCATTCGTTTTTCTTCCACATCATACGCACGTACATGCGCGTGTGCATCATAAGATTTTCACAGTGTCAAAATGTAATATATTTTATAATATACAGATATATACATATATATATATATATATATATATATATATATATATATATATTTATATATGGACCGCGATCTCTGCGAAGGACCGCGAATTATGAGAGACACTTTTAATTATTAAACTGACAAATGTTTTTATACCAAAATTATACGAAGAAATTTGAGCGAAAACGCGGTTTGTTAATTTATTCGAATGAAGCGTTGTTCAATTAGTTAATCGTCGACAAAAAATGCCATTTAATAATTTACCAAAGAGATTTTTTGAAGAAATAAATGCAAGTATTAAAATTATGTCACCAATTAATATCTCCTCTTCTTTAAGAAGCTTACGATAAATTGCTGATTCTTATAAGTATATTAATTATTTTCAAATTATGCATTTATATTACATTATGTTTTATAAAGAATCGCGGTATAAGTAATTATTAACCATCGAACATGCATCGGAAATAATGAAAGGATATATTAATACTAATAGAATAATTAAGAATATATTATTTTAACACTTTTTTAAGTCAACAAAATATATTAGTTGAATTCTTCATTATTAAAGTATTAATTTTATTTGACAAATGTTTTGTCGATTTAGCAAAATCTTCTCTTGTCTTAACTAAATATCATTCATATGAATTATCAAATTCTGATAGTCAAATGCGAAATTTGCTTAGATTTACAAATTAACTATTTAGATTTTCAATGAGAACATATAATATTTGTTATATATATACTTCATTAGTTCAATTAATCTAATTAATAATAATCAATGTTTTTTTCCGAATCGAGGCCTATAAATTCCATAACAAATCAAATATAGTTCAACTTGGCGGATACAAGGGAATTTTTTGCAAATATTGTAAACCCGATTATGCGCGCTATCTTAATTTCATCGGGGCCGGGGCCAATTTTTACTTCAATTATTGTCCGACGATGCTCTGGACACCCCGTGACTAAACTCAGCGTACAGCCTCACAAAGGGCATAACTTGATTTATGTGACTGCGCTGGGCCATAAATTTGCCGAGGAGAGCTTTGCGAAATAATTGGATTATAAATTGACAATTTTATTTGGACAATGCGCAAACTTATTTTAACGGCACATATATATATATATATATATATATATATATATATACAATCCATTAAAATAAGTATATATATATATATATATATATATATATATTATTCTTATATTATACTTGTGGAATTTAAAGGGATAAAAATTGTATAGCGTCAACGCACTGCATGACTGATATATATTTGTTTATATCTGAAATTGCGTAGCTTCTTAATAATTATTCACAATAAAGATAGAAAGAGAAAAAATTACGAGGTATTAACGAATTTATGGATGCGATAATGGAGTATTGAATTATTATATTATAACGTTTGACATAGTTTTCATGTACTTGTCAATAAATGTACGGTACTATTTATGATTCTTCTAAGCAAAAAATATTTTTTATACTGAAATGAATCTGGTCAATAGGTGAAAACAATTATCTATTTGCATATTATTACATCTAGAAATTGATCAACTGATCATCTATCTTCTATATTATAATCATTAAAATAGTGTGAAGAGTATATATTTATATAATAGACTTATATTAAAGAAATAACTACTCTTCACTTATTATATATATATATATATATATATATATATATATATATATATATATAAAATTTTTATTGCAGTCAGAGTTTAAAATAAAGTATAAAACATATATACCACTCTATTTATATTCAATTCTATTTACAATATATCTCTATTTACATTCAAGCTATTACTCTTAAAAATTTCTATTAAAAAACCTTCTAAATTTGAATTACTGGAAATCGGTTCACTGTCAAGAAAAAATCAAAATTTTATTACGATATTCGAAAAATTGATGTTTCAGCGTTTACTCTAGCTTTAAAATACAGCGTTTACTTTATCTATAAAATAGCAAGATATATTCGCTCAACAAGTGTAGTAATATTCCCGATACAAACTACATTCTTAACATATATTCTACTTCATATTTTTGTTTTCTAGGAGTCACAATGGATTCAAATTTCGAGATCAAATAAAAGAATTTCGAATAGATTTTATATAGAATTATCTGGATATGAACTATAGTGTCACCTGCTATAGGAATGCTAGAAAATTTAACTAGATCCGGGAAGGACCATATACTAAATTTTTAGACGGGAAGCTTGGTAGAAATCTAGCAATTTTCAGTAGGTTGTCAAATAATTACTAGGTATTAAAAAGAGAATCAACTATCATATATGGCTCAAAACTAGGCAAAACCTGAATTAAAAAATACGAACATTGTCAATAAAATTAAAAAATAGGTAGAAACTATAGGTTTAAAGATGGAACCTTATTTCTGGTAAGTAAATGAACTTATTAATCCAGACGTAAGTTTCAATTCAACATTTATACAATATTATGATATGATGTTGTTTATAGAGTAAAAGAAACATCGCAAGATACGTAAATAGTGTGAAAGAATTACAAAGGAATAATAAAGTCTGTTTTGAGAATGAGCCTTTTGAATATCGAAAATTTAATCTGGTTTTAGCATTAACTCTTGTGAGAGAGATTCACAGGAAAGGAGATCTATTTTATTAATAAACTCTCTCAAGAAATGAAAGATCCTTTTCATGGATGAGCCGCGTATTGATTATTTCCTAAAGATTCTAATGATATCTTGAAAATTAAGTGTCGATGCTAATTTTCAGGAGATACTTAATTAGAAAAGCGGCCATATCGTGCGTTGCCGGAAGTACAATATGTCTGCCGTACAGGCGAGCTTATAGACGACGTTCGATAATTCGACGCGCGCGTAATTGAAAATAGCATAGGATAAATGAAGTAATTATAACAAAAATTATTATACACGTAATAATTTCATGTGCTTATTATTATAATAATACGAGGGTTATTGTATATTATACATAGGTGTTGTAGAAGGATTTTTATAAAATAACATGGGTTCTAACGTTTTGAACGGCTTTGAACACATAAAAAGATTTCAAACGTTAAGAAAAAAAAATTGAATTTCGAATAAATAATCATCTTGATTTTAAATATTAGTTAGAAACATCAAATTGAAAGAATATAAAAGTTTTTTTCATTATTCAGAAGCAAATTGTAAATATTATTCAATATACTTTCTTTGATCGTTATACTTTTGGTTTTCATCAACATTTTGATTTGACATTTTTTAATATGAACGAAGTAGATTTATATACGATATGATAAATAAATTAAAATACTTCGAGAGTTGAGATTTTAGGCTATATACTCTTACATAAATTTGCGATTAGTTTTGGCTGCTCTGACAGCTCATACAAACGAATTGAAACGTTTTAATAAAAAACTAATATCAAGATAATAAGTACACATTTTTTAAACATAATTTTCACTGCTTAAATTCTAACAACTTTACTGATGAGACACCATTAAAAATATTAATTTTTTTTATCTTATACCTGTTTTAATTATTGGTAATTAATTAAAAATATTATTCTATTCATTTATAAAATAAATAATTTAATAAATAATATAATTTATTGTTTTTTGAAATTTTTTTAAAGTGCGATTTTGTAATTTTTTTGAAAGTTGAGTTTATATCGAAAATTTAATTTATGGAGAGTACACGCACTGCATGCCTGGTGACTGGACACTCCCACAAGTGTCAAAAAATTGCCTTAATTAGTATTATAGTTCGATGCATGTATAACATTTTATGCGAATGTGTAAACTATCGTCGATGCATTTAATATTTATTACATATGTATCAGTTATAGTTTGCGTATAAATGAATTCAATATTCAAAATTAGGAACTCGATATAAATTTACAATTTATTATTTAAAATAATCAAAAGTAAATTGATACGAAACTAACTATTACATTATAGGTCTTAAATGCCTAAAAAATAGGTTTAAAAAATCTATCTGTAAATCGAACGAAATGTTAAGCTCATTACTACTCAAGTTAATAGCTTGTTGCTAAGTTTCTTCATAACGAAATAGCTTGTTTATAGCTTAAACATGTTTAGCATTTTCTTTTGGGAATAGACAGTAAAAATTTCACTATATTTTTTAGTAGCACTTCTGCTGATTCAAATTAGGTTTTTGGCATTCTACTTATAATTACGTAGTACGCACACACGTATACAAACACACACACACGCTCACGTGGTTTAAAAGAAATATGTAAAGCACAGTTTATTTGATATTTTAAATTAATGTTTCACTACACTGTCCCAGGTAAGTGGATAAACTTGTCTTCAAATATTAACACATGGACTGCATACTATGTATACTTACTGCAATTGGGACTTGGAGTGCCAGTAAAATTTTTTTGACGCTCAGTCGCTACAATAACCGTGAATAACAGGGTGCTCAACACCTATGCACAAATGCACGCACGCGTGCAACCATACACATACATACACATGCCCCATCCACCGATTCTGTATATGCAAATACAGGAATCATCCGCGTACCCCGTTCTGGATCCACCGATATCTCTTCACGCGCATACACATACACGTCTGTGCGCGATATTTGTAGGAATTTTAACCGATAGATGATCCATTCGCGAACGCGCGGCACTTGCAACTGAATCGGTCGACACCGGGCTGGCCCCCGAGCGTGCTCGGGGGCGAGGAAACTTCAAACGACCTTGGATCTCGCAATTTGCGTATATCTGTATCTATCTACGCCTATGAGGATATATATATATATATATATATATATATATATATATATTAATGTGTGTGTGTCTGTAGGAGATACACCTAGTGAGGAAGGAAGTCCCGGCGTGGTGCCCCTTTCGAGGCAAAAATTGCGGTTCTGGAGAACCACCTATAAATACGTCTATACATATATATATATATATATATATATATATATATATATATATATATATATGGGCAAGCCTTTGGGCCAGAGTAGCGACGTCGACGGCACGGACGCCCTTTCGGCCGTAAATCAGGCCCCTCGCGGGCCGAATACGTAAGCGGTGGCTCATCCTCCCCCCTTCTTACCCCGTACCCGGATCCATCGCCCTCACCACGCTCCAGTTTCCCACAATGTCCGCGCGGCAAGGGGCGCGCGCGCTTAAGGCGCATCCGTCTTGGCTGGGGTCTGCATTGCGAATCGGCCAAGGTCGTCTCGTCGTAACCTCTGGCGCAACGGACGCGCACCTGGGGAAAGGGGCGCGGGCGTCGTATTGGGCCGCGCGCTACATCAGGTATCTATATATGTATATATATATATATATATATATATATATATATATATATATATATATATATATATATGCAGACGCGCACGTCGTATAGCACGCAAAGTGCACCGAATTTTCCCGTCGCTCTCTTTCTCTGCTACTCCTGTCCTCTGACTAGAACGGCCGCCTTCGCAGCGAGCGCCCTGCGCTTTGCATACACACACACACACACACACACACACACACACACACACACACACACACACACACACACACACACACACACACACACATGTATATATATATATATATATATATATATATATATATATAATGCACACAAAGCTTACAACGACCTGTGCGGAGGGTTTAAAGTCGAGCCGAAGGTATACCTGTATACGGACACCGCTCGTCCTTGACTTTTCCCCCTCTGACGTCTTGGATTTTCTAATGAGCACCGCGATGACAGGATATCGATCGCGTCGTCGCAGTCCGTAACCCAAGCTAAATACACGGATTCTCGTATAGCCACGTAATTGTCATTGACTGTACACCTGTACACGCGCATTCTACCCCGGGACAAAGTCAAAGGGTAAAATAAATAAAGCACATACACGTGCGCGGGGACGGGGCAGTGCGGACATCGGTTTTTATTGAATTCCAAGGACTCATTCGCAGGCCAAGGACTGCACGCTTCGGTTGGACGGCGCAAATATATATATATATATGTATGTATGTATGTATGTGTGTTTGAGCCAAGCCTTCTTCATTCTTTCTAAAAACCTGCACTCGTTAAATTTTGTCTCGTAACCAGTCTCAAATCAATCATCTTAGACGGATTTGGACCAATGGTCAATGCAATAATATACAAATGTGATATACATGTATGCGTATGTTTTAAATAAACGAAAATTTACGGAATTTAATAGACCTAAAGGAAAAGAGTATGCTAGTAGACTCAAGAGTGAAAAAGAAACGTCGTAGACATTCTTCTACTATATTGAAGATGTATATATATATATATATATTTGTAAGGATGTCTCTATAGAAAAACTCTACTTCTTATAGTTGATCTAATGGAAGTCCTATCCTACTAATTTAACATTCCATTATGTGTCCGAATATGAAACCACGAAAATTCCATCATTCAAAAATATTTTATAACATTGAAGTGGACAAAGTGATATAATGCACGACGAGTGGACCAAACTAATAAAAATTAAATTCGATAAACAAAACATCCATTTACTAAAGAAAGATTAGTTAGTTGGCAGTTTTTTGTTTTTTTTTTTTAACAGACTCGTCTGATTAAATTATATTTGATAAATATTCTTTATCAAACATTCATGATTTTCTATACACTCAAAGTTGCTACGAATGATGAGATTTGCCGCATAAAATATTTAGTACTTCTTTTTTTTATTAAACAAGAACGGGACTATTTGGAATAGATATCGTCTATCTCTACAAACATCTGTTTTTTAATTAAAATGAAAGAAAAATTACGAGTCCACTCTAATCGAACGCTATGCTCTCGGTACGCTTTTTTTTCGATCACATTAATCTTCACCGATTGGTCGCCTCGTTCCTGCGAATACGGCATCGACGTTCGCTTCTTCGCCGCGCCTCCTCCGGCATCATCTTGTCGCCTGTGCCAAGCCACCGCCACATCTGCGCCTCCCGTAAGCTCGAATTCACTCGCATCGCAATCGTAGGTCAATGCCGCGGTTCCTCTATTTTCCTCGGCGTGATCGCGCAAGAGCACCACCGCCGCCGCCCTCGCGGATTCTACCGAGGCGAACCTCGGAAGCAGGGACGAGCGCGAGCTGTCACGAAGTCGACGTAGGCAGCGGCGAGAGCGGCTAAACCCCCGCCCCCCCTCTGCCCCTAGCGCCGTTTCTTTTATTTCCATTTCTTTCCCTCTTTCTCGTCCATTTTGGACGCTGATGTATACGGGACCGTGTATATACCCAAGTAATAATATGGACGTCCGTGAAACGCGCGTGTGCCCGCGGCTTTTTCCACCTCGTACCCGCTTCTATGAACGAACTATATACGTATGTGTGTGTGTGTGTGTGTGTGTGTGTGTGTGTGTGTGTGTGTGTGTGTGTTTGTGTTTGTGTCTTTGTGTGTGTACGTATGTGTTCATATATAGCGCTAGGGGCGGTCTTCCTCGGACTCTCTGGCCCCGGCGAGCGGGAAATTTGTCTCCTTTCTTCTTTTTTTTGCGTAAAGGCGCGTTTGCTTTTGAACTTATATATACATATTATATAGATAGAACAGTGGTATAATGGAAAAGGACATTGAGATTTCTTTTTTTTTTGTTGGGCGGGACTTCTTTGCGAACGATTTTAGAAGTGTAAGCTTAAAATACACAGATTAGTGTATAATAATTAAAGGTTCGTATTCGAATCGTATTCTTAATGACAATCTATTCCGAATTTCTGAACTCTGTTTCAAGTGAGAAGGAAGGTATAACGAGAGCATCTGATTTGTGTCCGATTTTATGCGTATTGAAACAGATACCAGAAAATATGATAAATGTCTGGAATAATTGAGGACTCCCAGGGGGAAATCTAATGAAATCCAGTTCCGAAGATATTCGAGATTTGCTCGCTGCTTTTTCACTGGATACGTACTAGATTTACCAATATAGGGAAAACACGGTGAAATCTAAGCCGAATTCGGCATTACCTTAGGGATCGTGCCTTCAAATTTTTACACGGGATATCGATTCGTTTAGCAATCCTAATTGTTATTTTGTTGTTGTTTTTTTTTTTTAATAAGGACGAGCTTGGAATATCCCACCTGTGTCCATATGAACAGTTGTAACTTAGAGGGATTTCTGGATGGATATATTAAATCTCCCGATATTTGACCTGAAAAATTCCATTACTACCTATGCAGATAAAAATAATGTAATATGCAGGAAGGTGTATGTCTTATTTGAAAATTGAAGTACGCTAGGTCATTGTATAATACGGTAATATAAGTCCAGATCGTTTAACAATGATTTATCATAATCCCGTTCTAATAAATTCATTATATTCCATCGAAGTAATTTCTTAAGATCCCGGATTTTCAACTCTTTTAACAGCCGACTCATCGTTCGCGCGCCCTACCTCGTCCCCAGGCCCGCTCTTTCTGCCTCCTCCTCCTCCTCCTCATCCCCCTCCTCCTCCTTCCCCCGCTCGTCTGCCGCAGCAAACGCGTGGCCGCAACGCAAGAGGCGGAAAATTAGCTCGGCGACACTTGGCAACGGGCAGCCGCGATCGGCATTGGACGCTCGCCACGGCGGCTATATGCAAGCTGAAACGAGTTAACTAGAAAGTAGAATTCACCATTGGTGGATTATTAATATACCATACTTTCGCGCGCTATAGATTATTCAATGTCGTTAAATTTATTTCAAAAGCTAGAGTGAAGAATCGCATCTGGATGCGAATATATTGCCTGATAAAGCCAATTTCTAGATTTTTTATGAGGAAGCTCAATATGAAGCTATTATAAATCGATGTAAATTAGTGTCTATATATATATATATATATATATATATATATATATATATATATATAGAATATTTTTCCTTATCAAGCTATACAGGATTTTGCATCTTCAACCTGTGGGCCTGTGTGTTCAATAAGGTTGGTTTAGGAGAATTCCGGTCTGCTCGAGACAGGAGACAGTAGGCGCTGGGAAAATGGACTTGGATCGAATCCAGGTAGACAATAGCAGCTGGTAAGCGCGACGTTCGCATACGGGCGCAATGGCGGAGCCAAGTTAAGTCCATTAAGCGTAAAATTCGCTTATTCGGCGCTCTTACTGTATTTGCTCGTATATATATATATATGTAAATATTCGAGAATATGAAAAAAATTAAGGAAATATGACTAGAGCCATGCTATAAGGCCTAATTGCTTCTTTCATTTTCGTATTTGCAAAATTTCTATTATAGAAAATAGCGTAATTTTTCCTCTCAAAATTAAAAGTTCAGGAAATTAGACTAGATCCGAGGAGAGAAATAAATAAAATATAAGATGATTATTAGGCAATCGCAAGAATGTTTAACTCGGATCTGGCGTGTATTACCTACATGAGGAAATCATGAGACATACTGACTCGGATCTAATCAGATCTACCCCGTATTAGGGATACGTCGAGGACTACACGAGAGTTGGCCTCGGAGCTTTTTGATGTTTGAACAAGTCGAATCCTCTACCTATGCAGCCCTTCGAATTGTTCGAAAATTTGGAAATAATATATGAACGGTAGTGCATGCATAGCGAAACGGCGGCTCTATCTGTATAACTTCAAGGTTGAGAAATATAATTGATATTCGAACAAACAAAACGAACGGCGCGAACTGTCCGAGCAGTTCTAACGATTGAAATATATGAATAATTCCATCATGATGATGTGAGCCGCTATCGTTGCGCTTCGAATGGGTCACGAATTTTTCAAATATAATATTGTAATAACAATGGCGTAGAATAAAATACCGTCAATTCTCGAGTATACCGAATCACGCTGATTCATCGGTCAATCATAATGTCCTATCGTTGACTTTTCGATCGATTTGGCAACGGACGGGAAGTGAGAGCTCGAATAATGAATCATGCATGTCGAAGACGTTTATACAATGCGAGCGAAAAATCGGGTATACGTACGTGTATTTGTGTAGAAATCGAGTGGAAGCCACGGTTGAAATCAATTATATACCTCTCTCTCTCTCTCTCTCTCTCTCTCTCTCTCTCTCTCCAGGAACTCGCTCATCTCGAAATCTCGTCGGGCGCGCATATTACGTCCAACGCCTACGAGCATCTGAAGATAGACAGATAAATAGATAAATAGATACAGAGAGAGAGAGAGAGAGAGAGAGAGAGAGAGGGAGAGAGAGAGAGATTGGCGGCGACGGCAACATCAACGACACCACCAAGAAATCCCATAATCTCGCGCATCAGCAGGGAGAACCATCAAACAATTAGCGCCGCCCTCGTTTCTCCTTCCCGTGTAACGTATAGAACACGCGGCTATACGCGCGCTGACGCCTATTTTCGTACCTTATACACACGTTTTGTATTAATGAATCGCCGTTTAAACTCCGGGCTGTCCGAGTCCCTCAAAGGGCCATTCTTCAAAAATCGATGCCCCGCACGCGCTCGCACGGACGCGCGGGAATCGCCCGCTTCGGGCCGCGCAAGGCCGAGAGCCGCTGCGCGAAGGCGCGAACTTCCAACTGGGGGATGGGGGATGGGGATGGGACGTTTATAACGGACGGGACGACGTGCACGGCTCGTCAATCTCTCGGTCTCTCGATCGCTCGCTCGCTCTCTCTCTCTCTCTCTCTCTCTCTCTCTTCGGTATCCCAGTGCTCGCAGTCAAAACACAACCAAACATTTGCGGGCCGCGATTCCCCTTAATAGTGATTGATGGATAAGTAGCCTAATGAATTTTTCGCCCAAATTTAGCCTCGGTGTATGTACGTAAAATGTTTATAAGCAAACGGCCGGGCGCCGTCGCTCGCTCGCCCCCGACCAGTGATGAATGATCCCCGAGACATTTCTACTCGGTTCTCCAAGGTCCACTACTATATATATATATATATATATATATATATATATATATATATATATATATATATATATAGTATGTATGTATGTATGTATGTATATGCATGTACGTATGTAGAGATGCCTCGATCTCGCGATATATGTCGCGTGCATAATGCGCCTCCTGTATATTCATATCTATATACGTATGCTCGCGGTTCGCGCTTGTTCGTCGTGTTTACATGGGGCGCGAATCACGTGAGTGTGGGAGAGGAGGGGGGCGCGGTTTATTAATTTAATACCGCCACAGAAGCGGGCCTTCCGATGTACATATATATATATATATATATATATATATATATATACGTACAACTATATATATTTTATGCACGTAGATAGGAGCATCAACGACGGAGTGAAAAAAAAAAAGAGGGAGTCGACGTCGAGGGGTCGGAGGGCGAGGCAAGGAACGGTGGACAGGAGGGAAGGACGGCGCGATCGTCCGATGCCGCGGCGCGGTACTGCGCCACTGGACCACCTGGCAGGTAGATTTTGAAAAAAGCACACAAAGCCCCCACCGCGTCGGAGCCGAGCACGAGCACGAGCACGAGAGACCTTGGGCCGGAAAAAGGGTCGGCGGGAGTGGCGGCGGTGGCGGCGGCGGGGGGGGGGAGCGGGGTGTTGGAGGGAGAGGTGGAGGAATGTATCCGAGCAAGGGGTGCGCCGGGAGACGCGCACTCCCGGAGGATATACGCGCCGTAAATCATTCCCGCGGAGAGATTATAATACGGTGACTCCGTGGCTGCGGAATGCTCGTCGCGCCGCGTCGCCGCCGCCGCCGCCGCCGCAGTCGCAGCCGTCGTCGCTGCGCGCGACCCTATATCGCCGCGGACGGTGTGCCGATGCGCTCGGGAGCCCGGGTATTATTATATATATATATATATATATATATATATCTATTATAATCTATATGCGCGTGTTCTGTGTGACGTGTGTGTGTCTTCTGTCCCCCGACCCCCCCCCCCCCTCCACGTCCCACGGTGTACAAACGCGTGTAATAGGAATCGTACAATATAGGCGTGCCTCTTTCGTAATTGCTTACGATATGTCTGGCATAGGGTAAAAGCTTGAAACGCGCGGCTTTAACATATTTCTTTGTTAATTATCGAGCAGGCGTGAGCTTGGTCTGGTTTTCTGGAAATTTCCGCCTCTGTCTCTCCCTCACTCTCTCTCTCTCTCTCTCTCTCTCTCTCTCTCTCTCTCTTTCTTTCTGTCTTTTCATACAATTCATTTACAACTGATCTTGAACAATTGAAGAAAAAAATTTAAATCAAACAATTTTTTAATCATCAATATTACCAGAAATCGGGATTGACACTTTTGTACGAAGTATACTGGCGAATGTGCGAATATGACCTCGGTCGATCCCACCGTTTTTGTCATATGCACCATCGGAATTTTTCTGCTGGTCTAGCTGTGCTCGAATAGTTCAACCGTTCGAGAGTCGTACGAGTTCTTCGTACATCAAAATGCTTTCGGACCTAATGCGTCTTAGCTGTTCCATATGTAGATATACCGTTCGTAGGTACCTCTCAAGCAGCTGGATCCACTGGTACAGCTGAGACTTTGGAACGATTCGATCACCTGGAATAATTCTCTAGCGAAGTTTCCAACTCTTCTGTATACTTATCCTTATTGGAACCAAGAGACCAGATTGGAAGCGTTACCAAAAATATTAAAATGCCGTCATGTTTTCTTTTATACACGTAAGAAACTTTCATATGTACTACTTGTAAGTGCTACAATTTCTTTTGTTCTTATTGATACTAAATATACAATAGTGAGAAACTTCACTGTTTTTCCCGCTATACTTTATATTTCATTGCTTGCTTAGGATAAAATAAAAAAAGGCGCTAAGCAATCGTTACCTACTATGCCTTATTTATGCTATAATTAAATTTCAGTTTCTTTTGTACAACGTTGATTATAAATTGTAATGCTTGGATTTGAATCACTTTTATAGACGTCCCTATGTAACATCAGTGGGTTACAAAATGTTGGACTATATACTTCAATGTAAGTAGTAGGAATGTGCCATTATAACAGTAAAATACAATTGCGTCGTCAAACACCTGCTGCAAACTCAGTCCATCTCTACGTCATCCAGCAGCAACCCGCGGTTACTTCTGATGCAGTACTGTTTCTATTGGAAATTTAAATATAGCATGCGCTGCTAGAGCCGGAGAATAGAACTGACAAATATATTTATAGTTTGTTTAATAAGTATGCGAAAGTATCGCATACATTAGTAGATTTCGGAGTTACTTGTAAAATTGTTTAAAGAACAAAATAAAATACCGGCATAAATGAAAATGAAGCTTACTGAGTGTTATAGTAGAGCTGGGAGTCCAAAGGTTGTCCAGATTCATTACGCAGTTTTCTTCACATCGTCTGAAGGGGGATTGCGGTAAAAAAAAACTTTTTAGAAGAAGTTTTAAAATTAATTTAGATATTCATTGTGGCTGTTAAAATTTCAAAATTTTATTTATTTTATGATAATGAAATGACAAACGATTGTAAAGAGTAGAGCGACAATAATAAAAATTAAATAAATTAAGAAAACGGTAATTCACAGTTGATGATAGTTGTTTTTGTGAACAAAATACGAGTATAACAATTATTATGAAAAACAAATCTATTTGCAAAATTATTTTTATGGAATTGCCTATTTTTATTACATTATATGTGCTGAATTAAAATGTAAAGAAAGAAATTACTTCACATTTATCCTTTTTTTAATATGCACTACGGGATTACTAAATATTATAGGGCAAAGTTTTAACGAATATTTTAAATATGAGCAAGTATCAGTGCTCTACATTTTAATCCCGTGTACTCGTGTCGGCGGTATTTACATTCATTCGCCGTTGACCTCGTGCGCGGGGCGGGACGTTCTCGTCAACACTAGACCATTTTTACTCGACGCGCAACGATCGTTTACATTTATATGGAAAAAATAGATAAAAAAAATTTTTTCTGGCACACGTTTGCGTCATGGTAGGGCCGAATTGATACTTAAGTTTAGAATTAAATTTTCGCTCTATTCAATGATTTAACAACGACTTCGCGAATTAATTCAAAAATATTTATTTACGTGCGAGTTTTGAGCCCAAATATTGGATATAAGTGGGATATGATACCGCAGCTCGATACACGATTTATTGACAAATGACGATCCGTGTGATTTCAATAATATCCAGAAATGTTGGATCCCGTTCGTATAGAATACATCGTTGACAACGTAAGAGCGCCCTATCGGTACTGTCAATTTCATAATCAACATGACAGAAACTTACAAAGCATCAAAGATTATCACAACCGTGTAAATAGGCGTAAAGCATTATGAAGTATAGAAACATCAAAGGGCGTGCGCGCGTCGTTCGCAAAAGTCTCATAAATAACATGGCATTGGCGCGTACGTCGATCGCGCGCGCACGTTATGCGTAAAACTGAAAACATAGTACGGGACCAGCAGCGGATAAAACGAATCCGTGAAAAAGTCGTCGAGAGCGGGAGAGGGAGCGAGAATTGAATTATATCACTTTAATTGCGGTCGTTAAAAAGACAAACGATTTGTTTCTCTCTTTTAAAATACACTACCTATTTACAGTTCCTTAAATCTTCTAACGAACATTAGCCGCGGCCGTAAATTGCGGCGCACGCTCGCGTCGTTGTATATCAACGCGGCCACAAAGGCATCAGAGAGAGAGAGAGAGAGAGAGAGAGAGAGAGAAAGAGAGAGATAGAGAGAGAGAGGGAGATAGAGAGAGAGGGAGAGAGGAGGAGATGATCTTCACCGCGGTAATAGAGCCATAAAGCATCATCACGCGTATATATATGTATATATATATAATATATGTATATAAGTATACGTGCGAAATACACGGCGGTTTATACTAAATTATTCCCGCCACTTCCCCCCACCCCCTCCAAAACCACCTTCCCACGGTGGTTGTGTAAAGTCTAATTTAATAGATTTATATTATATTGTGCGCGTATATATATATATATATATATATATATATATATATATATATATATATATTGAATGCGCTCGATTCCGATATACAGTAATGGTCGGCAGTTGTAACCACCACCCGAGCGCCTTGATCGTTTGTAACTTATTACGCCAATCAATGAAGAGAAGGGGGAAACGAGGAGGCTAGAGTGAGAGAGAGAGAGAGAGAGAGAGAGAGAGAGAGAGAGAGAAAGAGAGGAAGGGAAATAAAAAAAAAACAGGGAAAAAGACGTAATAGCGGCTCGAAGGAATAAAGTGACATAAAGCGTTGTCATAATGTATCCGGGCGCGCGCGCGCGCACGCGTATGATGTGGCCGTTAAAAATGATCAGCCCCCTCCGCCCCTCATCTCTCATTTCATCTCTCTCTCTCTCTCTCTCTCTCTTTCTCTTTCTCGCTCTCCGTCTCGCACTTATGTAACGATCGGTTATTTATTTGCGCTACTTAAATAACCATAAGGTGATAATAGCCCCTATATATATACATATGCAGGAGTTTGCCCTCCCTACGGCCCGATCTCGCGTCCCCCTCCCCCTTCGCGTCGCGAAGTCCCGTCCGGCGGGCCATCCGGTCCCGCGCGGCGGATTTATATTTATGGGGCGTATTTGTTGTCTCGGCGTGTAAATTCCTACGCCCGCTTAACGCGCTATGCAATAATAATAACGGGCGCTCGTGGACGGCGGCGATGCGGCCATAGGCTTTCGGGGGGGGGGGAGTCGTCCTGTATGCATTGTATGCGTATGTGTGCGTGCAGTACCGACACCGTATGCCGACTATATGTAACTATGGACGCGGTAGCGTACATTTTTGGGAAACATTGAAAATGGTTTACATGCGCTTAAGTTATTAAGCCAATTGCAAAGGTCTCGTGTACCGGATCCTATTGGGAAGGGGTGGAGAAATTGTGAAGATCGGCGGAGAATTTTGTGATAAGCTGTAGAGTAGCGGGTAGGACGAAGTGGACAACATTGTTTTTTTTTTTTTTTTCCAAAAAAATGGTATACTGTTATGCGCGATTAGTGCCAGGAAATCCCTGAATTGAATAAGATCTATTCCATTAGTAGATCATGAAATCTATAATAAAGAATTTGATTAAATAATTCTCAAATTCTAAAAAATCAGACTGATTATCATTTATCTATAATAAAAGACGACAGATTTAAGCATTGTACCTGATTAAAAAAACTTTATATTTTCTGCTTTTTATTATATATAGTTTATACAGTTAAACAGATATTAGAAAAATTATGATTTCTCTCGAGAATCGAGAATGAATTCCCTTAAATTATACTTCTTAGTGATTTGACTAGAAGAACATTAAGTATTCCAATTGGAAAATCTAATGAAAACGAAGCTCCAGAGATATTCGAGATTTTCTCACGGTTTTTGATTGGATACCGGATAGATTTATCTATACAGGAAAACATCCGTGAAATAGAATCCTAATACGGTATAAATGTATGGATCATGCCTAAAATTTCTACGCGAGCATTGTGATGGCATTGAAATTCAAAATTACAATAGCTACCTCTGTCCAGCAGTGAGAATTCCGCGCTTTCTATATAATGGATAAATTTCTTCAGAAAACACGCAACCTTTACGATACAAAATAAAAGAAAAAACATTGCAAGTAGGTTATAAGTATGATACGAGATATTATGAATATAATATAAATATGATGCATCCTCAAATTGAGGTCATTTGATCCATCAGTTTTATAAAAATGCTAGGGTCAGTGAATTTGGACTTGAACGTATACTTCCTATGAGAGTTTTAAAACATGTACATTGAAATGTGACTTAAGCCATTCAAATTATAGGTAATAATGTCCATTTATGATTGAAAATTGAACTTTTATATATTTATAACATATTTCAAGTGCTTCTTTGTTATTTTAAAGGCGCGATGCATCACCTTGTTCCACGTACTGTAGAACCGGAACTGCCCCAAAGACTCCGCCAATCATCTGAATTTACCAGAGCCTCGAATGTTAACGACAAATGGACATTTCCATTTAATGGGCAACATTGACGCGTTCTTCTACAACTGGCCAAATGACTCATTGACTTTGGACGCAGCTTCGTCTGATCGTTAAGCATCTGCCACTGTTCTCTTTAAAATTATAAGTCAGTCAAAACAGTGAAAAATTTCAGTCGTTTTAAAACAGTGAATCGATTTTCACCGATTGAACTTGAGAAAGTGTGTCTATAGTTACACAGTTACACATAGGCAACACCCTGCATAATCTATGCCCCATTATCGCACCGCGAGTCGTCTCGGCGGTTCGCGCGTCGAGCGCGGGCAAAGCGCAGAAGGGGTATCGTTTTATTCGCTCCATTCCCTCTCGGTTTCCCCTCCCACCCAAGTACTGTCCGAACGTTCATTTATCGCGGCTCGCGATGTCGCACTCTCGTACTGCTGCCGCGCGCCTGGCTATCGCCCCCCCCCCCTGTCTCTTTGATCGGCCTGCGTGTCCGTGCGAGAAGCAATGACGAGGAGGAGTTCATTCGGACTTGGCCCGCGCACTTGTGTATTCTAGGCGAGAATTTGACGTTCGTGGATGGAAATGAATCTTTCCCGTATGATCCCTGTATAATGAGTCATTCCGTGAACTTCCACCGATGCTGCCGATTTCCTCTACACGAAACGGACCGCGCCGGTGTCTTTAAAATGTGATTCCGCGGCGATAGATTTAGTATTCCCTTTTTTGCTGGCTGGAGTGATAAATTGGCTTATTATCCTCGGCTTTATTCAATATACATATATATTCAATATATATATATATATATATATATATATATATATATATATATATATATGGATGAGCTTCTCTTTATTTTTTGTACGGCGCTCGCACGCGCACGGAATTCATTATGATCTTTTGAAATATAACGGATGGCTAAAAAATTAAGAAATTTGATTCAAATTTAAATAATTGAGTAATAAAAACGTAAGTAATTTTTTATATCATTTCGTATACGTACTGTAATAATATAAAAGGTAATATTGTATAACTGATTGGGTTAGGTGCCTTTGATAAAAGACACGAAATAGTTCATCAGGCAAAAAAATCATAATTAGGGTTATTAAATTTCTATTAAATTAATTTTTTCAAGATATTATAATAAAGCTTTGTAATGTACAAATTTTTCTATGTCGGGGATTGATCTCATTATATGCATGTATGGGAACATTATCCAGATCGTATAATGTTACATAAATAAATATCATGAAACGCTCCGAAACCTTGTGGAAAAAAATCGTTTAAAAAAGTAAAAAATAGTTAAATAAGCTTAAGTTGACAAATTTTCTTTGCTCAGTTTAGTCATGTGCATTCAAAAATCCTCAAGCAATATCAATTTCAGTTAGGCAAACATGTGCTAAGTGCAATTCAGGAATGTTCAGATTAGATGAAACAGTTTCAGGCATTTGTAGACAACTCTATCTCAGATAGACTTCAAGTCTAATTTAGATACGTTCAGCTCTGTACGGAGAGTAAAGGCAGACATACAGTATTATTTATTTATTATATAAAGCAGATTTCAGTACAGCTGAAACAAGTTCAGCCAAGTTCTTGCCTAGAACGAATGGTTCAGACAAATAACGAAAGTATCAAGTACGTAAAGCTTAGAGCAGTTAATTAATATATAATAATGTCAAAATATTTTGAAATTATCATATGTATGGTGGTTGTTGCATTGATTAATTTAACGAAAGAGATCTTGAGTAATCATTTGAGTAATCATTAAAATGTATTTATCGATTATTGGTGAGATCAAATTTAGAACGTAGTTTCTAGAAATATTTATTTTTTTTCAAAAATAAATTACATTAGTAACATTATTAAATTTATCGATATGTGCGATTTGAACACGAGGTTCCGATCAATTTATAATCAAGATTCGATATACCATTTCCTGCTCAAATTTTAAAGATCTTCGAGTACGTATCTGATATGAGTTTCATAGAGCATTCATACTTTAATGTTCACGTAGGTCATACTCATGCTTACCATATAAAATCATAATGAAATTTGTACAAGAAATATATTTTTATAAATCCCTCTTTTGGGAGCCGGATTTGAACAAAAACTAGGCACTTAAAAAAAGTTAGATCAAAACTATGTCCTGAAATATGTAGTTTCTTTTCGAATCACTATCAATTATAAATTTTTGAAATTTTAGATACTTCATGATGTGATTTTTAAAACTATCAGGTTCCTCGTTGAATAATATACTAAATTGATTACCCACATATACTGACATCTTCTTATTAGTGAAATCTATAAGATAAAGGTAAGCTTTGCGCTGAATTCGTAAATATTTTTGAAAGTAATAAAATCTATAGAAAATATTCGAAGCCAAAACTGTTCTATAATGAGTAATGCTCTATATGCAATGGATCCAATAGCTCAGCACATACATTTTCATACGTAAAGCAAAGAAATATGGATTTATAAACTCTAATTATGATGGTCTAATAAATCATTACGCCAAAGCTTATTTTACCGATCTCGGCCGATTATTGTAACACAAGCGCCTCTCCAACAATTTACACGTCCTTTGTGTACAAACACTTCGCAGGTCTATCGCTCATTATTTTGCACAACTCTTCAAAAGCGTGAATGAGGCAACGTTGACTAATAATGCATCATATATTTATATAATCTTTATTAACACCCGAGCCGAAAAATACACCTGTAATTTGTGCACGATGCAAAATCGACTGTGGCCGATTACCGAGTCAACGCAATCATTATCATTGCGAATTCATCTCGCGCAATTAAATGACCCTTTGCGGCTCGCGAATGAGAAAGCGGCTTGGCATTTAGGCGTATCTGCCCTCCCCTTACCAATCGCGAACAACACCTCTCTCGCCGGCAAAATTCGAATGCAGCTTTTACTACAATACTACTCTCTCTCTCTCTCTCTCTCTCTCTCTCGCTCTCTCGCACCCTCTCGCATCTTCCATGCATTGAGCACACCTAGCGTGAGCATGAGTAATTGCATCGCGAGAGGGCGCGCGAACGAGAGAAAGGTAGACCAATGCAGCGATCTCCGAATCGATAATCGCGTGGGCGCGATCGACGGGGCGCTGGTCCATACAGGAGGTCTCTCTTTTCTCTTCTCCCCACCACCGCCCTCTCTCTCTCTCTCTCTCTCTCTCTCTTCACAAACTTGGCGCACGCGCGCGCCCGCGATCATTTATAATTCGCGAGAACTATTAATAATCGGGACATGCCACGAGGTAAGAAGTTGGATCGCGAGTGGGCGGCGGTCCATGGGTGTGACGTGAGCGAGACCCTCCCCCCTCCCCATCACCGTGTATCTGGCCCCCCAGGTCCGTTATCGATAACAGACACGATCCTTCGTCGCCGGTTAAGGCGAAAATATTTCTTCGACCCCTTTTAACGAGTGTTTCGTTTCGCTTTCGAGTTCACCTCGAGGTTAGCATTAATGGCCCTTACACGTTTTTCTCCTCTGGCCGGCACGTGACTGTTTCTACAGGACTTCATTCGCGCTCGTTTCGTTGTGCTTTGTATGGACACGATGTGTAGGCTGTTTCATCGGTGGGTTAAAAGTGGTTGTCTTAAGATTGATGGTTAACAATAATAAATGGGACCCACTGTTTAGTTCGATGTATGTACAATTATCTGATTCCAATATACGTGTTTAAAAAAAAAATAAGATATCTAAATAAGTTATTGTTACAATACAATTTTTTTATTTCTTATAACATAGATTTCAGTCCAATTACAATCACTATAGATGGTTTTTATCAAAATGTTTGTATTATTTGCTGAAAACTATTTTTGTCGTTAAACCATTAGAAATTTGAATTACCAACTAAATAAATACACAAAGAACATCCATTGTATAATTACTTATAATTTTATATCGATTGTTATTTTCAAATGCGTTTAAATCTATGTATAATTCAATTTTCAATAATGCTTATGTTTATTACTATTGAATTATACGTTATTTATTCAAAAGCGTAATCGTATTTATTATGAATGAATTTGATTAAGGGAATATTACATAAAAATTTGCGTTTTTGTATGTTATATTAGTAGTGTCTATATATATATCTATCTGACGGCCTTTTGCTTTTCAAATGTACAGGTACGCCTTCAAATACCTGAAATGAAATTTCTTCCCTGTTTTTCTCCAACAGCATGAAGCAGGAACTTGTAGCGAATAATAAACCTTTTTGATATAATGCTCTAAGATTGTGAAATTTCATTCTGCACTGCGACACGTATGCTGTGCAGACGCATCGCGATCCGCGCCTATCAGTCCTTAATCCGGTGCGGTTCTACGGTCAGTTTTTAACCCTTCAACAAAATTTGTGTATAAAAATCAGGAAACGAGCGATCTGAACTGGAGGGTGAGGCCAGCTCGGCAGTATTTTGAAGGTTTTCATAGCGAATACTTTGCCTTCTCGAATTTTCAATAAAGACATTTTCTATGAAATTTTATTTGCGAAACGTTCTTCCTAAGGAATAACTGTCGTTAGAACACACTAATTTTGGT
Organism: Sycobia sp. Sy_11; assembly: GCA_018907035.1. Classification (NCBI taxonomy): domain Eukaryota; kingdom Metazoa; phylum Arthropoda; class Insecta; order Hymenoptera; family Epichrysomallidae; genus Sycobia; species Sycobia sp. Sy_11. The sequence goes on along the minus strand of JACCIC010000053.1, from coordinate 1,888,542 downwards.
ACATACATAAGCTTTTTAAAATATTTAGAGAGAAAAGGCGGATAAATAACATAATAAAAATCTTAAAGTAAAAGAATATTCGCTACTCAGTTGATGGCTCATAATGATTAAAAAAAATTATTATAAAAGTACAAGGAAGTACGTGTTGACGATGTTTGAATAGTTTTACGAATATTTATACATTGAGAGGTGTTTCGACTTTATACAAGAATACAGAAATTTACAAAAGCAGAAGTTTACAAAAGTAGAAGTAAGTAAGGTAATGTAAGTTCGTATGTTATAATCAGCATAAAATCTTCATAATGACTAAAAACTTGCTGCAAATTGAAATCGGATTGAAAATACAAAATCTTTTATCTTTGATATGGCATTGATTACATTTTCGACTACTACAGTTAAACTGATTATTTATTCTTTTAACGCATGTAATATAATATTATTCTACACATAGCAGGATCTACCTTGGATGACTAGTTCCAGGTTTTTTAGGGGCTCGATGGGTGTCCAATTTCCATACATTTTTTCCGTAAAAAGGTATAGAAAAAGATAAACTACTTACTTATAATTAAGACTAATCGATTTTATTTATGGCTTTTATCAGCGAATAAAAAGTGCTCCATATCAATGAAACTCATTTAATCGCCGAAAAAAAGCAAACTTCTAACGACCAGAAAAATATATGAAATCAACTAATTCCGTCGATTGATGTTGAAAAATGTTGCGAAAATGGTTTGTGGGAATGATACATGCACACATACAAATAAATAAATAAGCAACTCTATCGGTGGATTAATAAGCAGGTAAAAAGTGCAACTACCTGTCTACGGATATGGTATGCTTCGAGAAAAGGAGAGCTACAGCAGTAGTTCACTTCCTGTGGAACCGCTGATCAACGAGCATTAGCAACGCGACTTTGTCCATTACTTTACAATAACAAATATTTTTATCGTTTTTCCAGTCTCTTTATAAACTAATATCATTATAATAATATATAACACTCGTAAGGTAAAATATCTTGTTTTTTATAACACGTAGAAGCTTATATGTATCGGAAGCTAAAACGAGAAGTCTCCCTTTACTTATATGTTTTAATCGGAATCTATTAAGAATCGCAGTTAACGAACGTTCTCTACCTAGAAAATATAGAAAAATATATTTTTAACATCATCGTCTATCTACCATCACATACCGACATTTTGAATGTGAACAAATTTTGGTAAATTAATGTTGTGAGGTTTAACAGCACTTAATATACTCAAAACGAAAAAATAATAATTAATAATATAATTAGATGTATAATGTAAAAAGAATATGTTGAATAAATAAAATATCGATAATTTTAAATACATAGAGACATGAAAAATTGAAGAAACTTATTTAACATTATATTAAATAAAACTAATTTAACGTTTTATTCTCCTTGGTGTAACAGATTTGATATTTCCAATCTGAAAAACAGAACGAAAATACTAAAATATAAGATTAATAGACTATTCGTTATACGCTTGTTGAAACTTTTAAATAAAATTATAATTCTAATATAATGTAAATAAAAATATTTGGTAAAGTTTCACAAAAATTAACTAAATAAAAAACTTATGCCTAAAAGATAAAAGAAAACAAGTTTTTTCTTACACCGAACAAGGAAAGCAGAAGAATTTTATGAAAGTGTATATATATTATAACTGGGGTTCTTCGGATAGTCACTGACTGATATGTCCCTCAAAATATATATGAATCGATTCCCGTTATCAGTATTTGTAGTTTGCTCTAAACGGTTTAAGTTAATTTCAAATAAACTTTGTTGGGCCGTAGGATCTTCCTATATGATTCACAAACTTACCTTCAACTGCTCTCGTTTCAGTTCTAATGATGCTATTGTAATTATAAATATTCATTTTCTTGAGAATGGAAAAATTAACTTTGAAAAGAATACCTAAAAGGGAAGGATGACTTTAATACAACGGGAATAATGAATTGTTTTAATAATTACTATAAATTAAAATTTTCATTAAATAAAATAATTTAATCTTTATTACAAATATAATAATGATTAAAAATATTACCTACCTAGTAAAACTCGTATGAAACTAACACACGCTGAATCCTCGCATACAGGGTGAAAGAAAAGATTTTTATTGGTATACAAGTTAACTTCCAGCGTTTTTTTTCTTCAAAATGTTAAACTTTATGATAAAAACATGGTTACTTATCCTTAATTCAAAATATTGATCATCGGAAGCTACATATAACTTTTTCCCATCATTCTGTCGATTTGTGAATTCTGGACGAAAAAAGGTATTGCACCAATTTTTGATTCCCTCTACTGAACCGAAACATATTCCTGTAAGAGCGGTCTGTATTAATTGAAAGTGGTACTCAGATGGTGCCAAGTCTGAACTGTAAGGTAGGTGACGCAGAATTTTCCATCCACTATGCTCCAAATAGCTTCTGATCGAAGCAGCGACATGTGGCCGAGCGCTATCATGATGAAAAATTACGGACTCGTGCTAGATCTCATGTTTTGTCCGTTTTTCCTGTAATGCTCGCTTCAAACGAATAGCTGGGTTCGGTACAATGATCTTTGGTGATTTTTTGTTTGGAGTTTGTTTGGATTTTTTGTTCAAGTTTGGACCACTTGAAAGCAGTTCATAGTATAGGGTACCCTTTGGATCCCACCATATGGAGAGCATGACCTTATTTACGTAAATATTTTATAGGATTTTCTACGTTTAAAGTTATAATAAATCCATTCTTCACATAAGTTTCCAAATGCAAACGATAATCCTCAGCCGTACTTTTCCTCATATTAAAGAATAGAAGTAGCGCTTCCCGCAAATGACGTTTATTTGGCTAGAAACCTGTCATAAATTTGTTCTATAAAATAATCGACACCGGATGAAATGCTCAAGAATAATGCTGTAAAGTTGTTAACAGATACACAATCTACAAATATAACACATGAGGTCTGATATTTCTGCCCTGAATCCACTGTTGACGCCGTCTCTTGACAATTGCTGGAAACTTATACTCGTACACCCAATATTTTGAGCAGTGCTCAAGAAAGACTTTTGGGAGCGCGATCATACGTATACGTGTCGCGCTGCTCCCTTTCGCAGATTGAACGGACTGACCACAATCTATCTGTTCGATATTCAGCGGAATCTTTCTTCTCTCGCGCACGTGTGACTAAGATATACTATTCTTACTTTTCTCTCGCTCGCACTCGCGATCTAAACCCGAAAATAATATTAACAAAATAGACGCTTAGTTAATATATAAGTTTGGGATTAGGACACGAGAAAACTAATGTTGATATAGTTCACGGCGCCGCTAACGGATATATAAAATCAAGAAAACAACAATCGTTTAATGAATATCGTCGCTGAAGCTTTGAAACCTAAGAAGATGATGAGGGCCGTCACCCCGTCCTTGTCTAAAGTTCCTAGTTATTTTATTAACTTCTTCTCAAGACGTTATGGAGCCTATGGTATTCGTCTTGGAGTGACTCTGTTTCTTTTCAAAACTGAGCCTCATATATATATATATATATATGGTGCATCATATTGTCACTGGTGATGAAAAATGGATTTATTATGATAACCCTGAACGCAGAAAATAGTGTGCCGAGCCCGGCGAGCCCTTTTTTAAGCAAGGTAACTACCATTAGGACGATAGAATTGATCGCTTAACGAAAAATTCGACCCGAAAGGAAAAGACGATGCTAGGTGGTGACGCCATTTTATCACCGACCGTTGCGTGCTCTTCGATAACCCCCCCCCCCCCCGCCCAAGATTCGGTCATTTTGAACGTTTGCCCACGCACATGTGTACGAGTCTCGAGCCCGCTTATAATTGATATCCCGTGCGATGCAGTGCGCTTTTACAACACGATCCGACCTCGTCTCAGAATTAATTTTTGTCACGCGTATACTTCGAAAATGCCGACCCCTCATCCCGCCTGCCCACCCCCATTTATCAAAGAGTCGCGCAGAATAAGATTTTTTTCGTATTATCTCGCGCGCGCGCGCACACACACACACACACACGTAGATATACACCTTGCAAAAGTGTGGAAAAGCCCGTCTCTCGGACGTTTATCGTGTCGCGCGAGTCGTGACGTATATATAAAGTAGACCCCCGGCCGCCTTATGCCCATCGGGATTCAATTCTGCTCTCTCTCTTTTTCAAAGGGGCGCGCGCGCGCCCAAGTCGTGCAAGCCCTCGCGATTGTTACGCAATATCGGCGGCCGCGGCGGCTTTTCATAATGCCTTTACACCACGGGCAGTAATGCGCTCACGTATCCCGCGACGCATCTCTCCCTCCTTTCTCTCTCTCTCTCTCTCTCTCTCTCTCTTCGTGGGCGTTACGAACTTCACTCGTGAGATAAATTCAAGTGTTTTAAATAAATCATTTGTTAGTTCGAGAAAAAGCGTGTGTATATATATATATATACATATATATATGTATATATATATGTGTGTATAAGTATATGTAGAACGTGAAGTCGCTGAGCCGTTGCAGGCGAAGAGGGTTTCCTTATAGGGCGCATATTACGAGAAAATTATTAATCGAGGAGGTTCGATTGTAATCTTTGAAATATTCAATCATTTATGCTCTTATAAAATTAATATTATATATAATCTCATGGAGAAGAGTAAAATGAAAGAAATATCGTACCAAGACTTTAAATAACGCTCCCGATAACTGATTTAATTATAATTCTGTTTTTTTAAATAATTCTTATCAACTATATATATATAGTATTTGCATTGGAGATTTATACGACCACATTAATATGACTGAAATATTTTTGTGATATGGGTAATATTATTTCTCTCCTTAATCCTTCATCTATGTTTAAGCATTAAAAATAAAACACGCAATATAAATACAATTACGCGGCTTTTACAATAATATTTTTCATATACATCCTGTATGTTTTTGATCTTTTAGCAGGGTTAAAAAAAATCATTTTATATCATATCCGACGAGGAAAATCGTAAATGCTTTAATTCAATCACAAAAAAAAATTGGAAGATGAAATATAAAACGAATGGCTTTTCAGACTGCTGTCAAAAATTCTGATTGCATTTCGAAAGTAATTACTATGTTCGAAAAATAAGAAACCACGTGACGGTTAAATGGTATAAGAACCTTTGCTCAACGCTCGACCCATCTTTTTAATCCCAATCCCCCTCCCGCTCCCAGCACTCGCCTCACCGCCTACAGAAACGAGTTTGTTCGTATAGAAAGAGAAAAATCACGTTCACGAAGCGAGCACGCTTGCGTGCATGTACCACGTTTATATATATATATATATATATATAGCGATAAAACCCGCGCGTATTGCATCGCGCCTCGGCTCCTCTCCCCGGCGATTCTTGATCCGGCAGTCGAAGCCCCGACAATTCCTAAGCTCCAACGAGCTCTCCAAGTCAAAGTCCATCGCGGATCGGCGCTCGTCCAGCCATTCACGGGTCGTAGAACCGGGACGCGGCGAGGGCACGGCAAGACGCCCTATTCGTGTCAATTGGTCGTATACGGCCATTCGATTAGGCCGCGAGACGTACGGAGTGCAGCCGGTTTACGCGTTGATCCACACGTTCAATCGAAATTCAAATATGATGCTGCTCTTTCGTACTGTCCGAGTTGCGGCTGTGTCTTGACACAGAGGAATCGGCGATTTATTTATAAGATCCTCTTCGAATAGCGACTAATGCGCCATTAATTAAAAAAGTACCTATATATATTTTAGTAAATATATATATATATATATATATATATATATATATATATATATATATCAATTTGGACCAGTTGATATGTTGACTTCGAAGAAAACAATTTATCACATTATTAACAGAAAATTTCTTACAAAAATGATTCTGTAGTAAAAATTTTAATGTATAAAGTGCATACAATAATCCTTAGCTACATATAGTACATTGGAAAGTGTTAGAACATAATGGATATGTATTTGTGTGCCTATAATTTCTATCCCAGCCCCAATCGGCAATACACGCTTGGCCTTACCTCGTCCGACTAAACATGGGACCAGCTTCACGTTCGTCCCAATTCTGCAAAACAAGAAAATAAAAATCATAATTTTGTACTTTTCTAGCAAGCAAATGATAAGTGTACACTCGTTATGGAATATAGAAGTACTGCACGTGTCAACTGAGCAAGGAAAAATAGTCTGACGCTGGTTCCGAATTGTTCCACTTATATTGGTATTTCTGATAGGGAACGAGCTTGGATTGTTGTTATAGCTATTTTATATAGTTAGAGTGTATGTAGTTAGATTGAATTATATATAGTTAGAATGCAGGCCATTTCCTTAATTCCTCTACCTGTAAGTTCTCGACTAGAAAATGTTTCGTTCCTTCCAATATTTACAATAGTTAAGGAAATCTAATTACATTCAAAATCGACAGCTTAGCCATTTTCTTCATTCAGCTATTTGCAAGATTCCGACTAGAGATTACGTCGTTCTTTCCAAAGTACGGCAAAGTTAAGGAAATCTGACGAGAATCGAGAAAGAAAGTCATTTTCTTAATTTTCATATACCTGTCAAATTTCAACTATAGACAACACGTATATTTATTCTTTCTAACATAAGTAAATGTTAAGAAAATCGAAATAGATCTGAGAATGTATAATAATTAATATAATACGATTATTAGATAATCGTTAGGGAAATCTAACTCGGATCTGGCGAGTATTACCTATATGAGAAAATCGTCACTAATACTGGCTAGGCTTTGATTTGAAGTAGGGATACTTTCAGAATATTTCTGCACGAAAATATTCTGAAAGAAGAGTCCAAAATTTAACGTTACACTACTTATTTGGGAAGTAGATTTCTGTTATATATGTAAATAGTATAATTAAAATTTGTTGTTACATATCGATCTGATAGAGTTTTACAAATCCATTGTTAATCGGATATCCTCGCCAATTTTTATGCGTATTCGAGAATTCAAAATTTTGTTAATTTTACATTGAGAAACGAAAGACATGCCGTTTAATAAGTACGGATTTGCCGTGGCATAGGAGTATTATATTATGCGACAAAAGTGTAAAATACAAATTTCTGCTCGTTTGTTGATATAGCCGGGTCTGATGATCGGCATAACTCTTTCGCGAGTTAGCTGATCAGCAGAAAGTTGTAAAGCACATGCGCAGGTTGTATACATTTTAATTTTTACACAAAAGAAGGCCTGAGTTACCATATTTTACATTCCGCATTTACACAGTAAAATTCTATTTATTTTTTTTTAAACAACAGTCTATGAAAAATTTAAATTAACATCAGTTTATGAAAAAAAAAAACAAAATATATATATATATATATATTTGTATAATTATATATAATTATAAAAACACCGTTCGAAATGTAGCAGTTTACTTCCTAAATATGGGACTGTAAAATTACATTCCATACTTATGCTTTTGTGACAAATATTCTTAATTATCCGGTAACAAAATGAATTTTCCACATATTCACGCGGAAATTCCTCCGTATGAAAATCTCCTATTTTCTCTCTGTCCATGTAGCGAGAAAAAGACGATCTCTTCTCTCTCTCTCTCTCTCTCTCTCTCTATATATATATATATATATATATATATATATATATATATATATATGTATGTATATATATATATACATATATACATATATAGACACCTACATTGTTACAGGATCTAGTCGAGGCTTTTGCGGGCGCACAAAGCCCTGTGATGTGGGCCCGGGTGCGCTTTCACGCGGCATAACAGAGGGTGATCGGTAGGCGCCCGTTAGTTTAATCATCGCGCATTAGCCGCGCCGCAAAACCCCTCCCTCTCGGCCCTCTCACCCTTCACGCCATCCCTTCCCGGGGGCTACGCTAGCTTTGCGCGGAAAGCCGTTTCCTTGCCCGCTGTAGGTTATATAGACTATATATATATATATATATATATATATATATATATATATATATATATATAGTAATATAACGCGCTTTTCCGCGCAAAACATTTGTATACAGTACCACACCGCGTCGCTTTCACTTGGGAACGCGAGGCCGCCGCACTTCGCTCTCCGTTCGTTCGTTCGTTCGTTGATTCGGTCCGTGGGAGGGGGTGGGGGAGCTTGACCCACCCCCTACCCTTCTGCGCGCGGTCTTCTGTTTATGGGTAAAAACGTCGGTACGCGCGGCAGGCGGCCGCGCCGCTGTGTAGGCGCCCGTGAATAAGAATAGCAGCCGCTGACCGAAGGGACGGAAGGGAGCGCGGATCCGTAGCGCCCCGCCCGTGGAATCGGACGGCTATTCACGCTCGCAGCGCCGACGGCCTGCAAAAGCCGTGAATTATGAGTTTTCGCGGGGTATGGACAGGCGCGAGGGATGCGCCCTCCCCCCCCCCCCCACGTTCTCCCAGCTTCCCACCCTGGGGCCACGTCAAGGGCGCGCACAATAACCGGGGCTTCCAATGCGACGTTCTGTACGTACGGCCAGTGAACGGGTTACGAGGGGGAGGGGGGAGTGGCGGTGGCGTTGGAGGGAGACAGGAGGACGGACGAAAAAGGCGCGCACCGACAGATTAATTAATCAATATCAATTATATGCGCATTTTCGTGGACGACGGACGTCGGGTCAGCGGGCGCGCGATTCTAATTTACGATTAGCGACGCGTTAACGCTGTGGGCGAGTTTTAACTGAACGGTGGACATGTGGCGACGGTGCGTATATACAATCGATATATATATATATACATCGGTGTGTGTGTATATATATTATAATATGCGATCGCGGACCGACGAATTCGATTATTCGTTGTTGAAATTTATCGGAATACGATGATATGTCTGGAATGTTGCACCTGCGCGATAACGCGAGGCTTATGCAATATAACTAGAGGGGAATGGACGTTTTTCGTAATAATTATGAAATGAAATTCCGGACATGTAAATTGAATGTCGGAGTGAGAAGAGTTCTGCCTAAAATCAATGAGACGGGAAGTTTTTACGAATATAACAATGGATTCTGCGCATGTCCCCGTGCGTAACTTCGCTTCCATGTTTATTTGTATATCGTACAGTTGTTATGGGAAGAATAGAATATTTTACGTTATCAGTATATAAAAAAAAAAATACATTTATGATTATAAACATATAGTTGCATAACTGAATTCAAGAGTGGCGCAAGCCAATATCGTTTCTGAATTTGATTATGAATTTGAGATTCGTTTAAAAAAAAAAAAAAAAAAAAAAAAAAAAGATGAAGAAGAAGAAGACTATCCACTGACGTAATCTCATTCAATTCAATCGCAGCGAATACTGAAGGAGCTAAATCGGTATACGGTAAATTTAGAAAGAGCGCCTATACCCATCACTAAATAACTCATATTTTATCCAAGAGCGCACGTGTATAAACCTTTTCCCAATGATTTACGACTAGGCTTCACTTTCGACCGTATAACTTATACATACACGCAATTATACGGATAATATATACGCGTAGGCCGAGCCGTACTAATCCGTTCAGAGAAAAATATTCCGTGTTCTATTATAATATTTTATATGGAGGGATTCGGAGATGAATTCAGAAACAGTCACAAAAAAAAAAAGAAAATAATAATAATCTCACACTGAAACTTTTAATCAATCGAAGGGGGGCAGCTTTCGCCCAGAAACATTTACGGTTAGATCCCGGCGTGTGTTTCGTTTGAATTAGAAGTCAATAGAGCGGAGGAATGGAATTTTTTTTTTTTTATTTATACGAAGATCATCGTTATCGGCTAATTTTTCAGCGTCGGCTTCGAAAGTTTTCCGGTACAATAATCGCATCTTAATACCTTAATTTAATAATGAGGTAGCCGAAAACGAAATAGCAGCATTCATCGAAACGTCAGCGCAAATCACAACCGAATGCGAGTCGCTTTTATTAGATTTCATTGCGAAACGTAATAAATAATTTTAGTTTATGAAGACTTTTTCATTGTGATCGAATTCTAAGTATTACCAGGTCTATTACGCGCGGAATGAAACATGATTATTCTTTTATAAATATTATTGGTCAATGAGTCGATTGATAAAAAAATTTTTCAATCATAGAATAACGATAAATTTCTTACAGGTGAAGAGCTACACTATATAGCTATGGTGTATACCAAGTATTATAATATCAACGGATATTGAAAAATATTTTATCCCTTCACAGTAAAGGAACAGATTGGAAAATTGCGTACAAATAAACCGAATGCATATTAAATACAGTTGTGCCAATGTACCATCAATTAGTCGTGAACTGACGATAAAAAAAAAAAAAAGAAAGAAAAAAAAAATACGAATTAACGTCCAATTGTATGAAGTACATTACAAAAATGAGACGTGTATAAAGAAGACAAATGCATCGGTGCTTTCCTCCCCCGCTATCTTCATCGCAGAAATTTGATAAATATATATTTTCCGCCCTTCGTGACCCATACACGTCGTCCTGCTGCGGCTCCACAATACGGGTGGATTTGGCGCGGGGGAGGGGTATTGTGGGTGGCACGAAAAAGAAAGAAAAGATTGCATTAGACACGGGCTCCCAGGCAGTGCCGAGGCTTACAAAGTCGAGACGACAGGGCTTCTCAAGAGGACGTAGAGTAGAGCTGTACAGGCTCCCTTAGACGCGGGGATTACAAGCCTATATAGCTAAGTATAAAAGGAACTGGCGCGAGGTTCGGGAGTGGTGTAGAGGGCTGTATATATACATATATATAGATATACGGAGGTGGAGGTTAGCCAGGAAAGAGAGAGAGAGAGCGAGAGAGAGAGAGAGAGAGAGAGAGAGAGAAAGAAGGAGATGGCGGCGGTGAAAGATGAGGAGGTGGTGGCGATGGCGGCGAGAGTAGGAGAGATCGAGAAGATGAAGGAGAAGAAGAGAAGAGAAGAAGAAGCAGGACAACGATGGAGGAAAAGTGGAACGGGAGAAAGGAGCATCATCTGCCGGTTCCCGATCCTCTATCTCTCTCTCTCTCTCTCTCTCTCTCTCTCTCTCTTGTATCGTCACCGCTGTCGCTGCTGCTGGTGCTGCTGCTGCTGCTCCTGCTGCCGCTGACGCCGCTGCTCCCATATCTGCCCGTGTACGCTGTACGAGCGAGCTATAAGAAAAATGTTACTGCTGGATTTTCGACCGGTTGCCAATGTTATATAGCGCCCTCGCGTACACGCTCAGCTCTTTGCGCCTCTGTGTGTGTGTGTGTGTGTGTGTGTGTGTGTGTGTGTACTCGCAGATTACAGGCGAAAGGGGGTTTTAAAGCGAAGGAGCGGGTCCACCTTAGACGCGTGTGTATTCCTTTTCCTTTTCTCCCCCTCCCACCGCGCAATCGAGGACACAAAAATCCCGGCAATCAGACAACGACGCGGAGCAGCTTCCAGAGGCGATTAATTATACCGACCCCCTTCCCGTGCTCCTCTTACTCGTCCCTCCGACTTGGTCAATCTCTCTCTGTCTCTCTCTCTCTCTCTCTCTCTCTCTCTCTCTCTCTCTCTCTTGCCCCTCTTTTCCTTTCTCGTCTTACTGGATTTCTGGAAAGAAAATAAATGTAAAGTGAGCACGGGGAAAAACGAAATATAGGCACGCGCTGGGGGGAAGGGCGATGGCAGGAAGTGGAATGAGAAGAAGGACTTGTCCACACCTCTAAGGAACTTCGCGATACATTTATGGGGCGGGAGGGGGGGTGATAGGTAGGTTATAAATGTTGCGTTCAATTTTCTGTTTCCCCTTTTTTTTTTCTTCAGACGGCTACTGGCGGTGTTCCTTGGAGCCCGATATTATGCACTCGTGTCGCTGTGTAAAAAATCCGAATATTTTACATACGCGAATGCCGAAAAGTTGACGAGCCGCGGCTCATTATTATTTTTCTGTCGTAAATTAAAAAAAAAAAAAAAAAAAAAAAAAAAAGAAGAATAAGTAAACGAATAGTCGCGCGCGGCGCGTCACATGGTTGCGCATTTTACAGTGAAGATGTATTTAGTGCTCCTACGAGATGTATAATAAAGTATGATGACAAGCGCGTGTTCGTTCATCTTCGCGCATGAATATTGCGTACGAGAATCGTTCAAATACTGATCGTTTATGATTAATTAAACTGGCAATATAATTTAAATATTTTGGAATTATAAAATAAAAACAACTTACATCGGCTGTTTTTAACAAAATAAATTCGGTGTTTTTATTAGTCCTGCAATGTCTGACGGGGAACGAGACGTCGGACTGAGCATAAAACGGGTATGGATAGAGAAGTTGGCGTAGGGACTTTTCAGATTGTTCTATTCCAGCCTTATTATTTTTATATTTGAATTTTTATATTTAAGGTTCGTAGATTCATTTTTGGGTGATTAAAAACAAGGTCGGTCTGTCTATCATTATGGCAGGACTGTAAGACCCATAAAAATATTTATTAATTTCTTTCAAAATAGCCTACAATTAATTATACTAAAAGAGCACAAACATAGTATGATATAAATAACTCAATTCTATAAATTATCTACGCGCAACGTGCCTATCTTTGGTATTCTACGTAAAAAACTAGTTATACTAGAAAATCCTCAATTATTGCTTAGGGTAACGAAATTATTACACATTGAGCTAATCAAATTAAACATAATTCATATTAATAAATATTTTTTGGAGTATTCAAGTTTATTACAAAACTGCTCTGCTGATGTAGCACTAGTTTGTTTATGTTCAACATTGTATATTTATAATCTCGAATTATTATTTGAAATTTTGTAAGTCTACATATTCAAGTTATGTGAGTGTTAGTAGGAATCCAAATCAATTTAATAATCACGGAAAGTACTACGTGATTTATATCACAAATGTTTCTGCATGAAAAGTTATACATATACCGCAGTCAATTATTTAATTATTAATTATTGTTAATTTATGATCATAATACTATCTGACTTGTTGTATATAAATTGAATTTGAGAATTTGATAAATTTTACAAAAAACGCTGAATAATAAATAACCGGTGGAGTATTACGGTCATGGTGAACAATAGTAATTTGATTGTAAAATGATCGATTTATTTATTACAGGTCGATTCTCAATCTCTTCTAAGTCAAAATTGCTTGAATGGTTTTGTTTGTAATTTTCAAATTTTTGAAAAATATTCATCAGTCTTTTAATAACAGAAGGATTTAAGATCTAGGAATAAATTTTTTTATTATCGTTACGCTGAAGCATCGAAATTATTTATAAAACCATGCAAAAAAATTTGATCATAATCGTTTTTATTACAAAATATCTTTTTATTTCTTAAAGAAGAATTATAGTTTCTCATTAACAGATAAGAATTATTATAGAATCGCGGACTATAATACATTCTGATATTAAATTTACCGCACCAATGCATAACTTACGTATCTATGTTTTTATTACTTCGGAACCGATTTGTATATATAAAGAAAAGAGTTAAGCATCCAAAAGAACAGATATCCACTTTGGGATTATCGTCTTTAGAACGAGTTAGCGACATCGTCAAAGTAAGATGTTATTATATTAACCAGTCGAAAAATACGAATCGGATTTATCAATTCGACGTCCTTCGTAGGTGGATTCGTTAATTAAAAAGTTTTAATTTACAGTTACAAACTTAATTTTAGAGTTAAGAAAATTGGGTACAATATTTAAAGGAAAGAATTTCGCTTCTTTAGTTTTATTTCTGCTGGTGAACAATAGTGTATTTTCACGGTTTATTGACCATTTAATTGGATGAGCTATATATAATGTTTGATATGATTGTTATTCAAGAATACAATGTTTGATTAAATATTTCATTAGCACAAGTATATTTCCAATAAAGCAACATCTTTACGCAATGGATAAATTATTATGCAACGTGCCCGTGTTACCTAATGCGCATTGTATGTTATAGTATTATAGTTAAATCAGAAAATAAAATTTTTACGAACATTTTGTATCTTCTGATCGGAGATACCCTCTCGATCAGGACGAATAAAATAGTTATAAGAAAGAAAATGATAATTATTTGACATTTTTAATTCAACGCTTCGTGGAGCCTTTTGCAAAAGTAAATTTCATTTTAACCGATGAATTTTCGAAACACTATCTGTAATATTAATGTATCTTTATGAATGGATTACTGTTAAAATGCATTGAGCGCATTCAAAGAAAATGAAACCAGCAATTATGAATTCAACAAAAATTCATCAAAATATATTTCGAACTTTAATGATATATCAAGAACATCCACGGTATCTTTTGATACTTAACATTCAGTCGATTCTTTTCTGTTTTTTGTGCGCTGTCGATTGGCAAAAACAGCGTCCAACGCATCTACGATGACGCCACTGCATCAAAGCAAAAATGTAAGCCGTGGGCGTTAAAGTAGTACAATGTGTGTATGTGGTGATATGATTTTTTTAATTAAAAACCAGGTGTTTATAGTAATATTTATTTAAATTTTATACTATATGTTATAATTCCCTAACACATTAGAAAATAGGATAAATGTGATGTAATTGTTTTCTTAACATTTTAATTAAGCACATAATGTATTAAAAAATAATTTTGAAAATAAATTACTTTCTCTGAATAATTTTTGTACATGTATTTTGTTTAGAAGCACAACTATCATCACAGCCGTAAATGATTGTTTTCTTATCGCATTTAATTTTTATTATTTGATCCATTATTTATGATTGTTCACGACTTAATATCACTAAATCAATTTTATCAGCTTCAGGTTCAGGCATACAATGAAAACTTAAATTAGTATTTACATCTTTAGAAAAAGTGAAGTTCTTTACAGGAATCTCCCCTTGTAAAATCCTTTTGACGATGTGGAAAGAATTGCAGGATGATTTGTTTTACAGTATTAAGTCTGCTGCAACACTTCTTATACTTCACTTTGACGTATTTCGGTAATTTTCAAGTATTTTTTTCTTTCAAAGAAATTTTTAACCAGCTTCGAAATTTTAGTAATCTAGGCAATGCTTTCGCGTACTACTATAAAGTCCATGGCCTTTTTTTTTAGTTCTCCCGTCCGCCGCTAGTATCGCATATTATGTTTCAATTGACAATGACTGCCGAAATTTATTTTAAAGCCGAACGTCGTGCAAATAGTACGAGGCACAGTGCCGCGATCGTCGGCAGATTGATAAGTAAACTCCATTGTACTTCTTTGTAGAAATTTATCGATAACGTATAAATAAAAAGGAATATTATGGATGAAGTGTAAGGTTAAAGTAAGTATAAAAGATAAATCAATTTTTTGGGAATACCAGTATAAGAAAGCACTACTGCTGAAGTATCGATGTCACTATAGCGGTAAGTATATGAATGTTCGTATTCTTTCACGCGTATTTTTATTTGCTTGCAATTGCGTCAGTGTCAACCCATATTCTGAATAAATTATGTTTATTTAGTCAGTTATTGAACGATGGCTTTTGACTGTCGAGCCCGTGTATAGTTAAAAAATTACTTGATCGTATTCGTCTGTAAAATGAATATTAATTGTTATTCCGAGTTCTTTAAAAATGACGCAGTGTTTCAATTATATTAAGTAATCTAATGGGTATTGTAATAGAATTTATGATACATTTGATATTTTCACTAATGCAAACCATATTTTTAGCTTGTTTAATGCTTGTGATTACGGAATTTTTTTTTTTGCTCTACCGTGATCTATTCAATGTAAAAACTCTCTTGGATTTCAAAGCGAGCCAAGCCAATATATTTATAAATAATAATATTCCAGATAATATTAATTCGTCTACAGTTATACATTTATTCATAAGTCGAGTATTTGTCGATGAGTCAGCGCGACCATTATATTATCTATTATTTGTGACGATACCGGTATGCCTATATAAAATATTTAATTACATTTTTCACTAATTGTAACGAATTTCTAAAATGGATTATAATATAGAAATAAATATATCAGAATTCCGATACAATGAAAACAATGATCCAGATGTCAATAATCCTGCTGATGGTTCAAGCTGTACTTTCAGGTCGGCCATCGCTATTGCCGATTATGGAGCTGTCCAAATAATACTCACACGCTCTGTAAATATTCGGTAAGTTATACATATTAAATTTAACCTTCGTGAAGGAAATTTTTTCCGATCATGGTTATTTATGTGGAAAAACATACATAAAAAATTACTATAATTTTTAGACAAGTACAGAGACTAAGAAGTGTGAGGATTAAATTACGAATAACAAGTTGATATAATCTTAATAACTTGTATATACAATATTATTTTTCTCATACTTCTGTGTCTGCCTGATAATTTCCGTTAAATTAAATAAATAAAAATAATCGATCAATTTTGCAGCCAATTAGATTGGCGGACAATTGTCAGTTTCCAGTCAGTGTCCATTTGACTCCAGATGAGACAAAGTTGATCCTTGATTTTCATAATTTTCACAGGCAGCAAAACTTAACGGATCACGCGGAACACTCAGGAATAGACATATCTACCTTCGCTACCGAATCTCTAGTAATACTGAATTAATATTCTTTTAAATATAGTATATTTATTAGGCACACTTATTTATGATTTAATGCACGATGATGAAATTAGGCTAACAAAAATAATTTGCAAGTTTAAAAGTAGGATTTACAATATTAAATTTACCTTTGTTATTGTAGTAATTTAAAAAAATTTAATTAATCTTTAGCCGTATTTGTTGGAATGGGACGAAGAACTTGCATACATCGCTCAAACGTGGGCGTACCAGTGTGAAAATGTGACTGACACCTGTCGAAATGTTGGTAAGAGTAAAAATATATTTTGTAACTACATCTTATATATTTTTCATCAATGAATATTAGTCTTTAATATTTTTCAAATGTGAAATATGTGTTAAAGATTTAAAATTAATTATTTTCAGTTATTTAAAAACACGTAACGTATTTGTTTCAGACCGCTTTAATGTTACACAACGGGTCAGCCTGGATCTTAGCTTAATGCATAAAAGAGAGCCTTCAATATATGACTCTATGTTGCGGTGGCACGAACAAGACATATTGGAGAGTCTCAATTTTCTCAATCTTAGGTACTTATATTAGAGACTTTAAACATATATCAGATAATTATGTTAGATTTTTTTTTACGAAATTTTAATTATAAACAATATGTTTATTACATCAGCTTGCACGAGAATACTTTAGGTTCTACATCGAGGTATCATTTGAAAATTACATGGGGAAATGCCAATAAAATTGGCTGCGGTATAGTCAGGACAATCGACGACATATACAAAAAATTATATTTCGTATGCAATTACGGATATATAAATTATATGGACTTTGACATGGATGTGGATAAATAAATAGATTGAAATATATTTAAAAATTTTTTTAGAAAATTTTAATTTTCTCCTCTTAATATATCGCTTATATGTTGAATGACACAGTATGAATAAAGTATTACGACAGAAACAATCAATTATTGTAAGACCCGTGACCAAATTAGGCCTTTATTAGCGAGGCTAAATTTGGCGCTCCAACGCTTAAATATTAATACAGCAAATGATGATTGGCAGTACTGTGAATCGCTCAAGGTCACAGACACAGGTACAGCGGTATGAAAAACATACGTGTATACTTACATTATCATATCTTTTTCGCAGCTCGAAGCTTAATCCGAGCTGCAATGAAATCGAGCAATGCGATGATTTTTCACACTAACAATTTAAACTTGATGGTCATATAATAGTGGCGCTCTCGGTACAGAAAAAAAAAAATTTGGCTACGTTACCGTACGCCATAGATAATCAGTGTACTCTTGTATATCGAGGCTTACCCCTAAAGTCGTACTAGTTGGTGATATTGCCAGCCATTCCAATGAAAGTATATGTAGAGCTATCATTGGTGCGTAAATTAGCAGTCGAAATGTCCCAAACTTCTGAGCGACAAACTTAAGATTTAAGGATCTTCTCTCGAAATTTGAATAATTCCCTCGGTGCAGCTTGCTGACGATCGTTGATTTGCGAGAAATTGCAAAAAAAATCAGCGAACAACAATTGCGTATAATCAATCTTAACGCTTTACGCGTTGAAGTGACGGGAAATCGTGGTGAAAAAAAAAATTAAGATCTTTCATTCGTCTGTAATCCTACTTGGATATTTAGAAATCAATAACTCGACCGGCTCGCGACACTCGGCGTTGGTGGGCGGATCCACTCCATCGTGGACACTTGCAAATAAAGTCCAGCCATAAGAACAGTATATGCCGGTCATTTGTTTCGTCGCCTTAATCTTCGCCGATAGAACGATTTGGAGGAAGAGACGAAAATCCGATGAGGTCTCTGAGGGGTCGGTAGTCTCTCTTCCGCATTTACCTTAACTGGAACCAGACGGCATTCGAGAACATCCCGCGAGAGCGAGAAACGATCTCCCACAATCGCACGGTGTTCTGGGAAACGGTCTCGGCTAGGAGTCGCAAATTCCGACGTCTCAGAAATACTTGGTACAACTTCTCCGATGGTAAGTCACATTATCACAGCGGCTGGATGTCCTAGAACGTGAATACTGATAAACAAGTCGGTAAGAATATCGCAGGAATTCTAACAACGAGCTCGAGACGGAACGTACAAAAAAAATTCTTTGCTTCTGAAATCGTCAAAATTTTACTGTTCGCGGATCACTGTTGGGTAGATGAGAAGCAAGGGTCATAGCAGCGTCTTACAAAACCTTATCAGAATATTCCGAGGAAAAACCTAAGTAATAGCGTCCTTTCAATACCAGGGATTATTATTAATAATTCATTTAAACCTCGTCAGATTTCATTCCCTTGTTTCACTTGAGTGTGACCTGTTTCGCGAGAAAAATAATCAGCTTACCATCATTTTATGTCGCTCATACTTTATGGCGGTAATATACATTGCTGAAATATGCATAGAATATATAAATATGCATAGAATATACGTGTAACCCCCCATTGAACTGATGATTATAATATTATTTCACATATATCCTTTAATAAAACTTCTTATCTTTTTCTCGCCTTTTCTTACTCGAGCCTATGAACTTTTGAATTATATAAATTTCTTTTTAACAAATGTTTTCCATGAAATCACAAATTAATTGAAATATACAATAATAAAAAAATATATTAAAACGGTAATAGTAATTTTTTTTGTATATATGTTTTAATATATTCAGTCTTTTACTATGTAAATACATGTAAGATGTCAAAATATTTTTTCAAAAATATCATTTTTATCATTGGTAATGGTTGTTTACCGTAGCAGATTTATTATTGCACTATGTACATTTAATATGTTCACTACCTTGAAATATTTAATAAAATTCTGCTAAGTAAATATCTATTAATTTTTGGTACTCCTTCTTATTTTTCCTTTGTTATTGTCTGAACGATATTTTAGTTGGATACTTTAATGTCAAAATTCTTTACTACGAAAATGACTCTTAAGAAATAATTCAAAGTTTTGGTGGCATCGTTCTATTGATGATAAATTGATCTATCTTAAAAAAATTACATACGCCTTTTGTTTCATCAAGTTTATCGTGATCTTTTGCTTAATTTAATATCAATATTAATCAGCTGATTATTTAAAGAAGCTATTATATTATATTTCTTATGACATTAATCACGTTTCTAACAAATGCAGTCGTGTATTGTAATAAGATATATAATCGAATTAAATTTTATAATGAATATTAATGATTGTCGCGTTCATTGATAAGATTTGCTGCTTTAATCGTACAAAACAGACTTGCTAATGCTTAAACAGCTTATAAAACATATATCTCTCATTGTTACAACACATTTTCAAGTATCTTTTAACTGTTCTTACTATTAGTACTATAATACATGCAGAAGTACTTTTGAATATTGACGAGAATATAAGCCGAATATTTCAATGCAAAGGTAAAAAAGGTTCCGATATAAAAAGTACTTTAGGCGGTGCTAATTATTTGTGAATGCGAGTACATACGGATTAAAATATTATTAAAAAATTGAACCTTGCATATTTAATACCAAGACATATCAACAATTTTTACAGAATGAACGCGAATACGATTTTGGCCCTTATCCTGCTCGTTATTTCGTCTGTTTTTTCAGAAAACGAAAAATATTGTGAATTAGAATCTTGTCCCAATGGTTCTCATACGCTTTGTAAATTCCAGGTAAGTTTTATATATTTAAATATTCACGTGTTAGATATATTTACTTTTAACATAAAGAAAAAACATAATGATAGTAACCAAGTCTTCCTTATCACGAATAATGGTGTAGACTTTGAGTATTATACTTATCCTCGACAAAAATATAAGGTATTCACTATTGTTCAGAAAAAAAAATTCTGTGTGTTATAGACAAATATAGTGGCAAACAGTTGCCGTTTTCCAGTCGCTACAGTAATTAACGAAGACGACATAAAAGCGATCCTCGATTTTCACAATGTGTACAGATGGCCCGACTATGCCGTAAGTGGTTTCACTGCACTTATCTGCAATGCGATTAATTGTAAATTATTCGTAATGACTTTTCAAAAATCGACCGAACTCTGACATTTTCTTTATATCGCGTGCAATATCTTTGAATTATATTCAAATATTATTTAAACTATTAAACGCATTCGTTTGAACCACCTGCTAATCATAAAAGAATTGTTAAAATTTAACAACTGCAAATATTCCTAGTTCGACTCGCTGGAATGGGACGAAGAGCTTGCTAATATTGCTCAAAGATGGGCTCGACAATGCAAAACAGTGACTGATACATGTAGAAATGTTGGTAAGAAAACATATATACATATATATTTGAAAACTAAAGCTTACTCTGCTAGTTCATAGATTTAATAAACGACGGAAATCATTGCTTTTTCATTCTTATGGATCGTATTAAGTAACATTGAATTTATTTGTTTAAATTAATCTAAATTATGAATACGATTATGTATTATAAGAATATAATGCAGAATTACAAAAAATTTTTTTAGATCGGTTTAATGTTACACAAAGGGTGAGCATGAAAAAGAAATTATTGCATGAATCAGAGCCCCTGATTTGTACATCTATTACATGGTGGTATGACTTAGAGAGTTTAGGATCCATGCATCACATCAGGTACATTTTTGAAATGAGAAAAATATCATTCATGAAATAAATAAATAAATTAATGTAATATATATTTATTCTTGCAGCTTCGGAGATGAATCATTGACCGATGATGACGAAATACCATGGGGAAAAGTTAATAGAATCGGCTGCGGTTTAGTTAGAACGATTGATCATAAATACAAAAAATTATATTTTGTGTGCAACTATGGGTATATGATTGAAACCGAAAAATAACTAAAAATACATCTAGAATTTTTTAAATCTACTTACATTAATTTTAATAATATTAATAAAGTATTGTTTTTATCAAATATAAGTATAAATATTATCATTTTCCACTCATCTCTCTAACAAATATTTTACAAGGTCTATAGTTGAAAAACTTATTATTATTTAAGTATTAAAAACTTCTTAACAGCACTGCAACTATTTTCATAATTATACAATTGTCTTTTTTTATTAAGAATACCCTTTTCTCTGTCATTAATTGTGGAATATTTTTCATTCTTACATTTTTTCCTTTGTAAATGATTGTCTTAGAAGTCATTCCCTAAGACAATCATTTGATATCTATTCTATCAGCAGTTGTAATGAATTTAATAATGGGAAAATTAGAGAATAATGCTTTCTTAATTTGGTTTTTCAGATAATAATCTATAAAAGATATATTAATAACAATTTGATGAAAAGATATAACTAATAACAGTTGCTTCTCAATATTTTGTGGATGTTCTAACTTTTATCTATACCATAGAATTTAATTCACAAAAGCAGTAGAATCCAATAATCAATTGAATTTTGTGAACATTCAAGTAATTAGAGCTTTATTAAATTAGTAGTTATTTAGTAAAAAAAACAATTTGTAAAAAATACCTATATCATTTGATAGATTATTGAATTTTAATTTACACTATTAAGTGATCATTGGTCGTGTAATGAAATTGTCACATAAAGATTTTATAGAAAGCCATTTCAAAATACGATGATTCTAACTCCGAAAACTAAATTTCAGTATGAATAACAAGGCGCTAGTTCTCTCTTCCAAATGTATGACTATAAAATAAAGCAAAATTGATGAACAAAAAATGTAAGAATTAGAAAAAATAAAACGAAAAAGTAAAAAAATTTTTTTAAACTGAGAAAAATAACTTCTTTTTAAGTTTCACTTTAAGATGTCTGCTGAGCTCTTCAGTTAGATTACCGATTTCCTAATCTTATATGTACGATGTAATAACAGCTAACTTTTAAATTATTCCACTAATAGTTGAAATCATAATTATTCAATTGAAACTATCGATAAAATGATTGGTGTGCCAGCGAATGAAATTTACAATAATAGTGGAAAATACTAATGAGAGATGACATTAAAAGATCTACAGTCCTTATTTTTCCATATGCTCAAGGTTTATCAGAAAGAATTCAAAGTAATTATAATAGAGATTGTTTCCTATAGTATATAAAATCGATTGCAAGGACTCGAATAAATGTTATATTTGACAAATAGATAGATATTTGAAAAAGAGAAATTGGAAATTTGGAAATTCTAGAACAAAAAATGAAGAGTAAATATGAAAGGGGGAGTAGAACAGATAATATTTATCATTCTGTATAATTTAAATGACTGTTACGTATGGCATATTTGTATAAATAGAAGGCGTGTGTGTGTATGTGTGTGTGTGTGTGTGTGTGTGTGTGTGTGTGTGTGTGTGTGTGTGTGTGTGCTTATCAATAGAATTCAATAGAATATTAAGTACCCGAACGAGTGCACTAACAAAATTACTTTTGATTTTTATATTTCAAATTTCACAGTCATAATTGTGAATAAGGGTTCTCTGGCTGCTATTATAATTATATCAATATAGGGAAATAAAGTTTAACCGATAAAAATCGTTATTTATTTGCTTGATATCAGTCAAATTTAGTAGATTTTTTAATTTTATATTTACGAATAATTTAAAATTACTCAAAAAACCCTAAATTTCTAAATGGTAAAGTATAATGAAATATCGGATTATATTATTGAAATCTTTAACAATGTATTAACAATTTACAATCGAAGAAATTATTGTGCATTAGAAATTAATATGACACTTATAGTAATACTAAACGTAGACTTGAGTTACGATGGAAAAGGTTTCAGGCACATAATTCAATATTAATAAATCCGAACAAATTCAGATTCGTCTTTTCGTATGGCTTCGAAGTCTTTCAATGGACGTAGATAAAATTACATAATAGAATTTGCATCATAAAATAATATCCATCATAATTATTTCTGATTTATGAGATCATTTTCCGCCTCTTTCTGTGAACTCATTTATTTCAGTTATGCCGATCTGACCCTGATATGAAAACAATAGATTTCGCAATCGTATCCTGATAGTTCTTGCGATTACTTAAACATTAATCACGATAGGATTATGAGTAATGCTTTGTGATTCATGTAGGAAATAGTGCATGTTCGCTTTTCATGGTATTCTTTCGGAATAATGTAGGATTGAAATTCTAACTGAAAGGTTATCTTTCATCTATGCTGGCTTGATATAAGAGACGGAAGATACGAAAAATAAAATCTAATTTTTTATAAATTCTGTTTTATTTAAAATCATAAAAGTCTGAATACATTATAACACTAAAAGAATTGTCTCGAAAATAAAATATTTGTGTTACACGAAGGTCAAATCCCAAGTTTCTCGTAATTGATTTCGTTCTATTTGAAATGTTTCTTATTGAATCATGGAGGAAATATAAAGTTTCCATATTTTAACGGCATTGATATAAATCCAAATATAATCACCAAATATATATTTAATGATACGAATAGCAGTATTTTTGGTGGTGACACCTTTTTTACCTGCACGAGAACAGAAAGAGCGGTACAGAGAGAGAGAGAGAGAGAGGGAAAGGGAGCGAGAGAGCGACCGATAGAAAAAGAGAGAGTAAAAGAGAGTGAGAGAGGGGAAGGGTGGTAACGCTTCAGATAGACTGTCCAAAAGCGCGTAATAAATCGACAGCATTAATTTGCATTTTACCTTTGTTACGCGCTGTTTACAGAATGCAATATTAAATGGAACGGTCGCACAATAGATAATGCTCGCCCGCCATTATTTACCCGTCGTGCTCGTGAAAGGCGTAAGCGCGGGAAAGGAGAGCCGCGGCGCGCGACGGTCGGCGTCAGGGACGATCAGGGACATCGGGCGCGTATTTGCCGAGCCCGTTGATTTCGCGAATTTTTCAATTACATACGGATCCGGGATATCACGAGCGATATATATATATATATATATATATATATATATATATATATATATAAGAAATTCTAGTTGAATGATTGGACTTTGTCTTTGGCTTGTGTAATACGATATTGCCTGTAGGCAAAATGATAGTATAGAATAATGTCAGGAATTTTATGGATACAACGATGCATTGCCAACTAGGACGGTTTTCTTTATATAATCATTGAAATTTTAATTTTTTATATATCTATAAAATTCTACGAGAGTTGATTGTTTTTTGTCGCGTTGTATAAATATTAAAATAATTTATAGATACGCTACAATCTTTATTTTGACATCAGCAACTGATTCGGCTGTAGTATGATCTTAATAATTGATTATTCGTAAAAAAGTAAAATATTAAATGATACGTTAGATGTAAATTCTTTCTAAAGTATCATCAATTGAAACACGCTTATTAAAAACCTTACGGCGAACTTTGTTTTCGAGTTAGTCGAATATAAAGGTCAAGAGTGTGGTAGTATTGGCTGAAATGAAGTTTCTTAATTATGTAACAAAGATAATTACATGGGAAATAGATAACAATGATAATTTGTGTTTGACAAAATTGAGCCGAGTCCACGGAGTGGAATTAAACAATTCTCGCGCAATGCTGAGCAAACAATGTCGTGGCGTATAGCAAACTGTATCAATAGAAATAAGCTTGAGGCGAGAGAGCTCGCATTCAAGCGGAGTGGAATGTGAATTTTAAAAAATGCGAGAAGACTGGCAAGTAAGCCGGGAGGGAACGTTGAACTGTGTCGTTTGTTTACACTTTGGAACTATTCCCATGACCTCGGGAACGTTGCGAATAACTGATACACGATAATTTGAGCAACGTCTGGTCAAGATGCTCCCTTTGCATTTGGCTGCCAACGACGTATCTAATCTAATACTCAAACGATGTTAGAAATATATGAGAAATGCCCGATTTTTTCTTGAACATTCGTCGATGTCGGCTTATAAGTTAGGATATATATATAAGACGATAGGATAGATGAGACGTGGAAGCTAGCAAAGTTTGACCGAAGTTAGTAGAAGTCCATCCTCATGGAACAGAGTCCAATTGTGTATGTTTCTTGCAAGGAGGCAACTTCTCAAAAGTAGCTACGTGCTTCCGCGCATGAGAATTTGATACCCGTTCGATACGCGGTGACTTGCGAGGAATCAGATTCGAGATGATAGCCACCATAAAATTATGATAGCCGAGCGGTCAATAGCCACGTGAAAACTGTTTTTTTTTTTACGCGAGTTGAACAGTTAGAGTTAACGTAAGAAAACCATCTTGAAATGTTGATAGCGTATAGATGGACTCCTATGTGTTAAACACTATTTCACGAATTCTAATTAGAATTACCTCGTCCGATTATTAATTGATAATTTAGATATACCTAAAGCTTACACCTGAGCCAGGCAATGACATGCCTACGCGACTTATCTGGGACAGATATGTTGTTTCGCCCGATTAATGTTACCTGGAAATTAATTTGCTAGGTCACGTGACAAGAAAACAACAGAAGTTTATCACAACATCACCGGTTGAAAAATAAATAGGAATTCGAACAAAATTATTATATATTTTGAGATGATCGAGTAAACAAATGTAACAAACTGCTTACAAGAATAAAAGTAATTTTTTTATAAACGTGTAAGAGGGCAACGTGCATCCTCACACGTTGCTCTCTTCAGACATGCACGCTTCGAGCTTGATCATCGCCTTTTTCTGTCTTTTCGTGTTCACAACTACCTATGTTTTGACATTTACATGCGAGTTATACATATGCTGCGATATATATACTCTCAGAATATATAAAGTAGCACGATTTGAAGATAGATTCGGATGGAAAATTTGAAAATGTTACCGCCGTTGCTCGCTGGCTGGGAAGTTATGGTATGCTCACTTACCCCATCTTTGGATGATTGTAGCAGCGTGTGATTACCGTTGACTGGAACTGAAAAAGGTGATGCAAACTTCGACTCAAATTTAGTCAGTTTCGACACTAATTTTGCTCTATGAATGCTCGGTGCAGTCCAGTCAACAGCTGTTAATGTTCAGCTGTAATGCGTTTCATCGTATTCCAAAAACTGACATATCGCGATTAATGAAAATGACAACTTCATTATTGAGTTCCTGGATATGAAGATCAAAATTGTGGTAGTCTTCATTGAAAGAAATTTTTTTTTTTAATAATGTAACATGTATTTACTTATATTAAAACTATGTAATAGACCATCCAGTCTATGAAGAAAGTAAGAAATTGCAAGCAAATGTACCGCTCGAAAACAATCTAATGAGAGTGTTTGCATTCGAACAGAATCAAATATGAACCTTTGAAAGTACTAAAAGATTCAGAGGTGAGCCGGGAGAAAAGAGCGATCTGTAAGGTTGGTTTACATTTTGAAAATGCTTGCAGTGAACTTAGGAATGCGAACACAACATTGTGCTCGGAGCATAACATATATAATATAATAACATATAATATTTTCATTGAACAATATCATTATAATCGAAGCCGAAATTTTCTGTATTATGCAATGCAACTCATAGCTTTGTGTAAATATATAATGTTTCGACCTTTTTTGTTATGTAACTGTAAATTATAACAAATATTTATATATATATATATATATATATATATATATATATATATATAATATAATCTGCCACACCTATTCGAAAATATGTTTTTTAATGTTAGGAAACATTAGCAAACACACAAACACACACAAACACACACACATATATACAAGTCGGGATGGCATAGTGAGACACGTACAGGGCATGAATCTCGGATGGATTGCGCAGTAAGAGTGCCTGATAGAAGTTTGAGATGAGATCGTATATATATATATATATAGTAGCTCACACATCCCAGAAGAGAGGCGAATGTGCAGAATTGAGACTCGCGTTTATATGTATAGAGAAATCAGAGGAAAAGAGAGGAAGAG
Organism: Sycobia sp. Sy_11; assembly: GCA_018907035.1. Lineage (NCBI taxonomy): Eukaryota > Metazoa > Arthropoda > Insecta > Hymenoptera > Epichrysomallidae > Sycobia > Sycobia sp. Sy_11. Next base: position 1,861,213 of record JACCIC010000053.1, on the reverse strand, counting down.
CGCGTCACGAGTCGAGATGAAGTCTCATGTATATGAAAAGGGACGGGCGCAGGCAGGATAAAGAAAGATAGATAAGGAGGGGGTGGTGGTGGAGGGAGAGCACGAGGTAGGACGAATCACTGTATAGTACCGTCACCGCTTCTACTGCTTCTTCTGCCGCTGCCGCCGCCACGAGCGAGCGCGCAGATGGTGCTGGCAGCCGGGGTCGCGCATGCGAATTCGATTCCCGGGCAGCTCGCGGATTCCGCTCGGTTGACCTCGTCCTCCCGCCCCGTATTCCCGAGCCAAAACCCCCATTATTACCCGCCTCTCTCTCTACACACTACACACACACACATTTATATATATATATATATATATATATATATATATATATATATCCGCGGCACTATCGGTGCGCTCGCGGCATCGTCTGCGAACGACACCGGACCCGAGCGGAATTCCCGCACCAACTCCCTCGAGTAAGGTGGTAATAGCGTCAATTTGTGTTATATATACCTGTACGCGTACAGATGCGCAAGTGCGCTCGTCCCGCGCGATTTTATACTCTGTCGATGTTAAGAGGCCATTTCGATTTATTTCGCGATCCGGTATTACGAATTTTTTGCGTTTGCCTTTATATGGAATTGTCTTATGGCAATTGGCCGTATCATATTTTTCAGTTCTAGCTTGAAATATTTCGTGCTTTTGGTATGAAATTCTGATACGTTATTTTTAGGTTTCCTTTGTAAGTTTATTAATGTAAAAAACAAAATTCGAAGAACAAAACTATTATAAGCTTTATTATTTAGGCATTGCAAGTTTTTAAATTTAACTTATCATTTTAATCTTAGATGTTCTAAAAAAAATGTATTCAAATTGAAATCGAAAATATTTTTCTTATAAAAACATATAGTTTCAAAATAATATATTATACATTTTGATAAAGTGGTAAACAGAATTTGGATCACATTATGATTTATTTTAACCCTCTTTTAAAATTTTTGTTTAGCAACCAACAACGCATATTATGGTTTTGAAATATATATATATATATATATATATATATATATATATATATATAAATAAATCTAATAGGCCACTTGGTAAAACCTGATAATGTCAGATTGTTATGCTTCAACAATTCGATCAAATCTTTGCATTTCGAGCATTATTATTTATATTAATAAGATGATGCACAAACGCGTGTTCAGGAAAGCCGTTTTGCTCGCTTAAATCACAAAAAATATAGTTAGACTAATACAAGTTGTCAACGGTACAGTACAATGTGCAAAACCTTATATATATATATATATATATATATATATATATATATATAATTATGTATGTATATACATTGAAATAGTGCAAGGGGATAATATCGATTCCATGGATAGCGGCAGTTCGCCCTCTAAACGTACCCTTTTGCGACCATGCTCCCTCGCTGATGTTCATCGTCCTTCCTCTATATATATATATAGGAAGAGAGAGAGAGGGAGGGAGAGAGAGACAGCAGCTCTCACTCTCCCAGTAGTCGCGCTTATATCCATTTAACTGCGTCAGTGCCCGAGTAATTTAATTTGCGCGCAGGATTTGCGGAATGTTGATGAAAAGGCGAGACCGACTGAGGACGCCTGACAGTGCCGTCTCCGGAGGGCCGATCGCGCTCGACTGATTCGTACAGATTAGTCGCTGGCCTTTATAAATCCACGCACCCTGCCGCCATCGCGCCCATCCGCCCCGACTCCCCGCTTGCGCAATCGGTACGAATAGCTCGTGAGTCGCTGACGATGGCGGGATAATTATTATCGCGTGCATCGTCTGCCGCCGGCGAATTTTGCAATTCGTAATGTTTTTGCGCGCAAGCCCACCAAGTCGCCGCGAAACTTCGAGCTGTCGGTGGGGCCGGAGCAGCTCTGCGCGACGCGCAGCCGAGCGAACCTGCCCCCGACGTCATAATTACTGAAAAAGCCCTCTGTCGCCCGTACATTTGGCAACACGCAAGAATCCATTGGCCGGAATCCGTCGTGCAACGTTGAGTGATGAATAACGCGACTTTTACCGAGTAAATAATGAGGTGAATTTTTCAGCGCACGTGCGAGCCGTAGCCTTTGAACGATAGAGAGCCGAGATCTCCCTTTCAACAAAATTATAGCGGCAGATTATTATAAATTTTTATTTCTAGCCACGGGTTTCGCGATTTCTTTCCTTAACGTTGGTTCTATAATTACCGCGGAAGGAACACTTGGAATTACGCGCGGCGATCGGTCACTCGCGGAACAATCTGCACTGTCATGAAATTCATTCGCGACTCTGTATTTCAATTGCCCTTCGGAATAGTATATAGAGGTAAATGTTAAAAGTCTTAATTTTTTCTGACGTGTCTACGACGAAAGGAAATTGCTTTTAATAAATTCTGGAATCAACTACTTATATTCTCCTTTTTGCAGTAATGATAATTTTAAGTAATGCTTCTTAAAACAAAATTTGCTATCACGTATAAATCAACTAAAATTTATATAAACTTTTAACATTTTTAAGTAAATTGAGGTTATTTTTTGAATTGTTTCATTGAGAAAATTCATTGTCGTCTTAATTTAATTAGTTAAGACTGTACTTACAATCTATTGATATTTATTTTTGCACGAAGAAGAACCCTTTCAGTTTAGAATGTATATTTATACATGTCTTTAATACGAAAAAACATAATTGACATAATTAATATTCTTTATTATTACAATGTTCCATCATTACCATCGTGTTGTAAAAATGAGAATGATTTTAGCCAAATATCTTATGATGTACGTAGAAGATTTTTATCATAATTTATAGTAGAAAATGTAAAATGACAGAATTTACGCCGTGTTAACAGTATTGTTCAAGTAAAAGTTCGATTACGCATAAAATACCGTGGGCATATGCACGACTCAATACTTTTGTACGCGAATTTATTACACTGACAGCGACAGTCCGTCTTTTTCATTTAATCCAAGAATGACCGGGCGAAATGCATATAAAAGTCATCAAACTTATTTGCGCCAGTCTTCACTTTTTAATAAAAAATTATTTACCTTTAAAACACGCAATATAAATCTCATCTCAAAAGTTACATATGGTCTACATAAAAGTTAATTTATATATATATATATATATATATATATATATATATATATATATATATATATGATATGTACTTTTGTTTCAAGAGACAACTGATACTCAAAATACTCAACGATGAAATACGCATGCTGAATTCTGTCCAATATATCGTTTCGATTATCTAAACGACAGTCGCGATGCTATTTCTAAACGTCAAAAAGCATTAATTACAAAAAAAGTAAAAGTCTATATATATATATATATATATATATATATATATATATATACGCCAGTAGCATTTAGCATTCGTCAGCACGGCCCCCGCGTACATCGGCTCGGCGATCGATTCGCGCCGCGCTCGCTCCCCGGCACTGTATATCCAGTATGAATGACAGGCCGTGGCACGGAGCGAGAGGCAGAGGTCAGCTGTTGGCGCGGGGCGGCGGGCAAAAGCATCGCCGCGTCGATCGTCCGCGACCGCGCGAGCGATTCCCGCCGAGCGAAAATTTCATCGAGCGCTCCGCGGGCCACGGCGGGGGGGGATGGGAGGGGGAGTCGTACGCGCTCGAAGTCGAGGCTCGTTTGATGGATGCGCCCCCCCCCCCCATTGCATCGACCGGCGGACGTATCGCGATAAGGAAACACGAGGACGGAGAGAGAGAGAGAGAGTGAGAGAGTCGGGAGTGGGGTGGGGGGTGTGGATTGGAGCACAGAATCGGGCAATCGTATGCTTTTATCGCAGTCCGAGTGTTCGAAAGCGTCGATGCGCTTGCACGTGCGAATTCGATAGTCGCCGGGGCGGAGGGGGTAGAGGGGGGCCTGAGAGGATGGTCCAGAGAGATATCGAGAAAGAGAGAGAAAGATATAGAGTCGGAAAAGCGCGGCCGCGTGCGGGTGGTGTGGGGCTTTTCGAGATGAAGATACGTACGTGCGACTATACGTGCAGACATGTATATATATATATATATATATATATATATATATATATATATAGATATGTGTGTGTGTGTGTGTGTATAGTGTATATAGTTTGTGTATGTATATCAAGGGAGAAAGGGACGTGGAGGGCGCGGGGGATGGAGTGGAGAACAGCAGCGTCGGGTAATGGAATCCCTTCTCGCCCGGGAGGAACGCAATCACGTTGATGTTTCGGAACCCCAAGGCTGCCACGAGGGATTTCCACGCGCTCATGGCCAGATCAGACTCGCGTGCCTGTTATACTGCTTTGGAATCCCTCGCCCTCGTCCCCCGCCCTCACCCCCCGTCGCCCACACCATCGCCCTCTCATCCTGTCCGTCTTTCTCTCTATTTCTCGCGTTCTATCTCGCTCACCCAGCCCCCTCCCCCTCCCGCGCGCGGCAGCTTTCGGCTTTTGTTATACGCTGGGAGACGGCCCCATCCCCCCCCCGTCCCCCCGCGCCGCGCCACGCTCGATTGCTGATTCCATTTCGGCGTAAGCGCGTTTCAATTCGTCCCTTTATTTCGCGTCAGTTTTCCGACACTCGAACCCTCCTTTCCCCCTGCCCCCCTCCCCCCACCTCCTCCTCCTCGTTCGCTTTTCCAGTGAATTATTTTGATTCTTTTTTTGTTACGGATTCGCTGACCGCTTTTTCCACTGGCACGGAACGGACCACCGGCGCGGCGGCCGCGGCGGATCCGCGACGACGCGCCGTCTCGCGCAGCACGGCCGCGCGGATGCTCGGGGCAATAATATTGATTTTTCGTTCGATTGCGAGGGGGGGGGGGTCTGGGATCGTGATTAATTACGGTGCGGGAGCAGCGTCGGCGAATGAAAATTGGGTGCTATTTGATTTTCGTGAGCAAGGGTTGTGAAAAACTTATGTATGCATGATATGTTTTCTATTATTTCGATCTTGGGTGGGGGGGGGGGTAAACTCATGATATATATTATAGTGAAGAATAATGCCGAACTTAACGGTTTTTTTTTTCTGTTTCTTTCGAAAATAGAATTTTTTAAGGAATTTCTTATTCCATATCCGTATTTGAATAAAAATTTCTTATTTTATTGAAATTGTGATAATTGCGTAAAGAAAACTAATTCACATTTAAGAAGTCTAACGTCAAATGTTTGCGAACAAGACCTGAAGAAAATAGACGGTAAAATAATTAATTATGTGCTTGAGGAAAATATGTGTACGCTTTTTTATTGAATAATATTCGTTGATTCAATTGACCAATAATTAGACATTACTTTGCCGATATCAATAAAATGCAAAATTTTCAAATCAGACCCACTGCCCTTGTATAGAGTTGGTTGGTCTCCGATTTTTAGAAACTGGATTAGGAGCAAAATGCGCGGTGAAATTCGCACAAGCAGGTTACATGCGTGCGTAAACGTTACCGACCGATAAATATGTCTTCAGTTTTTTTCCTTTTCTATACGAAATTGATGGGGGTTATTACAATTACGATGCCGAAGCATTGTTCCGGTCGAAAATAAAGCTATGGTTTTTGAATAATTTTATATGTATCTATGTAGAGTGCAGTTTTAGATCTTATTATGAAGATCGTTCATCTTTGATGTATTCTATCATAGAACTTTCTAACCATAATCTATCCTTTGCTTTTGTCAATCTTCCATTTTCTTCGGAGACTCTGATCGCCCGATGTTCAGTTAATTTCACGTTTGCTTCGATATTTCTTTTTTTTTCTGAAAAATATGTATAGGTGTAATGAAATTTTTTTGTCCTCGGTGCTTACAACGGAAAAACTTCCCTCTGCTCGCTGTAACCATATTATAACCAATTGAGACTCAAGTAATCCGGTTGGTTGAAAAAAAAAAAAAAAAAAGCCGAACGAGAATGAAATTAATCGCGCGTAATTCGTAAGCTCCGAAAGAAGATAGCATCTCTCACCTCCAGGTCGTGAATGTAAATGAAAGCTCGAAGCTTTTTTTTTATTCTGCTAAATGGCGAAATAAATTCACCCTACTTTATTCCTGTATATGTGCATGTATAATATGGCAATATAGCAATTCTCCGCGTTTCTGAATGTAACGCCCATAAACATCAGTCATTATTATTATTGCATAGTATTAACATAATAACTTTACTGTCTTGCAAATATATTGACATATTATGATAATTATATATGATAAATAAAGGATAAAGTGTCGTTCTCACTGGATTGTCAAAAATTATAAGATGATGGAATTCACTTCACTCAGGAAGAATCAAATCAGATTAGTGTGTCTTAAGACTCCATATTATTATTATTATTATTATTATTATCAATTATACGATAATACCTGTGGTGTCGCAATATGTATTCATTCATCATAATCTATTCTTTCAGGATATATATATATATATATATATATATATATATATATATATACATATAATATTAAAATAATGTAACTTGACACGTCCTGCAATACTCTTTGTACACCGAGTCAATTTCACACTTCATTTTTAATACAATTTCAACAACTATCATATCATTATACCTATTCTGATGACCATCATTTTACGTACCGTTCTCAAAGATTGACTCGTCTGTACGAATAAGAATGTAAGTATATAAATATACAGATAGAATAGCAACTACATGCAATTGAAAATAATAAAATTTTTTCGTGAAACCGTTTAAGCGCTCTTTTCATTAGTTTAATAGAAAATAAGTGCGACGGTGCTAAATAAAAAATGTTCGTAAATACCGTCGAGCGATCTTTCGACGAGTTCTATGTATACATATCTCTGGAGAAGCGTCTCGGGTAAATAAAAATTCATCTCCCACTCGTCTCGCCCCCCCCCCGGACACCCCGAAACGTTTAAGAAGGAAACTTTTTCTATTACATTACTTCGTTATTGCGCGCATTTTCGCTCGTCGTGGGCTCTTGAAAGCGCGACGGAGGAACGAGAGAGAGAGAGAGAGAGAGAGAGAGAGAGAGAGCTGCCCTTCAACAAGATGGCCTGGCAACGTCGAGCTGTGAGGAAAGCCCTTGCTTTCTCTCTCTCTCTCTCTCTCTCTCTCTCTATCTCTCTCGATCTCACTCCACCTCATCGCTCGGCTTCCCTTATCCGCCAGGATCTCCCGGCGCGCGGCTCTCTTCACTACCCGTGCCGCCTATTTTCCGCGCTTTGCAATGCTTTAAAGTCTGTTCTAAGGCCGCGCGCGCGCGCTCTCGGCGCTCTGTGCCGCGCGGAGGAAGCGACTCGCGAAATAAAACTACTAACTGCGACGCGAAGGGCGGGGGGGAGGGCACTTTTCCGCCGTCTTTTTCCGCCGAGTGCGCGAGGGACGAGGCCGCGGCGATAGGGGGGAGGGGAAGGAGTGGAGAAAGAGAGAGATAGGGGGAGCGGGTGAGGTGGGCGCAAGAAAAGGAAGAAGACGATGGGCTGAAAGGTGTAAGCCTTCTAGTCGCGCGTATCTATATATATACATAGCGCGAAGTAAATCGACGTCTGAATTCGTTATACCACCCACCCCCCTCCTCCTCCTCGTCCGCCCGTCCCCCTCAGCAGCTATCGCGCGAATATATCCCCGAGAGCGCGCCAGGCTATACACTTCGTCGCGCGAGCGCGATACCGATCTCTCCCGACGCTCCTCCGTCCCCCCCCCCCCGCGCTTCTCACCCGCGTCGAAATAATTTTACCCGGCGCCCGATCAGTATTCCCCCTCTCTTCACCTCGCCACCGCACCTTCCTCCTCCTCCTCCTCCTCTTAGTCCCGCTACGGGTTTCTTATCACCGCGAGTACGCGCTTCGCCACCTCGCGGGTCGTGGCTCGGGCGAGGGATGGCGGGGGAGGGGGAGTGGTTAGAGGGGGATTCACCCTCACGCGGGAATCTCGTATTATAAGTTTCGCGCGAGGCGAGCACGGATAAACTTCGCGCCGAGCGAGCGTACGGGCGCAATACATACACACACACACACAGACACGCACACGCACACGCACACGCACATATACACACACACTTATATACCTATAATCATACAGCTATGAGTTATGAATTTCTTTCGAAAAAATATACGTCCCGCCTCGGATTACGCCGCGGCACCCTGATGTACATACGTGTGTATATGTATATATATATAGAAGAAGTTTGAGGACGTACGGGATCAAAGGTTGCGGCCCGGGTGGGAGGAGGGCTCTGGCCTCCTCGCGCGCCCGGATCAAAGGCCTTATACTTATACAGAGAGTTTCGTCCTCTCCCCCACCCCCTCCCTCCGTCACAACGCCACGAGTTTCTCGACCGATCCGCGCGGCTGGCAGGCGTATACCACGACGCGCGCGCGGTGGCGCGTGCAGATTTTCGAGAGCAGCTCGGGCCCGCGACGCGGCGGGGGAGGAGGAGCGGGATCACGGGACATTAGAGCGAGCGCGCGGAATACGAAGTAGCCGATATTACGGAGCCTAGATATATAGAATAGGTATGTATACGTGTTGGGGCGCGCTACGGTTGGGATAGAAGTTCGTGCGCACGTATATATTATACATATAGATATATATACATATATATTAGTTTGTTGAGCTTGCGAATATGATCTATTTGTATTTTTATTATCTGGCTGTCGTCGGATTGGAAAATGGAATAGGGATGAAAGCTTATAGGGCAATTTTGCGGACGAATGCGTATCGGTGGATTTCATATACGGTTTTAAATTGGCCGTACAGTTGGTATAATGCATGCTTTTTTAAAAAAGAAAAAAATTACGAATATTTATTTAGAGGGAGCAGTGGTTTGCATTTACGTATATATGAATGTATATCGCATATATTTCTGACAAGGAGAGGCTACGGTATCCGAACATTTAATAAGGAAAACTTACCCGATACTAGTTAGATTCGAGAATGAATTTCCACACGGGTTCTATTTAAATTACATATGCGATGAAGCCAGATAAATTTGTTTCATGGTGTCCTCTATTTTTCTTGACGTTGCATGTGAAACACAAATGAAATTTGACGCCAAAAAAGTTCTAATGAATAGATATGCCCGCAAATGTGCAATTTCTTTAATTACTGTTGATTGATGTTCGGTTAAATTTACGTATGTAAACACGTTTGCATAATCAGTTAATTATGCGGTAGTGGCTGCAAAACTGGCACAACTTAGATCGGCAATAATGGGGAAACTTTTACTACCGTCAAGAATAGGGATTTGTATGAAAAAAATAATCTTCATACTGCGTTTCCAATGTAATAAAGCGTTTAGTTACTATCCTGAAGAAATAGGTATCATATCTTTCGATTAGACAGTGTTAGGTTGTAAAACATCTGCAATTTATCATTTCAGAAGTGACGGGTGTTAACTTCGTTAATTTATCCAAAATATCATGGCCTTTCCTTGCGCGTTCAATAACGGAATGCATTGATTTTTTTCTGACGAGTATTTTTATTGCTATTACACATCGCGTTCCAATCAAAAAATAGTTTAACGCTCGACAATATCATTCAATTATTATTCGGAATTTAATATGAACCATAATAAACATATCATAGTATAGTCACTATAGTTGGTAGTCTATATTCTATCTAAAATTATTAGTGTTGATTTCTTAGTGAAACAGCGTTGCCTCTACCCTTTATGTGTCAGCATTACCCATATGATCTTGTGGCTAAATAACTTTCTCAAATGACACTTCACCGACGTAGATTAGGAAACTACGATATTTAACTAAAAACAGAAGTTTTTTATCTTTTGGCAAAATTGCACTGCGCGTAGGCGTGGCCTGGAGGTGGAGTTCGACTTCATATTGTACTGGAACTTAACCAGAACTAGACGATTACTTGATATCATTAAAAATTGTCGTACAGTGGAAATTCAATCATTGATTAAATTAATTGGTAAATAGATGTATGCATACCGATAATAAATCAAAGAGTGCATTTACATATAGTATTTTAGTCATTTGCACTGATTTAAAATTACTCAAATGTATCTGTTTTAATATGGAGTTATAGAATATAGAAAAAAAAGAAATAAATTCTATGTGAAAAGTAGCAATTTCGAGAGAGGGGTGTTGGCGAAACATTTGCGTTAGAGATAACGTAGAGCGGACGAGCGTGGGGTCAAAATAGAGTAAAATAATGATTGCGTAATATATGAACGCCCCCTTAATGGAAGAATATATTAGCTATAATTGTATGCAGATAATGCAAATTTTCGTTCTTGCGAATATCATAATATTGAATACTTGTCATTTCAAATATCAAATATAATTTATTTTTGTTTCAATTCAATATATTGATTTAACACCGTAAAGGCTAAACATATTGATTTTTTTTGTTCAGAATCTATTAAACTTGTAAATTATTACTTATTTTACCAAGTAGATAATATGTCTACAAAATATTATATATATAAAAGTCTCATACCGAATAATTTAATTATTCCGCGCGTTTTCTTCTCCGCAATATCACAATTTATATAATAATTCTAATATATACAATAATTTCGTATTATACGCAACTGAATATAAAAATATTTCTAAATACGAGTAAGATAAACAATCTTACAAGGATTTCTATATGTCTGTTTACAGATCAGTACATCGAGGCACGCGAGGTATTCACTTTGGAAATCGGGCCTTTACCATGTATATAACGTATTAGGTAGACGGAGGCAAGGGACGAAGGAATCGTATTGGTTATACATGTACTCCATGGAAGATGGTGTTCTACAAGGAAAATACGCAACGGGCAGAGAGCACACCCGGAGAGCCGAGAGAAAAGGGAAGACGATCGAAAACACGAGTTGGGGGGAGTGGGAAGAAAAATCAAATATATATACATAAATATGTAGCGATATAGGCCGCAACGCCAAGGGGGACGAACGCGAACGGGCGCGGATGCCCGATATATATATATATATATATATATATATATATATATATATATATATTACGCACGATGCGCTTACGTAAGCGAAAGTTCGAGCGGAGAAAAAAACAGACAAGAGAGATACCGCGAACGAGAGAGAGAGAGAGAGAGAGAGAGAGAGAGAGGCGTTTCGTCCTAGCGTGCGTGTATATACGGGGTGGAGAGAAAGAGGCGAGGGGGTTGGAGGTATGGAGGGAGGGAGGGTGGGGGGGGCAGGCAGAGGGTGGGAGCCGGTGGAAGAGAGCGAGCGCGAGGGCCGCCATGATATCAGTCTTGCTTGCGCCGACAGTTCGTCATTTGTCACTGTCGGTGCCATTAATAACTTTGCCATCCTGTCACTGTGGATAATACGAGTGGGTCGCCTCTCCTCTAGCCGCGCGTCCGGGGTTATATACACGCGCGCGCTCGCATAGACGCACGCACACGTAAACGCGCGCATGTATTAGTATCTCCCTCTCTCTCTCTCCCTCTCTATCTCTTTGGCTCTCTTCGCGAAGGCTCTAGGGGCAGGCAGGGGTGGCCCTTTTCTCTCTCCGTCCCTCGAACCCCCCCCCTCTCTCTGTCTCTGTGTTTCTCTCGATCCGTATTATAGGTTTCTTTTCGTCTCTCTTCGATTCGTCTCCTCTCTCTGGATTTGGCAGAGAGAGAGAGAGAGAGAGAGAGAGAGAGAGAGAGAGAGAGCGAACGAAGGGGCAGGACTGACGCAGAGGCAGCGAGACGGGCACAAGCCGCACGTATATGGATTGGGAAGGGTAGGTCGTTAAGGGGATGTCAGTCACGTCACCCTGAGCCATCCGACGACACGAAGCGAATGGACTCGCACGTCCGGGGGAGGGGGGGGGCAGAGAGCATCTTACGTGCGTGCGTGCGCGCGCGCGCGTGTGTGTGTATGCCTATATATGTTATACGCGCGCCCACCATCTTTGTTGGCCGAGCGGATTTTCCGCGGACCGGCTGCGCTGCTGCCGCGCGTGCAGCGCGAATCGTGCGCGGGCCGTGGCCCCGAGGCTCCATTTTCCATTATTGCGGCGCCGATCCAATGTCATCCTTCATTAAACACATATACACAGACACGCGCGTGTATAAATACGTGTGTTTATGTGTGTGTGTGCGTGCGTGCGTGTGTGTGTGTGCGCGCGCGAGCAAGGGATTTTGTTATTAGAGCCGTGTTCCAACGGGACGGATTTTACTTAGTTGAATGGACGCTGTTTTGTTTTGAATTTGTAAATACGATTTTACGAATTATGCAACCGCCGTCGCTGCGCGCTCGGGCGAGATTAGCAGTTTCGTAATTGATTGAAAACAAAAGGAACATTTTCCAAATAATTTTACATGGTTTATTACGATGCTTTCATTATAACCAAAAATTGGAATAACGTTCTGGATAAACGTAGAAAAAGATCGGTATAAGAGTTCCAATATGGGAATTTTCGCATTGTATAGAAAATTTAATTTTCTTATTAGATATTAATTTTCATTACACATTACATTATGAGGAGTATAAAAGCAACGAGTTTACCCTGTATCGGCGATAATTCTGACATTCGCCATGAGTATTGATTTCGACAGGAACTTTTGAAAAAACTTCAGAATCAGTTAATTGTCGTGCGCTTTATATGTGGTAAAAGTTTGCGTACAATGAATCGAAATGATAATTCCATATAATAGAAAGCCGAATAGTTTCAATTATTGTTATATTGAATTTCTATTCCAAAATCAGTCGTCATAATTATTTAACATTTACTGGTTCAAAAAACTACTGGACCGATAAAAATCTTTATTAATTTAACTTTTATTTAAACTCGCCCTGTTGATCAACGAATTGTTTCTACTATAAAAGAAAAAGAAACTTTAACGATTCAAGGTGAAAAGAGTATTTATTACACTGTTTCACCTTAATAATTATTCAACAAATAATAAACGTACCGTGATATGCAAAGTAGAATAAATCCTATATTGCAATTGCATGCAGGGAGTAAAAAAAACAAAGGAACACTCGTGTATATAATCGACCCGATTTCACCGGGCGAACAAAGTTATATTCTACGCCGTATCCTCCTCATCCCCCATATTTTCGATATAGAATTTACCAAAAATTAGTCATCGTACCTCTCCACCCCTCCCCCTCCTCGCGCCGCTGATTTACGACCCCCGAAACAACGCGATAATTCCGGGCAACGCGGCGGACACCGCCGCCTATCTCGCCGCGGCTGAAAACATTGTCAACGGTAAAAACCTTATTTTTTTTTCATTCATCCACCGAAAATATAACGGCCTGGAGCTGCTCTGCGCGGAGGTTGCAGAGCGGACAACAACGGAAAAAAAAAAAAAAAAAAAAAAAGACAGAACAAAAAAAGGTATAGAGCACCGTGCAACCGGACGGGGACTGCGCGCGCGTTCACAAAAGCGCCCCGCACGGAAAATGATTGCGCTTGGCAGGTTATACCGTCGACGATACGGGTACAGCGGGGAGCTGGCTTTTGTTTATCGCGGCCGGCCGCTGAAAATTCTGGAGGTACCGCGGCGAATATGCATATATATATATATATATATATATATATATATATATATATATAATATATAAATGTGTGTGTGTGTGTACAACGCGCGGGTCGTTATTTCGCGCTCGACGCGACGCCGCGCCGCTCCACGACGCTCCGCGACACGCGTCGTCCTTTCTCTAGCTGCCTCGCCCCCCTCCTCTTCCTCCCTCGCCCGCTCCGCGCGCGAACTATTATACAGGCGTGGGCGACGGGTGGCTATTTCGAAAAAAAAAAAAAACAAAACAAAACGGAACAAAAAAACAATAAAAAAAAAACGAAAAGAAACAAAAAAAAATGTAAAAATTCGCGCGGCGACGGACGCGAACGTGCCGCTGCTGTCGCGGCGCTCTTTTGCCCGCCCCTGCCCCTGCACCCCCTCCCCCCGCCGGGCCGCCCACCGGCGCTGCGCATCGGCCCCGTCGCGTATCGTTGCGCTATGCCGCGCTGATGCCCACCCGACGGCGACACGGGCTTTTTAATTAGAGCCGCCGCGCCCACTGCCCTGCCCGCCACCTGACAACCCGCAGCGCCGCGCCGCCCGTCCCCTTCATCAAAGCGCCATTCTCATTTTGCCTATCTCTGCCACTGTGCGTGTTTTTGTGTGTGTCTGTGTGTGTGTGTGTGTGTGTGTGTGCGAGTCTATAGAAAAAAAGAGAGAAAAAACGAATTGCAGAGGCGAACGAATTGCGCGCTTCAGCGCCAGATTATAAAACTGTCCGCGGGATCCGTGCGCGGGAGGCAGCTCTCCGCTAACTTTCTCTCTGCATCTGTGCGTTTGCGCAAGTGTGCGCGCTCGGCGTTTTGCGATTTTATTAAAATTGCGCGCGTATACATGCGGCGAGAGGAGAGAGAGAGAGAGAGAGCTCGGCCAAACGCCCTCGTATAGACTTGCTATTCTCGATATTCGCGGCGGGCTTTGATCGATCGCTCTCGACGGTTCTTGGGCGACTCGATCGGACGGGGCGGCCGACGCGTCCCGCGGACACTCGCGACGATCAACGCTTGCACGTTACAGACACGATTGCGGCGACGCGTCGTAGCTGCGAAGAAGAGTCTTCTGGAGTTGTCGATTTGTTCAGCAAGTGCCGATATAATCAAAATGTATATGTATATTTAATACGTAAAAATTGGTATCAAACGAGATTCGCAAGAAGTTCCGAAAATTAATGCGTGGAATTGTTTGCTATAACGTATTTTTAATGCGCGTTTGCAATACTAAATGATTTCGAATAATTAACACGCGTCAGGCGAAGTAATGGAATCTGTATATTGTAGCCTACGAGTGACAACATGTAAAATACTTTTTTACATTCTTTTTATAAGGATATGTTATATATAATATGATATGATATGATATTTTATAAGGCAGCTCTTATGCAGTTAGTGATTTATCCGCCGTTTAGTGCGTTAATTTAAGAATGGACTGCCTGTTGTCGATTTGTTCAGCAAGTGCCGATCAAATCAAAAGACTGACAGATGCAAAAATAAGTTTTTAGAAAAGGTTTATTATGTAGAAAAATCAGCTGTCAATATCATCCGTGCATTTGTAACAAAATGATTGATTACAATGTGATCGAATTTTGTCTTTTTCTTTTTTTTTGAATAACAAGAATACAGCAGCTAACATGAAATTACAATATAAAAAACCAAAACAAATTTGAAATGTTAGTCTCTATTACCTTTAGTAAAAGAGAAAATTTTGTCCCTTTCTTTTTTCAATAAATGAATAAATAAATTAAAAAAATAATATACATTTTAATATTTTTAATCCTATTAAAACTACAAACTCAACTCGTTTTCTTTGAAATGTACACAAATCCTTTTTTTGGAGGGGTTCAAAAAATGGCCAGAACGTTGGAAGAAGTGTACCTTTCTAAAAATGGATTATGTTGAAAAAAAAATTTTTTTTTTAAATAATCGTGTCTTCATTTCTAACACGGACACTTATTGAACCGCCCTCGTAAATATTATAGATTCTACCTACATAAAGGAGAAAGAGCATTAATAGATTATGTCTCTTTATACATGGTTACGGTAATGAGCAAAGCTAGGGGAAGAAGCGGAATGAACAGTGAAGATAGGAAATAAGTCTTTCAAGTATGATTCGGATATAATTTTGATTTTAGCCGAACATCGAGTAGATAATTATATCATTTTATAGAAATGAAAGAAAGAAAAATACCATTTTTATCTATTAACTGCGACATTTTTTACGCATTATTGTTTTTGAGGATATATAAATTAACAATTTCAAAACAATTGACAAATACTAACGACACATTTCTTATTGTAAAATATAAAGAACTCGAAAAATAACAGTGGCAGATCTCTCTTACGTCACAAGAGTCCATTGCAGAATAATTCTGGCTCCAGGCCCCATAACTTGTGACGCTCCTGCGGGCATGTAATAAATCTTTTGTAAAGTTCTTCAAAGAGACACGCCACAATTAAATCACGAAGCACGAAAAGCATTCCAAATATCTTCTAAATGTTATATAAAATAATTATGTATATAATATTATGACAAAAATCTTCACGTTTCAACAATACTTTGCAACAAACTCACTGACCCCAGGAGTCCAAAAAATCACTGATTCAAATGAGCACAAATTTGAGGAAGTTCTTGTTAAATAGATGTTTTATAATATGAATGGAGATAAGTGTATTTATACAAATAGGGAAAAAAATGAATAACATAAATATGCGAATGCTAATTAATAATTAACTAAAAAATTATAGTAATATATTTATAAAACTTATTCTAAATTTCCAAAATGGTTCCCTCTACCTATACTATAATAAATGAAGGCAGTACCTGACTGTAATTATAAATATAATGATTATTATTTTAAATAAATATAGTTTTATTATTTCTGTACAAAAATGTTCTTTGAAAAACAAGTTTTGATGCATAATATATTGAATTCCATAAAAACTATAATTATTCAAGATGTATTTGACGAAAATGAATTTTGAGAAATTGAAATTGAAGAATGAAAGTACGGTCTCGTTATTCTAATACTTTGCTAATTTAATAACAATGTATTTATTAAATTTAGAAAAATAAAACAGTTTAATAATGAAAAATTACTGTCTGAAATAATTTAACTTTTTGTATAAGAGCTTCGATTTCTCCTATGTTCGCATTTAGCGAAAAAACGCTTTCATCCAGATCCGAATTACAAGTTAAATAAACGATTCGTTATAACGAAAAATCGCCGTAAAAATCAATATCGTTTTAAATCAAAAAATCCATTACAGTTCACGCTTGTCTATGATTTTTCTTCATCGAGCTTGGATCTAACGTTCACGACGTAACGTCGATGGCAACCCAGCCAAAATGAATAGAGGCGCGCGTCGTGAAATTCTCTTGGATCCCCTTCGAGCGGCCGATAGAGCAAGAACGGACGCTCGCGCGATCTTCTCATTCGCACGCCCTCCCTCGCCACCCGTATACCGCCAGGCCACGGAGGGAAAATTCTCCGCGCTCCGGCGAAGAAAACCGCCTGCGCGTCGCTCCCGCGCGGCGCGAAACGAAAAACGAAACGGAACCGCCAAGGTCGTGCGCGCTGGCCATTATGCATATTCCGACCACCTTAGGCGGAGGAGGACGCAACGGGAAGCCGGAACCATTGTCGGAGCTTGCCCGAGCGCGGTCGAGGAAGGGTATATTCTATATATATATATACGATCTAGGGAGGGAGAAGGAAAATGAGAGCGAGATATGCGTAACCCACCGTCGCGTCCATGACTCTTGGTCCCGCGCGCAGGCATCGAACGAATAAGGGAATGCTCTCTCTCTCTCTCTCTCTCTCTCTCTCTCTCTCTCTCACTCGCTGTGACGCTCACGCAAGCTTGCAGAGGGCTCGCTTTGACCTCGGCGACGACGAGGCACTGTGTATGGATTTATGACGGTCCGGCCCTTTGTCCAGGCGCGGAAGTCAAGGTCGCGCGCGTTCGTTGCCGAATCGGCCGCACTTTACCGTAAACACGCCGAGCCGGTGCGCACTCTGTATATATATATATATATATATATATATATATATATATATATATATATATATATATATATACATGTATAGGCTGATGGACGACGTGGGAGAATTGTATATACATGGCATGCGCCGAGGACGAGGATGAGGAGGTGGAGGAGGAGGAGGCTAGCTACGCCCGTAGACCGGAGGGCAGGGATGATGAGTAATGCGCGGGCCCTGCGCGCGAGCGCTGCGCGTTGCGCATACCGTACGCGCGCACGTCCGTGCGTGGGCTACCCCGTGGCGCGGCGCTCCACTTTCGTGCCGCGCTCTCGGCTCGCTGTATGCGCGCGCGCTTGCGTCCATGCCTTTCGGGGAATCGGGCATATAATGGTGCGGGTATTGGTGGCCGGGGGTGGGGGGAGAGGGAGTTTTGAAAATTGGAAAAATTCGTAGGATCGGCGGTCGTCGAACGTTGGATGAGGGATCTGTTCGACGAGTGTATGCAAGGGACGGAGCGCCTCGACTTCCGCGAAGTCGGAATGGATCTATACAGTCGACGTTGAATATATACATATATATATATATATATAGTGGACGATCGGTGCAGTCCAATGGGGCTTCGTATTGGCTATCCTATGGACTATCTAGCCTATTATGCATGCAGACGGCAAAGATAATCTGGCCACTGTCAGCGAATCCGGGGTCATTGTAATTTACGTATTGTATACATACAAATGTATACAACTAACGACTCGCTTCAGAATCTGCATAACATTATTGTTTCTTCGCAAAAGCTAATCATTTCCCTTTTTATTTTTTGTCATTGTATATTATAGGTAGATATTGCAAAGAAATGGAGTTATTATGTTCCTTCCTACTTTAACATCTCTTTTAACAATGAGCTGAAACAGCGTAGTTTCAAAGAATAACGAAATTACATCCACTTAATAGATTAATATTTTCAATTTTCATTACGAGAAACAAGAATATATTTCGATGATATTTCTTATACCTCTTGTCATTAATTTCAGCGTTCTAGTAAATTTTTTCTATTTAATATAGTAATAAAGTAAACATTTATTTTCTTGTTCCTTTAGTATTTATCAATTCATCTTTATAATAATCTTTACAGATTGTTCATAATTTCCGTCTGAATATCGACAAATGCGAGTGACAAAAAATTTAGACTGAAATGCAATTGCAAACGACATTGGAGTAAATTAAATGTAGCCCATTGTAGCGTATGTATTAGAAAAAAGGATTGTATTAAAATGCAAATAAATATTTATAACAATAGCCTAAATTTTTTCCAGCGCATTTGTATCGCATTGTAGTAGCATTTTAATTGAAAATTCAGACATATGTATGATTGGGCAAAATTTTTAATTTATACATAGGTACGCTCTCACTTTAGAAACATAGAATTTTTTATCAACAATCGACAGATAAAAAAACGAAGATAAAACAACAAAATTTTTCTGAGTCTAGCAAAGCATACGTGTATTTTCAATGCTATTCGTTAAATATTAATAAACAAGCCTGTAAATAGAATATCTCTCGTCGTTGTACCTTTGACTTATTCGAATATAATCAATACCATTTAGCAAAGCACGCATAAAAACGGCCGTGATTCGACAGATGTACTGCACAAGAATCGCGAAATCCAACGCTCCCGCTATGGTATCCGTGCTCCTGTTACGCACACAGGAGCCGGGCTGTTAATCGAATGGCGACGGATCAGCCACCGTATTAGGCGCGGGGGGCCGCAAAAGAAGGGCCCGTCCTCCCAGCGCCAGCCGAAATAACGTGCCCGATATTACGCGCGAGGGACATTTTGCACCGTCGCCTTTCTGCCCCCCCCCCACCACAACATCGGCACCGACCCCACCGTAAGCGCGGACGAGAGAGAGCGACGGGATAAAACGTCGCCGGCAGCTTTCTCCGTCGATCGAGAGCTCCCGCGTGGCCGCACACGCACACGCAGACATCGCGGCTGCCGAGCAGAAATCATCGCATGTATATATATCTATATATATATACTGACGGAGTGGCGCTATACAGCAGCGAGTCTGGAAACGCGCGTGGGGTGTATAAGAAAGGGGTGGGGTAGCAGGAGAGCGGCGCCACGGTGGAAGGGTGGAAGGACCGGGGGTGGAGGAGGGCGAGACTAGAAGTTGATAGGCCCGACGGGGCGCGATAAAAATTATTGGTCCCGATTTATCTTGCGCGGCCGGGAGCGATTCTCTCGAAATTTTCGCGAGATCGACCGGAAAGAGGGCGAGGGGGGAAGGGGAAGGGGGGAGGAAAGTAGCGGGAGCTCCCGCTCGGAACCCGTGCCGCCGTAACCACCGCTCCCCCTCCCCCCCCACGGCCCACAATCTCCTCCGCGCCGAGCGCGCGAGCGAGTCTCGCGACGCGGAAACGAAGGGACATAAATTACGCGCGGTGGCGCGGCGAGTCCGGCGGGCGGCGAGTCCAACGCCGGCCACTTCGCCGGGCGCGACCTCCGCGCTCGCCCACTCTCTCGCCCTCCCCCCTCCCTCTCCCTCCCTCTCTCTCTCTCTCGCACTCTCCGCGACGTGCCTTTTCTCTGCCCTCCTCTCGCTTCCGCCCTGCCTCGCCACCAGCCGCCTCTTTCCTTCGCCCATCACATCCACCCCTCTTGGTATTATTAACGATTTTCAATTTCCAGCGGTACTACCGACCGCCACCCCCTTCCGCCCCCTGCATCTCTACCCCGCCACGACCAGCGCGGCCGGGCTTCAGCCCTAACAAATTATGCAATTAGGCTCGTCTTTCTCTTGGGTGCTGCTGCCGCTGGCTGCTACCCGCTCCCCCCCCTCCCCTCGCTCTCTTTCTCTATCTCTGTCGCATCCACTCTCGTCCCTCTTTCTACTTTTTTTTTCTTCTTCTATACACTCTCACTACTCGTGAGCGCGCGTACGCCTCTGCCACTTTTGCTGCTCGAAGTACACACACACACACACACACACACACACACACACACATATGTATATATATATACACTGTATAAACTATACGTACTTTTCTATCCGTGCGCGCCAAGGCACGACGGCTCCCCTTCCGTTCGGGACGTTCGACAGAGCTGCGGATCGCTCTTGACGGAAGAGTGATTTGCAATTAACTTCCCTTTCATTTGTCCTCTTTTTTTCGCCTGCGCGAGAAATTTAATACGCGTTGGCGAGATTCCGCGCGTTCGACGATTATAAGCGTCGTTAATTCGGCCGCCGAGGCTCTGCCCTGCAAAGGAATGCGAATCGATTGTTGACGTAGATGACTGGGTGTTCTGTAGTTAGAACTTGTTTTCTATAAATAGAGTATAGAGTAGTTGCATCCAAAAACTCGTAACCCAGTAATATATGAATAAATTATACCTATATTGACATTAGTTGTATATTTGGTAAATCTTATACGTAATAAAAAATTGTTTTTGAAAGAAATGCAAATGTTTTGTTCTGTTGGCTAAAGAACTGAATTGCTGCAATTGGTTATTAAGGTGTTAATTGAAAATGTTCGTTCATAGATTTGAATAAAAATTTGTTGTTAGTTCTTGTAATGTTTTACATTTCTCTCTTTTTCTTTCAGAGAATTCTTTCAAAGAGTTTTTATATTTTATATTATTATTGTATGAACTTCGTTAATCGTTGCTTTATTAATTTGTTATTATCGTAAATTTTTACTGATCTTTTAATCAAATTATTTTACCACAAACATACATTTTTGCGCATATTTTTGAACAATTGTTATAACAATTGTTATAATTGAACATGAATTGTTATAACAGTTAATGAGTTCAAACGTCTGAAATCTTTGAATAAAGCTCCCGACATCTGATTATGCAGTAGACAAAATATAGGTATAACATTAATTGTACATCTTTGATTGTGGTTATTTCGAGGGACAAATGACAAAGAATGTATTGTAATATACAATCAATAAAAGTACATGATTCTATAATTATAGATATAAAGTGCATGTTTAAGGAGCATCGTCTGTTTCTAATGTTACTGAAAAGTGTTCAAAGTAAACATAATATATTCGACTTGCATAACAATTATGCGACTATATGAAGACCCGGCTAACGACGAAAAAAAGCTCCGCCCTTATCAGTACTTTGATAATATAGTCACATCCCAATACGCCGCGTCCTGGTTAACTCGGAGATCCGGCCCTAATGAGTCCCCCCTTTCTCTGCAGCCGTATATTATAGATTATCTTCATGAAAATTTGACCGGAGCGTGTTTAATCCGACCAGGCAACCTTCAGCGCACGTTTCAATTCGAATTGCATGTCGAACCCACGCCCGCTCATACATGTCATTACGGGGACGTACCGCGGATACACGAGGTATCGCCGAGGCGATTGATCGACGTATTTCCAGCGCATTGCGATCGGGAACGGAGAATCGTATGAAAAAAAGTCCGTATTCCTCGGGGCCATTATTGTTGCCAATCGGTTTTTTTCTCTCTCTCTCCGACGAATATACGCCCATGACCGTCGGGCAATCGCGACGTCCAGAATAACGTCGGTTGGACGCATTGAGAAGATGGGTGGGAATTGGTCACGCGGTAACGTTTATGCGTCGATCCGTCGTTAAAGCAGGCTGAAATCACGAAATATCAGGATCGGACTGATATTATTACGACTGGTGGATCGTGAATATGTTGGTTTTATAACGTTATAACTATATGTGTACAGTTAATATTTTAAATAGGTAAAATAGTGCAATATTGGCGTAAGTGTCAATATCATTGTCCAATATCAGGATTCATCGACTTTTGAATAAATATCTCAACGTATTATAGAATTTCGTTTTACACCAGAGTTGCGACAATTATTGTTGCCATACTTGATCCAAAATTAAGCAGGCACAATTGAAAGTCGTAGAGGTCACGTTTGCTATATGCAATTCGACGAATTTCGAGAAAGCACGATGATCAGAGCATTGATTTTGGAATCGTTCAAAAACCTATGGACTTCGCCATAAGAGGTGCCCAAATCGTAATGCTAAAATTTGCCACCACCTTGAACGCGTACCAATGCGCATTCCTACGACAATACTGCCAGATTCCAGCCAAATGTTCAGCTGTGGGCAAAAGTCTGGCCACGTGATTTTTTTTTTTCCCCACTGCGAAGCGGGCCAGAGGGAGCTTCTCAGGGGTTCCGGTGCGCGACAGGTCGGGCGAACGCGACGAGCTCGCCGAGGCGAACGGTGGACACTTTGACGCGAGCGCGGGCGCTATGCGTGAATAATGGGCGGAAAACCGACGGTGAGCCGCGACGTCGGTTGTCCCGGCGGTTATTATACAGCCGCACGTGGACGTAATAAGGACGCAACAATGCGGTCGGTGTTCGGATTCTGGCGTATACGCAGACATATTATAGGACGAGGAGGAAAGGGAGGACGTTCTTGATCTATGGGTGATCTGTCCTGGAACTCATCCGTCCCGACGGACAACCAGAGCTGGGTTTGATATTTGACCTTGGAAGCTATGAGGCCCTTGTGGGCGGTTCTCGGTCAATTTATTAATTGTCGTTCAATGGACAAGGACGGCTCCCAAATTGTGGTTTACGGATTTTCATGATATTTATTCGTCTGAATTACTGAGTTGTCTAAATCGACGATTCCACGGGAATACATTTATACCTTGTTTTTTATTTAATTACACATTTTTCTCAATTTTATGAAAAAAAATATCCTGTACATCACATATTAAAGTTTGAAGCCATGTTTCGACTTTTGTCATTATTAAACTTCACATTAGTTGCAAAAGAATGTCGCAAAATAGTATTTTAATTTTGAAAATTTTAATTCAGATTTTAAATCATTAAATTTTAATTTTTTGTATGTAGGTATAAAATTAATTATTACATCAATGTATACAAGGGAATGAATAATATACTCGAAGAAATATTTAGTTAAGAAGGACCAATGAAAAGATTTAGTTG
Organism: Sycobia sp. Sy_11; assembly: GCA_018907035.1. NCBI lineage: Eukaryota > Metazoa > Arthropoda > Insecta > Hymenoptera > Epichrysomallidae > Sycobia > Sycobia sp. Sy_11. The sequence continues at coordinate 1,837,797 of JACCIC010000053.1, read as the reverse complement.
AAATCAACATTAATGTTATTATTATTAAAAGATTTTTAAAATAATTGTTAATTATTTAAAGTATCCCAGGAGGCAATTTTTACATTTAAAATGTATTTTTTACTTTTTAAATTTTTAATTTTTTATATTTATTTTTATATTAATTTTATATTAATTTTTCAATTTTTTAAATTTAATAAATTTTAAAATTTTTAAAATGTTTTTTCTTTGTCAACGGTTGAACCATTTCCAGAAAATTCATATAATCCTTAACGAGACTATAAGACAGAATTGTTTTATTATCATTTTATAATGTAAAAACTAGTTGTTTTATATCTTAAACGTGAGAGAATTTTTTGCCACTGGTAAGAAGTGTTAGCTATACATATCATTGTTGAATTATCAGCAGGTAACGCCAGTGTTCTATTGCCCTAGTCACCCATAACTGACAAAAATTTACGTCCGTCAGTATTGACTTCGACAGGATTTTCATGCTAAGGATGATGTATGTGCGAATCATCTGACGTGAATCGAATGTACCGCATATACATATACGTGTGCATAATAAAATTTCCGTTTAAAGTGCGAAAGTCTTATTCAAATGGTAGAAGTAACGTATTATAAAGAAATTATATATATATAAAATTCACGGAGAATACAGCTTAAATCACAACCTTTAAATCAACCAACACTTGTTAAGAATGAATTCGTACCGTTTAAGAAAAATGGGTCCTAGATTTCAGAACATTTGACATGTTAATAAAGCTGAGAATAATAATCTCTGTAAAATTTCATGAATGTTAATGGGATATTTTAAAAGCTTGTTATTTTACTGTAACACAGATTCTTATAGGAAAAAGGAAAGTTGGACAAGAATAAAAAATCTTATTTGCTTTCATTCATTAATGTTTTTTGACTTTTCAGTTTTTCATTTCTTTAGATTGAAAGTCAGTACAATCATATCTAAAATCAGAAAAAATACAAAAATTAATGTGTATTAAAAAAGACTGAAAGATGTAATTATTGTTAATAAAAATATTTAAAAAACGTTACTTAAATCCATCCATATATTGCTTTAATCAAGAAATTTTCTGAAATAACGAAATCAGGAATTTTTACTTTTGATACAGAGTGTTTCTTTGTTAAACTGCAAGTTAACGACTCACTGATCTTTTAAAGGTAAATTATCAGTAATACCTCATCAATGCTCATTGATTGACATTACACCATTTCAATCAGTGATTATTCAATGTTCACAATGGTACTCCGTACTCCATGACTTATGTTTATAGATTAGATCCGTCATATACGTACATTTTTTTATATCACCACGAAGAAAATCACATGGGCTGCGTAAGCAATAGCAAATTCTAGTGTTTTACCAGCACCAATATAAGACGAGATTTTGTAAAATATTATGTTGGTATCGAAAAAGTATTGCCGATTAAAGTTTCTTTATCTTGTAAAAGTTTTGGGATTGTCGGTCTTCTTGATCTTGATTTTGGCTTGGAAATGGCCAAAAAGTATTGGTTTCAATATTGAAAATTTGACCAATATTGACTTAAAATAGTTTGAACAAATTTATGACACTAAGAAAATATTTTAATAAATATTAGTTATTCACACCGAGACCATTACAATTATATTGGAAAAAGATAAAAAATAAATGGTTCCATCTTTTAACGAACATCTACCCTTCGACATTGTGATGCATTGGCTCGAATAAATTCGTTCGGACGGAATCCCTGTAGCTATTGTGGTTCATTTATTTTACAATGAAACTATCATACATATAAGAAAATCCTTAAACCATTAAATTCGATGGACACAAGACTGTTTAAAAAGCTCAATTTTGAAACCAAATCAAAAAAAGCAACCAGAACTTTGTCTCAGTGTTATTTATGTCAAGGTGTAATTATATGATTACTATATTATATAGTGCAAAATTGTATATGATTGTCATAGTAAGGGGAATGATGTATAAAATGAATAATGTACATGTACTTTAAGGAATTCTAATGTAAATAATAAAAGTACTTTTTATGATGATGATGTTAATTGCATTAGCAATAATCTTGAATATTTAAATAAGATTGAAGTTTTTAATGCATTAAAGGTTTCAAATAACACAGTTTAACAAAGACCAAGATTCTTGTAATTTAATGAAATTTACTTTAACGAAAATATCTTGTCGAGATCAACATTCGTTCGACTCAGTTCACCATAGACTTGGTAATGAAGATCTTTTAGACGCCCCCTTCTTGTTATTGCTGTTCGATTGCGACACGCGACCGGACAACACCCGGATCAGTCCTGTATTATCGGCCGAGAAGCGCTACAGAAACGTCCCGGACTTGCACCGCAAGGACGCAGGGCGACCGCGTCGACGAGCGCGATACCATCGAAGCCCCCCCCCCCCCATTACCCTCGGCCGCCTCGTCGTCGCCTCGCGGCGCGCGAATCGCGCCCATTACTCAGCCATTCAGCGGGATGCGTATATATATATATATATATATATATATATATCACGCAATCATACGTCGCACAAAGGCCTTTCATTTGCAAGCGCGGCCACAGGAGCAGAGAGAGAGAGGGAGAGAGAGAGAGAGAGAGAGAGGGCGGAAAGGCCCGCTCGCCCGCGCCGACGATATTAATTGCCGCGGCTCGTTATCCTCCCCCTCCCCCGACCCCGAACCCTTCGCCACCAACACTATACTTCCCGAAACCCGGGCGCGGCGCGCTCCCGGGGAATGCCAGCGCTCCCCCGTCTCTCGCTCTGGGGGGGGGGGGGAGGGATGTTGAGCAGGCAGCAGAGGAGAGGGACTGAGAGGGTTATAGTCTCCGCGCGTCGGCTGGATCCACGAGCGACGGGCGACAGCGCGCATATTACGTATTCCGAGCTCGCGTGCTTCGGCAGCCGTGCTGCTGCCTCTGCTGCTGCTGCTGCTGAGCGCCAGCCTCTGTCTATACTATGCGAGGATCTCACACACGCACGCACACACACACACACACACACGCGCGCGCGCGCACGCGCGTATATATATATGTATACAATCCCACCCTGGAAAGTTGGCCGGGCATGCCGGATTAGCCCCACGGCTGTCGTCGTGCCCCCGTCCCCTCCCGCACCGCCGCTCCTATGCGCTTTCCTTGTTGTTATGCAAGCTGAGAGTGAGAGAGAGAGAGAGAGAGAGAGAGAGAGAGAGAGAGAATGGGGACAACGACGCAAGGCGGACGGCGGCGACGGCCGCGACGTTTTTTCGTTTTTGCGTGCACGGGTGGAACTTTTGTACCCACGACGCCCTGCGTCGCCCATGCACGACTGCCTCTCGGGGCGCGCGAGGATGGATGCTCGGGTCGCGCGGTACGTCACGTTTGACGGTACGCGAGCCTCATCGGGGATGAGGCGGGAATTTTAATTTAGCTGCGTATAGCTTCTCTCTCTCTCTCTCTCTCTCTCTCTCTCTCTCTCTCTCTCTCTGACGAAATTTTCCGTATCGTCCGAGAAATCGCTGTGTTTTCATTGATTTTTCGTTTTTGCTGGATTTATGAATGCTCCTGGCGTGATTTGCTGCAAGATCCTAATATGGTAATAAGGCAGATGGGGCCTGATAAGACAATTCGTCCAAGATAATCGGGGTTTTTGATGGCAGTTCGAAGGTCATCAGTAGCATAATTAGAGGGCGAGATTTTCATCAATAAAATCGAAGAATAAGGCTAATTCCGTATAGTTCTTCACACCTACTCAAGTCTTCATTATCTTCGATAAACTCAGCCACATAAATAATTCGTAAAACGAGCAATAATTCGCTACCCCTTGAGATCATACGGTTAATCGAACAGAATAGCATGTTACTTAAAAAATTATACGAAAGTAAAAAGCAAAAAAACATTTCATTCTCTATATATCGTATTTTATGAAGCTTGAACCTATAATACAGAAAGAAAAACTTGAAAATCATTAAAACCTAGCGCGATATTGAAATTGTCGATCAGATTAGCCTATGTATACATCGCCTTTCGAACTACTGAAAAGAAAACAACAAAATTATCAGTGATAAATTTACAATTTTTGACTCGAATAATCTTTATTTAATCTTCAATAAAGACAAAAAAAGATCGATTATTCATCAAAATTTCGCATGATTAAGAATCCTTTTTGAATCATCAACTGTCGATATTCTCCTATATTAGATAAATTCTGAACAATGAATTTTACTGAGGTAACGATCGTAATACACAATATGTTAAAATCAAATTGTTGCGATCCATAATACATAGTAGATCTAAAGATACGGACGCGCCGATGCCATGCGGACCTCCGACGATTACAAAGAGACGAAAGCCACTATTTATTTAACTATATTTTGGATAAAACGATTTTCAGAATGTAAACTGCGATTATGATTCGGTTCGCTCCATTTCTTGACTCCCTCAAGGAAATCTGGAACAGTTCGTTTCGCGACCGAGAGTAACAGCGTTCGTGGTTCGCGGCGAAAATTTACGCGATTCAATTTCGTTAGATTTCAACCAAAAAGAATACGAGTTATAATTAAATTATAAAATATGTAACGTGCGGTAGTTTGCGATTCCAAATTTGTAATAGGATAGTTTCCTCGTTGGGACTGCGATAGTTTTCGTTGGTGGATTTGGATATTAATGAATTACAGTAAAAATGTAGAGAAAACTGATAAATACGCATTTTTATTGCAACCAATTTCTAATACATATCTTCGAGTGTCGTTCATTAGTCAGTAATCATCACAACCACATTATCTGTATGCTGCATTTGTACAAGAAATCGGAAGACAATCCAGCGCGCAAGAGACGCGAAAGATATATAGTATTATAATGCACTCCATAGCCGAGACTTTCGCGTAATTCAAGTTCATTGTCTCGTAAATCGTATCCTATAATACGCGCAAATATATAGTTAATAACGCAACCACATTACCTATTTACGCGTACAATATTCTTACACCGAGGCTATGGAATTTTTGTTTTGACACACCGACGCGGCGTATATACAAAACGCGCCCGAAACGGTTTATTCATGGAAATAAATTCATGTCCCGACTCGCGGCCCGCGGAGCATGATTGAACGGGTCCCGTGTGTATTCCTGTGGTATATATATATATATATATATATATATATATATATATATATCTACCCCGAATATAATATATAATATATATAGTACAAGCGCTGAGACATTCGAACGAATTAGTCTGAGCGCTTGATGCGTGCGTATCAAAAGCGGCGATTCGGGCGCGTGAACGAGAGCGAACGAGAATTAGAAAAATTTATCCCTGTATATATGTGTATGCGTGTGTGTGTGTGTGTGTGCGCGCGCGTGTGTACACGGATGCGTCTCGTTCTGAAAAATCGACTCTTCGACGAAACGCGTCAAGCTGTCGGTGTCATTATGCGCGCCGGAGCGAGAGAGAGAGAGAGAGAGAGAGAAAGACGGACAGAGGGAGGTAGAGAAAAGGCGAGGCTCGCTTGAGAAATGTGCGCCCATGCTCGTGCTAGCGGGCTAGGGGATAGGGGTGGGGGTGGAGGGAGCTGCAGCAACCCCGCGCGGACCAGCCCAACTCTCCGAAGCGCGGCGCACGCGGAATCGTTAGAGAGTCGAGGAAGAAAGAGATGGAAAAAAGCGAGCCCCGTCAAAGATCGCCTCTATCTCGCCCTCCATCCCCCCTGCCTCCACCCCCCTTCTCTCTCTCTCTCTCTCTCTCTCTTCCTCTCGCCTTTGAATTGAACGATCCTCGACAGCTCGTCCGTGGGATTCAAAATGGGCTCCATCAGCGCGAACGGAAAATGGAGGGCGACCCGCGGGGTCCACGAGGCTGAGTCAAAAGCAGCTGGGCGACCCCGCGCACACACGTATAGACACACGAATCGGGGCGAGAGAAAGAAGACAGAGGGAGGGGGGATAGAGAGTGTGAGAGAGACAGAGAGAGAGAGGGAGGAAAAAAACCGATCGCTCTGACGTTTGATGGATCGGGGTAAAGGAGATGGGAGAGAAAGAGAGAGGGAACGAGAGCGAGCGAAAGAAAGAGGACGGGATCGGGGGATGGGTATATATATATATATATATATATATATATATATATATATATATATACGTACACGAGGGAGATTGAAGGCAGGAGAGGGGGGGGAGAGGGCTGAAGACTTTTCGTTCTCACTCGAAGATGCGCGCCCGCCGCTTTTTCCACGCGGGCGCGAGTATTCGAACGAGGAGAACGCGGGGGCGAATGCGTTTCGCCTATCTCTCGCGCAGCCACCCGCCTCCTTGGCGAGCCAGCGTCTCTAGTCCTATATATATATATATATATATATATATATATGTACAATCTATATGTATGTATATCTGTATATGTACCGCCAACCCCGAGAACAAAGACATCAACTTGATGGATGCGCGCCACCGCCGCCGACTCGACCGTCTATAAGACTGCGCTCATCGCCAGACGAAACACTTCCCTTGTTTTTCCAGAGAGGCGACTAAGCATTATCTTTTGTCTACCTCCGGGTCCGCCCCCCCCCAAACCCCTTCCCCCACCACCGCGCTTTTTCGACGTGCCGCGTCTCTTTCTTTTTCTCAAAGCGCGCTCGTCTATATATATATATATATATATATATATATATATATATATATATATATATATATAAGCGCTCTCGTTTCCGGGGTCTGATCCCAGGTTTTTAGCTGGCGCTCGCTCTCAAACTTTTGATGCTTCTTCGGCAACGAATTTTTTTTTTTTTTCTATAACTTTCAAGATGGAGCATCCGAGTACTAGGACAGTGGCAAAAAAAAAAATAAAATAAAAATTATCATCCTTAGCGATCCTGCGAATTGTAAAATAATGAGCAATATTGTTTACATCGATGATTGATTACACAAACGGATCGAAATTGGAGGCATTTACGTTTCAGTAACATAATGCGCCATGGTCGCCGAAGTCGTTATATAGCAATCCTAAATGATGCCGCATCGTTTCTGCTTTCCGTACAAATCATCACGACCTTGGATGTTCAGCAAGAAGCACAAAGAATCCATTTCTTACTGAAAACCATGTGTATATAAATAATAATATCATAATAAAAAAAAATCTATTATTCCTTTAACGATGACGTTCGTTAATTACTTAAACATTGGACGGCCGGTTATAGGTTTCACTTTTCCTTTATCTTTGCATTTATACTCGAACGACTTGACTCATTCGCGCCCGAGTTCAGCACCCTTTCATTTACACGCATGCTCCCCACTCTTTGATTTGATTTAATAACAATTACAGTTACCGGGATATGGTTAGTTAAGATGGCGGAGGGGGCAGTCAGATCATTCTTTGCCAATCATATAATTCTCTCAGAGTAATTACAGTTATATCAATTTTTATATTTCTTTATTCTTTAGGTATCGTTATAGAGAAGAGCAGTATGGCTGTCATTAAAATAGGACAGTTAAACCAATGACGGTATCTATAAGTTTGTTAATAAACAGTGGACACGAGAATATAGAAATTTTTAATTTTTTCCGTACTTTGCATTCGAAGGCAAGGCAGTTCTATGTGAAAATCTCCTTAATTCATTTACTGAACGAATGGATATACATCTTAACCACGGAACAGGAATATAATACCGACAAGATGGCGCTACTAGTACAGTCGAAGGGATCACTCGGTGAGAACATAAAAAATATCCATCTGACCCGAATTACCACATAAAGAATTTCAAGAATTTATATTCTTCACCGAAAAATCACAATGCCTGGAATTACAATATTTTTATATCAGCCATTAATCTATTAAAGAGCAACGAATGAGCAATATTATTTTTATAAACTCTATTAAATGTATAATGATTATACAATGATACAAATCGATTTTTGTATAAAATGGAAAGGAACGACGAAGATTGGGAAATCGACTACGACACTATACTCGTTCGCGTCTCGTGCAATATTTTATTCTCATCGAATCGTCTAGATAAATTTTTATCTGAGGAACTGTATAATTCTGAATGAATATGTATATATGTATATATATACATAAGGGAAGACAAACAATTATTTTTCAATCAGCAAAATGAAATAATTCACGTGCTTATTCATAATTATCTTACGCCAGCGGGGATAAAATTATAAAATAACTAGTATCCCCCGTCGCGGCTTCGATCGAGATAATAATTTAACCGATTTATTAAACAGTTCAACGATATCTATGCGAAAATGTTGAAATCAATATTCCTGTCGATAATTTTACCAATCGTCGCTTTCGTATAAAAAGTTGCTATCTCAGCGTTCGCTTCAAAAAGTGATTATCTCGGAATTCACCTGAAAAAGTTGCTATTTCGCAGACCGTTCATGTTTTTTTGCTCCACTTTAAGTGGGCGCCGCGAACTGACGGTTCGCGGTATTTAATTTAAATTATAATAGATGCATACATCTCACATATGGCCTCTGCGGATAGTTTGATGTTCGGATGATAGATTACGAAACTGTCGGCAGAGGTCGTCCCAAAACACCTCGACATCGTAGTCTACCGCTCGAATACGAAACTACCATTTTGTCCCGTAGAAACATGCTACATATATATATATATATATGTGTGTGTGTGTGTGTGTGTGTGTATGTATAATTATGTAATTGTTGGTAAAGCAACTTTTTTTTACCCCATCTTTTGTTCTGTTAAATTGAAAAAAAATATAGCGTATGTTCTTGCGAAGATGATATAGAATATAGATTTCAAATTTGAATGAAATCGGTACAGTAGTTTTTTGTTTAACCTGTAAAAACGAAAAAACACTTTGTCTTTATAAATTATTATGATTTTTCTAGGAATATTGTAATGATTACATTGATATTACATATATTTATATACATATGTCGTTGTTGCGCATATCGCAAAAATGAAATAAACAAACTATATCCGCTTGTCCAAGCAATCGAAGAATCATGAAAATCCAGTCAGTCGGGACTTATAAACTCGATATCTTAAAAGAGGTAGGTTGGAGCTGCGCGATTGGTTTTCCGAGCGGATCGTCAGGCGAAACTCGACCAACTGTTAGTTAGCATGATCGCTTTACGTTTCCTTTTTCCCAACCCTTGCTCGATAGGATTTGAGAAACGAATCAGGCTATTGGAAAGTATGACTGAAGACGAGGTTTATTCAGTGATCGTGAAAAATATCCCTGTAGAAGTAACGAATTTTCAGTTACCGTTTGTCTTTCACTTGCATCAAAACGAGCAGGAGGTAGCAGAGCCGACGCTAATACAGACGGGTTCCACCGTAAACACGATCAAACGCACTAGTTGCAAGCGAAGTATTTCTCAATGAATCGTGAGTTATTGAATGACGCTGCTGCTTAATTTTGAGCTACCGTATGTGCAGATTTTTGACAGACAATTATCTCGTTGTCTGAAGAATATCGACATTAAATAGTAGAAGATCTGTCGTAAAAAGAAATTTTTTAATAAAAACTTTATATACCATTCATTAAGTAACGTAATAATGAATAAATAAATAAACAAATAAGTAAATATATATATATATACATTCTTCTATATACACTTTACTTCATATCCTAAAACAAGATATTTTTTTTTTAATATTATCGATGAATTTTAATTTTACTCCGATACGCACTCAATCAAATTCCGTAAACTTTGTGTCTCCAGGAAAACTAACATAATTCATGACTTATAGCGATGAAAAATTGTTTTTATGACTGATTTTTTATGATAAGAAATATCATTATTCGTCAACTTAACGACGAAAATTAGATAATTTTTACTTCGTCGGATTAGTTTTCCTTATCAAATGTTCGGATCCAGAAGGGAAATAATCTAATCTGATCCTAGTTCCGATTTTTCCCAGTTTAAATGGCATTTTATATAGGAAACGAGCTTAGTTTTTGGTAGGTATAACAAGTTAGAAACTAGACCGAATCTAGTCAGAAAGACTTTTAAGACGATTTTTCTTTAAAATTAAAGCGATTTATAAATTATTCTAATTCTGTTTCCTCGATCAAGTGAATAATTTTTTGACTCTTTAATATTTATTTATTTAAAATAAAAAATATATTTGCGTATTTAGGTGACGCATACCATTTAATTAGAATTGATAAATTATTTTCTATATGTATTATTACGTATTACGATTTACAATTAACAATTAATAATTATTAAAATATTTTTTATACGATAATTATTGTAAATTTTAATGTTAAGCACCTCTGTTGAACGTATAAATTATTTTATTTCGATCAAAAAAATTCCGACGATTCGCAAGCTAACGCATTATGCACTATGCTAAAACGCGATATGGAATTACTATACTATATTTTGCATATGACCGTAAAGCACTTAAGATAATATAATAATTTTATAAACACAAGATAAAACATACATAGTAAATCAATTTTTTAAATTCTTTCCCATGTTGGAAAGATCTGCGGGTGTTTATATATAAATAAATAAATAAATAAATAGATATATATATATATATATATATATATATATATATAAAGTCTATATATTTAAATAAATGAATTATATACATATATATGCATACACACGTGCGCGCACACGCACATACACACATATTCATTTATAAAAAAAAATATATGTATATGTGTGTGTAGATATATCTAATTTTTGTACTCATAAGGTCTTGACTAGAGAAGACATCGTTCTTTCCAATATTAGAAAAAGGTGAGGAAATCTAACTAGAATCAAAATAGAAAGCCTAACCATTTCCTTAATTCTCCTACTTGACAAATTCCACCTAGAACAAAGCCATTCTTTCCTAAATAGGGAGAAGTTAAGGAAATCTGACTAGATCCAAGATAGAAAGCCTAATCATTTGCTTAAGTTTCTACTTGTAAAATTTTATCTAGTGAAAACACGTATTTCTTTCTAACATCAATAAAAGATAAGCAGATCTGTATAAAGTTGAGAAAGTAATAATTAATATAAGACGATTATTAGATGATCGTAGGGAAATCTACCTCGGATCTGGCAAGTATTACCTACATGAGGAAATCATCAGTAATACTGACTAGGATCTAGCCCAAACTAAGGATATGCCGAGTAGATTTCTGCACGTGTCTTGATATTCTACGCTGTCCCCTATACGTGTAACTTTAGTCGGTCATTTTCCATGCATCAAAACCACATTAAGTTCTAAAGCATTATCGTTTCATCGTTAAAATTACGAGTCGCCACAGTCCTCTGGCCTGAAAAATGCGGATCTTGGCCGTACGGAAAGTAATCGAAACGATACTGGACATTTTATCGGAATCCGGATAATGTACCGCGTCGTATTTGCAAATGGCAAACAAAAACAAAAAAGATATCAATACGCGATTTATCTTGTCGAGTCGCGGTATATATTAGATATACAAATCGGACAATTCGAGGGCAAAACTGCTCGTTAAACAATCGTTTACACGCGGCGGCCGCACGTGTGCGCGCCGTATCGCAACCCCCTGGATAATAGCGAGTAGAGCCCGCGTCACGGACAGCGGACGGACCGACGTAATTTCCAGAGAGCAGCAGAAGTCGTCGTGGGGGGCGAGAAGAGAGCGAGAGAGAGAGAGAGAGAGAGAGCTCCGAAACCGATCGGGCTATTAATCGAGGCATCGGCTTCCTTATATTAAGCAGCGATGTTATCCAATCGTACAGGCGGGCCATTAGTGCCCCGCCCCTCTGCTGTTTTTGTCCCCCGCTCCGTGTCCTCTCCCCCTCTTCACTTCTGGACGAGCGATGACACGCGCGCACGAATCGATCACAAGATCGCACGGGAATTAATAAATAAATAAATATACGCGTATTAGATGTAGAAGCCGATCGAATCTAGGCCGTCTGCAACCACTATATATATATATATATATATATATATATATATATATATATATAGTGGTTGTGTCGTATACGCAACCCGCGCGGCTGCAGAAGACAACGAAATTCGGCGGGGTTCACGGTGAGAGCTGTGCGGCTGTTGGGCGAATGGGGTGAGAAGGCGCGCGCACTCGTCGGAGTCGGTTTAATGCGGCTGCGGACGCGCGCGCAGGCGCGACGGCAGCGACGGGGCCCGGCGCACCGGCTATGAGTAATATTGCGGGGCATTTCCAACAGCTCGCGCCCCCTCGTCCCCGCGAGAGAATGAGAGAGAGAGAGAGAGAGAGAGAGAGAGCAGGGCAGAACTGGAACCGAGGTGAATGAGATTGGGGGTGTACATGGGAGAGAGAGAGAGAGAGAGAGAGAGAGAGAGAGAAAGTCCAAGCGAGCACGGAGGGAGGAGCGCCGATCCATCAGCGTCCCTCCACCCTCGCCTTTCCGCCACTCTCATTTTTCTCCGCGTTCCGCGCTCCATCATTCCGCGTCACATCCGCCCTCTTTCATCCCTCTTTCTCCTTCACTCTCTCTCTCTCTCTCTCTCTCTCTCTTTTCCACTTGCTCTCTCCGCGAGAGTTAGCTCCAACCCCCGGTGCGGCTGCTTTTCCTCCCTTGGCGCGAGGGTGTCTCTCTCTCTCTCTCTCTCTCTCTCTCTCTCTTTCTCTCCCAGGAGAAAGAGAAAAAGACGAAGCACTGCTGATTGCACTTTTCGAATTCATCACGTCGAATCCGATTCGGAGAGCGTAATTATACCCGATCCTGGCGTTCGAGCTCGCCGCTCCCCTCTCGCCCCATGCAAAAGTGCTCCAGTGTATATATATATATATATATATATATATATATATATATATATATATATATATATATAGAATAGAGGAATGATCGAATTTCTTTCAAATGGCAAAGATCGTGATGGAAGTCAGCTTCCGCTGTGCTTCTGACGAAAGAAAATGAGCGAGTGGAGGAGTGGGAGGGTGGGACTTTTCCCAGTCTCTATAGATGTATTTAATGAGATATTTATTTTGGAAATTTTGCTTTTTTATTTTTGCGGAATTCTTATTGAAATAGTTTGATATTGAGGCTAGAACCAACAATACGGCATTATATATTAGTTATCTGTACGATATTACAGTCTCGAACTTCGACAGAATTAAAAAAAAAAAAAAAAAAAAAAAAAAAATCCGTTTAATCCGCAAAATTTCCAACGTATTGCGTAACAAGGACTAATAATTTGCTTTTATATCTATACCACAAAAATTAAGGCCTCGAATACGAAAAATAATGAGATAACTCGGATCTGCTCGTATTCCTCTTTTTCTCCAACACAGTCTATTTGAAATTTTATTAAATACGTTGGTTCAACTTTGAGTCAGATATGTTTTTTCATTCTTACCCTCAAACGAAACGAACGAGACCTCAATAGTCTGTTGGCCAAAACGTAACATTTATAAAATAAAAAAATAAGTTATGTGATAAACATTAACTCTGGTATGCTCTGGTTAAAAAAAAATTATTAAATTAAGCTTAGCTAATTAACAAAAAATCTACAGTTTTAAAAAAATATCGATAATTTCTATTCCAAAAGAATAACATTATTTTTTCTGAACCTTCTTTTAATTCAATGAATAAGATAATTTACAATGTAAATTTTGTGTTGATAGCAAGTACAGTTATTATGTACGTAATCTCAAAGAAAAATAATGACATCGCTATGAAAACGATTTTAAAAATTAGACAGAATAGAAAAATGCAACTTTCCGTTAATTACACACAGTGATAATTCGACAGGCATTCGACAGCGCGTTGTAAGCCCGATGCCTATAAATCTGCCAAACTTGATATCGACACGGTTCGCAAATTTATATTTTATCATCATTGTATACGAAAATTCCAATTCTTCCATGAAATTTGAAGATGAAAAAAATGCATTCTTCCAGATCCGAGGAATACAGAAATTTTTCACTCGCGGCGACGTAACATTATCATTCCCCGTTCGCGTGGAGCTATATTTGTACTATAACAATGTAAAATTATATAACAATAATTGTGCGCGCGCTAGGCGCCGAAACGCCAATCCAGCGTGTCGGAACGAGATAAGATTTCGGCTCTAATGGCCGTCGGGGGGGACGGGAATTGATCGTCCACGGGCCGGTTGAGATATTTTAACGAACTCCCGGCCGATCCGAGGGCAGCGATAATGCAAGCGTGGATTTTGCCTTTTTCGCCGCGCCTGCCCATTACGCGGCGCGACCGTCGCGGATCTCGCGAGGGGGGGGGTGGCGCGCGGCGCTCGCGGGGACCCGTCGCCGAGGCGCGTCCATCGAGGTCCATTTGTTTTAATTAAGGGTGTCGGGCTGCGCGCGAATAACGAGGACGATCGCCCGCCCCGATCGCGTAAATACGCGAGCGCGACGTCGGGGACGTTTGTTTTTTTTTCGTTTCGCTTTTGTTTTTGGTTTTTTTTTTGTTTTTTTTTTTTTTTTTTTTTTTTTTTTTTGTTTACCACCCCGCGCGGCGTAACGAATGTGGGCGAGAGGGAGGCAGCGGCCCCGGGGCGATAGAAATCGAGGGGAGAAGAAGGCGGTCGCGGGTCCAGGTGGACTTCGTTTTTTCATCCTCTTACGAACCTGCCCGCGCTAAGTTGTCCTCTACTCCGCTGTCTCGCCTCCCTTCTGCCGCCTGCTTTCTCTCTCTCTCTCTCTCTCTCTCTCTCCCGCTCCCCGTTACACAGGACCGAGCTGCCCTCCGCGGCCGTTCATTTGCTTTCGAGTTTAATTAGCTCGACATCACCTGTAACGACGGGCAATTAAATTAATAAGCGCGGGCATCCGTTAGCATTCAGGAATAACGAATGTCGCCATTTGTCTGCCCCCGATCTCTCTCTCTCTCTCTCTCTCTCTCTCTCTCTATGTTGGCTACCGGCTTCGACGGCGCGCGCGCCCCAGCGCGACGCGCGTGCACGCAATTTCTGCGGAGAGAGATTCGCGCTTCTCGCTTTTCTTTTCACTCCACCTCGCCGCTGTCGTTCGTTTACTTATATGCTTTATTTCTTTCGTACCTTCTTTCATGCTTTCTTGCTTTCTTTCGTTTGTTTTTGGGCGACACGAGAGCCGAGAAGGCCGTGCGCGTTTATTATATATATATATATATATATATATATATATATATATATATATATATATATATATCTGCGACCGAGATTATCTTCTTCGCGTATTGGCAGTCGGCGCGCATTGGCACGATGGAGCTGCTTAGAGACTGTCCCGGCGCTCCCTCTCGATCGTCGATAAATTAATTCGCGTATTCGCGAATTTAATTTATGTCTACAATTTTAGAGTGCGCGGGAACAATATATATATATATATATATATATATATATATATATATATATATTCTTTAATTAACTCAGGACCAGCGTGTGATTAACGCATCGGGGCATCATGTGTGTGGGACTGCTATTTGCGCGGATGCCAGTTATATACGCGAGCGGTAACTAACGGGGGACGAGTTTCGGCGAGAAAAGAACCTTGTTCCTTACGCGAAATCTCTCCATCTTTGCCGATTTCTCTTTCTCTCTCGCTCTCTCTCTCTCTCTCTCTCTCTCTCTCTCTTTCTCTCTTTTTCTCTCTTTCTGCCCAATCAACCTGAAACTTCAAACGTAGCGCACCATTGGAATAAGCTAAATTTCATGGTCTTAGGAAATGGCATCACATTACTCCTCAGCCGTATGGAATTTTAAGTTGCTAAAAGTAAAATCTCCTAGAAAATTCATTGCCGGACATATGAGCTACGAAATATTATCACGAGGTATTGAACCATATATCTCGCCGCTTTTTACATAGGCAATAATTGCTAGACCGGTATGAGCGGAGATACAGCCTCCTTTATGTAGCCCTAAGTATAGAATTTTCTACTTATATATCCATGAAACGCCCTCCAGTGCTAATGAAGAAACGGGAAGTCTATTTCATCGTTCGAATGTGAATTATTTTGTGTATCTAGAAAGGAATGAATCTTCTTCTGAATTTTGCATGATTATAATAATAATCTACAACCCTGAACATGAAATCTAATTTTAATATAATATTGGTTATTTATCTTTATCTCAAAACATATATTTTATGATAGCCCATATTGAACTTACGGGTATATACATACATTATCAATTGCAATCGCTACCTGTTTAATAAATTATTAATCACTGTTATATAAATAAACAAATAAATATATATATATATATATATATATATATATATATATCCTATTACTTTGTATTTTTCTATAAAGTTTTTGTCAACGTAGTAAATAAAATTATTACACAGGAAATAAAATTATTAATCAAAATCAATCGGTGTACCCTGTAGTTTTGTAGAATCTCCATGTTTCAATTTTAATGCAGTAGTTACTTGTAATATTTTTCAATCGTTCTGGAACGTGTTCGACGTCATTCCCAAGCGAAACCAAATAAGACTATAAAAATACCATCGCACAATTCATCCTTTTTTAACTTTGATCTTAGAGAAGCTTAACTTCAATAATTTTGTCGAGTTTGTTGAGTCTACCGGATTACTAATCGAGACGGAGTTTGGCTTTCGTTATGGTAAACATATTGCAATTATTCTGCTAAATTTTGTTGATAATTAACTAATGTTATTGGTTGATTTGGTAAGCTATCCTTCTCATGAAAACTGGGCTGTAAGACTGGCTGTAATGGATGTCATTCTTCTTTTATCCCACTTAATCCAATTAATTCCTCACTATTATCTTTTCCGTCGAATACTGTTCTCAATTTCTGATAATGATGTCAGGCAATGACATGATTCACCAATTAAGTTTTTTTTATAATACTGATCACCCGCATTAATAATATGTATTCTTCTCTTTTGGTATTGTCGAGCAACCTAAATATTATGCGTGACTTCGATATCTAAATAACATTTTTTTCCCTACCTATCTAATACCAACGCTATCGTTTTTAACTCTACTTTTTCTGTACATCAATTTTAAATTGAATGACAAAGACAAACGGATACTGAGTTATTCTTGATCAAAGTCGATCTTTGAAATATATTACTACTATCTGAATTTCGTGTTATATTTCAAACAACCTTCCCACCAAAGTAATGCCTTATAGTCTTAGTTCTTTTTCCAATGCTGAATTTTGGTTCTCCTAACTTGATTAAGCTCTCAGCTGTACTTCATATTCAATTTGATATTCAAGAATCTAAGTGTTTCGCTTATGAGGATTCTTCACATGAGCATTCGTTCAATAAATGCTACTGATAGTAAATCTACGAAAAATTACTACCGATAGTCTAAAAGAGAAAAAACAAAAAAAACTATTTTGATTTGATCGCAGCGTTTTTCCTTAATTGGCCCTGATGGATCGATGTGCTGCTAATTCAAGATTTTGTAAGTGAAGAATATCGTGCACTTTTAATTTCATCAAGTTGGAAAAATTAGTTGCCATATCCATCTTTGGAGGCATCCAGGTTTGTATTTCAGCAATTTCTCGATAAATTGGACTTTAAATTTACTAAATAAAAAAGACTCTTCCTTGGTTCGTTGACAGTTACTAAACGTGGACCTTTTTTTGCTCGATTTTGTTCAGCAAGGTTAATTTAAAATACAGTTTTTTTTTCACAAAGTCACGTGACAACTAAAAATTCAATTAGTTAGCACTGAAAATACAGTTTCAGTGTGAAATTTAATTTATTTAATACATCTATGTGTATACACTATATACACGCATGCTAGATTTATTTACAACATTTTTCTATCACTGCGCTTCTGTTAGTTACTCGTTCTTTTTTCAGTTTAATTCCAATAATTTATCTTATTCTTACTTCGTCAATCAACCGTTATATAAGTTTTTTTATGCATGTATACACGAAAGTCGGGCCATATTGCTACTGACGAAAAAAAAAAAAAATGTGTCATTAATCCTTGTAGTCTCGATAAACATATATTTCCATCTATCTGTCCTTCTCTCGACAACGTCCAGGAAATTGGCTCTGCTACAAGAGCAAAATTGCAACCCGCCGACGATAAGACATCCGCGTACTTACGCGCGGAGGCTACACTCGACTACAATGTTGCGCCCCGAGCCCGAGTATTTATAATATATAAAATTTCGATCGAACAACGCGCGCGCGCGCGTGTGTGTCTCGTTATTACAAATTTTCTATCGGCCGTAAGCGCTTATTTTCCCACCCGCGCGTAACGAGCCCGTTCGTTGTACCTCGTTAAAAAGCGCCACGAAGTCTTTCTCTCCCTCTCTCTCTCTCTCTCTCTCTCTCTCTCTCTCTCTCTCTCTCTCTCTCTCTCTCTTCACTCTCTCAAACCTATATATCGAGGGACAAGCGACAGCGAAATATTTACCGATTACACGACGGCGAGCCTCGCGTTCGTCGCAAAAACAGGAGCCTTCTCTCTCTCTCTCTCTCTCTCTCTCTCTCTCTCTCTCTCTCTCTCTCTCTCACCGATAAATATTATGCCCGTGCACCCATTACCGAGCGGCGAACTTCGTCAAATTAACGTCGAACGCTCGCTGCCGAGGGTACAACAAGAAGATAGACGTAACCCTTATTTGTAAGAAGAGAAATGAAAAAAAAAAAAAAAAAATTAACCTCTATCATAAGTCGCGACAAAAAGCGCGTATACGCGCGTATATAATCACCTTTTGAAATAGGAGGTAATTTTTCCCGCACGGAGCGCAGCGGCGCGCGCGCATTGTTCGCGCGGCCGACAGCAGCAGCGGCAGCAACAGCAACACGGGAACTCGGTCGTTACGACGGGTTTAATATAAATGTGTGTGTGTGTGTAGAATATGCCATAACCACGGGTACGGGGCAATATCCGCAATATTTCACCAGGCATAATCAGTGTCTTATATATAGAGGCCGAGCGCATTACAGGGGGATATATGTGTGCTGTACATTCACTACTGCCGCGACGCGCGCGCGCGCGCGCTTTCTTTCTTATATACTCCAAAAGCTGCGCATACGGCAGGGCACCGCGTCGAAAAAAAATCCCAGTCCTGGCCACTTGGTATAATGTAACGAAAGCGAACGATGAAGAGAGTCAGGGAGAAAGAGAGAGAGAGAGAAAGAGGGATGGAGGGAGGAAGCGAGAGAGGCAATTGCTCTTTTCTCGCCAAGAGAGCTACCTGATGCACTTAGCTCCGCCATACGGTAATCATCGTCGTCATCATCATTATCGCCGCGCTGCAGCGGCAGCTCTCCCAACCTATCTCGCGTCCTTCCCTGTCCTCCGTTCACATCTCTCTTATGCACACACCTATATGCACACGCAAGCACACACGTACACACTGTATTTAGCTTTTGCTCGCACTCCTTCTCATCGCGTACCCGTATAGTAGTAACACCGGGATAAGACACACACACGCGCGCGTGTACAAACATTTATCGAGAAGCATATACACGCGACAGAGAGACACAGAGAGAGAGAGAGAGAGAGAGGAGAGAGAGAGAGAGAGAGAGAGAGGAGAGAGAGGAGAGAGGAAAGCGGTAGCAAGTGCTTTACATCACAAGCCATATACCTAACTCTTTGACGAGGGGGAAAGGGAAGTTAGAACTATATATATATATATATATATATATATATGAATATTATATGTATTAATATATCATAAATTGGTGGTATACCAAGAATTTAGCGAATGAAATAGCGTCCCGAGGTATCCAAACTATCAACTCATATTCAAATATAAATATATATATATATATATTATATATATATATTTATACATATATATATATATATAGGTCCTTGCCGCCTGCTTTGAACAGAGATTCATAACCCTTCGAAATTATATATCCCGCGCAGCCAATTTACAAGTTTCCTTTTAGCGCCTTCAGTCTCTGTAAGAGAAGAACAAGTTTGCGCATTGGCAAATCTTTATGTACGAATAATATTCTCATACTTTCGACTGAATTATTCCTAGAAATGTCGTGAAATATTTCTGTTATTGCATGGATATATATATATATATATATATATATATATATATATATATATGCGTATAAAAGGTTACGCAATAAATTACTCCTCGGTATGCAATGAATATCGATATAAGGAATTGTACAGAACTAAATGAAAATCGAATAAATCAATCGAATAAATAAATCGATTGAAATGCGCAATTTATCAAATTGTGCTTACACATTGTCAGTTCTCATAGGAACCCTATAGTCATTTTACAATATTTTACTAGCGACCTAAATAATTTCTAAAGTTCTCTTTGCTGTTTAACATGCATATTAATAATCTTTTAGGAAAATACTACTTCTACTGTATATATATATATATATATATATATATATATATATATATATGTATATATTTACTGGGGTTTTAGTATATCTTTTGATTTAATGATTAGAAATTTCGATTCAAAAATTTTTATCTTCAATAAACCATTTGAAATTTGAAACTTTCACCTTTCCATGAAATCCTAGCCTACACAAAAATTCTAACTATTAATATAATAATTTAAATATATTAAAATAATAATTTTTAGCTAATGGTCAAAGGTATAACATATCGATGCTTCAATAAATTTTGTAATGACATTTTATGAATTCTTGTTTGGATTTTCTTTTATCAAAATTTATGTACACATTATCATTCAAAGCAGTCACAAAACTATTTACGAACCAGTGATTTGATTTTGCCAAACAGATCGTTTTAATTTACTACTAAACGATTTTTACTCAAAAATAAAATCTGGTGTGAAAAAATCCCTTATCCAAGTGCATTGCACAAAATTAGAAATCCCCGCGAGAACCGTGCAATCAATCAGCGACCGATAAAAAAAACGAACAAGCATCTGCTCTTCCTTAAATCGCGTATATTGAAGTAAGGAAAGAGAGAGAGAGAGAGAGAGAGAGAGAGAGAGAGAGAGATGGTGAGATGGTGAGATGGTGAGATCACGAAGGCTACCCTCGATTTACGCGAGATCCAGAGCGCGATGGTGGAGGGGTGAGGAGGGCACGAGAAGGGGAGTCAAGTGGTTACCCAAAATGGCCGGTCGATGCCTCGACCGGTGCGGGGCTCGCGCCAGCATCGCGCCAAGGCGCGGTATAAGCGAGAGCTCCGTAATCAAATACTCATTACCGCGAACCTCTCCCCTTCGATGTTCGAGCGCTCGCGAGACTCGCTGTCCTTCTCTCGATTATCCCGCCCACCACTCCTTCACTCTGTCTCAAAGTATTTTGAACAATGCCATTCGCGTATGAATTGTTCTTTCATTATTCCCGCACGCCCCCTCCATTCGACCAACTTTTGTTCTGCTGCGCTATAAATAAAATCGTTGGATTTTCCGGTTTCATGAAGATGCAATAAATCGAGAAGTTTGCGAAAAATGGTATTATCCGTAAATGTGACATTAGTTAGAAGGGCTCTGTACTTTCTGCATTAAATAAGCCAGTTTCAATTAATAAATACTTATTAAAAGTAAGTAGACTCAATAAAATTTGTAACTGGGTACATATAATGCATCTACCATTGTTGAGGAAAGAAAATTATTCAGAAATATAACTGAGGTCGTGGAAAGGATTGTAATGCCATTACATTTATATTTTATTTTTACAATTGAAATTATTCATCAGAAATTTAAAATTTATACAAAGTTACTAAAGTTTTATAATGTTATTTATAATTACAAAAACTATAAAACTAAGTTTTTCCTTTAAGGAATCCAAAAAACGTTACGACAATTTTCATAGATAAAATAAGCAAATTACATAAAGTCAACATCACTGTTCTGACCAAAGAATTATCTAAATTTTTAATTAAATTAAAAACAAATCTTAAAATTAAGTAAATGTAAAATGGTATCTTTAATAATAATATGTAATAATCGGTGAACATATTATTTGTAATAATATATAATACATTTTATTTACTTCTAGAACATTAGTTATACATACAGGGTGTCTTGAATATGATTTTTCACACCCGCTGATGGGGAACAAGGAGAGGAGGTCGTATACAAAAGTTCTTTGCATTTTGGAACTTGGAACGTTTCAAATGGTTTTTGCGACAGGTGTCAATGTTCATCATCCAATCAGCAAATAAATGTTAATTCTGCCCTCGACCCGGGGGCATGGAAATTGAGAAGACGGGTGTAGACTATGAGTGTAATCTGAAGAATAATGGGAGATACCAGTTAATCGTGTCGACGAGCAGTAGTTATTTAAAAATGCAGATATAGTTATATGAGATCGAACCGTCTAAAGCATAAAAAGCATACTTATTTTCTTGTTAAGTTATCCTCAAATAAGCAGCTAGACTTTTTCCTACCAGGGTCGACAGGCCCCATCCGTTGTTCTTTAGATTATCGTCCTGTTGCCCGCTCACCTTTTCCTCTAATTCCCATCCTAAAGCCAAATTAGCGTTTTCTCATCGGCTGATGAACTTTGGCACGTGCCGCAAAAAATATCCGCAATCTTCCAAAACGCATACAACCTTTGTATACGACTTCCTCTGCTTGTTCCCCATCCGTTAGCGCGAACCATCATACAACTAAAATTTTAATTGAATGTAATATAAGATTCCATTGAACCTATAACTGAAATTTCAATAGATAGAATTGAAAACTGAATAACATGTAATGAAAAATTCGGAACTTATTATCAATCGAGTTACTTGCAGAAATAAATAAAAAACATGAATTATAGTTGATTGAAGAAATTTCAATCAGAAATGTTTCTCGGTCTCGTTTCAATTATGGTTCCCCTCTTTTTCGCAGATTGTTTTCTGCTTCGTAACTGAAGTCGTATTAAATTCTCTCTTTTTGCACTACAGCTCATTTACATCTAAATAAGTAAAAGACGATTAAAAGATTTTTTATATATATAGTCACATTATTTTTAAACTTACATATGCACATATCTCTATGTAAAATCGCTACGAATGTTTTTTATGTTTATTTCTCAGCTCCATTTATGTACAGTCATTAATTATATGTCAATGGTTTGTTTTGTTTAAAAAGAACAGAAACAAACTTCTGTTTCTGCCCACTTTCAAGTGATCTTCCTTCTTCTGGTTCTTTTTTCCGTTATATATATATATATATATATATATATATATATATATATATATATATATATATAAACTATCGACTCTGCCTTAGGCATACCGGGCACGAAACATAGGTAATGACGCTTTTTTGTTCTCCTATTTTCATGCTCGCGCACATTATATTATATATATATATATATATATACAGTTAAAATTTTTATCAAAGGCAACATAGCAGAGAAAGTCAGGGGGGAGGGAGCCGCGCGCATGCAACGCAGTAATCACGATTGCGCGTTCTCGGCAAAAAGATCAGGGTAACAAGGGCCGAGTTGCTGGCGGCGGCGGGGGGAGGGGGTTAAAGGCTGAAAAAGAGATGTCGTGTGCGACCGCCGAGAGAGGTTCGAGATAAGCATCGCGTGTAGTCGTGGAAAGTAGAGAGGATCGATGATCGTGATCTCTCTCTCTCTCTCTCTCTCTCTTTCTTCTCCCATGCTCGCTCTAACGCGTGAACCGTGTACAAAAAATGAAGAAACAAAAAGGTCCACCACCGCGTGCATCCAGGCGAGCGGCATATGCCGAGCAACTCTGCCGATCACTATTCATTTCAGCCCCCCCCCTTTATTCTTTCTTATTTCATAACCTTATTTTAATCTTGCCGCGCGCAATCGTATCGTAATAGAGATTCGATGATAAGGGCGATTTGTTACAGCGAGCGTGCCTCTCGTTTTATGGCGCGATGATTTATTTAGGAAACGCATTTGGTCTTTACTTTTGCCTGCTATGTTCCACTTTATCGCGTATAAACAGTGGATTGCGCGATTTTTTTCTATATTAATCTTGTTTTTAAAAAAATAAATAAATAAAAGTTGTTGATGTTTTAAGAATAGAAAGTGGTTCAGATTTTACAAAATCTTCAACAAAGTCAAATAAAGTAAATCATTTTGACGTATTATAATTTCAAAAATATTTTCAATGTGAAAAAGTTCTGATATTATATGATCCAGATAGTCTGCGTTCTTTTCTTTCTTTTTAATAAGCAGAACAAAGTTTCGTCACTCTGTGAGACATTCGGTACATTACGAATTTGACGTTGAATTTCATAAAATAAAATTTTTCATTTCATGCTCAAGATAAGCACAGCAATAAAATCGCTAATAATAAGCAGATAATTTGATTTTTATTTTGTGAACAAAATGATGTAGTGATGTACACGTATAACTATATGTAAAATTATTACTATTAAATTGTTGGATTTCGGTGTAAATTCTATAATAGATAATTTGAAGCGCGGGGAAAATTCTTGTATGATGTAAGCTAAGTTTCTCGATCTCGGAGTCTGCATTGTCAATTGTTCTAATTAGTTTTCGTGTTCGAATTCGTGAGTTCAAATGTGAAGTCGACATTCAGGTAACGCGAGCGATTGAACGTATGCCAGCGGATAAATAACGGTACATCTGTCAAGTTCGATTTTGAACGAATAAATAGCCGTATAGAAATTCATTCTCGAATCTAACTAGTATCGGGTTAGTTTCCTTATTAAATGTTCGGACCCAGAAGGGAAATCTAATCTGATCCTAGTTGCGATTTGTCCCACTTTTAATAGCATTTTATATAGGGAACGAGCTTAGATTTTGGTAGGTATGACAAGTTAGAAACTAGACAGAATCTAGTCAGAAAGTCTTTTAAGACGATTTTTCTTTAAAATTAAGACGATTTATAAATTATTCTAATTTTATTTCATCGATCAAGGGAATAATCTTTTGACTCTTTAATATTCATTTATTTAAAATAAAAAATATATTTGCGTATTTAGGTAACGCATATCATTTAATTAGAATTTATAAATTATTTTTTATATGCAATACTACGTATGGCGTATTAGGATTTACATTTAACAATTAATAATATATTTTTTTACACTAATTATTGTAAATTTTAATATTAAACACCGTTGAACGTATAAATTATTTTATTTCGATGAAAAAACCTCCGACCTGAGTATCGAACACACGACCCTACGATTCGCAAGCTAACGCATTATTCACTTTGCTAAAACGCAATATGGGATTACTATACTATAGTTTGCATATGACCGTACAAGCACTTAAGATCATATAATAATTTTATAAACACAAGATAAAACATATATAGTAAATCAATTTCTTAAATTCTTTCCCATGTTGGAAAGATCTGTGGGTGTTTATATATATATAGATATATATATATATATATATATATATATATTATATATGGATGTATATATAAAATCTATATATTTAAATAAATGAATGTATATACATATATATGCACACACACGCGCGCGCACACGCACATACACACACATTCATTTATAAAAAAAAAATATATGTATATGTGTGTGTATATATATATAATTTTTGTACTCATAAGGTCTTGACTAGAAAAGACATCGTTCTTTCCAATATTAGAAAAAGGTGAGGAAATCTAACTAGAATCAAAATAGAAAGCCTAACCATTTCCTTAATTCTCTTACTTGACAAATTCCACCTAGAACAACGCCATTCTTTCCTAAATAGGGAGAAGTTAAGGAAATCTGACTAGATCCAAGATAGAAAGCCTAATCATTTGCTTAAGTTTTCTACTTGTAAAATTTTGTCTAGTGAAAACACGTATTTCTTTCTAACATCAATAAAAGATAAGCAGATCTGTATAAAGTCGGGAAAGTAATAATTAATATAAGATGATTATTAGATGATCGAAGGGAAATCTAACTCGGATCTGGCGAGATTTACCTACATGAGGAAATCATCAGTAATACTGACTAGGATCTAGCCCGAATTAGGGATATGCCTTTCTTCGAGACACTGCAAAGCTCCCAGCGGATGGCAAAAACCACTTCCTGTTTCAACGCTGTATAGAACGGTCGAGAGCCAAAGCTTCAGTTGGTAGCCGTTTTATATTTTTCTGTAGATTTATATCTTTATATTAAATAAAGCTAGATTGATCTTTAGTCACTCTAAAATCAATTCGATTGGTTAATATGGATTAACTTCAAGAATAATTTTATTAGCCAATACAAATATTTTCTCCCAATTGTATTCCATATGGTGGATATCCTCTTGAAAAAGTGAAAAAGTTAATTAGTCTAGTCATGAATATAATACATTATTTACAAGCGTTTGTTACTGCACGAAAGTGTCCCATAGACGAGTACGATTAACTGTACGAGTTTCATATTTTTAAACAAAATTACCATAGAATTTTTTCCGTTACATGTTTTAGACCCTACCGCTGTTTTTACTCATAACTTGCGATTTCGTGAGTTACGTAAATAACTCGGCGGGCTCGGGATTAGTTACAAATGTTACGAGTATATTCATCGCATTGATCTAAAACTTATAATAGTTATGAAATAACCTTTTTGTTCACACGAGTCTAGGTGAAATATACTTAAAGTATATTCCTAGGAATATATAATATTTTAAACACTTGAATAATTTCACAAGTTTTGCGATGTAAAACGTTGACAATATTTATCTCAACGACGATTAAATCAAATTTGAGATTTACTTTCCAAGACATGTGCAAGAGATAATTTTTAATTTTGAACAATAAGTTAAAATATTGTCGATGTCTTGCATCGAAAAACTTGTCGAATTATTCAAGTGTTTGAAATATTATATATTCCTAGGAATATACTTTAATTATTTAATTAAATTCCACTGAACGATATAGCGCATCTAAAATTATCCTTTTGTGAAAGATATGACACTTTGACACTTGACACTCATATACATAAAAATGGTCCAGATGGTATTAGCATGAAAAATGATCAAACTGGGTGATCCTCATTCCCTACCCATCATTAAAGCTTTATTTCATTCGCACGCGCACGCACGCACGTACATACACGTAGACACATCTGTCAGAGATTCATAATTTGATACCATTAAAGCGACCCAAGTAACTCAAGCATCAAAAAATTAGTACTAGTAATAATTATTACTTCTTGCAGTATACTTGCTTTTTTGCTGGACTTACAGGTTGAAATTAGGAAATGAAAAATGAGAGAATCATTATCAGTGCCACGGTGATAATCATGAACGAAATACCCTGATATTTCTAAAGGAGACTCTGTTTGACGATTATCAACCGTTAAGGGCCAAATAGATTTTTAATCTAGTGTATTGTATGTTTCGCACTAAGCCTCTTGCTGGACTGATCGTTAAGATGAGCTGGTAGCTTGCGACAGAATATACAATACAAAAGTTTTTTTCCTTCATAATTTAGTTAAAATCTGATAATACCTTTATTTGGACAACACAACCATTAGTTTACAATATTAGGTTTATAGATTATATTTGAGTAATATAGAAATATTTTTTTAATTTACATATGGTAAATGTGATAAAGTAGATGTTCTTCACAAAAGGCTACGTAATATCAGTTCAGAAAATAAAGAAGTGAAAAGCCAGCCCAGCGGATCGCATGTGCATAATCTATTTCAACCATTTAACATAGAATATTATTTTTATTTTTATTTTATTTATTATTTTATTTTTATTTTTAATTTTTAATATAATTTATTGTAGCAATAAGTTTTATTTCAGATTCTACGGGGGTGAATATAAAGAAGGACAGTCTGACTGTCATTATTTAGCTAATATATTATATTATAAAGACTGTAAGAGCGACAAAAAAATATTTATTAATTTGGTTCAATCAATCATTAGAAAAATCTTTGCTAACTGATACGGATTCGTAGTAAAAAAATTGTTGACTTAAATATAAGAAAACGTGTTGGAAATTTTCCTTGTTCTATTTGTAGTGATGGATTTTATTCAGCGATTTATAGACAGAGTTTCAGTTCAAGAGTATTATATTTTCTTTCTTGTATTTTTAATGAATATTCCTGTGAAAATAAAGGGTGAAAAATAAATGGAAGCATTTTTGGCAGGCAGATAGAGAATTTTCGATTATAGTTTTAAACCTCAGTAAACTCTCTGATTGATCATTAATAATTATTAAGTAATCTGTTTTAAAGACAAAATGTTCAAAAACTTCAAATCTCGTCAAAGAAAAATAATATTACAAAATTTTGCATGAAATGAATTTTCATAAAATATAAAATGCACTCTTTCCGATTACAAATGACATTATCTGATAGAGGTACTGTTACTCGAGATTTCTATTTTAGTGAAAACGAATTATTTTATCGGCCTCTTCCTAATTTTGTTACCATCCTTCTGGAGGATCCGTGCGGTCCAAGATAATGGTAAATTTTTTACAATCACATTTCCATAATAGACGCGCTTGTGCGTCGCTACTGCAGAGCGAGATCTCAGGCGCCACGATGCATTTCTGTAATCCAATGGGTAGAGGAAGAAGACAAAAGTAATTTGACCGCAGAGGAGGAGTTTTTATATCACATTCTTTGTCATCCCCGCGATTACGTAAATCTATGAAAAATTTTAACAGTTAAAGCTTAAGGAATGGAAACAGATAGTGGAAACATGTTTATGTTTGTCACGAATTGAGATTTATAAAAAATGGACTTCTGGAGCGTAAGCGATTTTAGGAGTAATTACGGATAATTCCAGAAACAAAATCGTGTTTCTGGTTCAACTGATTGTAACATCTGTCGTTGCGATTTAAAGGAATGGAAGTCGATAGTGTAAAATATGTTCAAGATTCTCGTGAACCTAGATTTATAAAAAATGGAATTTAGGAGCCCACGTGATAGCAAATTTTATTAGGAGTAATTTAGAGTATCCGGAACAATAATTCCAAATACAAAGTCGTGTTCCGATTGAACCATTATGTATTTATAACGTTTAAATAGTCGATTCTTAGAGTAGCTAGTCCTAGCGCTCAAAATTTCTTCCGAGCCGTTCATAAGTGATTATTAGAACATCATAGAGATTCTTAAGAAACGGCATTAATTGATTTTTATGTATATTGTGAAATGGTTTTTGCTTACTGCTAGAATGGTGCCGATGTATTTAATGAGCATTCATTGTATTATACAATTTAATACGTAGATATGTACTGATAATTCGTATCTAGGGGTCTAATATTAATTACAGAGTGAACGATACATTTTTATCTAAATATTCTAGATATTAACAGATGTTTTGTTTATTAAATATATTTGTATTGATACAATGCAAGTAGAACTCGATCAAATGAATATAAAAAAGTATTAGTGTATTCGTATGCCATTTGAAAACTATACAGTCCTATCAAGAACGCCGTAACTTTACAAGAAAAAAAATTTGGAGCGCCAGAATCAGCTACTCTAAGAGTCGTCTGTTTAAAACTACTCCAACTGCCACGATATTCTAATTAATACGAGCTGAAAAAGGAATATTAACATTTGCTTAAATGATATAGATATAATCGATGTGACTGAAAATCTAAATCAGAAGAATCAGGAATGGAATATAAAAGTTTTTATATTTTGAATTATTTTTCCGAACAATCCGAATTCCCGCTAAAAAAATTTCCTATCACTTGCACGCAGAAACTCCATTTTCTATAGAATCAGAATTCGTGACAAACTTGAATACGTTTGCACTATCGACTTCCATTCCTTAAGCTATAAAGCTCAAATTTTTTCAAAAGTTTTGTGAAAGCCGCGAGGATGCCAAAAAAATTGCTAAAAATCCCCCCGCCCTCTTCGATCAAATGGCTTCTGCCGTTATCTCTGCTACCGGTCGAGTTGCAGAAATACTTTGCAGTGCGTGAGCTCTCACGCTGCAGTAGCAATGTCCAAGCGCCCCTATTATTAAGAAGGCATTTGACAAAATTTTACGTTTTCTCGAAACCTCGCGATTCGTCCAGATGGCTGACTATCAAAACGGGATGAGGCTAATAAAATATTCCGTTTGCACTAAAGTAGAAATTTCTATGGTTCAAATGAGAATTTTCAAATTATTCAGGACGTTAAAATTATAGTGAAGAAAATGATTTATAATCCAAAAAAAAATCCTTAAATTGTTTAAAGGACAACCTATTTTAGGTAACGTATTACAATGTTATTAACAGTTTCTGATCTGTTCGTCTTTATCGTCCCTTACTTGGATCGAAATAGTGATCAGAATCTTTTGTGCCTGAAAAAAATCAGGATGAATACGATGAAGAGGGTGCAAATAGCCTTGTGCTGGAACTTTGCCTATAAATCGCTGAAGATATCATCAGCAAAAATAGAACAAGAAAAACTACCGACACGCCACCTTATATTTCAATCAACAATGGTATTTTCAGTCTATATCAGTTTACCGACAAAAAAATCTTTTAATAATTTGCCAGTCCAGTTTAATAAAAATAATTCGTACCACTTACTAATGCATCCTTTTACATACTTTTTTAAAAGTTAATGCACTAAGGATTACAAATTGCGAATAATAACTTCCGAAGAAAAATTTTCGATCTTCACCGAAGTTATGTCTTAAAACTCGATAGGGTTCAGCACTATATAACTATTCAACTCGAAGTTTTTGATTAAACGTCAAGGAAACTTATCGTGCGACATTCGGCGGTAATTAACCGAACTACATAGTCAATTATAATTCAATCCAGTGAATATTCGAACATTTGCGATTCTGTTCCGCGAATCCCTATGAACCGACGTACGCTTATATGATATATTTATAACTTATTTATTTGTTTATCAAATTCTTTTTCTTTTCTCCATTTTTTTTTGTTTTCTAACAGGACGCAAACATCCATCCCCGATTACTTTGCGCTTTGAAAAATAAAAATTACCCGCACAGACTGCTTGTCACACCCGCCACTTCATCGCCACGCTCTTTATCCGAATTTGCAGTCCGCACCTCGAGTTTTTTCGTTTTTATACATATATACATGTATATGCGCAACGTCGGCTCTCGCCCTCCCGTGGTCGCGGGATAATAAAGGAGCAAGGGAGAGGTGGGGTTTGGCGAGTAGGGGGGGGGGATAACCAGAGTCCAGTCTCGGACTCGCCACCGGGCTCCGGTAATAACGTTCGCCCGGTCGGACGTGGTTCGCATACGTGCGCTCGTTTGCGCGTACAACGTTCGATAGCGTTGAAAGGGGTTTGTGCCGATATCATAGATATATGTATATATATATATATATATATATATATATATATATATATATACACGCGCAAACGCGTTTCAGCTGCAGGACAGCATGGCCTCGAGCTTCCTTATGCACCCGTGCGGATGAGGAAGCACAGGGAACTCTCGCTCGTTTCATTTCCTGAGCTCCTACATAACTTTGCGCTCTTGACTCGACACCCGGATTAATAACAGCCGCACCTATCCTAATATATATACATATATATATATATATATATATATATATATATATATATATATATATCGCCCTTCTCTCGGCACCTATCTCTTCGCCCGTTCACCGTTCCTATCTATACTTGTCCTCTCTTTCTCTATCTCTCTCACTGCGTATATCGCTTTCAAGTCTAAAATAAATTCAAATTTAGTTCTCTCTCGTCTTACCTTTGGTGCAATCTTGTTACACCTAATTACTTGTCGTTTTCTTTGAAGATTTTCCTCACGCCTCATTAATAAAATCCATTTCCCTAGATTTTTACCTCGACTTCAGCAATTTTCTTCAACCCAATCATTTGCTTATTCTCTTTGGTCTAAGTCGCGTTTAGTGCCAACGAATACTAAAAGTGGCGTCAATATAGTTGCTACTTTTATTCTCTGTACAAAGACTATTCAGCAAATCAAAATTATGGATAATTCTCCAGAATATAAAGGTAGACGTATAGTGACATTGCCTTATAAATTTTTGCTTTAAATTTGTATAACAGAATTTTATCTTTTTTACAAATTATTACAGATTCTTTTAATCTTATTTTTTTTTATAAAGTTATTCCCTATATGTAGCTAAATAATCATGCAACTGTCCATATATCTAACATTTTCTTTACCATTTTCTATAGAGGATTCCTTGCTGCCTTTTCATCTTCAATAAATATAGCGCACCTTACATCGTAGACTTTTAGAGAATCGTGCCAATGAGGCTTTAGGCTACGGATTAGTGAGTTGCAATTTCCGCTCTGATAGTATCGAGACAAGGCCTATACTATAGCAAACAATTAACTTACTATACTAGAACCTTAAATATATCCCATCAGATAATTGCATCTGCGCAAAGTTTATTTTTTTCGTTTCATTATATATTATATATATCATCGCAAAATATCCTCTTCGACTTTTGATTTCTTTATTATTTATAAAAAATTCTAATACAATACACAAGCTTTTCTAGTTTAAGATAATTACATTGCATACTCCTTTGAAATCAACTATATGCAAACTATTTTACATAAATTTGTAAATAATAATTGAAATAAGTATGTATTTCAACATATTCGTAGGAATGTTACAGCATTGAACTTGAAATTTCTTTGGCATTACATCAATGTTTGTTACCTATATATCTTTAAAATTGTATAGATCAAATGATTTTCTATAACATTGTTATATTCCGTATCAAAATTTTCATAGACAAAATTGAATGTTTTCAATTTCATTTGAATATTGATTCTTTGATTGAAGATACATTCTGACAATTGTACAACAAAATTTTATTTACATACAATAAATTTCAACCCATGACTTCCACTCGTATAATTTTCTATCACGAATAAACTTTTGCACAATAGACTTTCGTGATTGTCTTTGCAAATATAATCATTCCACTAATAACTTTCCATACTGCTTTTACAATTATCTATTGTCAACTTCGCTTGAAATTCTGTTCCGATCCGTAGATAAATGTTTATCTACGTATTACTGACTCATTAGTCATAATAATATTATTTATAATAATTAGATATTTTTTTAAAGTTTTATGTTGTTGGATTTAGATTAGTTTCGAGTTTTCAATTCAGAGTTTCATCTTATAATGATAATATTTCTTTGTAATGCGCGTTATAATAAATAAGATTTAGTTTTAATTCTTATATTAATAGGTCAGTTGAAAATAATTTAGTCAGTGTAGTTTATAATTATTCAATAAAATTCCGCCTTCTGTGAATGTCTTATTATTTCGTGCTTAAGTTAAGCACGTATTAATGTTATAGAAGACAAAATGTAACTGAAAGACGCATATAAACCGCGCGCTGAGGCCAGCTCGGCAGTATTTTGACTTATCCTTTGACTCTTCCCACGTTTTATCTCTCCACGAAATCAGATATTTTCGTTGAAAATTGTAGCTTTGCATATTCAGTTAGGCGATCGTATATATTGAATGTGATTAAATAAAGCGCACCATGCTTTCTTTAACAATTCCTTGTCCGATCTATGCCCTTCGCTGCGCTTTTCGGACATCCCTTCTAAAACTATAGAATCTCCGATGCGCCCCGACTTTGCCGTTTCCAACTTAGCCGATGCGCTGCACGAGTCGCGCTACAAGGACAATACGTTCGTTGCTCAATTAATGGATCCGCGGGCGCATAGAAATATAGTTGTACGTGAAAAATAACTTAATTTACATGGTTTGGTTTTCTTTTTTTTTAATTCGATGATCTTTTAAAAATGAAAAAAGTGAATTTTTCGATTTGATTGCTCCGTCGTAAAAATGCAAATGTAGTAGAACTTTATTTACATGAGAAATATATGTATATGACCTATCGAATTTTCAAAGTAGCGTGGTAAAATTATTTATTTTATAATACAATAAAAAATTCGAACATAAATCGAATGACGACAAAAATATAAGTACATATACGTTTATATATTTACTCTATCTAATGATTCTATCGTAGAAATTACTAAACCCTAGCGCGTCTTCCCGTTATTAATCATTATTGCCGATATCGCGCCTGATGTAAATCATTACTAAAATAATTCTGTATTCGTAGCGGCTTAGATTATCTCACGTTTTAATATTCTACCAGTCAGAAATATCACCCACTTACAGAGCGAAAATATAACAATTAGCAGTTAACGCAATCGTCATTTTCGTTAAATGCTCTGGCCTACCTAAATGTAAAAAAACTATATATCCCTATGCGTACAGTCGTCTCCAATTACATAAATATCACTTGACGTGGCCTTTCTGCGCAAAAACGTCTTATACGGATGAATTTTGAAATATCGCAGAAAGACGTCATAATGTTATAAATCTAAAATATTACATGCTATTATTAACAAATTTTCAATACATTCTTTTTACTTAACAATGTTTTTTTATGATTAAATGTTTGATGCATCCATGGTAAGTATGGTATGATTTGAATATAACTGTAATTCCCTTTTCTTTTTTACATATGCTGATCATATCATATATTATTGTGTATTAATGAAGACAAAATAGGAATTATGGGAATGAATTTTTTAATACATACCATGATTGACTAAAATTCACAAATGACATAGAAGAGGATGGAATCATTGGAAGACATAATGAACTTCTAAAGAATTAATTTGATAGAACATCAACCGGTTGGATTTGAAATTTTGACTGAAACCGTATGACTGTTAATCCAAAGATCAATATTGTTTACAATTGAACTGATTATGCTATTGAAGTATTTGAAAAAATGTTCAAAAGAATAATCTTGCAATGATGAAAAACAATTATTAAACAATAATTGTCAGCTGTATTTTGTCAATATATAATTTAAAAGTAAAAATTAATGTTATTAAATATAGTAAGGATAATGAGAATAATAGTAATTTACTGAATTTTAACAACAGGATGAGAATGCCGCTACAGTACAATTCTCTGCATTATAAATGTTCTGCTATTGAAGAAAAAATAATTTTAATATTCTCACTATGCAATACATTTCATAACTTTCAAAAAATTAAGTAAAAATAAAATCAAACAATCTGTTTCCGCCGATGTAGTATATAAAATATCTTTTTATAATTTTCAATCTACATACATAGGACAAACAAACCAAAAAATTAAAAAGAACGCATTTACGAACATAGAAATACTGAAAAAAATCCATAATATGTTATCTTTATGTATTATATCGAATGTGATCGTCATCGTGATTGGCAGAATATCAAAACATTAGATTTTGTAAGCAGCTACTGGTAAAAGACTATTTCAAAAGGGAAGAAACACTTACGCTTAATAATTTAAAGGATAGAATTATTTGATATTATAAATATCTATACATACACTTCACCTTGCTGTCCCAATTTTCTGTTCGAGATTCACGATGTTTATGTTCAAATTACTACTTTGATTTTACCATTCCGACTGGTAACGTTACTATTGTTGTTCTTAACTGTGAAAGTGTAAATGTGCATTAGATAGACGTGTTTTATCGTGTTCTTTAAGTTCTAAAATTATTCCATGTACCAAGTTATTTGTTTAAACAAAATAATGTTGTAAAACAAAATAATAGTGTAACGTACATATAGTAAACAGTGTAAAAGAAAAAAAAACTATCCAGAAATTACAACATTTCTCTTGAATTATTTTAACAAATCAGTCAAAGTTTTTTATAAACAAACTGAAATATATAAAAAGAGTTTTATATCAAATAAGTGTTATATTAGAAGATAGTTTTATCTATTTTATATAAATACATTTAAAACTGTGTATACTTTGTAGGGCTTTGTTTTTAGATGCACTATGTAGATAGTTAGCAATAGAAAAATTAAACTAAAATAATTTTAGTTCATTGAAGTAAAGTGGCCTAGTTTTAACAATAATTCGCTATATGGAGATTAAACGAGTCTATGCTCAAAATTATGTAACCAATGAACCAGATGTATATTATAGTTACACCAAATTATAGTAAATAATTATATCAATATAGATCACGTTATTACCTTAAATATTGATCTGTCAATGAAAAGGTATCTCAATAATATATCCAAAGTTAAGATATCATGTATACGAAGTGTCGAATAGGGCCAAGTATACGATTATTGTATTTAAAGTAAAAACAAATCAAATAATGTTGCTCATTATAGTTTTTATCTACAAATAAATGAAAGAACACACTATCTGAATATAAAAATGGGTGTTATTCATATTTTTATCATATTGAATTCATACGACCCACAGGGGAAATGCTTGGCTGCGCGGACACTGCATACTCTCCTTGTAATTTATTATTTAAATTATTTAAAAAATTAACTTTTAAAATATATAGGCTTAATTTGTATCTCAATTTTTTCGTTGATTTATTTTTTTTATCGCTGCATTTTAGCGCGAACGTTTAAAAAAAATTTTTAAATAAAAGTCAAAATACGTAATGAAAGGTATTATAATACTACAGATAAATTTTTAAAATCAAATTCAAATTTTTTGATTTATTTAAATAAATGAAAGATTTATAAGCATAAATTGAGCTCAGTAAGTATGGAGAACAAAACCTACATTGTGTTTTTTTCATTTCCCTTAGAAATTCATTACAAATTTTGAAATCTGCTACAAATTTTCATATTAATGTTGAATAAAATTTGACTCTATTTAGTCACCATTAAGATCCGAATTAATTTATTTAAAAGAGTAATTTATTTGTATTTTTTCAATAAGTTTCTCACAGTTTGCCACCCTGTCGAGCAACGTTATTTAACAACGGGCGCAGAATGCAATCGACCGGGAGAAAAATCAAGACCACCCGGCTGTCCGAGGATAATAATCGATGTCGGGTGTGAATTGGTATTTTTGTACGGTATACGCGCGGGTGAGCTAAATCGAAAAAGAAGAGGGACAGAGAAGTAGAGCCGCGGCTCCGCGCGTCGCAGTAGAGAGCGAGGCCGGAGAATGGGGCCGGCGTAAGAGAGAAAAGACAAATGCCCGAGCCATCAGCGCAGGGGGCCATTTCTGCCTCATTGTGGACTCCATTTGCGACTCTTAGATTGCAGGTGAAATATTTCGCTGGGGCGGGCGATGGAAAAATCGGCTAAAGCGCGGGGGCTGCCGCGAGGGAGAGGGCTGAGGGGCGGAGGGAGGGGGGGGTGAGGTAACCGGCAAAATAAAAGTAGCCGACATTTCTCAGTCTCTCGTAGAAGTCCCCGCGGAGTCGGGCGAGCGCGCGCGCCCGCGCGCTCGGAGACTCTTTTCTCTTGCGCCCCCTCACCGTCCCCCTCACCCCTCCCCCAGCCGACCCGACGCGCAAACTTTAGGGTTTTTCACATTGCGCCAGGTTTATATAAGGGCAATTTATTCGGTATGCGTTTTTGTTCGGTTCCGCGAATGAAAAATGCGAAGAACACGCCCTAGAGCTAAACGAGACGGTTATTAATGTCACATTGAAGTCTGTCCAAAATCGTATTTTACTACTTATTCCAGTGTATCGAGATCGTTCGGTATTTAATGCTTATCGTTGCATTTACAAAATTTCGTTTTGAAACGTTTTACTTCCGTAACGTCCGAAAGCAGTTACGCGACTAATTCACAATTATCTTCAAAATAACGAGAAATTAAAAATCACTGGCGCACTAGACTTATTACTGCGGTACGAATAGAATTTGAAAACTTCGAGTACGTATATAACTTCATTTTTATTTACTCTCCCGAACTTGGTAAATTCCTCGCCTACATGTATACATAACACACACGGAAATTGGGATCGCTGCACCTTACAGCAACGGAACTACGGGTGCACATGCCCTCGCACGTGGTCCTCGGGCAAAACAAAAAAAAAAAAAAAAAAAAGAAAGAAAAAAGATAAAAGAAAGAAGCGAAAGCCCGAGAGGTGTATAAAGGGCACCGGGAGAGTCAGGTGGAGGGGGGAGGGAATAAGAGCGCCTCGCGAAAAAAACTTACCGGGGGTGGTAGGGGGACATTGATGAAGTCTCTCCCCCGCCCTCCCGCACCGGCTCCCGGGGACAAATGCCCTCCAATTGCCGTAAGAGAGGCGACGCGACGGCGGCGGCGGCGGCGGCAGCTACGGCTACAGTTCCTCGCGCTACCAAAGCCTGAGTATCGTACAGTTCGGCTGGAGCGGGGCGGCGCACAGCCTCTGCCGCCCGCCCGATTCGGACGGTATTTTTAAGACGCACACGCGCGCGCCCGGAATAAGGACGTCAGTTTCTTAAGGTGGATCGATGGAAGGCAATGAGGAGGGGGGAGGGGAGCAACCGAGAGGGACGGTTGAGATCGTACGTTTTTCAACCTGCCCAAATTAATTGTATTATTGTTTCGTCTCGTTTTCCACCTGTGTCACGCCATTGCCCGATGAATTAATGGGCTCCGACTGCGATAAAGTCGCGCATTATTGCCGTAACTTTGCCAAAATGGGCAAAGTTATACTAATTAGATTTTATACTAAGATTTTAGATTTTAATAGAATTTGTAGACGTTAAAGAATATATGTTACAGCGAACGATAAAAATAATATAATTTTTTAAATTTGTTTTATTTTCTATGGTCGCAAGATTGATTATTATTTTAAAATGTGCACAATCGAAAACCGCTCGGTTGCAGCAACAGACACAGCATTATTGAAAATTTTTTCAAAATAATCTTCTGGTAATATGACGTTATATTTATTTTACACTGATTTATTTTATTTGCCGTTTTCGGCTTGGGTATTTTCGATTTTTCCCATTCAATGTTGGTTTTCGCGCGCTCGGGGCTTCTTGGACAAATTCTATCGACTCAGGATTTGTGGCGATTCAAGAATGTATGCATGAAATATTTATGAGATTCGGTTAGAAGCGTTTTTTAGAAATACAGAAAACTGATGACGCGCTGCAAAATGCACCGCGGTCTTTGTTTTAACGTTACACGAGGCATCTAGGAGATTGTTAAATATCTTCTGCGAGCCGTTTCCTATCCCTGTATTATCCAAATGGCATTACGAACTGAATTTGTCATAATAACGCGTAGGCATGAAATCCCTATAAATAATTCTGCGAATGACGATTAGACCTAGGATACATAAAAATATATTTCTGCATCGTAACTCGGTAACTCTGATTCAAATCAACGTGTCAGTAATGGAAAAATTGTTTTAAAGAAATTTTCAATTCTGGAAAAAAACATGCTTTATCAATGTAAAAAAATACTCGGAGTCTTATATATCCAGCTGTTTGGAATATTACAATAGTACGCTCTTGATAGTAAAACAGACATACGAATAACGAAAAGTTATTGAGATTGTATTATCCAAGCAAACGCCGCGAAAACGCAATATCGCTCGGATATTAATATCCGGGAAACTTCTGATAATACATTTATCGAAATCAGAGTAAACTTCCGCATGGAGAATGCGTATGTATGCGCACATATATATATATATATATATATATATATATATATACAGATACACGCGCGCGCGCACACAAAACCAGAGAAGTCGAAAGAGCTTAATAAAAGCGTAAAAGAGAGACAGAGAGACAGAGACAGACAGAGAGAGAGAGAGAGAGAGACGGTGAAGAAGTCCAGGGGAGAGGTGGGTGAAGAGCGGGTATAACGTTGAGGGATGCCGGCAGAAGAGCGTAATCCAGGACGATCAGCGCGCGGCAGATTCGGTCCTAATGAGCTGCTCAATGATTAACGAGGAGAGGCGCGCGGGAGCGCCGCGCCGCAGCGGCGCGCAACACCGCTCCGTATACGCGCGCCGCGTTCATATATATATATATATATATATATATATATCCTTAGCTCTCTCTCTCTCTCTCGCTATCCCCGTCTGCTTTGCATACCTGCGCGCTCATACCCGCGCGCATACAGGTGTATATATACACGTACGATCTTCCCAGGTGCATCCACCTCTCCGGGTACAGCGTCGTGGCGCGCGTATAATATATCCATCCTCCGAGGCTACCCCACCCCATTTCTCGTCCTGTTCCTCTCTCTCTCTCTCTCTCTCTCTCTTTCTCTCTCTCTCTCTCTCTCTCTCTCTCTCTCTCTCTCTCTCTTTCTCTCTCGCGCGCGCAGCTTCGTGGCATCCTCCGCCTACGATTCCTCAAACTCTCGAGGTGGGGGCAAGAGCGCCGGAGGGTGGGGGAGAAGAATTCAAAATGGCGAGGCGAGGCTGACGACGACTGGCGGGACGGCCGCAAGGCCCCGTTCAGCTGCGTGAGTGACAGCCGCGTGATCCTGCCGCCGCCCCCTCCCCCCTCCTCCTCTGCTCCACCATCTTACTCGCGTTCGGCAGCCGCCGTTCATTCGGCAGCAGGACTAGAGAAAGAACGATTCAATTCGGCCGCCGAGAGCGGATTCCACGATGACGCGTTGGTATAATACGCTTTGTTTTGAATTTTGGCCATGTTCGTGGGGAGGGGGGGGGGAGAGCTCGAATTCCAAAAGAGAATTCGAAGAAAGTGCCAACAAATGGCTAACAACGTGAATAATACCTTGCAGAGATCCTTTATCCGAATCGAGATTTGCAATTTTTCTTCTCGATTTGCAACTCCATTATAATTCCTCTGTTAAGACCGTTTTTCCATTGAAAGTACCTTTGTCGCAAATTGGGCGCGCTCGAAATGCCAATCGGGTCGCGAGTGTAAACGGAGTTTTAATTATCCTCGGGGCTGCCTTCCCTTTCGAAATATAAAATAATGTGGGAAATAATATAAATAAGTATGAAAGAATGAAATATAAAATGCTAAAGATCTTTGGGGAGGACCGAGTACGATGATGATAATTTGCATTAATTCAGCGTTGTTCTCATGATGAAAAACCGTCAAATTCTGCTGTTTCGTGACAAAATAATGCAGTTCCGACATTGGCTTCTTCTCATTCAGTCATTCATCGGAAATTCTAATTTATTTAATATTGGATATGGAAATAAATTTAATTAATTTAATAACTAAATTAATGATTAATTATTTCAATCTGTTAATTAATTAACAAACTAATAATAGCTTTTATTCATATTTCTCGTTTTTTGTATCAGTGCAATAAATTAATCAACTAATTGTAATTTTATTCTTTTCTTTAAATTCGCATAGAGTTCAATTTTAATTTATATAAATATTGCTAGATCTATATACACTTTCGAAACAAGTTTAGCTTAAAGTTTATCCGTAATTTTTTCTATAATTTTTTATTAATATAAATTATTCGCAATCAAAAGTTAAGAATGATCTCGAGACTAATAGTTTATTTATTCTTTATAAACAATTTGTTGAATTATTTCGCGCTTCAGAGTATAAAATACAGATTGAAATTCGTGTAATTTTTTAAAGCGATTCAGAGTAAAGATTTTTCGTTCAATAAATCCTAGGGATTTAATTGGTGATTAATGAATATTTTCATAATATTGGTTTTTAATTTTTATCTCGAGTAATCCCTAAATATACCCCGAGCATTGATTAAAAGTTATAAAAATCTGTGCCCCGCAGTAATACACTTATGATATTAAATATACCAATTTCCAAAATTAAACGTTGACGTTTACGTGAAAAAAAAAAATATATATATATATATAAGAATGGGTATACAATCCCTACCCTCGGCTACGCGAGATAGGATAGAACATTTCGTTACAGCCCACTCCCCCCCCCCATTAGTTCTTCGGTAACGAAAGTTGCAGTAGAAGAAATTTCAAATGGGCGTAGCAATTTATAAAGATGTTCCAAGTGCTCGGAAACCCACCCCTCGCCCCAAACCCTTAACGCGATCCAAGCAGCCTCCCTCGGAGCAAAGTATGCCGCGAGCCTTCCCCGCGCACAATACGACCGAGCGCGATTCGTCGCGCGAGCTTTATCGTTGAAAAAATTTCAGCGCAATGTTTTTCTATCGAGTCGACGGGGTTCGGTGGAACGGGCCCCCCCCCCCCCCAAGTACGGCACCGCGCGCGCGCGCGCTCCGACAGTGACAAAAGACGCTGGAACAAGCGGGCGCTCCGACTTTCGCAGCGCGCCGGCGCGCGGACGATATCGTGCCGTCCTCGACTCGTTGCCCGTGCGTTGTTCGTTACGTTTTTTTTCTTTCTTGAATCTCGCCTGCCCCTCCCCGATCCCCCCCCCCACCCGCCGTCCTCCTCGCGATTCCCGCGGCGTGTGATTTTTTTTTTTTTTTTTTTTTGCGCCGCGCCCCGCGGCAGCGCGACGAGGACGGTGACGCGCGCCAGAGCGAGACAGGCGCGGGACGACGGAGATGAATTGGGATCGGAGATGCCGGTGATGAGATGGCCGCGTTCTCGATACGAGACTTGCGGGGATGGGTCGTTGGCTAGGGGCGGGGGGGGGGGTTTATACAGAGAAAGGTCGAGATTGTTAATTGCGGATCTAAGACGAAAGAAGAGGGGGGGAGATTTGGAAATTCTTTCCGTATATGGCCGAACTGTTCTTTTTTCCCCCCCCTCTTCGGCGCAATTAATCGGATGTCGGGCGTTGCTTCTCCTCGCTCTTTGTGTGCTTTTTTTATAGATATACATATATGTATAAAGTTTAACGTATAACTTGACGGATTAGAGACGAGCTCGAGAAGGATCGCGCGGGCCTGAGAGCTTATAAACAATCTTTTTTTTAACGTGACCAATTATTATTATTATTATTATTAATATTATATTTTTTTGATGATTATTCTTGGCAATATGCTTTCGTGCCTGGACCGCTGGTGATGGATCGAAAAATTATGCGCGTTATTTTGCATCAGAGGCGACGGGTAGTATTAGTGACGTTTAAAAAGTACGGCTTATATTGTATTCGTATCGCGGAGGGAATGATACATCAACTATTATAATTATTCCTAAAAGTGTCCCGTGTGTATTAATTTTAAGAAAAAAATTTTAAAATTACATATACTTATTGGGTGTATTGATGTAAGCAAAATTCATCGATAAGTTGAAAAAAAAGGTATACTTCGTTGAAATCGAAGGATAATTGTAGATTAATTTTGGCGATTCACAAGATTGTAAGCGTATAATGTAAATGACTATATATATGGAGCGTCGAGTCGGCGCAGAAAAAGTCAATGAGTTTTAATAACAAACGCCGCGAGATTCAAAGGGCCCAATAACGCCGGGGGCATTCGGCTCGTTTGTCCATGTAACGCCTCAATTTTTCACTATTCTCCTTTCCTTTCTCTCTCTCTCTCTCTCTCTCTCTCTCGCTCTCTCTCACCCCCCTTGTTCCTTTGAAAATCTCTCAATCCATACATGTGTGTGTGTGTGTGCGTGCGCGCGCGAAGCGACCTATAGGAGATCCGACGATATTAGGAGGAGCCAAAACGCCAGATTCGCGCATTAGCCTGTCAAAAATATCTTGATTGGTTCATCTTCCATATATGTATATCCAAGAAGTATCACGTATCCATCAATTTGCCTTGCGTGTATACACCCATATATATATATATATATATATATATATATATATATATATATATATATATCTATAGCGAGAAGAGAATGAAACCAGAAACAGAGAGACGAAGACAAAGCGAGCTGGTCGGGTTGAAGGGTGAGGGGGGCGGAGAAGAACAAAAAACAAGGAATATATACAAGAGGACGAGCATCAGAATTGCTTCTCCATTATACGTCCATAATCTCTTAATTATCCGCTTACTTCCCGCGAGAGCTGCCGCGTGCTCGAGTCTCTCTCTTACTCTCTCTTATAAACCAACCAGTGTCACTCCGAGAGATAATCGAGCCTAGCTCGCTCGTCCTCTTTTCTACCCGCTGTATCGTTGACAGGCGTGGGGTCTCTTTCTCTCTCTCTCTCTCTCTCTCTCTCTCTCTCTCTCCCTCTATCGCTCTCTTGAATTTGGAGGGAAGCCCCTTTTCGCCGCCAGTGTTCTATCCGTGATCCGTGAGGAGAACGGCGGGGAGCGATATCGATTGCGCGATCTATACGCGCCGGACTAAGTGAATTCCAAGGTCGCGGGGGACGACCGCGGCGGCGGTTAACTTTATAAAGACGAGAAGGGAGGATGCGAAGGAGGGGGAGGGTGGGGTCGCTCGCGCAGAGAAGAGTCGTTTCGCATCGAAGAACGGACAAATGCGCCGTTGCTACCTGGCCGCCGCGTCCCCCCCCCCTTCTCCATGGTCTTCTCTGGTATACACACACACACACACACACACACATATACATCGGCTCTCCGCTCCAGCATCTCCTCCTTGCATGGCCCCGGCGCGCGTTACGTTATTAATGAGGGTTCGGAATTATTTGGGAAATGAAAGAACACGGAGAGTAGGTTGGCCCCCATATAACGAAATGACAAATGCAAGGAAACAGGGGGGCAATTTGTACGCGCCACGGCAGCGACGTATACATATATATATGTACGCTTTTTCTTCGCTTATACCTCCTTTCTTATTTCTCTCTTCCTCGCTCTGTCTCTCTCTCTATCTCTCTCTCTCTCTCTCTCTCTCTCTCTCTCTCTCTGCTTCTATCTCCACGTCTCCACAGTCTCTCTCACGTACCTATTTATATATATATATATATATATATATATATATATATATATATATATATATATATATAGCGAAGAGCGTTCTA
This sequence comes from Sycobia sp. Sy_11, assembly GCA_018907035.1. NCBI lineage: Eukaryota > Metazoa > Arthropoda > Insecta > Hymenoptera > Epichrysomallidae > Sycobia > Sycobia sp. Sy_11. Next base: position 1,793,495 of record JACCIC010000053.1, on the reverse strand, counting down.
CTATAAAGCACGGGATTACGACCCTGAGCGGACCTCCGAAATACTTCGCTTTAATCTATACCCGACGACGCTGACGACGACGAGGACGACGATGCGAATGCGCGCGTGTTTTTAATATGCCTATGTGTACGCAAAGGAGGCCGATGAAACGGTCGGGAGCTGCGCGCCGTTTTTAATGCGCCGGGGCGATCGGTTTTGCGATTGTATATAAAGCCAACGGTGCCAATACATTCCCACGCTCGGGGGATTTCGAATCCTTCTTCGCGGGCAGTCCTGTTTTCCTCGCTAATTATATAAATATATATATTTCGAGAGAGAGAGAGAGAGAAGGAGAGAGAGGGAGAGAGCGAGATCTATCAATGTTCAATTCCATATTGTAAAGTTGATTCTTTACATTATCAATACGAGTCAGCGGAGAATGACAGTGCTATTGTCGAAAATTATATATATATATATATATATATATATATATATATATATATATATAATCAAGGTTCAAGGTTCATTTTATCCATCGATGCTGAATATAAAGACTTCTTACAGGAACAGGATTAGATAATGAATTATCGATAATGAATTAATGACGAATCTAATTGTTCGAAAATAAAGAACGCCCTTAAAATAAGACTTAACGCTCTCTCTTTCCAGTTACTTTAAGTTTCTCAGTTACCGTCAGTTGAGAGCTCGGGCAATTTTACACGCGTTCACGGTTGATCATGTGTCTATATGTAATCGGCTGACCAGAAATTCAACTTTGAACGGTATTCTTTGTTTTCCCATTTGGTAAAGATTAATCAGGAGTAAGGATTGTCACGATTTTCTCCGACTTTGCAATAATAATATCGACTTCATTTGTAGAGGAATACCATGCGTTCAAGTTTTACAAAAGTAGATTAATTTCATTGTGAAATCGTTTAGCGTTTCCACAATTGACAGCGATCCCCCTTGAAGGTAACCGGAGTCCTAACTCGCACAATCGGGACCAAATCCGTCACCCAAACGCAACTGCCACTAATGAATGTACCTACTCACATAATGAATGTATCGCAACATCGCGGATAAAGGAGTTCCATACATAGGACTCCGTTCTCGCGTACATAAACATCGCATCGAGAGCAGCTCCCGAAACGACACCGCACACCTTCGTTATTCGCCTCTCGCGCGTTGCCTTACGTGCACAGCGCGACAGCTCGATCGGGGGTTTGCCCGAGGGGCAAAATGCAAAATAGCCGAGGTTAAAGAGGGGCACGATCGACGTTCGCGGCAACTTTAGTCGGTAGTACATACGGAAGCAGTCGAGCTTACGCGACGTGAGCGCGTAATCAATGGGAGACACCGTGATTAAATGTCGTCAATAATGAGCGGCTAAGGGGCGGATTTCTGCGGGTCTGGAGAAAAGTTACAGTATACTAGTTTTCTCGCACAATCAAATCCCACTCGTAGTGTCCTGCAGGCGCGAAATTTACGAAATCGGGATTTCGCGTTTGTACCATCGTCAGTTTTTACCATATACATACATATATATATTTATTTCTTAACACACGATGGGCCATATGAAACATTATGCAACAACGTGACTTCGATAATATTATTAATATTAATCACTACGCAATCTCCAAGGAAGACCCTATTAAGAGCGAGATGTATGGAATAATTCGAAGTTGAAGGAGAAAAAGAAACATTGTCGAACCAGCAGCGGCATAAATTAATTACCCATCGATAAAACGATTAAACGAGGGTACCAGAAATCACGATGCTAGACCGAGCTGTATATAGAGAGACGCATAGGCTCCACGACGCGTACAAATCGTGGCGCAACGAGAAGCGGGTGCGCGGCACGAGACAGAGAAAAAGAGAGAGAGAGAGAGAGAGAGACATAGAAAGAGAGCTTCAAAGCGAAGAAGAAGAAGAAGAAGAAGAAGAAAAGAACGCGTACAAGCTCGTATAAACGTCGGCGCGGGGGGGGGTGAGGGAGAGAAGCTTTTTCTCGCTTCACAGCGGAGCGCGGCGCGCGCGCATTCATCAAGCGCCGCGGGCCGCCGAGCGCGACGTCTCAATCCGGCCCGCGCAGTTGTTATTGCCGCCACACGAGACGTTACCTACGCGCGCCGTATGGGCCCCCTTCTCCCTCCTCGCCCGCCCCCGGCTACGCCAGCCGCGCGCCCGAACTCCCACGCAAAGATAATAAGGCGCTGCGCGCGCGAACGCGCGGAAACACGCGTCCTTTACACGTAGCCGGCGCAAAAGGCCGAGCGGGGCGAATCCGTGACGCAGGCGAGCTTTTCTCTCTCCCTCTCCCTCTCTGTCTCTCTCTCACCCTCTTCCTCTCTGTCTCGCTTCCTTCGTTCGGCAAACGAGTGGCCATTGTGGTGCCGGAGGTGTAAAAATTGCATTATGTCCCGGCCGACGGACGGACGGCTGGCCCGAATGCCGAGGTATATAATGTAGGCCGAGACGACCCGGCCGAATGCGCACGGACGCTGCGCATCGATCAAATGCCAAATTTCTCGCTGTTTCCCGTAAATCTTTTCATCGTTTCGGAATTACTCGCCGATAATATCTGCCTATTAGATGTTCATAATAAATTTGAACTATTTCATTTCGTAGATTATACGCCGGCTTTCGGCGTTTTATGTATTTACTTGAAATTATTTCTTAGAACAATGGTAATAATAGATCATTTCCAAAATTGTAAATAATGCCGTTTTAACGCATCTTTTTATGAAATATAGTTAAAGAGTAAAAAAATTTATATCTATCGATTGGCATAGAGAAGAACGATGTATATAGTAAATTAAAAAGTAGACAACACGATAACTTGTAAACTCTTGCTCTTACTTGTAAGAATATTCATCTTTTTATTCAGAACAATACTTCTGACCCCATTTATGCCGATTTCGACCTGCTAAAAAATTTTAAAATATCTATAAAAATTTACGCTGATACGAGGAACATACATCGTTTCCTATTGTAATCATAAAACTATAGAGACTCTAAATTACGTATACGTTTTTTTCATAAACTCATGGAGCAAATCACGCAATCTATACTGATTTTTAAAAAAAAAAATTGTACTTAAGATCCATTTAATGAAAATTTAAGATAAAAATTAATTTAATTATAAAACATGAAACTTAAGATAAAGAAATACTTCAGAAATGGACAATTGAAGCTTTAAAATGCAATTTGATCAAGAAAATAATTTTTGCAGGGAAGAAAAATAAAGAAATCAACTATTTCAGATATCAATATATGGTTTTATATTTTTTTACATCTTACATACTCTTTCATTTAAATTTTTTTCTCATTTTTAACCGCAATTAGTGATAATAATAAATACGATAGTACTTGCGCTTATTTTAAATTATCAAGTACCTTATTATGAGAATGAAAGACCGGTAAATCCTATAAAACTAACATAGCTAATTTTTTAAATAAATTCAATTACTTTGATCAAATTGGATCTTCCTCTTCATTATTCGATTTATATATTTCTTGTAAAAACGTCTTTTATATTATTGTCGTATGTTGTTGTATGAACTAATTTTAATTTAATGCCATTACACTCGAGGTTACTCTCTCTCTCTCTCTCTCTCTCTCTCTCTCTCTTTCGCTCTCTGATAATCCACACGTTACGATATGCTCGTTTGCCGCATGCTTTTCTCCTTGTTAAGGTGGAAGAGTGGATTATAATATATGGAAGCTCGGAATTCTTGCTGACGCCACGAAGTTTTTCGATTGAAATGTAAATTGCAAAATAGCACGCGGTTGATATAAATATACATATACATGTGTGTGTGTGCGTGTATTTGTGTTTGTGTGAAGAGACGAGATGTGTGAGGTGCAAATTTTCTAAAAGGTATATCACGCGGCGGTCGGGAGAAATACAAGTTGACGCGGGTGCTCGCACATAACTATACTTGCCATGCGGGATTCGGGCTATATATAAATATATACATACACACACACACACACACACACACACACACCCGCATATATATATATATATATATATATCCATGTACATCTGTACGTGGTGGTTAATTTTGGAATGTTGAAAACAAGTTTTTCATCCCGCATGATTAAGCGGTTTGAGAAAACCAACGACTGCGCACACATGCGTATGCGTGCATTACAGTACACGTATAGAGCTCTATAATTGATCGTGCACCCGATAAAAATCGCGTTCTACTCGCGGCGAGAATCCACGGTGCGCGCTCGCATCGTGAGCGCACGGGACGCAGCGCGAATTCGAAAAACTGCCGCGTGCAATTTCAACCCGGCACTCGATCGTTGTGCGTTTTCTTATTTCTTCGTTGCAACGTTCCCCCCTTTTTTTCTTGCACTCGAATAAAAATCTGTAGAACTAAGTAGTTCTGCTCAATCATGTTACATTTATATGTATATCAGTGTTAAGATGAGAAAATAAAGTAAATATCAAGTGTGAATATTGAATTTTTTTGATATGCAACTTAATACGTAATCGGATTTCTGAACGGTATAAAAATGAATGAATTTCAATAAATATCTTCTTTCCCCTAGCAGTTTTAAAATATTTATCAAATTTAAGAAAATATCTTCGTTTATAAACATATTTCTACTTTGAATTTCAAAATTTGTTTATAATTCAAGTAAATATTTCAATGAGACTAACGTACAAACCGAATATATTGTCAATATATTTAATTTAAAACTCAATGAAAAGTTGTATTTTTTGCTTTAACACAAAAAAAAATAGAAAGACGCGCTTATTGAACTTCAAAATTTCATTGTAGCTCACAGATTTGTATTCTTATATACTTAAATCGATTTTTCTTGTACCATCGTTCTTTTCAATATCGCGGTGGATCTGAGCAATTTCTCTGAGCAAATTATCAGAATTAAGCCTTTTAAGACATAAAATTTTGATTCAAGTAATGTTTTAATTACTTAATTAAACAATTGTTTGTGTATTTCGATAAAAACATATATAATTAAGATAAAAGTAATTGCTGCAGTGGTAAAAACTTCTGTATGAGATGATTTAGGTTTAAAAAATTTTAATTAATGATTGAAATGCGCAATTGAATTTTAAATATTTGTTAAGTTTAGAGGAGGGTATTGACAAGAATGAGGCTTTACAGATGTTCTATTTATAGTCAAATATATATATATACATAAATACACATACAATGAAAGATACTGTGAGCTGCAGACAAATCCATTATCCTTGCAAGTGACCCTCCCTACTTGTTAGTACGAAATAAATTAATTATCTCCTTAGTCCACGTCCATTGAAGGCCGTTGAGCTTTATTATTCTCGAATCCTGATTAATCGCGAGGCGTATGTAAAAAAAAAAAAATTTGTATCCACCGAGCCGCCAGCGATCTCTATATAGGAAATAACAAAAAACCACTGTACACGAACATCTCCTTAACGAATTTGCATGAACAAACGTAGGATCGCGTCGGGAGGTATCGAGATATATATATATATATATCTGCACATGTACATACACCTCGTTTCGAGATAGCGAACGCTGCTCCCATGTAGACTCGGGACACCGATAGGCACGCGCACGACGAGTCATCAACGAGACCGAGCTTGTTGTTAATATACATATACGCCTTTATAACGAGCTCACCTCACGCGCGACTCTGCGCTATGCGAAATTTAAGCGAGATCGTGTATGTATATACATATATACGTGTACATATACACCATACCCGGATACTATTGCAGAAACAGCCTCTCTCTCTCTCTCTCTCTCCCTCCCTCCCTCCCGCGCTCTCGAACCGCGTCTATATCTCTTTCTCGAAACAGCGTCGTTTGCTTCCCTGCCTCCTCCTCCCCGCCCGCCCCTCCCCCCCTCACCCTTGGAAGCGCGAGCTCGTGTGCGTGCCCGCGCGAGGGTACCCTCGGCAACCGCGATTGGTTAGCGCCGCGGCTCCACCCAAAATCCATTAGCGCTCGCTCGGTATATGTATATGCGCTACGCGGCGCGTCGCGAGGTCGAAGGAACGACGCCGTACTGCTCGCCGGGGCGGCATGAATCGCTACGCGTGTTTAGGATCCTGTCCGGTGTTCTTGACGAGAGTCCGACTGCGCTCGCCGTTCGTACGAGCGACGAAGGAATATAATGGGAACGCAAAAAAGAAGTGGCAGTGAGGCTTCGCTTGATTACCACTGTAGTGTGTGAGAGAGAGAGAGGGGGCGGGGTGCTCCTCCCCCCCCCCAGTCGCTGACGGGACGGGATAAAAATTGAGCATGCCAATCATCGCTCGACGGCTCATTTCGTATATCGCCTACCTCCCCCCTTTTTCGCCTCGGCGGCTGTCTCTTTTCATCTCTACGCCTCTTTAAAAATGAAAATTAGGACTAAGTTTGTCGGCGGATCGAGGGCGGTGGTGGGGGGGGGGTAGAGGAATTTCCGTGAAGAGGCGAGATTCTGAGAAAAGAGCTGCTGCTGTCGGCTCTCCCACTCTCTCTCTCACTCTCACTCTCCCCCGCGTATAGAGCTGATTTCTTTCGAAATAATTAAGAAGCGGTTGGCCGAGGCGGTCGCTCCCGCGGAACTATTAATTCGGCCGAGCCGGCGGCGGGCTGGGGGATCGAGATGCGCTTCGCCGGTTGAGCCCGCGGCGCTTAGGCGCGAATTGCGGCGGGAAACGGTCGCGGGAGCAGCGCGATAAGCCGACGAGTATAGTTATATATAATTACGATTCGAGTACTTCATAGAGCAGTAACAAACTTCATGTGATATAATACCTGGCGAGCTATTTAGTAGTCATTTTACATCGAGGACTATAACAGATTCTCATATGCGTAGACGTAGGGAACTTAGAAAATAGCATTGGAAAATTTAAATTAATTAAGAAGATTTAAGATTTAAATATTATTTCAGTTAAATATTTTCTTTATTGTGTACGAAGAAAATGATTTTCACAAATTCGTAAAGTATTTTCTGAAATGAAGGAGGTCTTTGCTTGATCCAAGAAGAGTCGCCGTGTTAAATTAATTAAAAATCTCTTTAATTAATTTCTTTATTTAAAAAAATGATTTACTTGACACAAAACAAGTAAATATTTACTTTAGAACCGAAATTTATTTTTTCAGCGATACACATGGATAAGTCACTCGTACGACTTAAGGAATTATCATTCTGAATTATAATCAAAACGCATTGATCGTACACGCGAGACCTGGCAATGCGCGTGGAAATATCCTACACGCTTAAATGCAAAGTTCACGAAATATATATTTTTACAATTTTTCGAAATTTTGTTGCTCTTTGTCGGTTAATAAATCCTACCAGTTATCCTATACGAAAAGGATTAACGTTCGAATCGAATTGTCCAATTCTAACAGGTAGTTCGTTGTTGTTGTCGATCTTCTTCTTCTTCTTCTACTTCTTCTTCTTCTTCTTCTTCTTCTCCTTTTTCTTCTTTTTTCCCCCCTCAATTCTAACGCAATATCCAACTTCGAATCCAGGTTAACGCTCGCGCCCTCTGAAAAATATGCTTGATATATTCATGTACTAGCGCCGCGATTAATCCTCGGGATATAAGAACAACTTCTTTACTCGGTAAAGGAAGGATGAATGATTGCGGAGGAGGTAGGAACAAAAAAAAAAAAGCACTCCCAAGCGTTATCCTTATACCGAACATAGCGGGTTACATCTTTAAATAATGAGTCGGTTGAAGAAGAATGCCTGAAATTTATATCTCCGCGGCGTACTGGCAGATAAAAATCTTCCACTAACATCATTATTATCAATTTTCAATGATTCGTTCAACACGTCCTGGTCGGGTATATTCGTTGCTGGGCGGGGGAGAATTCGTTTTGTAACATAGGTGAAGTAAAACTTAATTAGTAACAAAATCGTACTGTACATTATTATATTCTCAATGTATTTCTTAATTTAGAATACGACTGAGGAAGATTATAGTTATGTTTATATAAATTTTTGAATAACGCAATTTCATGTTAAATTAAAAAATATAGAAGGGATTTTATATATATATATATGTTTTTATCAAAGAAAAATTCTGTATACAAGTTTTTTAAATTTAATACAGAACATAAGTATTTTCCAATGATTTTGTCCCATAATTTCTTCTTCGACATATAAGAAATAGAAAAGTAGGATTAATTTTGTAGGTAATTATTATGAAGTTATATGTATTTAAACATAGTTATTTACTTAGATAAAGAATTACCCATTCATAAAAGCTACTGCTTTATTTCTGTTCATATATTTTACTAAAATGGAGAGTGACAACAATAATTTTTAATTAAATTTTTTTGCAATACGTATATATGAAAACTTTGCCAAATATTTTCAGAATTAACATATGAAATTACCTTTGTAACTATAAATTTTTCAATTAAAGAACTATTCGAAATAATATTTAAATTCTATTTTAACTTTTATTACGCCATAATTAAAATAGAATTTCCGGTTTGTCTGTTTTGCGTGTGTATGAAATTTTAAAATTGTTTAAAATTTTCTGTAAAAAATAATTAACCGTTGCAATGCTTATAACAGGAATTTCTTCATTCAACCATTGAGAATTCAGGTAGTTCCTTTACAGTGATCAGATTAGTTCAGCCTGACAAGCTCGAAAAACAAGCGCGCGCCTTACCACGCACGTCTACAACTACTTCCGCGCTCTTTTTATTGCCTTACCGGTCACTGTATGTTCGTCTCTTGCGCAACGGTTGAGCTGTCCCTCTCTCTCTCTCTCTCTCTCTCTCTCATCGACGCGCCTTGTAAGCGCCTCGCGCTCGCGCGCAGTAAATAGACGCAGCTGTCAAATTCACGGGGAGCCCATATGTATACAGGATTTGTCATCGGCTGACGGCGAGAGCGAGCGAGAGCTCGCGCGCGCCCGCTTTGAAAGCCCGCGAAAGATCATCGGGAGCGTCCTGCTTGCTTATTTTGCTCCGCGGAGCCAAGGGGCGGCAAAGAGGCGAGTGACGCGGTCTGGAGAGAGGGAGGGTGGGAGGGAGTAGAGCAACTGGCAAGCGAATGGATTTGGATGCAAAATCGCTGGATGAGAGAGAGAGAGAGAGAGAGAGAGAGAGAGACCGGGAAAAGCGCGCAGTCAGATAGAGAGCGAGAGGCGAAGGAAGGGTTGGGGGGGGGGAGAGCGCGGGCAGAGTGAGAGAAGGAGGAGAGCACTGATAAATACCCCGCCATTTCTCTTTGTGCTTCCCGGCGGGAGCACAAACGCAGAGCGGCGGCAGTGGCTGCGGCGCTCCCTGTTTCCAACCGAGCGAGAGAGCAGCTACCTAAGCCACATTCCCCCGTCTCTCCTTTTTCTCTCCATCTCTCTTCTCTCTCTCTCTCTCTCTCTCTCTCTCTCTGTCTCTCTCTATCTCTCTCTTGCTCTCTTTTTTCCCCTACCCCTCTATCCTTATCCGACGTTTCTTCCTCTCGTTACGCTTGTTCCAACCTCGAGTTCTGGCCTCTTCTACCAGTTCTACCTTTTTTTCCTACATACACGTATACACGTACGTCTCTTTCCCTCCCCTGCTTTCCTACATACCTTCATCTCGCTCTCGTTTTATTTCTCATCCTCGCTTCCTCTCCCTCTCTCTCTCTCTCTCTCTCTCGCTCTTCGTCCAGCCTCCCTCCATCTCGCGTCCTCCGCCGTCCATATCGCCGCCGCGCGGCCCCGCGAACCGCCCCCAGTTCTCTCGGTCTCTCGCTACATTTGTTCCCGTCTTCCCTTTCTTTGTCCTGACTTTTCACCTTATTATTTTCCCTCGCGGATTGCTTTGTTGGGCCCGGGGGTTAGTGGGCGAGAGGGAACGCCCGACGTCCCATTATCACTTATCACTCGGCGATGATGCGTGTCATGCGAAAAGGGATAATGAGAAAGAGGGTGGATAGAGAGAGAGTGAGAGAGAGAGAGGCGAGGGTGGAGGGAACAGGAGAGCGGAAGGAGCGCGGATTCAGAATTCATCGGGTCGTGCCGCGCTGGAGGGGGGGGGGGCAGGGCGGGCTGGGAAGAGTCGGCTCCATGATCGATGGAACCCCCGGGACGGACACGCGGTGACTCGAAAGAGTTTCACGTCCCTCAGGCGTAAGTGACCCTTACATCATACACGATTGCCTAAGTTACATCACGTGCAGGAATCAACTACCATATGGGATTGCGTTGAATTTATATATATATATATATATATATATATATATATATATATATATATGCATTAATTGCAGCGTCATATCCGCCGACTCTCGAAATAGTCAGCGAGTTTAACGCGTGACAAACGGAAGCCGTCTACAATGTCGCTGTAACGTTGAATGTAGCGCGAGCTACTCAAGTCACACATTTCGAATTCTTTCGTCAAGGAGCATTCGCAGACCGTTAATAAACTACTTCGGCATTTGATTTGCAACACGAATCAAAGACATTGTGTTCGGAAATAATGGGAATTTTCTTTATCGGGCTTTAGCGATGGCGACAGTACAGTGTACATTCAAACGTGAAAATCAAGAAATGGCTTCAATCTTTTTATACAATTAATAATCCGATACTATCAATTACTTTGACACAATCGGTGTTATAGCATGCAAACATTTATATCGTAATAGGAACATTCTATTGTCAACTGCCTAGTATTAGTTAGTAGTACTATATAGTAGTAGTATTAGTAGTACTATATAGTAGTATTTATAATGAAATTCCAATATTGTATAATTTGAATGCGTGAAATAGAATAGGGAGAAAATACCAAATTTGGTATAAGCCAGTAGATAATTAAGATGAAATGGTATTTTAACTTTTCTCTTATACGTGTAGTTCTTAGCAGGTGTCGATCTAACAAAGATCAGGGCCCATAGTTGCGGAGGTTAATTGAATGATCAAGTGCACATCAGGTGCGAACTAGATCGTTCTTATAGTCGCCTAAATTTTTATTTTATTTTTGATTAATGTTGTTTATGTTTTTTATTGTTTAAATTTTTGTAAAATTTTACTTCTTTATTCTTATTTGTTTTCATTTTTAATAAAATTATAATACAGCGCACTGCTTGATACTTATTCCTTCATCCGCCATCTAAATATTTAACAATTCCATTAGCTAACTTAGCCGTATTAGAATTAGTATACATATTTACATATACATGAATTGACTTTATTATATTCTAAATTGCATTGCTACACCTATTGTATAAAACATTCATTGTGGTGCTTCACTATGAACCCTTCGGTCTATAACACTTCTTAAACTCTCGTGCGGTGATCCGCAAAAATCGTGTACTGAACATTTGCCACCATTCCATCAGTAAATACGTTTGTTTGGCAGCCCCGGCATCCTTCGTCGAAAGTGGCGGTATGTGAATTGTGAAATTGTGGTTTGAATTCGTTGAAATCATGCCTCACGATTGTCACGGATGTTTAAGAGTTCCCATAAACTGAAGCCAACGTTGGTTCCCATTTCGTGAAAAAGCGAATTTCGTATTGCACAGTGTCCATATTTTTTCGTCATTTGCATAAATATTAAAGGAATTTATTACAAATGATCGTCGATATTTCGTCCCTACCTAATGAACAGACAATATTTTTTTTAATATATACGTACATATATAATGTATTTTAAAAGATCTGAAAACAAACTCGAATATTCATCCGCAAATTCTTCGTGCCTGTTATCAGACAATACACTCGGCTCTCCCTAACAGCTTTGAATTCGCTGCTGTGTCGCGCTACAGCGTGGCCTGGATCGGCAAGCCGGTGGCTCAAGCATGTCGAAACACGCGATTCAATAGCCATTGGCACGTGCAGCGCTTCACCGAGATAAGACAGACTGGTCTCTAAGCTGCGTTAAACTCTGAGGCTCCCTTTGAAACTTTTATCTTACATCACCGGCATACGTGCACCGCAAGTATCGTAATGTCACCGTAAGTAATACACATTGACAACATCTAGAATTACCGAATACTCTAGAAAAGTATTCAAAAATAAAAAATAAGAAAAATAAACTAAAAGGTTAATAAAGAAATACATGAAAAGAAAATGAATATTAAAATAAAAGAGTAGAGGAATGAGGATTGAAAAATAAAAAATGCTTGAAAAATTATACAAATTAAAAAAGATAAAATACAAAAGATGAAGAACAAAAATTATTTCAAGAAAAAAAAATAGTAGGACACGATATAAAAAAAAAAGGAAACAAAAAATTTTTGTGCAAATACACTGCACATTTAGCTACCAGCTTCCCATAGAGGCAAGACACACACACAGTGTGCATGCGAACTATTTCTGGTAGTGGTCCTGGGATATTCCTGTGAAGTCCTGAAGAAGGCACTTTCGACTTTTACGGTTAGTGGCCCGAATCTTTTCATTCTTTTAAGGACCCTTAATTTAATGTCTTCCTGCAGTTCTGCCTGTTTTCACTTTTTTTGAGAAGTTTCACTTTTGTTTTTGATTGTGATATAATGTTATTTCTCCACTATGCTCGAAAGATTCTATATAACTTAATATAACTTAATAATTTAATATCTATTTATAATAAAAAATAAATAATTAATATTGGCAATATCGTACATTTTTTTATATTTCTTACCCTATATATTTTTCCGCCAAGAGGCTTTATTCGTTTCTTATGTTTTTTTTTTCATTCAAAAATAAAAATATTTTTTGGCTTTTTACTTCAATACCTTTTTTCTAATATGTTCTTATATCTAATTCCCCCCTTGTTTGTTTAAAATTAATTTTTTTCATAATATAATTCGTATCTTTTTTTATTTTAGTAAAAAAAATTAATAATTTAATAATTATTTCATTTTTTTCCTAGATATAAACATGAAAAGGAAAAATCACTCTTCAGACAAGTCAAGCTCCTACATGCAGGCTGACGAAAGTATTCTGACTGAACTCGTAGAAAAATTTTCCTGCGTGAAGACGTATAATGAACAGATCGAGTATTTTAATACTTTATTTTCTAACTGGGTTTAAAACTAATTACAGTCCAAGGCTTGTATTTGATTCAAAATGTCTTCCTTTCGGACAACCACCGGAATCGCCTCGGCCTGAATAACCAGGTTCCCTAACTCTTTTAAATAAAAATAAATAAAAAAAAGAATAAACGAGTTGGGTGTGCATTTGTGGTTGAGAAAAAGGAGAGAGAAATATACATACATATATATATATATATATATATATATATATATATATATTTATTTATATAGATATTTGATTATAATATTAATTTATTTATCTTACTTTTTTATATTCTTACAGTTCTCGAACTTCTATCGCTATCAGAAATCCCTCTCTCAGCTCCTCACTTTTATGGCCTTTTTTATTACATTGTTGATTTTTCTTATTCTAGCCTTAATAATAATATAATTTTATAATATTGTAATTTTTATACCAACTACTCATTTCATTTATAATGTGGTTTAATTGTTAAAAGTAGTGATTTTACCGCAAATTAAACATTAAAAATTGTAAACTAGCACATCGCTAATCTACATATTGCGCTACCTAAAATGCCTTCGTCGAAAAAACATACGCTTCTGACGAATGAAGTTGCGCAAGTCAAACGCCAAGTTGTTTTTCTCGCCCAAATAGGATAATGACATATCGCATGAAATTTGGTGATTTTAGTTTATACTTATTTTCTTGATTTTACTTTATTCTACAAAAACTTATATTATTATTATCGATGTTTATATATTTATATATTTATTATTATTCGTACAACTAATACATATTGCAACCTGTATTATATATATATATATATATATATATATATATATATATATATATATATACTGTAATATTTATATATTTGTTGTATACTTTTATAGTATATATGTTTTTTATATTTCTTAAAATTAATATTATTTTATTATAACTGTATAGCTCGATGTTACAGGTGAATAAATAAAAAAACAGAGATATGAATTGAAATCTTATATTAATTAAATAATCAAGGTTTTAATACAATACTGTAAGAAGTTCATAAATTGCATACAAAAATATCAAACCGTTATTATAAACTGTTTCAAAGTACAACTTGGGTCGCGTACTGGTAAAGAGCTATGCAATCTGAGTTGTTCAGATTAGAAATTAGAACTTCTGTTACAATCGAACTTCAACAGCGGTAGAATTTATGTCGTGAACCGAAATGGACTCTCGCGTTTCTTCGCACTGGAGTAAGGAATAAGATATAATAATGTTACTCACTTTCCTGTATGTTCAAAAAACGTGTGTATTGATAGACAAATTTTGTAGAGCTATGACAAGCAAGAACTACTGAGGAAATAACAGTCTCTAAGCTTGGATACTAGAGTGAATTTTTAAAAGGCTGGGATAAAATCTTCAATATGTGTCATTGAAGTCAATTTTATTTTAAGAGAGATGTAGCCAAGGCTTCTGGCATATTAAACCCAGAATGTAATAGTTGGTAGCGTTTTTAAGCGTAGTTGCCAAAGCGTGCTACGACAAGGACTGAGTTTCCGGAGATATTAGGTTCTCAAGCGAACTCGGATGGATAGATAAGTATTTATGAGTGTTAGGTGTTTGGGGACCTAGTGGTTGTAGTTAATACTACACCTGCTTGCCGAGATGAAAAGGATAGTATTACGCTTTTGACAGCCTCTTTTATACCATTCTATTATACAATTCTTTTATACTTCATTTATAGTTGCAACATGATATTTCTCACTTCGAAATCTACAGAGCACGAGGGCCTCTATTACGCAGTTTGTTTTATTTTTCTTGTATGTGTGCGTATGTGTGTAAGTGTGTGAGTGCATAAAGATGTAAGCAGCAGCGAGTCATCGATGTATTTGTTTCATTCACTGTCCCCGCGTTTGATTGGTGCGGTCTAGGCACGACGAGTTATGGGGAAAAAGGGAAGAGCGCTTAAGGAACGGCGTGAAGAAAACGCGCTCTTTGCGAGCTCCCGCCCTTTTGACGTCGTCACGAAAAAAATTAGAGATTTGAGATTTTCAAGAATTTCGAATCGACAGTTGCCGTTGAGTGGAGTAGAGAGTCTTCTCGTCGTCGATACAGCTTGTAAAGAAAGAGAAATTCAATTGTTTATAGAGATGATGTTAAAAGAGATGATTCGAGAGTAGAGACGGAGAGAGAGAGAGAGAGAGAGAGAGAGAGAGAGAGAGAGAAGAGAGAGAAATAGAATGAGTAAGCAAAAGACTACAGATTTTAATAAGAACAAAAATAAGACGTGTGATGAATTTATATTTTATATTCTTTAATTAATTAACTGTTAAAGTAATTTTATAATTAGAATTTATGGATTTCGTTTCAACAACGACTAAACGGAATGTAAACTAATTGTTAATAAATGGTAATCTTTCTATATTTAATTTGCTCAGTATTCTATCTTTAATTTATTTATATTTAAATCATTGATATTATTTAATATTTGAGTAGTATATAAAATCCTGTGCCTGGATTCTTCGGGGTCGACCCGCGCTACAAGAACACTAAAAATGTACTAACGAGGTGGGCAATCGGGCATGTAAAAGATACGTGGTAAGATCGAACACCCCGTTACATAGTTTAATGTCATACGTGAGTTGAATTTTTTTTTTCAATAAACTAGATTTTTCGACAGCGCCTACACTGTGTTTAGAATGTCTTTAATTACTGCAGTTATGCTCATATCTGAGAAACTCATCCAAACTTCCTACAATATCTAGACTTTGAATTCGAGCCTCTAAGAACTTTATGAAGTCTGATAACTTCGAAAATTCATTTTCGCAGTCCTTTTTAACTAACATTGCCCACTCTAAGCGTATAGTAGAGGGCAATTTATTTTCAATTACTTGGGTAAAAATCATGTCCCAATGTTCAACTGGCAGCTTGAGAGAAATGGATATATTTTTACTCTCGACAACAGTATGCAAAAGTTTCCTTAAGTGCTCGCTAGTCTCCTTAGTAGAGACTGGTAGGCGTACGAGAGCATTAAAATGAGTACAGAATCTTAATAAAGGATTGTCGCAACAATTACATAATGCCTCCCAAACCGAAAGAAAGTTCTCTTCAACCAAGTCAAAACTCTTGAATTTTGAAGCTACTTCGTCTTCTAATGCATTATTCAACAAATGCTCAAATTTAACGATAGTGGGCATCACAATATCATGCAAAATAAGAGACTGGAATTTATTCTTAAATCCTTGCCAATCACGCTGAGTACCATCAAATTTAGGAGATTCAACCTTTTCCGGAGAGGGCTGCGATGAATGAATTTTTCAGATGTAGAAAAAAATGAATTTTGCGCGTTATGCTGAATATCTTCCAAGGACGTAATTTTATTATTCAGCCATGTCTTACTTGATAAGTATCCAGAGAGTCCTTTATCACAAATATCCAGTTTAAAATAACTACTCTCTTTAACTGTCTCAGATGAGCAACTTAATTCATAATCACGCTCACGAAATTCGTTCCAATAAGCTTCTAAAACATCACTTCGTAACCGATAGTCTTAATGGTGATGTCTGCAGCAGCCAAAAATCCTCAGTAGTTTTTTCAGACATGTTTATACTATATATGATATAATAAATAAATAAATTAGGTTCACTAATATACAAAATTACAAGAGCAAAACAATACTAATATGTACAAGGCGTATAGCGAAAATCTATTTATCAATATATGTATCTATGTATCAATATATGTTCTCGCTAATTAAGTGATATACCGTGCATCAATGACAATTCTGGATAGATGAACCAAGCAATGGATGTGCCAATTTCTTGCTTAACAGTAATTGTAATAAACTATTTACTGGGAGTTTGAATAATAAAAGTTTAAAAACAGTGTTGTATAAATTGAATTTTAATATATAATGAAAAAAAATACAAATGACAATCACCTTAGTATAGACGAGACACGAATAATCATTTCTGCGCTCACATAGCACCCTTTATAGACTTGCAGTCCTTCTTATCGCGGGTCAAATTTCGTGCGATAAGCCCCATTCATCGGTCAAAGCCTAAACACTTCGCGCAGCCGGACGGTCTGTGGTAATCCGACACCGTCCAGACTTCTTTCAAAATTCTCGAAATTTTCTTAAAGCTAAAATACAGTCACCTTATATTAGATTATTTTAGCCTTCTATAAATAATAAAGCAAAAAATACTTGAAACTAAATATTGGAGAGTATCGTAAAAGGATGTAAACATATGTGTCCGCTGGGTCTTATTACGATCTGCGTTTTTGCTGCCCAGCGCGGCAAATGATTTACGAGTTTATTGCCTAGATGCCTGATGTGTTTTTATAGGTTTTAAGTTTCTCACAAAGGCTTGCAGAGTTTTCAATTTCGAGTACTGCAGTTAGTCTTGCGTTGTCCTTTCATTTGAACAGACGTCTTTTCTTTCGTCGTTTGAAATAAAGTTCATGTTAAAAGATTATTTAATGTATCTTTATTTTAACTTTCCACCTACTATATTTAATAAAAATTCAATACCTTATTTGTGAATTTGTAGAAGAGCTATTAGAAAGAAAATTTATAAATTTTCCGTCACAGCACGGATCAATTGCTTTTATGGAAGCATAACCATAGTATTTGATTACCTTAGTTGTAAATCATATAAAAGTCAGTCTTCAGAAAAATCATCGGTTTTACCCGTTATGGTACGGATCAGTATACCTTAGTTGTATACAATTTTGTGGCCTAACGAAGGTTTTCTCTCGATGCTGACTTCAATAATTAATTATCTTTAAACTCAATTAAATTAAATCAAAACATTCAAAGTTCAATTTCAAATTTCAAATTATAAATTATTGAATAAGATTTAAAATTTCCAACGATGTTTTCGTCGAGAATTACTCGATATCTCGTATATACGTACATATAAGTTATAAACAGTTTTTCTCTTTTGAATTTGTGTGGCGCCGTTTTGTCCGAGGAGAACGCATGTACATTTCTTCCTTATATTATTATCTCTGAAATATCGTATTACATTAATCTCTTATTTATGTTATTTTTCAACCTTAAAACTAAACATTTTTCGCAGTATAATTTATAACTATATATAATTATATAAGGAAATATTAAACATATATATATATATATATATATATATATATATATATATATATATAATGTTAACGCAATATTATAAAACTTCTTAGAAAATATTACTCATTATTTTAATATAATATCAGATTAAATAATTCTAACATTGAAAATCATAAAATTACATTTAAATTTACAGCTCTACTTTCTTAAACTATCAACATACATAAATCTATCAGTGATAATGAAAATATCTTATTTTTAAATTATAATGCAAACAATATAGAGACGTTTACATGAAGCTAATTACTATATAATAATTAGAATTTTAATCGATAAATAAATACTTTAATACTAGAAATTATAAAGGTGGAGACTTACTATTAGAGTTGACACTAATTCTTAAATCTATTTTCGTTTTTGTTTGTAACAGTAATCAAACTTATGCAAAACTTGAGAAGCTTCCAAGAGTGATATTGAGAAATAAAAACTACAAGTTTAAAGTGCGATATCCTTACAATGAAAAAAAACTGTATTGAATATGCAGCCTGATAAATCGTAACTAAACTTGAGTATGTGCCTTAGTTATAGATCTCAGTGCACAAACTAGATTGCATTAAGAAATCTAAAGCATAAGAAGCAAGTCTTTTTCCGTACTCATGAAACTTATATTGACATTCGAGAAAAATACCGGTATGTCTTAAACTATTTCAGTTAAGCAAAACTGACTTCCAATTCAAAAGCATATATCTATTTAAAATAGGTTTTCAAATATGAATGGCGCAACCATATATACCGATTTATATGTTGTTCCAGTATCCATTCTTTTTATTTTTTTTTCAGATTCTAATTTTTTTAATTTTTATTTATTTAAAATAAAAAGAAATAAATTTACGTTAAAACAATTACATTAAAAGATAATTTATAAATAATTTTCTATATATATTATTATTTATTCAATTTACCATTAACAATTACTAATATATTTTTTATGCACTAATTACTTGTATGTTAGGTTCACTATCTCTCTGGAGCCTGTAAATACTTTACTTCGCTTAATAATACTTCAACCCCCAATGAGTATCAAGAACCTACGAGACCCTACGATTCAAAAACTAACGTATTATTCACTATGCTAAATTCAATATACAATGACGATACTATACTTTGTATATGAAGCTGTAACTCTTAGCATCATGAGATTGTAGAAACACAAGATAAAACACAAAATTATAGAAACACAAGATTTAAGATAAATCTCATTAAATACAAGATAGAAAGCCTAACCATTTTTTTAATTCTTCTACTTGTAAGATTTCAACTAGAAAATACGTCGTTCTTTCCAACATTGAGAAAATTTAAGGAAATCTGACTAAATTCAACTGAGAAAGCCCAATTGCTTCCTTAATTTTCGTATTAATAAAATTTCGATTATAGAAAATGCGTATTTCTTTCTGAGTGAAATTTAAGAAATCTAAATAGATCCAGGAAAGTAATATTAATTAATAAAAATTAAATAAAAATTAATCATAAGATGGTTATTAAGTAATCGTAGATAAATCTAACTCGAATCCAGCGAGTATTATGTAGGTGAGGAAATCATCAGTAACACTGACTAGGCTCTAGCAGGAACTATTGATACGTCGAGGATATTTTTGCAGTGGTTTGAAAACAAAATTGAAATCTCTTTAGTGTATAACTTTGAAACCAATTTCCATTAAGCTATGAATGACGTGAATTGCCTTTAATGAACGTGAGCTTATTTTCCTATCCCCTAGAAAGTAGGTATAGATAAACTAAAGCACAAATTTTTTATGTAAATTAAATTAATTTAAGCGTGTAATAGAGTGAAAGAGCGTAAAATACGAAAATTTATGGAGAAGAAGTATCTTTAGTAATTCGTGTATGATTTTAAAATGATTTTTATTTTTAAAGCGATGAGCGAAACTATAAAAGCAATTTTCTATCAAACGGGAGAAATAAGAAAAAATATCAAATAAGAAAAAATGTCTATTTTATACGGTTTTCCAGCTGTCGCGGACCTTTAAAACCAGCACGGTACCCGGACCCTTCACGACTTTTGCGAATCCGTTGGTCAGCCCTCCTAAGCCTCGAGGGATCGAGGGGTCGGCGCGTTTCCTTCCCAGTGATAAGTCCAGCGGGCATTCGCGCAAAGTTGGACGGAAAATGATTTACGAACGCTCCTATTCTCAATGCGGCTGTTTGAAAATTTTTATTTCGACTCCCATTTGTTGAAGCGAAAGTAACATGTACAGTGCCCCATAGTGCTTTTAAAAATACAACGATATTATTTTTAAGCAGTTCGAAAAGCCAACGTAGTATTAAAGCCATCGGGCTCTGCACTGTACAAACTTTAATTTCAAGTTGTTTATGAGTTATTTTTCAGAACGTAGAAAAAACAAATGTGATTTAATCATGATCTCGGCCGTGTATCGTGATTGTTGCTTGACATCAATAACTCACATATGAAAAATATACATAAAATAAGTCAATTTTCGCTAGATTTTCAATTTCTTGGATTAAGCGTGCCTGATTTCAATATATTGCAGAAAAATCATCGTACTGTAGAGCATTAATAAAAAACTTCTCTATCCGAAATGACGTGCATATTCTAATCCTTTTTTTTTCAATTAAAGTTCATTTTTAATAAAGCTTTATTATGCATTCTATCGCGCTATTACTTTAAATCTACCTGGGAATTTTTTTTTTCATATTATATATTACATACATATAGAAAGTAATTTATAAATTCTAATTAAATGGTATGCGTTACCTAAATACGTAAATGGTAATTTTTTATTTTAAATAAATAAAAATTAAAAGAGCTAAACAATTATTCACTGAATAGAGGAAAAAATGAGAACAATAACAGAATCTGAACTCGTCCCCTAACTAAAATGCCAATAAAAGTGGAATAAATCGCAACTAGGATCATACTAGATTTACTTTCTCGATCCTAACATTAAATAAGGAAAACTAGCCATATAGTCGTCAAATTCGTGAATGAATTTCTACACGTGTATATTAACTTAAAAACTACTAGTAATTTGAGTATATATTAAGTAATTATCTGTAAACTGTCTTATTCATTATATTATTTTTTAATATTATTTTTGATAATCTAACTTTTTAGTAATTATAAAATAATTAACTCTAAGTTGTTTTCTTAGTAAAACTACTGCAATTTAAATATTTCAATTCATTTAGCAATAAATTTTAGGTCTTAATAACTATTATATAAGAATTTCATGGCTTATCGACTTGATTATTTTAAGAATTGATAATATTTAATCCTAGCTTCGTATTTAATCTATATCTATTAATTTTTCGTAATAAATTAATATCGATGGGGCAAAAGGCATAATTGGTCTACACTTAAAGGCCGTTCTGTAATTAGACATTGATTTTTATAAATAATTTTTAATATTGTATCTTATACTATTTTTTTATATTACAACTCGAGCTATGATCCCATAATAACGAACGCTGTGAAAAAATCCATAATATAATATACGCAAAGGCTGGCTTAACTTACAAATATAAATAAGAGGTATTTAGTTTGTTTTAACTAAGTATCCTTACATATATATCCCATCTCACATTCTCATCTATAATAACATCTTTATTTATTTATTTATGATTTTGGTAACTAAATAACTATAATCATAACCCATCATATGATTATTATACATTTTAATTTTTAAACTATAGCTGCGCTTGTTGAGTTAAGGTGCGTGTAAACAATCCTTACTTTTTATCCATTGGAAAATTCGCGGTAACCCGCTGCAAGATAGACCGATGCAACTTACAGCTACTGTAAACAGTCCCATATCGTCAGATCGCGATTGTAATTGATATATTTATCACGGGCAATTCTATGAAAATGTGTATAGCCTTATAATAAGTAAAAATATTATATCTCGGCGCGGGAAAATCAGAAATTAATTTCGAAAAATTTATTTCGACGGAGGTTAGCGTTGAATACGACGACGCATTCCCAGAAAGAAAATCTACCTTGGTACGATTCGGAATATTTTAACAAAAAACGAATCGCTTAGATATTTCATCCGAGTACTGTGTATACACACTTATCCGTCAAGTCATCGGTTGATCCGCGTAAACGCGTTTAAATTAAATCCCCATGCAAGTCGGTGAAATTTCAACAAGCCGGCCTTAATATATCGTTCGCGCATCATGTATATATATATATATACAAAAGCTTATCCTACACATTCAGGATAGCCCAAACAATTCTCTGCTGTCGTTCTCTGTCTGTCTCTCTCTCTCTCTCTCTCTCTCTCTCTCTCTCTATACATATATATGCGGAAATCGCGCTCGGCCCGCATCTTGCAGCCCAGCGTCCTATTAATAAACGGATTAATGGTAGCTCCTTTTGGCCGCGGAAAAACAAAAGAAAATATCAGCCGAATATATAGCGCCGCTGGCTAATTTATAAAAACACGTGTTAACCCAAAGGCGCTGCGCGATTATAATACATTCGTTCTCATCAATCGCGCGCCCCGGCGCGGCGGCGCGCGCCGCGACCCATCGCTTTGTACACCTTGCGCCGTATATAAATCAAGCCGACCCGCGCCGCGGTCGCGGGCGCGCTTTTCCTACGTCCCCGCCCACCTCCCCGTCCCCCTCCCGCCCCTACGCGCAGCGCTCAGCTCGCGTTCTTGGCCCCTGGGCGATTTGTCCCACGGATCTCTCTCTCTCTCTCCCTCTCTCTCTCTTTCTCTCTCTCTTTTACTCGAGCATTGAATTATTATTGAAACCGCACAGCTCGGCGCGTATATATATATATATATATATATATAGTTGCGTTGCGCGCTGGCTTTGTTTAAAAATAAACGGATGTACGCGCGAGCGCGCGGTTACGCGATATTATAGGCGGAGGAGGAGTCGCGGCCGAAAACGCCGCCACCGCCGCGGAAAGGTCCGCTCGCGGTGGCGCAAAGTTTCGCGAGACGCGAGACTGCCACGTATATGCGTATACCGTGCGTAGGAGTCATAAGAGGGGTGGGGGGAAGGGGAGGAGGGGGAGAGGGCGCGAAAGCGCGGGATGACTAATAATCCCGTAATAATGTAAGCATAATAAACGAGGTGGCATTAGCGCGTGGGCGCGAAAGGGGGGGAGAGTGGGGCGGCAGCGGCGGGCCCGGCTCTCGCCGGCTCATATTTTCGGCCGCCGCGGTAGCGGTGTCGCTGCGTGACTTTGACGCTGTATACCGTGTATATGTGTATATAATATATATATATATATATATATATATATATATATATATATCACTACTCCAAAGTGCGTTTACGTATACGTATATGGTGCCTGGGACCCGAGCTAGGCTAGAAACGGACATATCGCATACTGTAAGTAGAGAGAGAAAGAGGAAGAGAGAAGCGGGAGCGTAGGCACGCTAAGTGCGTATTATATATGTGCGGATGAGTTTTAGGTCACACGAGCGGAAAAGAGAGATTTTGTTTTTTTTTTTTTTTTAAGTAGATCCTGATCTTTATGCTGGCCGGTGCGCGAAGGGCGGGATGAGCGATTAAGTTTAGCTATTTATTATTGGCAAGGAACTGGGGATGATTTGGTTAGGTTGCTCTTTGATGAAATATATATGATTTTGAGGTGGTTATTAATACACTTCGGTCAAATTGCTGGAAAAAATCATCTAAATTGAGGAAAGAGTGCTGTAATTTTAATAATATGTTTATTTGGATTTTTTTAAGTAACTAACTTACTTATAAAAACCGAAAATAGGTGCTTAAATCAAATGAAACTTTCTGAAATGAAATATAAATATCTTAAAATCAAATCAAATTTTTTTGAAACAATTAAATATTTATTTGAATATATAAAGTTTTTTCAATATAATTTTCAATTCCTTTATGAAATAAAACTATCTCTTTTGAAAGAATAGTATTTTAAAAATAGTACACATTTTACATAGTTGATTTATCTAGGGATATAATATTTCATGCATAATATATATTCATAAATATGTGTTTAACAACTTTCTTTATAGCAACTAAAAATTCTAAATAAACAGAATACAACAAGCATACAGAAAGTACAGATTTCAAATTTTTATTATTGCATTCAGTATAGAACAATCCCTGCTATTTCAAAAAGATGCTCTGTTAAAACTAGTAGTATTTTCATGTTCTGAAAATAAATTTAATAGTTATCGAAAATATAATTTATAAAAAATAAAATTTATATTCGAAGCTTGAAAAAGCAAAAGAAAAAAAGAGAAAATTACTTTAAAAAGCTGCTACATTAATTTTCATATTATTTACATATACATATAGCAGAGAAACAAGAAAATTTATGTTATAGAATTTAGTTGACAGCAAAGTTAGGCTCAAACTACTTGAAACCTGAGGTTTGGAATTTTCTATTAACAATGGCGCAACAAATTGTATTAAAGCTCCGCTATATCAAGATATAATTAGCTTTACCTATAAAAATTAGGAAGAAAATGTCTATTGCAATCATTAGTCGGGTATTGTAAGCAATGATGACAATATAATGCTTAGATAATAGTTTATTTTTGAAAATAATAGACAATACTGTTTCTCGCACGGCCTATTCGGGGTTCAACGAATTTTTCAAAATACAATACAACGTTCTCAAAAAAGTACACTTTTATTTCTTTAGAATTTATATTCTATCAGCGTACAGTATAATCAGAACCTGTTTAATTTCATAATGACGAAACAAATTTTTTTTTCTGATTAAACTCGCGAATCTGTCATTCGTTCCCAGGCCGTTTTATCAAAACTAATACGGCACACAGAACTCGTCCATCTAAGTATACGTGTAAACTTTTCAAGCCGCGCACCGAGGCCGTCGCCGCCGCCCGCGCATTACTTTCATCAGTGCCGGCACATGCATCTTCGCTTACGGCACGGGTAAGGGACGTGCGGAAAACGCGTCGGGCGAGATTATGAAACTAATTTCTCAGGTCTATCCCGAAAACGCCCCGGCGGCGCAAATTTGGCAAACAAATCGCGTAATATTAAATTTCCAACTGCGCGCCGCTCGCGTCCCAGGTCTATATAATCTAATAATTAATTAAATTTTATTCGGCGCCCGAAGGCTCCGTCCCCGTCGGCTCGTTGCTTGCGCGCGCGCGCGAGATTTGCGACTATTGTTTATAAACAACTCTCGAAATAATACGAGATTTCAAAAGTGTTTCAAGAGGGCTAAAAATAAGTTCGGCAAAACATTGTCGTCGTCTTCTTTGTTTGGGTTAGATTGAAAATTTAACGAATGAATAAACATACTAGTCGTTCTCGTACATTCGGCTCATATTTATTTTAAAATATAAAATTTGCGATATATAATAATTTAAATTTAAATACGAACGAAGCACGCTCGTTTGTGTTTGTTAATTTCGATGTTTATATAACGCGCAACGCTATTTATTATAGTATAAAAGTTTGAAAAATTGAAAAACATCATTTTCAAGACAAATTAATCTCTAAAATTTTGTGTAAAATATTATACCTTAATTTTCGACTGAAATTTATTATTTTTAGCGAAATTTCTAAAATGTTTTACAAATGTACATTTAAAATCGGGCAATTAATTTGCGCTTAATAAACAACGGTATTTAATCAAGTATCGAACAAACGAAGCGGAGAAAAGACATTTTTACGGCTATTTCTAATGGCTTCAATAATGTTATTAGCCGAACTATTAATTAGGCGGCTAGTGAAATTTCAACGTTATGAAAAGAAAAAAAAGAAGAAGTGGATCTCCATTGAATTCATTATGACGACTATTTTAAAGCCGGCAATGATAAACGATGAGTTCGCGGGAACGGTAAAGGAGCAACTGATGGATAGTGATAAGGTAATCAGGTGATAATGTTCCGGCAATATCTCATTGCCTGCATCTCGGCTGAATTGCCGGCAAGATTGAAAAGTAGCTTTGTAACAGGGAATGAATATATAATAATTATTCCAGGCGGAAGCTGTAAATTTTTCATGATGAAAGGGAGACTTTTACCGCTGAAAACAATCATTAATTAAATGATTCTCGACAACTTTTTTTATGATAATATTTTTTCGCGAAACAGGTTTTATTCGAAAGATGTTTCCTTATCACCCTCGATTATTCATTTTCTTTTTCAGCAATATCCAAAGACAATGTAAAGGTGTTTTCTTAATGATGTCAATAACAGTATAAAAATTTTACTGTGAAAATGATAATTCCAATAAAATGTGTTAAAGTTCTTACGAACGTAATATGTATAGGCGCTGCATCAATTGGTTTTTCATCTAGATTATGGCGTAAATAATTAAAGTTTTTTCATCAATATTCAAACTTTTAATATGTTGTATAAACAATATCAATGCGTTTCACAATTCATCTAAGTGTCTAGTAATAAAAGAATAAAGCGAATTTGAGAAAAAGATGTTAATAACAGAAAATACCGGAACTAGCCGAAATAAGGTATGGGCAGTAATCTTAGAAAAGTCTTACATGATCGAAGGTTAATCGTTGACTAAAAATTCCCAAATCTACGGAAAATAAATTTCTCTTGTAAGTCTATTTGGAGTACATATCGATTCACCATTTGCTTTGATAAAAAAATACAAAAATCAATTTCTCCCAGAAAACGGACTGCCACACGAAACTTATTGTGTTATCCTCTAGTGTAAACAAGGGCGAAGCCGTCACGGGTTATGTATGTCAAGAAAAGATAGGGGAATCCCTCTTGCCCACGATACAAAAATCTTCCAAGCGAAACCAGTGGTAGTAATCCATTGTGCATACCAAATATTGGAAGAAGATACTGAACGACGGATAAGCATCCGTTGCGACAACAAAAACGTCGATCAGACATTGAATAAACTGACCAACTGCTCTAAACTGATTTGAAAAGGGCAGAAAATCCTACATATCGTAAACAGGCGGGCAGTGATATACCCCATTGGATTTTCAGTCAGAGCGATTTAAATCGGAAAAGAATCGTGGACGATCATGCAGAATTAGAATCAATAATCGATCTAACAGATCCAAAACCAGCAGTACCAATTGGTAATGAGCTTATCAATATTACTCTTAAGAGTGGGGCCAGGTTGAGCAATAATAGATAGGAAATAACAGATTTTTAAATACATAAACGATGTAGACAATCCAAATGTTTCATTTCGTTCAAAACCAAACGGCACAACAATACCACAGTATAAATACAAAATTGGCCCGGGATATTATGTTAGGGATTATAACGAATGACGATTTTATTCACAGATATAAGAATTTACGGACAACTGTGGCGACGAAAAAAAAATCCAGACTATACTTACTGTGTCCATGTCCTGTTCTTGTTTATGGTACTTGGTTAGATTTGTCGAGCATCGATACTTTGAAGAGTTCCATTTTATAGCCAAAGAAAATAAAAATCAACAAGAATACTTGTTACTTTCGTTGTAATTACAGTATTTGATGAATTTCGAATTTTTAGTTTTCACGTCTAGATCGGAGATATTTTATAGTTGAATTAATTATATTACAATAGTTTTGTAAAATCGAAATTTTGTTTAACGAATAGATTATATATAGGAGTGCAACTTATATAATATAAATCGTAATTTTAATTTCTATTGTTTGGCGACACGACAAAATAGCAATTGGATTGTTCATCCTGACGCGCGCATGAAATGCCATTCAACGCACCATTAAAACGCCAATCAAGCAAATCCAATAACTCGTCACCCGATCTTGCCTGACAAACAAGATTGTATATAGCTGTATCGGGGAAGGGGTTGAAACCTGAACGCCCATCAATGCAGCTCCCGATCGATCCCCGGGCCAATTTCGCTCTCAGCTCTCTGCGCTTACACACACACACATATATATATATATATAATGCGAAAGCTCGGGATGCGCGCGCGTTTGCCACCGTCGCCGCCTGCCTCGTCCGCCGCGGACACCCGGGATTGTCGACACGGCGGCCCTGCTGGGGCACGCGTAATTCGAACGAGTTATCAGCCCGGTATCGCACTCTTGGGAAGCGCGGGTGCTAAGCGCTCGAATATGCTGATATGGAGCGCGGCGCGGCGGATTCTCTCGTGTTAGATGTGCGCTGAGCGAATTGCGAGAGAGAGAGAGAGAGAGAGAGAGAGAGAGAGAGACAGGGGAGGCCGCGAGAATGGGTTAATAGTCCGGGAGGCGCGCCAGGACAACGTCGACGACGGGTGGGATGACGCGGTTATCGTTTGGTGATGGTCCCGCCGCGAGTAACCCGCTGGGCTCTCTCTGTCTCTCTCTCTCTCTCTCTTATTGCCGATGCGCGCGTAATTTCCGCCAGGACGGATTATGCCAACAGCGCGCGCGCCCCTGCGCTGTGCCCGCGGGACCGCCGAGTTTTTTATAGCCCTGATGGGAAGTTTATGCGGCGCGGCGGACAAGCCTGGAGCGGTTCGGGTGGAAATATTCCCCATTTTATTGAAATGAAAATGTCCGACAGTCAGCCGGTTGACGAGACTGGGCGGATTTTATAATTTCTATATATATACATATATATATTACAGTAGCATGGGAGATTGGTGCTGGCTCTGATGATGAAGGAACTCGCGGGGATTGTGGGTTATATTGAAGGTTATGGATTGCAAGGCGTATATATGTTAATTTTCCTTTCAAAACAGGAACAGACATCGTGTGCGATATAAAATTAGCTTACCTGTAAGTATTTCGAAATAGTTCGAAAACAGATTATGAGACTAAGCTAGAAAATGTCTGATAGAAGCCACCGTATAGACACGGCTGAATGGGATGAATGACGCAGAAAGTATGCAGTGCAGTACGCCCGATCCGACGAATTATCGCAAGGAAGCTCAAAAGGGTTTTATTCGACTTCATCAGTATGAAATTCAGTTTTGATAAAGAGAGAGTGAGAGAGAGAGAGAGAACGCCCAACAGCTCAGCGTCCAGAAAGCCTTTTGTATTTGAAAAGTTTTTACCAATAAATACAAACATAATCGATAGTTTATGCAGAATTTTTCGGCCTTGATTTTTCATTCAAATGCTATTGTATAATTTATCTCTTTTGACTACCGTCATTACAATCAGCCTGTAACTTTGCTGTTCTTCGCAGAAGTAAACATTGGAGAATTTTCCGTCTTGAATCTAAATTTAGTCTCAGAAGTTCTATATAAGCATCAGGATTGTAAGACAATGGAACTTTAAATATACAACAATAGTTATTTGGAGAAATATACGACATTTAAGAATTATCTGCAAAAAATGTAAATTCTCATTCAATGAATATTGTACAACTTATCGGGATAAATCTAGACTTATATGTCACGCGCCAACTATATTAAAAATAATGAGCAAGTCGGCGGTATTTTACTGGACGAGAGAAAGTCGGCAAAGATTAGAATGTCAAATTGGTACTTTAGGGAAGCAATTGGTATGTGCAAGAACAGCTTCTTATGTCACTAATCAACAAGAAAACGGAACATGTTTTATCATAAGAGGTACTTCGGTGCCATTTTTAAATCCATATCAAATAAAATTACATTGAAAAAAATATCTGTTATCAAGTAAATAGTTTCTTTTTTTGTACCAAGTAAATTATATTATTAAATTGAGAAAATATGTTCTAAAACGAAGGAAATATTTACTTGATTCAAGAAGTGTCTACTTGAATCGAACCACATTATCTTAAATCTAGTGAATATTTTCTTAATTTAAGAAAGTGATTTATTTCGTAGAAGGAGGTAAACATTTACTTATTGTTATAATAAGTAAATATTATTATAAGTATTATTATGACAGAAAATTTTTTTTTCAGTATTGCAATATATCATCGCTTGAAGAACTGGAGCACCGAAAATATTATTAAAGATATGAAATGTATATTTTCTCTTTGAGTTCATGACCATTACTATTAAAAAAGGAATAATTATTGTGAGCAGTACTTTCATGAAAAACTTTTGCATAAAAATGAGGAATAATAGACATTAGAGTTTATTTGAAATATTATTTACTATTGCTATTCCAAAACTTTTTAAAGTTAAATACAAAGTAAACAAAAACTGCTTCACGTGCGTTATTATTTAAACAATGACTGATGGATCTGTGTATGTATTTGTGTGAAACAAAAAATCACTAACTTTCGACTTATAATAAAGACAATTTTTTATATATAATGAATAGACATATGTATATATATATATATATATATATATATATATATATATATATATATAAATATTATGAACTTTCTTTTATTTTTGATAAATTATTACAATAATATTGATTTTCAAAATATTAAAAATTTTCATTATGTATATTCTGTATATTATGTATATTACCGTATGATGACTACTTCCAAACATTTATGAGCTTCGTCATTTCAAAACTTCTGCTTCATCGCACAAAAACCATAAAAAAAATATTAATAATTTTCAAGATTTCTCTATTGACCAGTTCAGTTAATTTAGCTTCGCGTACTAAATTATATCATTTATTCCAATACTCTATAGCTGCTGGTTGTGATGGATGTGTAATTTCGAATGGCATATGCATTCTTTCTTTTTGATCCTTTTAGGAGCGATGTTCGGAAAAATACTCGTAACACTCTGTCCTCGTCGAGAATTTTTGAACAGTTTATATTATTTTAATATTTATTTACAGCATAATGTTATATTACTAATTATATGAAATACATATTTAAGCAGTTACGCGTGAAAATTAATTAGCTTTTGTGTTTTCAGACGTCGTCTTCGCCGACATCGTCGTCTTTATCATGGTATAAAGATAATCACTCATCAATCTTCTGATATAAGTATTAACAAGCGAATTCTAACCTGTTCAAAGAACAAAGAACAAAAGAACACGCCAATAAACTAAAGAATGAATTTGCAATTATTTTAGAAGTTTTCTACTTTCTTTATTCTGCAAATGATTCCGAAAATTCCAAAAGTGACTCCAATCGTTCTGCCTGCACTGCCCAATGCCCATGTCACTCCTAACGTAAATTCTTCCAATTTTCTGCTGACCCGAGGCGCCGGAATTGCGGATCGTAATACTCGCCATTCGGCTCCTTGCGCGAGCTACGGACGATGTCGGGAGCCTAATAAGACGCGCGACTATACTTTCGCCCGAGTCGATGGGGCGGCGCGGGCGGCGGTGGGACGTCTCGTTTTCGTACACCGTGTGGTAAATTAAGTATCTAGTACAGTGTTAAGTATGTCGCTCGGCACAATTCGTCTTCGTCTTTTTCTTAATTGGTTACAGCTTGTCCCGAGTATTACTCACTAAAGAAATCCGTTGAAATAATTCACTTGGACAGGTGCAATTTCGTCATTTCTTACGTATATATATATTGTACACGCAATTATTTCATTATTATTAATCGTGCTACCTACTTCTGATCCTAATGGATTATCTTTCACACTCGCTGTCGTACAGAAGTCTTTGGCATTTTCTAAAAACTCGTAAAAAATTCATCCGTATTTAAAATAATTTGTCTTACTTACATCATTTGGATATCATCTTTTCAAATTTTACTTACTAATTTTTACTCTTGCTCGTCTTACTGATGCTCGAAGTATCAAACGTTATAGATGGGGAAAACAATTTTTGGTGAAGAGCATAGTCCAGTTGTTCTTTTCTATTAACAAAATTAATTATAATTTTAATATTATAAGTTTTTTATTTCAGTTTCTATGGAGGTGAAGATGAATAAGGACAGTCTAATGATTGTTTTATATTAAATTGTTAAGAAGACTGTAAGACCGAGAAATTTGATTTTCTCGAAACATAGTAGAGATTATTAATAAACCGTATTGAACAAAAGCAGTAGAAGAAGAGCTTAGAACTATAAAAAGGAACAGAGAATATTTATAAAGTTTATAAATAAATTGTTTCGTAAAAATTGCATGACCTATGAACAAAAGGATTGTGAATGAAATGCATATTCTGTTTATGAAGAAGTTACTAAAAAAGTCATTAGGAACAATATAATACATTAAAGATTGTATACACACTTTAAATATTTACGGTCTGGGTAAATGGAAAAAGATAAAACGATATTAAAATCACGATTGTCTAAAAAATGGTAAAATATTAACTGAAAAGTAAAAAAATATAATTCAAATTGTACTTATGTCGACTATTTTTAATTAAATTATTAAATATTTTTATCGGTCTTACAGTCCTTATAATATAATATATTAACTAAAATAATGACAGTCAGACTGTTCTTGCTTATTATCACCCCCGAAGAATCTGAAATAAATATTATTAAAAATTTAATTAGATTAAAATTAAAACTAATAAATTAAAATAATAATAAAATAATGTACAATAATATAAAAATAAAAATAATAAAAGCAATATTCTATGTTAGCAAAGGACGATCTGACTGATCCCATGACCTTATTTTCTCCTTTGGTGCTCGACGTTTCGAACCGCCACGTTTGATTCTCAGGAACTAAACTGAGTTTTAATTAAACTTAGTTTTAATTTTTCATCTAATTAAATTTAGCAATAAGTTTTATTTCAGCGTCCTCTGGGGTAATAATAAATAAGCATAGTCTAACTGTCATTATTTTTGCTAATATATCATATTATAACGACTGTAAGACCGATAAAAATATTTATTAATATGAAAAAATATAATTTTGACTAAGAAAATAAGCGTGTGCTTTACATAACGATATTTCCATCGGTAAATTCTCTATTTGGAATTTCGGTCATTTATTCTTGGTTTTTACAGATGTAATAAATATTTTAATAAAGAATTTAATAAAGTATAAATACATCTAATGTTCAAGATATCATAATCAAATATTGAAAAATCGTAATTACCGATGGGATTTCTTTATTGTTCACAATAAAATGAGATTACACGAGTATAAAATATAGGCAATGAATGATGATAATGCTTTATGCCCGTAACAAAAAGTATACAAGTAAAAATGCCAGGGCGGCCCAGCGATCGATCAAAAGTACTCCTGGTGTTTTCAAAAGTTTTTCACCCCGGTGCGGCGATTAAACGCGGAGCTTCTGTCTCTCCTCTCTGCCCCCTTCCGGCCCCGCCCCCTTCTACCCCGTGAAAAGCGCGAAAAGCGATTTCTCCACAGATTTTAGGGGCGCTTCCTTATATATATATATATAGTATACCGCTCCCAAGTGCCCTGGCCCCTCTAATCGCATCGCATTAAAGGTGCCCTTCTTCTGCCCGCTTCCTACACACACACACACACACACACACACACACACACACACACACACACACACACACATATATATATATATATATATATATATATAAGGTGTAATTGCCATAACCCTAATCATTCTCCAAGTTTGTAAGCCATCAGGAAGCGGCGGGGGGGAGGGGGCGGACTGCAGCAGCGGCACCGCGCGGCCCTATAACTCGCCGTTTTATTCCGACCATTCCGGAATTTTCGTTTTTGCTGCCCGCGTCTCGCTCGTGCGACGAGTTACAATTCTCTTATACTTGTATAAATTTTTCCAGAAGAATTATCGGTCGGGCGGGCCGCGCGAGAGCCGCGTCGAGAGACCGAAGCGGAAATTTTATACGACCGACAGATTTGCGTGTTCGAATGGTAATGTTATATATATATATATATATATATATATATATATATATATATATATATATTGAGATCATTTGCTTATATAGTAATAATAATATTCGACGAGTAAACGGAAGTATGGAAGTCGCGCTTAGATGGCTATGCACCGTACTTGCATCGTAGTAAAACTACAGGTATAATATATATACATATATATATATATATATATATATATATATATAATTTTTGCACAGGCTAACTACCTATAATAGAATTGCTGGTACAAAATCCTTGAAAAGCCTTCCGGAAATGATTTTGCGGTGAATCAGTATTATAAGCACAAAAAAAAAGCAATTACAGAAGTTTTTCGATTCAATTTTCTGCTTAATAAATACTACAAAGATCGTTTAACAGATATGATATACATATGAAAATATTAAAAATGAATTGCAGACCACCGCGAAAACCACAAGTTTCAATACAACAGGAAGTAATTACAGCGGAATAAGATACTGGAATAAATATATTTCTGCACGGGTAATGCGTAGATGTACTTCCGTCTATGATTATGCGAGCATTCTTCATATTGATCTAGTGTATTATTTAGCATTTAGGCTTATATAAGATTCGATTGTAGTTTTTTACATATATAGTTACATTACCTTTGTTAAATATGTTTTGAATATCGATTTTAGAGCTTCTCGTCTATAACAGATCTGACCAGTAAAAAAAATATTCATTCATTGTCGGAAAATGCAAAGCTGCAATTATATCGTTTAATAATAATTATACTGAAATTTTTATAATTTATAACATTTATACTAATTTAATTCCTATAAAACCTTTATCTGCATCTGTAATCACTAAATTTAATTTAAGGCAATAATTTCAACAAATTCTTATTGTAATCTGATAGTCTAAAGCAGGGGCGAGCAGATTTTTGTTCTTTCTTCAATAAAATTCTATTCTGTTAAAATATAGTTACATTATTTTCTATAACGAATTTTTTTTTCTTTGTAATTTATCGATACATTTTTTCATCAACGTGTGTATATCTGCCACAATTCACAGTCCATTTCGCATATTATATTAGGTCTATACAAAATTGCAAAGTGAATTGACAAAGTATAGAGAAGTACTCGAAAGCGTCGGCCTCTTAAACAAATCTCTACATTTGCATGTGTACGTAAGTGTGTGAAGAGCAAATCCCGCCTTGCGGGCGTCGCGTCATCGACTTCGACCGACGGACGGATAATACTCCGTAACGCCTTGATCGAGCTCGTTAAATAAAAGGCAGCCCACGTCACGTATATATATATATAGAAGAAAAGCGTCATTGGCCCTTATTAGCGCGCGCTCTCGGCGGGGGATGGGGGTTAAATTTCCGGCCCGGAAAACGAAAAGCGCCCCGAGAGCCGTAGAGCACAGAGGACGGGAAAATTTCCCTAATTACGATCCGCGCCATTACGATCCGGGGGGGAACGTCGTTATTATTATAATATTTTAGCGCGCTCGCGCGCCCGAATCTCCGTCGACGCGGCGGCTCGATGCAGCGGGTGGCGATGCCGCGGCTCAAGCCGCGCCGGCTAATTTGCCTCCCGCGCGCGTATAAAGTATATCGATCCCGCTCTTTCTATATATAATATATATATATATATATATATATATATATATATATATATATATAGAAAAAGGGTAGAAAAAATCTTAATATTACACAAACTATTAGAAACTATCAGAAATATAATTGGAGAGATCCCGGCATTTTATGTGGAATGAAAAATGTGGAGGGAGGGGGCTCTTATACATATACATACATAAAAAGTTACCGATCAATGTGGGTCTGACCCTGTGCATTAAATATGCACGGTTGGGTTGCCTTCTACAGCTGTACTGAATTTTATTGTATTTGATTTGATTCCATTATAATAGAGTAGATTTTTCATTATATATTTATATAAGCCTTCTGAATACTATATATATATATATATATATATATATATATATATATATATATATATATATATAATTGGTTTTAATATTATATAAAGACGAATTAAGCGGTATATGAATGAAATATAATATATATGAACTGACTTCGATCGAAATTTACTGATTTACATAAACATCAGTTTTCCAATGGCACAGTAATTTTGCCATAATTTTTCCAATTACACAATAATAAACAAAGAATTTTTTCAATGTATTAAATTAATGAAGAATTTACTTAAAATTTCGCGCTTTAAGGAAAAATAGAACTAATTTGTTGAATTAATAAATAATCAGCGAATCTCAATTGGTCAGTGCAAATAGTTTCTTATGTAATATTTTCAATAGTATATATTATGTTAGAAACGACTATTTATGAAATACGTAGCAAATCATTTATATATTTAGGGATTGAATGTTAATGAAGACGTATAAATAATTAATAAAATTACTAATAACTAAATAGAACAAATATTTAAAAGTAATTAAATAGTTAGAAAGCATTTGATAAGCAAAAAATATAGAATAAGTGGGTAGAAAAAACAAAACATGAATTCTAAAAAGTTTTATGCTGCATTTGAAGAAATTGGAAATTATATTTATTGATATATTATATAATAAAATTTAAAAATAAATTAAAAATATTTAGATTTTTGTGAAAATCAGTAATATATAAATACTTATATTTAGATAAAAAAAATTATTGAATTAAAAGAATAAAAAAATTTGTAAATAAATATAGATACTACGATTTAATTATTTCTCTAAATTCTTTAGACATTTAAAAGTAAAGAAGAAGAAAAATTCTGCATCATTTATTAATCGCGAGCGTTAAATTTATATTTAACAATTCATCGACAAATCGAGTAAAAAAATTATGACGAAGCATGAAAGAATATAGGCAAGGACTGCTGTGAAGCGAAAAAAATCGACTGACTTGCGATCGTCGATTATTTATAGATAAAAATCGCCGATAAAAGTTGGGCATGCTTTATTGATCAATTCGCGCGCACGTTGCGCGCGCTGCCTGCCAAAACAGTTTGCCCGCGGTCAGCATTAACCACCAACCGATACACGACGGGGCTTACAAGCGGCGCGACGGGCGTCGTCCTCCTCGCCGAGTTATCGACCAACTCGCTCTCGCGCGGTCTCGCCCGCGTTGACAGGGAGTTTCGCGGCCCGCCCGACAGATGGCTGTCGTTTAGACGCCGTTTTCAACCCCCTACCGTAAGCCCTCTACCCCCCCGCCCCCCACGCCCCTCTTCTATCGCCCCACTCACTCTTCTCTCTCTCTCTCTCTCTCGCCCTCTGATGGGTGCCCCGCGCCATCGTGAGCCGCGCCGCTCGCCGGCGGCGGCCGTAGAGCTCGGTCTATCTTGCGGTCGCTTCGGCAGAGTGCGGATGAATTACCGACGCGAGACTTCGTATATGTATTCGTATATATATATATATATATATATATATATATATATATATATATATATATAAATGTATGTACACTGGTCCGGAATCGGCCGCGCGTCAGCGGCGACGTTACGGCCCCTCATAACTTATATATACGAACCCGCCGAGGCACCTGATGCATCCAACTGCTACCGGCGACGCTCGTTTATACGCGGACCCCCCCCCCCCCCCACGCCCCCGCTCACCCGTTCTCCGGATCCTCGGCGAAAATAATGAAACGGCGATATTGCATAATGGACGCGCGATTCGGGCGAGCGGATTTTTTTCGACCTCCTCGCGAGATTCGAAATACGCGGTGAATATGCATATATATATATATATATATATATATATATATATATATATATATATATATATATATATATATATAGTTTGCTATATTATATAATAAAGACGTGTAAGAAAGTCATCATCGAGAGATATACATGTGTTATAATTCACAGATTAACATAATATCCACATTAATTTATTGGCGATCAATCAATCTACAAATGAATTATCAATCCGACAAGTCTGCTAATGGAAATTTTATAGAAGTCCACTGATGTTCAACTTTCTGCAGTCTTATGCGTGCATAAATATAGAATATATATATATATATATATATATATATATATAT
The DNA here is from genome assembly GCA_018907035.1 of Sycobia sp. Sy_11. NCBI lineage: Eukaryota > Metazoa > Arthropoda > Insecta > Hymenoptera > Epichrysomallidae > Sycobia > Sycobia sp. Sy_11. Next base: position 1,755,840 of record JACCIC010000053.1, on the reverse strand, counting down.
ATATGTATATATATTTTTTTATATTTATTTATTTATTAATATTGTTCAGGAAGAGAATGCGAAACCTCGATCGGGACGCGCTGCAGATTGTATTTTTCGAAACTGCACGGCATTATTTCGGTCCCGGTGTAATAATGAATGCGCGACAAGGGTACTTTGTGCCAATGTCAATAAATGCGTTTGCCAGAAATTAAATTAAGACGCAACTGGGAAATTTGTAGTTTTGCAAATATATCCTGTGTATATATAATTAGTTTTGTAATAGTCGGTATACGTGTATAATCGGGCGAGGGATACAAAAATTCTTTTTGACGCCTACGAGGGAGAAAAATATTTTAATGATACATATTATTTGTAACGCAGGAATATCTCTTACGAAATTGTTATATATCGATAAAAGGCATATTTTGCAAAATGTTCTGAGGAAATTTTTTTCTCATTTCTGGCACGGATAGCTACTCGAAAAATAATCTAAAGTCGACTGAGTGGTGAAAGCAGAATCTTCTGAAAAGCTTGCAAATAAAATTTTTACACCTAACAGAACAAAATTATTCATTTTAAATTCAGATATAATAATAGATGAATAAACGACGTATATTTGACTTTTGTAATAAAATCAAAGTTGGTAAAATCAAGACAAATGATAATTTATGTTGATCAGCAGCTTTATTTAAATAATAAATTACGTCGCGCAAATTATGCAGTAATAATGAAGGTACAATATTATACAATAACTGAATATTCTTCTTGTGAATAAGCTTTTTGCCCCCCCCCCACACACGTTTTTTTCAGTAAAAACACAAAAGTTATAATATCGAATTTGTAACGAGACATTTATATCTTTAGCACCCGTTACTTTCGTATCTCACTTAGCTCCGATTGCAGCTGCAGACCAATTAATATTACTTGTTTCTATAGAGGCAATTCTATTCCTGCATTTCTACATATTTTCATTTTATACTAACGAAATATCTTTTTATTTGTCTTGGATTATCGATATTTTATTATAAATTTTTTTCTATTCGCGACTTTAGTTTTTTTTTACTTGATGTTTTTTTTTTTTTAATCAGCCAACTACAGACAAAATTATAAATAGCGTATTTATATTAAATTAATAAATATTTTTATGGACCGTACAGTCTTTGTACTATAATATATTATACTAAAATAATGACAGCCAGACTGTTTTTATTTATCATCACCCCCGAAGAATCTGACAATGGAAATTACTAATAAAAAATAAAATAAAAATTGAATTGTATCCAAACTTAAAAATTAAAAATAATCTATATTCTAAGATATTAAAGGATAATCTGACTGCCCTCGCCAGCTTAAATTTACATTTGCCTCAATTTTCGACTTTTCGAACCATTCCAGTTGATTCTTCAACAACTAAAATAATAATAAGACTAACGTGCTGCTATGTATACCCCATCCCATTCCAAATTAATTTATATAATATTTATAAAACTCCCACCACTCTTGATTTTACATATGAAACAAAATTTTATTTTAATACACGAATTTATATTAACGATGACCAATTTACTTGACATTAAATTAACATTATTGCGATTTTTCAATATATGATTACTTTCAACACTGTCTCCTTTATATCTATTTTTAATACCTCCTTCTAAAATATCAACAATTTCCAAATTGAAAGAATGCAACAAATCGAAGCTATGTGTTCCTTTAGCCCGGACGTACGCGCCCTGGGCACTCCGGACGTCGAATTATAAGTGAAGAAAAACAAACATGAATTTTACTCCGTGTAGTTTTTATACGCCCACCACGGGGAGCATGGAAAAAAGTGAGAAAAAAATATGTTTCATATTCCTTCCTCTCTCACTCTCTCTCTCTCTCTCTCTCTCTCTCTCTCTCTCTCTCTCTCTCTCTCTCATGGTTTCTCCCGCTAATGTCGTTCCACATATACGAGAAGATGGGCCGATGACCACACCATCATAAGCTTTGTCGTTATCGAAAAAAAAAAAACAATCGGTGCTCGTTTCCGCCCAGTTCTTTCAGAGTTTGCGAGAGTCTCCGCCTGCATTTTCTAGTTTCAGCCTCTCGAGCGAAAATCGAAATTCTGCGTTCTTGATTGGCTACTAAAAATTGGTTAATGGCACGAAAACAAACAACAAGTTACTCGAAGTTAATTTTATGTTTGTATTTACATCTCCACAATCTATACAGATATAGTAGAAAAAATTTTCATCATCATCATCTCAGTGCCATAAAAAATCATTTCACTTTCAAAGAGTGATTCTCTTTAGGATCTATATACACAAAAGCTTTCGAAATGAAAAAAGGGTGGATTTTAAGCTCGCCATGGTTGGCTAGAGTACTGAGCGCCTCCCTCGCACCCCTGACAATACCTGATCGATCGACATAAAAAAAAAAACTCTCCCCACCCAATTGATTTTATCAATTCTCCATGGCCAGGCTCAAAAGTGCATTTCGCTCCTTCCTCATCCCCAAGGCACATTCACGGATCGCTAAGCGTATCTTATTACGCACACACACACACACACATTCGACGAGACATCGCGCGGCCGCGACGGAGGCGTCGGAGCGCGCTACGGCCGTAATTTCAATTTCGAATCCTTCTCAAAATTAGCCCGCTAATATCCCGGCAATTAATTGGCCGAGTACGAAGGGAGTGGGCGGGGACTGGAGGGCGCATTAAGCCGCGGATGTAATTGGCGCATTCGTCGCGGCTCCCGCGCCCGTCGCCGCGTCCCAAGTGCACATATAAGTATAGAGCTTCATGCGGGACTTCCAGCGGCGGCTCCGATCTGCTCCGACTTTCCGCGTCGCCGATTTATATATATATATATATATATATGTGTGTGTGTGTGTGTGTGTGTGTGTGTGTGTGTGTGTAAGCTTAATCAGGAGCGATTCGGGTTAACCAGGCGGGATTCCGTGATTCCTTTTTATTATTATTTTCAGAGTTCGAGGCGTGAAGGACTAATTGGGGGAAGGGGCGTCCATGGTACCCGCCCTCTTTTTTGACATTAAAAAGAAAACAATTGCTACACGCCTCGTTGAGATTAAAGTCCCGTGTGTAATCGACAGAGTTGATGGCTCGATCGGCGTTGATTTGTCGGATTACGAAAAGTGTACTAAGTAGTAGAATAATAAGCCGAGGTTATTAATTGAATTTGAAAATTGCTCAATATAGCTAAATAGCATGCTCTACAACAGCAACAAGTATACAGCGCTGTAATATTGAGGCAATCCGAGTTTTATACTTCTACTTTTATTTTTTCTCAAAATAACGATTTACGAACAATGCTGTTTTTAATTTTAAACGCCAATTATAATTAGCACGGGTAAGTTTAAAAGATAATTTTAGACGCGCTATGTCGTTTGGTGGAATTTAATTAAAAAACAAGTGAATATTTTCTTAATTAAAAAAAAAAATCGTTTACTTGAAGAAGAACAAGTAAATATTTAATTGATGTCATAAAATTGATTTTTCAATATGGAACTTGTGTTGATTTTATATCGATTTTGTCTGGACTTTTTAATGGAAATTCGAGACTAAATTTATGATATGTGATGTAAATATGAAATTTTTTGTACCTATTGATCACTTACATGTCTTTATTTAGACATATATTCTATTTAAGATATATATATATATATATATATATATATATATATATATATATATATATACATAGAAATATATCTTACTATGTTTGACCAAGCTAATGCAATGTGAGCAATCGATTAATTCAATTTCTATTCTATATAAGAAGAGAATCGTGACAAAGAAAATTAAAATGCATAAAAACCGAATCGATACCTTCTCTCTCGATCAGTTGCATACGGATGTACCGGTCATTCGGAATTCCCGTCAAAGACCCCATCATACTTCGCTTCTATTCATTTTCTTTATTTGCACAACTTCCTCATGTATCTGTCTCTGTTCTGCTACTATTAGTATTAGAAAAGTTAATTCCATTATCTGTAAACGAGCCTCAATATCTGTCCAAATGTTCAACAAATAACGATAAAATACGCTCAAGAAAAATTACGGAACTAAATAATTTTACAGGCACGAGCATTCTCAAATCAATCATCTATAATTAACATAGGATGCCTGCAGCTCGTTTCAAACGGATCCGGGGCTGTTTGTTATAAATTTCATTGAATATATATATCCAAACTGAGCACAAAGATTTTTCTAAACCACACCGCCGAGGGCTGACCGAACGCGGCGCATATAACGATATTCTTCCCCCAACCGCAGCTGCCCGCGGATCTATATATATATATATATAGATACGTGGCGCGCGCTCGGCAATCATTAATTTCTCGAACGTTTGACTGACACGCGAATATCAGTAAGTATATTTATATATGTATATATATACGGGGGAAACGGCAACGGCGGCAACAGCATCAGTAGCAGCAGCAGAACCAGCGAAGTCTCGAGATAAAAGGGGGAGAAAAAAAAAGATACGCGCGAGGGATGATAGTTGAACGCAGTCGAGGCACGTGGTGCGATATTCTTATTGCGTATTTTCTATATAGATATATATATACCGGCAAAGTCCGGAGAAAGAGAAACATAGAAAGATATATAGACAGATAGAGAGGCAGAGTGAGAGAGAGAGAGAGAGAGAGAGAGAGAGAGAGAGAGAGAGAGCCATGGAACCTGTCCGACGCGCGCGCATCCGAGCTTATCTCTCGATTCTTTCGCCAGCTATATATACTGCGACTGTCTCGCGCTCTATTTGCGAGTTCTCGTCATTCTGGCGACGTCGGTATGTGCGCGCGCGTGTGTGTACAATCTTCCCGCGGCTCTTTATTGTCTCGCGACTTTAGCAGCGTATATATATATATATATATATATATATATATATATATATATATGCGCGCGAACGGACAATCCAATCGTTTCTATCTATATACCCGCCTCGAGAGATTGCGCTCAATAAAATGCCCATCCATATTATTGTCGCGGTCGTGCCGCCGCTCTCGCGATGCGTATTCGCGGCCATGTACTCACTTATATGTATACATATATATATATATATATATATATATATATATATATATATATATATATATATATAGATAGATATATATATAGATATAGATAGATAGATAGATAGATAGATAGATAGATAGATAGATAGATAGATAGATATAGATATTGACTTAGGAAAAGAGAGATACATCGGTAATTTTCTCTCGCTCGCATTGCGAAAGAACTGGAACAGGTGAATATATGGAAACAGCTTTGAATCTATAATATATAATTATGGAGCCCGCATTGCGTCGCGAATTGTTCGATTATCCGAAACCGTCAGACGCGCGAATTTAATCGAGAGATAATCTTATACGACATACACGTTATATATATATATATATATACATACAAGCCATTGTATGTACTTCTAATACGGGGATCAGTCGCTCGATGGGCCGGGACATATGATAAGATCGTCGCCGCGTCGTCGACGCTCTTCTCGCGCCTCTCCGGGTGCGTTAATTGCGCAATGTTTGGAGCAACTCTGTCGGGTCATTGTTTCCTGAATTCCATTCATTCGGGCGCGAAGATAAATATTATGAACTAAATTGGCCCCTGGATTGACGATGTCCGATTTATCAAATATAATCGCCCGAAAGATACGAGTTGCCTATATAAATGCGTGTGTGATGTAGGCGTGTACGATTGCGGCCAAGAATAAAGCGTGCACGATAATGCTCTTTGAAACTTTTACGTCTATTTGTATAAATTGATTGAATTTTAATTATTTATGCGGGGGTAAATGATAAGAGAAATATGAAGAATTTTATGCAGTGAATGAATTTTTTGACGAACCACGAAGAACGCGCCTAAGTTATATTTCGAGCGTCGCTTACTTATTCGGCTTAAAATTTTCTTCGTTAAAAAACTCATTCATACGTTCTACATTTATCCAATGATATAATAATTTAAAAACGATCATTGGTGGACTATTATAATATTCTTGCATCTTCAATTCAATTGTAAACAGTTTCAATAATTAACCAACGTCAGCCAGATCTTTGAAACGTATTTCATACGCTCGTCAAATTTTCGTATTGTATACGAAATTTATGGATTCCCAGTCGGCGTACAGCATCGAAACGTATATTATAAAACTGAAAAAAAAAAATTGGAAAAAATAGAAAAGAAGCCTAAAAAATCTAGAAAAAACTCTACCGACCAAATAACACGCCTAACCGTCTGAAGACAAAGAAAAAATTCACCAGCCACAATTTGACTTATACGCGTACTCCGCGCTGAACTCTCGACTCGAATCGCTCGATTCGGATCGTCAATATAAGCGCTTGCGGGACTCGCGTAAACGGTAGGTTCGGCGATAGAGCGCGTCATAAAATTTTATTAGACAAAGTCTAGATCGTCAGTTTAGATACAGATTTATGAGCCATGGCATTATTACAACTTTTGGCCCGTCTCAACGGCGGCACTAAAAGTCGCGGGTGACTACTGTTCGAGCTACGGCTACACGTATATACCTATACATAAATATGTATTTATGAGTATCGTAAAGCCTTTATGTTTATTATGGCCAATCATTTGGAAAATAGCACAATCGAATCTAGTATATAATTTACGTCGATGTAATATGAACTATGTGTGTATTAACTCTTGGGCATTATTCCGGTTTGTTCGCGATCCAATAATTGAAAATTCTTATACTGTACCGTAATTGCTTTGACTCGGGTTGATTTGACTTTAAAATACAAAAATATATCAGCTAAGTCAAGAAAATATTGATAAATCAAATAAGTTGAATTAAACATTTATATTGACTGTGTTGTTCAAAATTCATCTAGTTCCTGACTATTTTCGTCCTTTTTATTATGAAAATCTTTCTAATTCAGAGTGCAATATTTCTAATACTTTATGTTTTAAAGTTTTACGTTTTTCAAATAATTGGAATAGATATTGTTCTAAAATGTAATTAACGTAAAATCTACAGGATAATTAAGCTGTGTAATTTTTTTATAATTATTTTAAAATATGTACAAAATACATAGCATAAATATGAGTAAAAAACTCGTAGTAAGAAGAAGCTACCGTGTAAATGAACATTTTTGAATATCCTGATATCCTGCACAAATACCATTTAGAAAACTTTTACAATTATATATAAACTTTTTAGTTATCCGCAGTGTTATAATGAAAATTAACGTTTCATTTATTTTTTTATAATATATTTAGACACGTCAATGCACAAAAGAGCCTAACTGCTTCAAAATTTATGAGGCACAATAATATGCATCTTTGAAATACATTATAGCTTAAGACATGCTTGTAAAATTAAAAACAAAATAAATTATTATTGGACCAATCAAGACTAAGGATTTGATCGATATACGATATGAATTGTACTTAATTTATATTGATTCGATTGGTATCATAGTGTAAGATGCAACAAAGAAAATATCAATGTATAAAAAAAAATATGTATGTCTGTATGTATGAGTGTATGTATGTATGTATGTATGATCGAAACCAACATGGAACCTCTGTAACTAAAACAGCATTTTAGCATTTTGAGTGTTCGCAAAATTACCTTATATTTCCTCGAAATTTCAAAAATGAATTGTATTTTAATAAATAAATTTTTGGACTTTTTTCCTCTTTGATTTATTTGTATATATAACATTTTTCTTCTTTGGTTTTTTTTTTTATTTAAGCAGAATTGTATCTTCAGGCAAAACGTCGATAGTGCGATTATACGATATAAACGAAATATAATACGAAAGTATACGCCACCTTCCTATTCTGCCTTCTTCCCGCGAGCGTTACGTTTTTTCATTTTTTTCTTCTCTTTTTATATTCCTAAGTAAGATGCTTTTTTAATGGATCTTAATGTCATAAGCTTTGTCGTGCAGCCCCCTCCCCCCTTCCCCCCACCTCGTCAAGGTTTGACGCCGAGCGCCGCGGCGATTTATCAGGATAACGTACGCGCCATTAACTCTTCGTGTCTCTCGACTTTCTATATCGGTGAGAACACCGAGATTTCGGGACGTAAGCTTCGCCGCTTTTTCCCTTATTCGGCCTCTTCCGTTTTACTTATTTTTCCCCCGTGCTCTCGTAAATCGGATCGCCGCCGTTGCTCTTCGCCTTCATTGGCAATATGATTAAAATTTTCGCAGTTTACTTTATTAATAGATTTTCGAGTATATAACGGTATAAATGTGATTGCACGAAACAGTCGCGTTCAAGATCATTGGCATACGGTCGAATTAATCAGAATTTAACGCATGGATCTGTTCAATTCAAAATGGGAGGGAAATTTTTCAACACTGCCAACATTACAATTTTAATCCTGGATTTTACAAAAATTATAAATTTTATGGGGTTTTTCTATGCTTAAACAGCTGTTCGTGGATGAGGAGGTAACAAAGTTCTAACGTCTAATCCAAAAGGTAACAAAGTACTAACGTCTAATCCATAAGTTGCAGGTATATAATATCCATAAAAGCATAATTTACGAATACTCTGTAAAAATATTGATTAGTATAAGTGGTCCGTAAAGTGTAACTTTATGTACTTCAAGAAGCAGCGTCCGAGACAAGTTCCAAGGTCCTGCAGAGCAGGCCCGGAGATTCGTTACTTATCGGCTCGTGATATCGAAAAATTTCACGGCCGAAATAGGATCATTATTTTTCAATATTTCCAATAGTTTTACTTTGTTATGTGTGTATACAAAACTATATTTTATGTTTTTAAAAACTGTGATATATTATCTTACGCTGAAAAAAAAATTTTCTGATATACGTTGATGATTTACTTTTTTTTTGTACCAAATAAATCATTTTCTTAAATTAAAAAAATATTCACTAGATTTAAGACAACGTGGTTTGATTTAAAACGACTCCTTTTGCATTATGTAAATACCTCCTTAATTTAAAAAGATACTTTCTCAATTTAAGAAAATAATGTAATTGGTACAAAAGAAATAAATATTTATTTGATAACAGAAATTTTTTTTCAATGTAAGAAGAAAATTTTTCGATCGACAAGTATTCGAATAAAATATAATTTAATTTATGTCCATGTTAAATTAATTATCGAGCACGTGTTACATAAATTGGAATTCTTTTTAATGCAAACTGGCAGACATATGCAGGATAACTAGTAGACTATATATATAAACAAAATATAATGAACATTTTCTCGGTCAATCTGAACAATTCATCCGCCAGTATAAATATTACGCTAACGATACAGGGTTAATCTCGATGCGGTCCTTAGGATGCGCATAGAGTACTCTTTATATGAACAAGGGTGTTTCGTTCAAGCGTGTACTCGTCCATCAAGTCACTGGTAACTTCTAAGCAGTCAATTAGCAATATATATATATATATATATATATATATATATATATATATATATATATATATAATAAAAAGTGAGAGTTAAGATAAATTTTCATGCGGTACGAAATTAACAAAAGAATAGAAATATAATCAATTTTTGGGATTTATTCCTGCAATTTATTGGAAATGAATTGAGTGCATAAGAGAGGTTTAACACTGCCTATATTACTATAACTGGTCCACGCTGGTAATTCTGGACGAAATACCCACATTCGCTCAAATAGAACTCCCCGTAGAAGCCGCGAGTCACAGCCGCATAGAATTCCACCCTGTACCATTGGCGCATAATAATCCCAGTCGTACAATTGTCTTGGATTAACGGAGGAAGAAAAAATCGATCATATTATTTTATGCATTATATTGTTATTATACTACAGCGAACGAAACGCGTCCATATCTACGATTTGCCTAGCATATCTCGTGGCCAGCCCGCGTTCGAAAAAGAATCCCAATTTATCTAGCATCCGCGCCTATGATATATTTTTGGTAACCGGGTCGCTCGCTCCGCGCACGCGGCTCTATAAATAAAGAGGCCGCGGCGCTCTGCCGGGACACGGAGGTGCTGCGGCGAACCCGCGAGCTCGTAACACACGGGGCTCTCTCTCTCTCTCTCTCTCTCTCTCTCTCTCTATCTCTCTCCCTCTCTCGCTCTGTCTCGCGATATTAATTCACCGACTAACGAGCGCTCGGCCTCCTCGCCGTACCGGCGGCCCAGGTATCTCCCTCCCCGCTTCTCCGCCCCCTCGAAGCCCCGCGGATTTTCGCGGCTCGGCTCGGAATGCGCGGCTGCAAACAAATGTACATGAATACCTAACACGATGCATATATAGCGTGTTAACGAACGTGTTTGATTCTTCCTTCTTTGCGCTTCTGACGAGGAAGTAATATATCAAAGGTGTATATATATATATATATTTATATAAATAGCTCACTGATTTTAATGCAATCGCAATATGTTGCTGCGCTGAAGAAAAATTTATATGTCTTTTTTTTTCGTCGATTGAAAACCTATTTAGGAGCCGAAACCGGTCTTCAGTATATAATTGAACCGGGAAAACTCGTTTGACTCGATAACATTTACAATAATGGTGGACGTACATATAGGAAACTATTAATGCTAAAAAATGTTTCTTATTATTCCACATAACAATAGCAGACTTCAGTTATAATTATTGATATTCTGAGTGAAACAATGGGATATATTTAAAAAAGAATATTATAAACGATCCGATTTTTAAAATGGAATCGTCTACAAAAAAATATTTATAAATTTGAAACATAAAGACTGAAGTACGTATATGAAAGTAAGCAAGATTCATTTCATTGTTCGATCGGAAGCGTAAACGAAGCATACAAGACGTCCTAGAAGGCAGGAACGAAAAATGAAGTTAGGATTTTTAGCAAGAAAAACTTCGTAAGTTTGTTTCCTGTATTAACTGTTACTCTCATTATCATATATATATAAAGAGAAAATTTGTGAAAAAATCCCTGCTATTTCTAGTTATGGGTATGTGACAAAATGTGTCATATCATTGATGATACTATCGCTGTTCCTCTTTGTTTGACGATTTGTACTATTTCTAGGGCAGTCTTTTACTTTTTTATTGTAGTATAATAATCTGACATGTTGGATGTTAATATTTTGTTTATTATTGATTTGATATTCACGTATTCCAGTTAACTTTTTGTTACACTGTATTTATTTCTTTTATGTTATTTAACGTCGCTCTATTTATCCTTCCAAATACCGGTGCTAATCAGTGACGATATTCATTTGAAATATTGATCTACTTTTAATCTTGCGACCGGTGTGTCCAATATATATATATTGTATCACAGTAAGAGCCACAGCATATTATAATTAACTGATGTAGATTTTAAATAATCCTTAGCGACATTGAGGATGTTAATTTATAGTGCTCTTAAATAATTACAGGTTCTCGCAATTATAAATGGAGTAATTAATAAGATGGAACTGTACAAAACATTTTGCAAGCTTTTTCAAAAGTTATTTAATGATTAAATTGTCAATAACATTCGTATTTGTTAAATAATTGTGTGCAAAATAAAACAGAATAAAATGAAAATAACAAAGTTAAAATAATATACGACAAATTTTAAACAATAGTGCTAGTTGCAATTGAAGCGTTCAACTTGACAACTAAACTCAACTGAATAAAATTTCAGGCTCCACAATCGGACTTACATTTATCATTAACCTCTAAAGGATATGAGTTAATCTATAACTGCATCTTTCCTGATCAATATCTATAGGTAAAGAGCGACATTTCATACCTGTATCAAATTAGGTATTCGCAGTTATATTCATAAATGCAGATTTCGAATTTGCAGGCATTAACAATAATCGATACAATATATTTCAAAGTATAGTTTATGATTTACGCAGTAATTCTACAGTAATAAATGCATTATTAACCTTTAAAAGGCCGGAAAGCCGATATAACAGCTCAAAAACATAATGATAGGATACCTCTTTATCTTTAAGTAAATTGATGCGTTAAGTTCGTATCTGAAGTTGGTTTGACCTTATCCCTTCAGAGTCAAGGTAAATGAAGGTCATTTGAAGGTCAAACCTAGCAATTTTGGTTTGAATAATTGCAAAAGATTTATTTTTATGTTTTTGGAGTCACTGAGTTCGCGTTTTGCATCATTTTAACCTCAAATAAAAAGAGAGATGAAGATTTCTCCAAAATTCCGAGCAAAACATTCAGGAGTTTCGCGACGTTATTGAACCTGTCGCATTCAAGGACAATGTTTTGCTTGAGCCATAACTACAGGAAATGTTCCTTCTTTGATCGTTTGACATCACCATGCCTTCTAATGTAAAAAATAATAATAAAACAGAGGAATTCATAGCAGTGAAACACTCAGGCAAAAAATAAAAAATTAATAAAAATGTTAATAACATTAATAATAAAGAATCTAAACACATAATAAATAATGAAAGTGTTAAAGTACCAGCTACAAAAATAAGGGACGCGACCATCGCACCGAACAACATATTAGATGAATATAACATTTATAGAAATGACAGAAACACCGATGCTGGTGGAAGTACGGCTATTTTAATAAAAAAACATTTCCACACATCAATAGCTACAAAGAATTTAATTTCAATAACTTAGAAACCTCTACCATAATAATTAATCTCCCAGATAATAAAAAACTGTATATTATTAGCGTCTATGCACCATACAATTATAAATACAGATTGAGCGAGGATCTTTTACATCTTTGTAACAAATTAAAACTAAATGATATAAAGAACAAATTCGTTATAATAGGTGACTCTAATGTCAGACACACCTCATTAGGCGATAAAACCTGTAATAATCAGGGGCTCGATTTAGTCCACTGGTTGGATAAATACCAATCAAAATTCAGAATTAGAGCAATAACAGCAGACTCACCCACATTTGTTAGATCCGAGGTGTTTCTTGACTAAGCACTAATAGATGGGAACATTATCACAATAGAAAAATATCTTAAGGCCTCCACTTACGATAATGATCATAAAGTGATTCAGTTTACACTTATTATTAACACTCACATAACAATAAATAGCCAAACTGACAATAAATACATGATAAAACAGATCAATTGGAATAAATTTAGAGAATACATCTCTAACAATTGTAATCTAGTAATAAACGAATATATAAATATGAATAACATGGAAATTGAAAATAATATTGAATTATTAAAAAATCAAATAACCCATACAATTGATATACTGGCTCCAAAGGTTAAAGTATTTAACCAAACAAATAAATTAGTGACTAAAAAATAGCGAATCTCCGTAAAGATAAAAGTAAATTATTAACAATAATCCACAATCTAAAAAGAAAAAATAATAAGAAACATACACAAGAAATAAATCAATTAAATATTACCTTAATAGCTGTAAAAAATCAAATTAACGTTGAATTTAAAAATCAAGCTAACAAAAATTGGTTAAAGGCAGTAAAAGAATTAAAATACAACGAATCTGCCAGCTTCTTCCCCAACCTTAATAAATTATTCAGGAATAATAAAAATAATAACATTGACCATCTTATTGTTAACAGCAATAAATGGAATAACCTAAAATAACACAATAAAAAATTAACTCATATCGATAGAGATGACTTAAAAGTCCTTAATGACAACACATTTTATGTTAATAATCCTAATATTATTTCAATCATCATAGGCACGCATTTTCACAAAATAAATTCACTAACACACAAAATCTTATATTACATAACGAAATCAACTCAACTTTAAAGGACCTAAAAAGAAGATTCGAGTAACTTCCACCATTAACACAGTTTAACAAAAATAATCCAGCATTAAACCCAACAAAGAATGATTCTAAAGTATTCACTAATTATAACAAGACAATAAAACTATTTCAAAATATGAGAAATAAAAGTTCCTTTGGTCTATTTATATCCCTTTTTGTAAACAAATCGCGATCTTTAACCGAACATTCTATTTCGCTTTCGTTGTTTACGTATATACACATTTGATCAATGTTAGTATCCCGCGTAAAAGATCTGTAAGATATCTTGGCTTATACCTAGATTACTTACTATTTGGTGAACATGTTAACGTACAGCTAACTAAATCAAACAATATTCTTAAAAAATTGCACAGTATTTTCTATTCCATATCAAATAAAAGATGTAAAATTGTAACTTATTTAAGTTTATTAAGATCAATAATCACCTATTCCTGTCCTATCTGGTTTGATGTTAATCCGAATTTAATGGAAAAAATAAGAATGAAGAAAAATACTAAGATGCTGCTTAAAACTATATGAACAATATAATGATGAGATTTACAACAGATATTACAACAAGGGATATAATACTATGCTTCAATTCAACTATAACTAAAAACACACACAATGAACCAATAATAAACTAGTAATAAGCAAAGAATTTAATAGTAAGAGTAATTTATTAATTATTTCTAAATTTTATCTTTCTTAAGGCAAACTGCTGTTTCTTTTCTTTCTTTTTTCCGCTTTACATTTTCAAACATAAAATTAGTATGGTTAGTTTTTCTTTCCATGTCTCGGCATAGACAAACTTTTCTAACAACACATCACAATGTATAAAAGGAGCGTAACACACGACATTAATGTATAAATAATCACAAATAATCACTTCTGGAAAATAAGCGATAGGTATTTTATGCACAAGTTATTAAAGTAATTTTAAAAGAGGGACACGAACTTGGATGGACAAAAATTCGTAGTCGTCTATTGTGTAACTTCGTGCTTGCTATTATAAATGACTGTTATTTATTGAAATGAAAACCACTAAAAATTTAAAAATTATTTTATTTTAATTACCTCGTTTGCTCGACGTCTGGAGACAAACTGAACTCACGTTTCTATGCAACTATTATTCTTTTTTATTTGTTTTGCCGCGAAGTTGCTGCCGAACTCTCTCTAAGAACATCAACTATTTCAATCGCTTCTCTGCCTCCGACTCGAGAAAGCGCCTCGCCAATGTTCAGAGCACACATTTATTATACAAAAACTTAAAATGCATTACTTTTCGAACAAACCTATTTAGTCCAAATATTTCATCATTTATGCCAACAACGCAGGTTCGGCCAAATAATAATTATTCAACCAGTATCATTGTTCTCTGTGTTGCTTCTTAGATCAAGGGCCGGGGACCACCCAGGACTAAGTAATACTCGGTCTTGGTCGATGCTCTAACATTGCCAAACACGCTAAGTCATTCAGGCCACAGTACATATCGCAGCAATAAACGTGACCGCACACAGTTTGACCAAAGTGTTGCTTTTAATGTTAAATGACGATAGAAAAATTTTAATTAACGTACTTTCAGTTTTTATATTAAATAGACGTTAAATGACTTTCAACGGTTTTAATATAAGTCACGATTATTATAACTTATATTATTATAACTTATTATTATTATAACTTATTATTATCTATAACAATGACCCTAAATAAATTTTCGGATATGATAAAATAAAATGTTGTTAATTCCATTTATATCATAACGCTTACCAACACGTCGCACCAAAAGGATGCGAGAGTGAATTACGATAGTTACAATTAGACAAGAGAGGCTTAAAGAAGTTGTGGAAGTGCACACCGGTGATGATAGCATTACCCGTGAGTCTACTTTCAAAACGACACAAGGAATAGTAAAATGGAACGTGGGATTCTTCTGCCCACTATTAAATACAATTTCACATTATGAACCTAATTATATTTCCATAATTTACATATTCAATGATATAGTTTTTCAATTTTATGTATTTAACTTTATGTAAAACTTGTAACGAACACATATTGTATTGCGTATATGTACATGTAACATGCGGATAGTGGTGAGTTGGGTGACGGTTGGCGACAGAAGGTTAGTTTTGATTTCGAGTGGATGAAACACGCTCGTATAACGCAAGAAGTACAGAAGAGAGCAGACGGGCGCGACCCGCCGAGAGGATCGCTGTTGTTGACGAAACTGTGGGTTTATCCGGGAGGCCTACTAAGAGGCTCCAGCGGATCACAGTATATAACTAGAGTATTTGATTTGTACACAATTCGATCTCTATAGAGATTATATAGATATCTATATTTATATGTATGTCAGTGATTAAATAGAAAGAATAGGCATCTTAAATAATTAATCTTGAGAGCTCTCATTCAACGAAGATGATATACATCCAATAAAGACCGCAAATGGATATACATTATTAGAGATTGACCAGGATTACGGAATAGCTTATAATAGATATCAAAAAGTCAAGGCTGAAGATTATATATTCCAATAGAAATTTAATCACCTGAAAGATTTCGCCATTCTAAGGTTTTATCCATGTACGCCATTTTAAAACAAAGAGAAACTGTATAAACTCTAAGATTTGTATAAAATAATCGCACATGTAAGTTTCTTATTATTATCATTATTAAACGCATATGATATTATTCCTCTGATCTCTTCTTTAGCATTAATGAACCTTTCGTTTCTATATATTTATAAAGTAATAAAACAAAAATAATTACAAACTATTATAATTTAATTGTGATATTATAAATACTAAATATTCTATCGCTATGCTGCAAGCAGCAGGACTTTAATACTATCCGAATTTTACTTCACAGAATTCGGGTTTTGTTTTGTTGACAAATATCGACTTCGTTCGATCACAAATTTACAAAGTGAGTGCGATTGTTATGATCAAGTTCGTCGTTTTTGTGAGTCAATCCAGCTAGCGATTTTATCGAGTACGGTTACGGTTTGAAATTAACATGTTATATTTACGTTCAAGTTAGTTTTCATCGTTCTACATCATTTTCATATTCTATTTAATTATTCATAATCAATTTATTATTTTAAAAATTTAATGAACAAATACGCATACAAATTAAACAGATATATGGTACATAGCATAGAGCAATTCCGCTCAAAACAAATCATAGTACAACAGCCCTGACACAAAATCAAAATTACAACAAAATTTATACGTTTCGTCAGGTTTTTATACCTATGAAGAAAAAATTATGTTTTTTATTTAATTAAACTTATCTGTCCAACGCATATTCGAAATCGTGAAACGTCTCCATGTTAAAGAGTTTCTAACACAAGAAATCTCTTGATTCGATTTTAAAAGAATTCCGATATTCATTGTAATTATTTTTTATTACCCGTAACCTGAAAGCTATAAACGGATGCGAAATTTAAAATGATAAATTAAAAGAATCGTTATGGGAATCGCGCAGACGTCGCTCGTTATTTACGCGCGGCTTCTTATAAAATATGCGTATATATATTTTGAAACTCAATCGCCTGAGATCGTACAGAAAAAATTTCGCGACTATTTTTCGGCTCCTCTATGGCGACCATAATACCTACACTCACACACATATATACACATATGAATAATAAACTCTACTGTTGGATGCCGCGAAAGGAGGTGGGGCTGAGGAGGCAGTATCCGAAACCCTACATCGAAGATTCAGGGCGCCTCGTTCGCCCTGCGTGTCGACCCGCGGTTGGAAATAGTCGCCCGCGCTCACCGCCGAACGGATGCGCGCGGCGGCGGCGCACATGAAAGCTAACGACGCGCCCCATATAATCCCGTTGATGCGGCGCGAACGCGAATTTTTCGCGAGCATTGTGCACGCATATGTACGGGGCTCGTATGCGGCCATCGACGACGATTTATCGCGCCGACACGTGCGCGATATCGTCCCGTGTCTTTATATATATATATATATATATATATATATATATATATATATACACATACCGTGGTACATGTATATACTTTATTATAAACTGGTGGCGCGACGCGTCGTTGCGATCGCTGCGCATGTAGAATACGCGGGCGGCGGTGGCTCGAGTTAGTGCCGGACACGCGACTTGTTATAGAATTTCGGCTGCTGCCTTCGGATTCTAGGAATCGGCGCCGAAGCGAGGGTAATAATCCGTTGCCTTTTATAAACCGGAGGAGCTGGCTAATTGGTGACCGTGTATAGCTGAGGTGAATTTCGAACAGTGCCGGGATCGCGTACACGAGAGGAGAGTATTAAGGAAATTTTTGCACGACTCGCAACGAGCTGATTAATTAATTAGACCCGAATACGCGGATACTCATGAAAAATGCCCGGTAATCCATTGGGGAATGGGCGTTTGGAGGGGTGGAGGGAGGGGGGAGAGGAAGCGTAAAATTTATGCTATGCGTTTCCCACCCCGGGGGCCACGGATGCGCCAATTAGGCCGTACCGTGATACGCGTGTAAGAAGAGAGTGCACCTGAAGAAGGAGCCAACGTTGCGGGAATGTAATCGAAAACAATGTATGTTACGAATCGACGATCTTTCGCTGTGCGCAGGTGGCGTGAAACGCCTGTGTAGCAGCCAAGAGGAAAAGGGAGGAGCTCTCTGGTGGAAAAGGCACGGGGCTTTCTTAAAACGCCCCTTTAAGCAGAAGAGCCCGTGCGGCGGTCGCTTTATCTCGTTATCATTATGCGCGTCAGTCCCGGTGACCGCGACGATGTATCACGGCGGCCAATCGCCGCGTACGCGTCTCTGTATTGTATGGCTTTTTTAGTGGTTGGCGAGCCTTCGTTACCTTTGCCACGAACGATGGCGCGCTAATGAAGTTGTTGAGTCAATTATAGTTTAATATATTTCGTTCCGAGGGGGCAGGGGCGGCAGCGAGCGAATAATCCACGAAGGTGGTGTAATACAGCGCTTTACTCGATTCTCATACTAATCTCATACTACCGGAGTTTCTGCACTCCAATGCGTTCGTTCCCAATTTCTTTTCGCGGAGTTCGGTTATTCTTTTAAGTGCCGTGCATGAGGAACTTTGCCACCTCGTAATAATAGTGGTAGTGTCGGTTCAATCGTCATGTTAAGTAGAAGAGGTTGGAGATCGATTATTAATCAATATTATGTCACAGGTGTCAATCTAAGACATTTTTTAAAAATTGTCCATAATATAGATGCTGATAATTATATCTGTGCAACATATAGAATTGTCTTATATTTTTCATAATACAGCAATTGCAACTATTGTAATTGATAAGTAAAAAACGTATATTTAAGTTCATATAAAATATTGTTTATTTATAAATTACAATTATTTACTGTACGCGAAATCAAGGAACACTAATGGAAAATGAAGAACATTAGGAGAATGAACCTTCTGGTGAAAAGGAAATTTTTGGTTGGTTACCGAGCCAATCTTTATATTTTCTGCACTGTTTTTTGGCATGACCATTCTTTCCTCTATAAAAAACCTTTTAACTGTGCTTTTTCGATTTTCCTTCTATTAAAATATACAGTCTTCATAAACATTTCAGTTATTCTACAATTTGTTTATTCCCATACGTTGCTACGCCTCATAAATTCGTCAAATCAGTTATCCTTTAACGAAATCAAGTATAAAATCCTTCTCTCGCCTTCTATCTAAAGCCATGATGAGGGCACCGAAACTCGGACGGTATTCTGGAATACTGCAGAGAAAGGATTCCTACAAGCCTCTTATCATCGACATGATGACCCATTCCAAAAAGCTTATTTGCATATTCACATAGTTCAGCAATGTGTTTGACCATATCATCACCCTCCTGCATGACACTATGGTAGAACAGTTAAATTAAATGAATTCTACCTGACAGAGTAGATTTTTGATGACGATCTTACACCTTGTTCCATTCTTCACGTGCTGATTGAAAATATTTTATAAGTCTGAGCTGACTTCAACTGATAAGCTAATGGTAGCTTGCGCCACTTCATCCTTTGCGGTCCATGTGGCATTTTTTTTATAAATGCTTTTTTATTGACAAAAATTATGTACATTTACAGAGTGGATAAAACATAACAAAAAAACCAGATACTACAGATATTTGTTTGCAAAATGGTGGTTTGGACCAACTTCCTTACAATATTATTTGTACAAAAAGTTATTACATATGTGATGATTTCTACATTATTGTTGTGAATTACGCTCCTGTTATACATTGAGATGTATTATTAGAAAAGTTTATATATGTCGCAACATAGAAATAAAAACTAACCTTCTAGTTTTGAAAGAAACAGCAGTTGCCTTAAGCAAGATCAACTTTTTTTAAAAGAAACAGCAGTTTGCCTTAAGCAAGATCAATTTTAGAAATAATTAAGAAATTGCTCTTACTTTTAAATTATTTGCTGATTACAAGTTTATTATTGGTTCATTGTGTGTGATTTTAGTTATATTTAAATTGAAGCACAGTTTTCATTTCTTTTATTGTAATATCTGTTGTAAATCTCAACACTATATTGTTCATACATTCATATTCTTTTTATTCTTATTTTTCCTAGGGATATGATACAGCACTGGACAACCAAAATTTGGTTGACAAGCACAAGACAAAATTTGGTTCGTTATGTAGTTATTTTCATTTAGGTATTTAAAGTCGTTGACTGTGACAAAACCACTATTTAATGTTTCAAGCGAGTTACTTCCTTCGATATTATTTTCTTAATCAGGTGGTTAGCAACAAAATTTATTGATTTTACGTATTTTCTGATTAGTGATATGATAAAAATATCTATTTTTATTATTTCAGCTTTTCTGTAAAGTATTACATTGGATATTCTTTTTTTGAGTGGATCTGAATATTTTCTATATAGATTTAAGCAGCATCTTAGGATTTTTCTTCATTCTTATTTTTTTCATTAAATTCAGGATTAATATTAAATCAGATAGGACAGAAATAGGTGATTATTGATCTTAATAAACTTAACTAAGTTATGGAGTAAAAAATATAGTGCAATTTTTTGAAAAATATTCTTCGATTTAGTTGTACGTTAATATGTTCAGTAAGTCATAGTAAATCGTCTAGATGCACGCCAAGATATCTTACAGATCTTTTATGCGGGATACTAACGTTGTTATCTGTGATTTCGAAGGACCTCCAATTATTTTTGACGTTTTTTGTTGTCTTGTTGTTAAATGGGTTGCGGAACAGTACAGTATCATATTTGATGGTGTTAATTTCTAAGCTTCACTTATTGTAGAATTCTTTTATTTCGTTATAAAGCGCTTGTAATTTCGATGGTGCTCTAAATATTGTTTTATTAGCTACATATACAATGAGGTTATTAACAAATGCTATTCTGTATGCATTGTTTTCGTTCTCGGAATTTGATCATTTTAAAATTTCAATGTTTTCAATATTGAATAGTGTGCGAGAATTCACAGTTCCTTGCTGTAGGCCTCTAATGATTGTAAAAATTTCTTTAGCATCTGTGAAGTTACATACTAGATGAAACTGTTTGTATGTAATCATATTATAAATGAGTTTGGTTAGATGTATTGGAAAATTATAATTGCTAAGTTTGAATATTAGTACTTCTAACTAAATACTATCGAAAGCTTTTTTGAGATTTAATAGGCATGCTCGTATTCGTATTTATTTTTTCAAGGAATTCTAATTTGAGGTTATTAAATAGTGATGTTAACGCCCTGTTGATCTTCTATAAATTACCTATTATTTCATTTATATTCAGTATTTCCTGTCTGGATGGCTCTGCTGTCATCTTTGCTGTCAACTTTAGCTACCATGATGCCCGCATATGTTGCTGTCCTTGAACTGTCATTTGGTGTAGTTAATATTTCATAGTTTGCGCGCTGAGGTGGTGTCGTTGTGATGAGAATTTCATGATGAGTGATATTTCTTTTTGCTTTTGCTTGCTATTTTTTTTATTGAATTTAATTTTTTTAAGGTACATCGGGCAACCTGTAAAATTGGCTGGGCGATCTTTCATCCCACAGTTGATGCAATAAATTGCGTGGTTATCGGATTGCTCATTGATGGTACACTCTCCTGGATTGTGATTTGTTAGGCATTGCAGGATCTATACTGCATATTGCAGTTCGATACTACATGACCAAATCGCTGGTACTTCTTACGTGGGTTGTTGGATTTTGTCTTAATGGTTTCCATTTAATTATTTGCCATAGTAATATTTTAACATGACATGATTATTTTGATAGGACTCTCAGGAGAGCATTGTACTATAGAGTGCTGTATATGTTCATTTTTGTTTTTGAGTACGCTAACTTGTAATATTTTCACTTTATCTAGCTTCAATTTTACCAGGTCTTCATACACTTCATCCTTATTGATCTGGGAATTGAAGCCTTTCAACTAGAGTTTGAGGTTTCATTACCTTTGGGATGAATGTATAGAATTGTACACCATTCTCACTTAGGTTTTTTTTCACTGATATATACCTGTCATCATTTTGGTAACTATGTTAACTTTATTTAGGTTAATGTTTTTAATGGCTAACTCGCAATTCTGGTTCATTTTCATTAATTTTTCAGTTAACTCATTTGATGAGATATTTTCTATAATTAATGGTGATGGTTTAATGTATCTTCAGTTTCAGGTTAGCGACGCTTGTCTTGACGCGTTCTCCAAAATGGCGTCGATGCTGTGCGACGCTAAGCTTTTGTTCTGCTTGTGATATTGTACCACGTTCATGTTGGTTTCCGTGCTATATACGTTATATCAAGATTATTTCGCGGACCTATGGACATATCTTTTTCTTGTTGAGTCATGCGTTAGGACACGATTATTCTTTATTAACTAACCAAGACCTTTAGTGCTTATATTATTATTATTTTTATTTATTATTGATTTTTTCCAGAGTGGTTCACTAATGTAAATTCGTCGATTTAAAAAAAATTTTTTAATACTAGAAGGCATGGTGGTATCCTGATCTATTAAAATTTTTCTTTTCGCGTTTTTGTACATTGAGTCCCTTATTTTGCAAATGTTCAATGCTAAATCGCATTGTAATAAATTGACAACTGCACTGCTTTTATGTATTATTGTGGATGTTTGGTTTTCTGTGCCAATAACTGTACACTTTACTAATACGGATTGCACGACACGTACCTAGATGTTACCCGCCCCAAGGTGAGAGCGAACTCACGATCCATGTGGCGTCTATCCTTGTGGGTGGTTCGTTCTTAATGACTTCCAAAAACTTGTCCCTTTTCAACACGAGCAACAGTGTGTAGCTCTATATTGAATCATTTTCTCTATTGAGTTTTTAAGTTGCTGTAAAAAAATCTGCCATTCTATACTTTCTAAAACTCACTCCATTTTTATTGCACTAAATTTTAAAACGTTCTAAACTTTATATTATCTTTGTTTTTCAATTTATCTGAACTAGGCCTGGGCCGATAATCTATTGTTATTAATAATTAAACAACGTTTTTTTAAGTTCATATAAAATATTCTTTATTTATAGAATTACAATTATTTACTACACGCAAAATCATGAAGCACTAATGAAAAATAAAGAATGTAAGGACAATGAATGCTACTCTATATTTATAGAATAGAATGCCCACAAAGTATATAATAGACAAAGTTGGGTTGCTAATGCTCGCATATTAGCGGTTCCGCACGAAGTAAGGTACTTCTGTAGCTCTTCATGCGACGAAGCATCAGGAGCAAATTGGGTATAATCAAATCCACAATCAGGTAGTTATCCTTTCTACCTGCTTATGAATCCGTTGACAAATTTGCTTATTTACTTGTCTGTACGTCTAGGCGTGTCGTTGTCACAAAGCATGTTTGCAATAGCAACAAAATTGTGATATTGATAGCTCGAATGTGTTTCGTTAAAAACGTCAGCAGCTAACGAAGAAAAATCCGGAATTTTTCATCCCTCAATGGCGATAAAAAGCCACCGTTATCGTCATCCACCTGTTTACTAATGGAATAAAAGCATGGCAAATATATGGAATAAGTGCTTACGATCGAGAATGCTATATCGGCGTGCTATACATGCGATTAAAAATAATTTATGGAATGAAAAAAAAGAAAAAAGAAACTAAATTTCAATCCATGGCGAAAGTGGTATAAAACATCCATGCTTAAAATCAAACACAGGAATTTTTATATACATAGCATCTAGTTAAACCATCGTCGTAGATCAAGAAAGACTTTATCCATATTTTAAGGAAAGAATTTTTTCAACTATGTGAAATGTACAGCATTTAATTCTCCTTGCAAAGGGAAATAATATTCGCAAGAGCGATATTTATTACCTTTCGCTTTGTATGTTCGAAATTATGGAAAAGATTTTGGAGAGGGTTCTATACGAGCGACTAAAAATGCATTAATGTTTGCCTGACTCCAAACGCAGCAAAGCTCTGCAAATTTGGCTGACATGCCTACATAACATTAAATTAGTTTTAATGAAAATTACTCATTTCAGATATTTGCTTATCACTTTCGTTTATCAGTTACAAGTGCAAGGCAAATATTTCATAATATAGTAATCCAGACGCAACATAAAATTATGCAACCTTCTGTAAAAGCACAAGCACGTAATATTAATTTACTTTTTACAAGTAATAATATTATTATTGCATTTATAAAATACAAGTTGGCTTATCTAAAAATGCTCTACACGCCTGCTTTCTAAAAAATCTGCTTGTCAAGCAGATATTTAAAATGCTTAGATATATAAGCCACTGTTTGCTACTTCTAGATGCAATTTTCTATTTGGCCAAAGAAAAGCGTCCTTTCATCAAAGAGACCGTGGGCTCTTACTCGAGAGTAAAAAATTTCGAAGTTGAGTTTCCGCCAGGTGCCGAGCAAGCAGCTAGCATAGCTCGGTTATTGTTAACACCGAAGGAGACGAAAATCCTGTGACGAGTGTGGGATTGAACAGTTCTTCCATCCAATAATAGATTATAGAAAAGTACATTAGGCCACGCATCACGTAATTTTCCTATAGATTAAAATTTATATCTCGCTTGTCTAGATATATTTTTATTATATATTTATTCAAGAATAACTCACGAAATGAATAAAAGTAAAGTACATAAGAAATATTCCTTTATTTTTTTATATTTCAACACAAATATACAAATATTCCAAATTAGCAAATTTTAAGAGAACCGTTCAACCTTAGATCTGCTCGCTTGCGCTACAAAAACTCGACTGACTATTCAAATAATGTCCAGCAGTTAACTTATGCTAAATTTTGTTTCTAGAGGGGGGATGCATACATCAAAATGAATCCCCTTCTAAAAACGTAACTATACGTAAGTAATACTATATAGTGTACAACTACGCGATGACGCAATAATTGGAAAGATGAACTAATGGTAATTATGCCATACCTGTCACAAACTTGTACCGATACTTATGCCGAGACTTCATTAGACACTCATGGCGTATGTGCCTATTCCGTAAAAATTCGGATTAAGAAATTCCCAACATTATACCGTCAACAATTCAAATCTTTCAAATTTATAAATTAAAAGTAAATTAGAAATCCAGCAATATTATTTAAATATATATAGATTTTCACTTACTTATTTCATCCCTTTGAATTTTATGCATACTCGCATTCCTTTGCCAGTATTGTATTTTTTAAGTTGGGCTATTAATTAAAAAGCAAATTACAGGTCATTCTAGCGACTGCTTTCAATTAATTTTCTCCTTGTCTATAAATGCAGGAGCACACTGCATTTGTTAATAAGGATGATACCCACTTTTTATAGCACTTACTATATCATATTCTGCTAACTATTTTTACTTTAATTTATTTTATAAAACTTTCTATTTCGTTTTCTGGTCAAATTATAAATTATCCGATTTGAGCCTTTATATACTAGTCACAAATTTACGAAACACATATCGCAAATGTTCGCGATTTGTATTACTTGTGCATGTTAATTTACTGCAATTTGACAACGACAGACAGTAAGTAGCTTCAATCATTGACGACACAACAAACTTGAGTCGATCGCAAAGCGTTTTCGAAAACTCAAAAAACTTATATTTTATTTATTCGTTGCAACTAATAATCGCTAATTTGAATTGAATTTGGACAATTGAATTTTTTTTACATTTTCATTCATAGAAGAAAGATCAAACTTTTATTAAAAAACTACTGAGCAATATTTTAATTGAATAATGGAAATGGCACTATTCAATGATAATTGGCAAAATGATATAATAATATTAGCACAAATAGTAATTCTGTCGAAAAATCTTTCTTTATTTCACGTATTATTTGACTAGACTCGCTTAGGCTCGTGTATATACTTTGACACCGAAGAAGAAGCTTTGTGGATTTGAAAAGATTGTCATAAATAAAAGAAAGATTTTCTGGCAGAATTACTATCAGCGTTAACATTGTTATAATATTTTAATTGTTTGTCCCCTTGCCTATTGCCCAAAATGAACATTGTCTTTTATAAAAACAACTTCTCCCGAGCAATATCAGTCTGTCACCGTGTCTATAATTATATCGGTGACGTTATATATATACAATATGTCCCAAGTATGATTATCCAAACTAGCTGATCCGTGAATGAGCAGGCGAAGCCGTATACGGAACATGTATGCTATTTGTCAGTTCACATCGGTCCACGAGCAAATGCTAATTCGGCTCGCAATCGCGGGGCATGGAAATTGCGAAAACGGGGAGACGTTGGAGGATGATTTAAGAAATAAGGGAAGGGACCGAACGACCGTGGAACAGACCAATAGTTATTTATAAATATATATATATATATATATATATATATATATATATATATATATATATATATAGTAACCTTAGATCTGCTAGTGTGAACAATCATATTTGAGATTCCCTGTATTCTTACTGTTAAGAAAAGAAATATATATTTGAGCACAAAATGTAATAGCGCAACCTTACTCCTCAATATGGTATTTTATCAGGTTACAGTCGGCAAGTCGTTTAGTCCCTAAGTTCAGAAGTACAGATACATAAAAACATAGATAAATATAGTGTCAATGACCTGACTTCTGCTCTCTATTGAAAATATCAATATTTTTTTAGAAAATATGTCTTCTGAAATTTCGAAAATACGAGAATTTGAAATCCAGTTCCAAGATAACCTCGGCTTGGGAAGCAGAGTGCGTTGTTTATCTAACAGTCGCCTAGAAATACGCGTATTTCATTATTTTATTGTATATATAATACATATGTGCAATACAATAATCGTAATTAAAAATAGACATATATATCGTAATTTTTTGCTCGAACATAGTAATCAATTAAACATTCAAACTACATCTGCACTGAAACAACTGTAATATAATACGAATAGAATTGATTTCAAGTTTCGACAGCTTCATCATTATGCGCGTCTAAACGCATACCTTATACACGCCGAATCATTTATTTCTCTTGCAAATCATATTACCCGAGCCGTCCCGGCGTGCTCCCTTTCATAAACTAATTAAACACTTTCACGGTGACGCCGGCCTAGACGTATGCCCCTCCGCCCGTCCGCAAATTAGCCTAATGAACTGTCAAGGGAGGCTAATTGATAAAAAGACGCATAAATAAGACGGGCTCGAGATTGAGTCCGTCTCGCTCCGGCGCCTGACAGCGCCGCGCTCGGGCATTTTTGCTCGCATCGCCGGCGGGACGCGACCGCGCGGCCCGGGGTAGAAGGGGCGGGGGGGGCGGTGGAGGGTGGCGAGCGTAAAACGCGCGCGCGCGCGGAGAGGAGGACGAGGGGTGGAGGGACGGAGAAGGCAAGGCGCGCGCGGCAATTAATGGCCAGTTTGGCGGTCGGCCGGACAGCTGTCCGCTTTTTTCGCCGGCGGCGTCGGTCGCGACGAATGGAGTCGCGGCGGAGGCACGCGCGCGCGGAAGTCTCCGTCGCAGCCGCGCTGCCGAGCGCATTTCATACATATATTTATACACACACACACACACACACACACACACACACACACACACACACACACACATATATATATATATATATATATATATATACATATAGCATGTAACGCGCAGACCGGAAAGCTCGAGATGGATGACTCCATGGGCGCTTGACAAGTTAGAATCAATTTCCATTTGGGCGTGGGTGCGCGCTCGGTAGGGTCCCCGGCTTTTTTTTCGCGGGACGCCCGCTAATCGCATTATAAAGGATGCCATCGAGGCTTTTTGCATCGGGACGAGGCGCCTCGTCCTGTACATATACAGAGACTTTTTGGCGGGCGCGTCGGCAGTTCGGCGACACGGTGCCCGGCGGCGCGTGCGCGCGCGCTATCGATGCGCGCTTGCGATGGAAGCCGCCGTTGGATGAAAGTAACGGGGATCCGAGTTTCGCGGCGCGGATATTTTTGGTTCCCAGATCGGTGTTAATCGCTCGAGCATATCGATCGAATTAACCGAATAACGAGATTGGTAAATTGTTATTTTAATAATAGAAAGAATTTTTTATTTTTTGTACGATATTGAACGTCGCTCTATTTATGCTTTCAAATACCGGTGCTAATCAGCGACGGAGGTCTACGATGTGTGTGTAAACGATGCACGTGAATAAATTATTACAGCTGTCCTTGTGTCAATCGGCCGAGACCGGGATTTGAACTCGGATCACCAAGTTACTAGTCCTTGGTTCTAGCGATCGAGCCATCGTAGGCCTCTAATACAAAAAATTATTTAAAACATTGAAAAAAAAACAACATTTTTCAGTTGCTTAAATAATGTTGAAACTTTGGTAAAGTATCGTTCGATAAAAAATTTTGGTGGCAACGCTGATGGAAATATGTTTTTTAATTTTCTTTTTTCATAAGCGCGTCTATAAGCGTTCGGAAATGTTGAACGAGGCTGCTCGACCGCTGTGGTGGTAATTTTAACGAATATATTTAAGGAGACAGAGAATTGATAAGTCAAATTATTATGTAGAAAGATAGCTATATTAACTAGGAACAACACAATAGAAAAGTGAACAAATTAACAAGCCCACATTTCTAAGCATTAAACGAATTTTTTTTGTAACTATATATGTTTTTCAAATCAATGTGCGTCGTAATTTGGCTAATTTAATAGATTGATTTCTCGTTGAAGTACACATTATTTTTATGTTTAATTAATTATTATGTTTTGAATGACCAATTTCTGATCTATTTTTGCTAAAAATGGAGGGAAGTGGTTTATCTCATACAAATTTGTGAATTTTCAAAAAATTCGTGTGCTTTAATATATCAGCTGTTGAAATTTCAGAAAAAAATTTTTTCTTCCATATAAAGACGTTAATACTGTTACGGTAGATTATTTTTCTTCTTCAAAAATTCTTTTGTATTGTATTTATTTGTACACTGTGTCTATCTGTATCTATTTGTACACTGTACGACTCTATTTGATTATATATATATATATATATATATATATATATATATATATATATATATATATATATATATTTCTGTTAAGTTTACTATAATTTTCAGAACGTGCAAAATTTTTATTTTATCCATTTTGACAGGTTAAGAAAAAATTTCTTAAAAAAGCTCCTTTTTCGTACAACACCAAGTAGTGTGTCGATATTAAAATTGTAAAAGAATGTTTTCTTTATAAAAAAGAGTTCTAAGACCGAGAAAAAAATTCTGCAAAAATGTTAAAGGATTCGTTCATTTTTTAACCAAAAACATCATTAACGTTTCAGAACTGCTTAAAGTAAATATACGCCTTGTAAAGCATACGTCTGTATTTCATTCCTGTAGGACTCCTAGCTTCCTAAAAATCTATAGAAGCTAGGATAATAATCCGTTTTTAGCGAGAAAAATGACCGCAAATTTTATGGAAAATAAATACATATGCACTTGCCTAGAAGACGGAAACTCGACTTTAATGTAAACAGTTATATACGCATTTAATGTGAAAGAGAATTTTTTGGCCTCTGCACCAACGATAGCTCAAAATGTTTACACGTCCTCTGTGTACTTGTAATTTTTCCATTAAAAAGAAAAATTGTAATACGTGCAAAAAATTTTTGTGACGATAATACGTGCATTTTTCTGTAAGTTTTATTTCAAACTCGTGCCAAAAATCCTTTTCACTTTTCCATAGGTTTAGATGATTATTTTACTTCGAATTAGCTATTTTTTTATTTAGGCTTTAGAGTTCACGCTATATCAATGCATTAATATATTTAAATGAAATTTTTGCTTTTTGTTTCAGAGATGCGAGATCTTAATCACTAATATTCTTTCATACCGTTTTTTGTGTCGTCACAAAAAAAAATTCTTACAAGTTCGTTACAAAAAAGGCCTAAAAATTGAAGTATCTACCTGTCTAAGTAAGGTTTTATAAAATCTCAGCTTAATAAAAACTGACAACCATCGCCGACAGAGGTATAAACTGTTTTATCGAATAAGAAAAATGTTGATAATTTTATAAAACTATAGATATTTTTCTAATAAAATAGCTTTCGAACCTTTAGGAAACAGGCGGTCGGAAAATTAAAAAATATTCTGCTTAATTCAATATTAACCAATAAAAAGCATTATCCTTTGAATTATGATGTTATTTTTTATATAAATACGATAAAAATAGAAGGTCAAAATGAGGATTGATTAATATGTTAAAATATACTATACGATATGCGCAAATGCTACGAAGGCCGAAAATGTTTTCTTATTAACGAGCTCGGAATCGACACCTGACGTACCGAAGCAAGTTGAAGCCTACAGTCTGTAATACGTTACATCCATAATCGTCTATCCGCACGTAAAGCCGGAGCGGCCATTAATTAGCGCGTTAACGAGAAATCTTGGGAAAAACAATTTGTTTGACAAACGACTTGGGGGGGGAGGGGAGCGGGGGATAATAAAACAGCGACTTGTTTCATCCGTATACTTTTCTCTGAATAAATATTGCTGTAGACGTAACGGCTCGGTAAATCCGTCCGATAGCTGAGAATTTCACTGCTAGTAGAGCATACGGAATCGTTATTCGCGCTACTGTCCCACTTTCGCAGATCTATCGTTAAGTTCATTGAATAAGTATAAAGATAATGGCCAAAAAGAAAGCCGGACTGTCGATTATCCGTTCGATTTAACAACGGGATCGGTTGCCTGGAATTGGCGACTACCAAGAATTGGAAACAAACGTGATTATGCGCGGTTAATGCGGGGCCGAGAATCGCGCAAGGCCAGTGAACGACGATGATCCTCAGTTAAATGATGGCAGCAGTTTTCTTCGTGGCAATTTGGCCAGTAGGTCTCTATTGCACGCCTGTAAAAGTAAAAAGCGTTTTTTAATCAATTTTTTGTAAAAGAAATTAAAATAGCAATGCGTTATAATGTTGTAATGTAATGATAAAAGTTTGAAGATTTTTTTTTTTTTTTTAATAAATTAATTACAAAATTAAAAATTTTATTTTTAGAAGTACTTCTATAAATATATCTAATTTATAATATGCATCAAACCTATTTATAATAACAGTTCAGTATTTCCTATTTGTTTTATTTTGCATTATCAATTATTTTTAAATCGTTAATACCCTAGGCATTGATGTATTATATATACTGCTATTTCTCGCAAATATTCGAAATTAATACTCGATAATTAAAATTGCAATGAGAATTAATTATTTCGCCACTCTTCAGAATGCTCTATCATTGCAACTATATATTAGAAACTAAAGAAATACGCTCATTGTTCTGTCAATAACCGATTATCGCTATCGGCGCAGCTTCCGTTCGATGTTAAACAATGAACAGAGACGAGGTCTTCTTCAGATTATCGTATATATTTATTTGCGCGCCACTGCAAAAATAATTCAAGATTCGAAATTATCGTCCAGCTGGTGCTCGATGAGGGGAAAAAGAAACAAAAAAAAAAAAAAAAAAAAAAAAAACAGAAAAAAATTCCGGGTGCTCGTACGCTATAACGGAGCAAACAATGTTTAGCGAAGATGATCGACACACTTTTTCAGCCCGATAGCGATTTCTTCGCGAACGCTTCGCGTTGTATTATCGCTTTATTGTTTTAAACTATATAGAATGATATATTAACGATGTTATTGCACGCATGGGTTCAATCTGGAAATGAGATGAATAATATTATGATATTATTTACGATCCGAGAGATTTAAATTGGCAATTAAAATGGTAAACTTAAGAAAGCGAAGTAATGAAATTGCTCGCAATATTCTTGAGAGGGGAAAAAAACCAGTTGAGACGGTCTTAAATCGATGTTTAATGGATCAAAAATAATTTGAAAAATATAGAACGAACCTATAAGTACGTAACTGAATTCAAGAAATTACTTTAATTTTTCCGGCTTTTAATAGACAGGATGTATTGGATCTTTTACTTGATATTTTCAAAGATTAAAGTGAGATGAAAAAAAAATATAATTTTTTTTTACGTTTCAATTATATCAAAGTCGAAACCATCGAGAATTTCGCGTAGAACAAAGAAAAGAAATATCAGGAAGAGACGAGGCAAAATAAATTAAAACTACAATGAATTTAGCATTACTCTGTATTAAAATCATGATTAAGTAAAAGAAAACATAATTGTTCGTATTTAATAACGTTTCTGCCCTACATCTTTTAAATTATTCTTGATTCATTAAACATCGATTTAAGATTCTCTCTCGTTTCTTCTAGAATATTGCAAATAATTTCTTTCGTTCGCTTTGTTAAACTTAAAATTTTAATTGCCAATTTACATATCTAATCGCGTGTATTATAATTCTAATTAAGAATATAAAAAATAAATTCATAGACATAATCGACAGGACCAATTTACGGTATATAACTTCTACTAGGGCTCAACAGATCCCGACGAATTTTTTCACGTCTATTTTTCAAAGAAATGATATCTTCTTGTACAAATAAACTTGTAATCTAAACTCAGATTTACATGAAATGCGTAAACATACTAAGGTAAGAATTTACGTAATTAGTATATTTTTAAAAATTATTTTATTAATAATACTGAAACAGATTTTACTGTCGATGTACTTAATAACCAGTATAGCCAACGATCTAACCTTAGTTTTACTATTAAGCTGTTTCAGTAATTTATGTTGTTTCTTATTTTTAAAATATCAAGATTTATAAATAATATTAAAAAAAATAATAATAATATTCTAATTTACAAATATCTAAATATGCGATCTCCATTCTTAATTTCGATTATCAGAAAACCCGACAATAGCGGCTATCAGAATTTCAGCGACTCGTAAAAAAGTAATGAGATCAATTACACTTTAAAACATTAATTTAGTAATTACCAAACAAAATACAATTTTAATAATTTATAAGCACGCACTTAATGTCTCTAATAAAAGATACATGTACATACTTTAAGCATTAAAGATTTTTTTTTAAGTAAAAACGTTAGCCATATAACCAAACTATCAGGAATCATGACAACTACCTTATTTAAGCTATAGATATAATAGTAATATAATAAACAATAATATCGAGATTATTTGAGATAAAGTGAATAAAAATAAATTGCATAATGTAATCGTTTTTATTTGTTTATTTAGTATAGTAAATCAGAATTACGCTCCGATTTTTAATTTACATTAAAAATTAGTGACTTTTAAGGCTCTATATCCACAGTTTTTCATTAACTGCTTTGCGCTTGTCGATCGCTGGGGAAGTTAAGATCGTTTCGATCTGTGTTCTATAAAGGATATTCAAAGAAGAGAGAAGAAACGAAAAACCGCGGAGACAGTCGGAGACGTTGCATCAGCGATAACGACAATCTTTGCTTTCAATTATTCCTGTATCGAATGAGATAGTACAAGCTGGTTATTGGGAGAGCTCGCTGGCAATGTACAAAACGCGCATGTTATTTACGAATCGCAGTTCATCGTCGAGTGAAGAAGAAAAAGAATTAAGCCAAAAGTAGAGGGTTTGTTTCGCAATTCAAACCGTCCACGAAGATGACGAATTTCCGCGGGCAAATTCCGGCGAGCCCACGACTCCCCAACATTTGCAGAAAGAATTGCAGCGCGCAATTCGCGTTCGTTTGTCGTGGATTGAAAACGATCGATCCTTGCCGTAAAATTATTTTATACACGTTAATAAATTTAATCGTCGTGTGACATTTTTTTATATCCGTTATCCCTTTTTTTGGCACGCGACGAAACTTGACTTCGGCTTCGTTGAAAATAATTGTTCATTAATAGTTCGATTTAATATTGCATTATTACAAGTTTATGATGCGATATTTTGCGATTCAATACTATTGTATGGAGTAGTATATTATACACTAACAGAGTGTTCCATTTTCATACATAATAATAATTTTAAGGTGTAGTTAAAAACTGTATAAAAACTGCACAGATTGGCATAAAAAGATAATATCAAACATATGGCTATACGGAAAAGCCCAAATAATCAGGATAGATATCTTTATCATCAAATTAATTAGAAATTATACAAAATTAATCGCTAACGTAAATAATCACACGATTAAAAACGATGCACGAGACCGATCAATTAGAATCGTCGGAAATTCGAAACAAAGGTTATGAAACCATCAGCGACCTTAAGTTCCTGGATATATATATAATTACATATAGTTAAATTAAACGGTACACCAATTATATGCCATATTTACAGAATAAACGACGGCAAAATCTCGATATGATGCGAAGGTTGCGAAATTGCGAAATGTGCGAGCGATGTTCAGCCGAGGCTCGCAGCCGTCATTATACGTCAAAAGACTCTATAACTATTACGCGGGGATTTAAATGTAATTAAGAGCGGCCTCGACTTAATGAATATTTTTCTCTTACATTTTGCGCGCAGCGCGAAGGAATTTTTTTAATCATTCTTTTTCTCAAAGGATACATTAGCACAGCTAGTTTATCTTATTTTACCTAATTTTCATTTTAGCAACGTCTATAATATCCATCAATCCGGTAAGTATTAAGTCCTTCAGTCCCGGCACATATTCAGCCCCTTTGCCTTCCAAAGAAAAACAAAATAGAAAGAAAGAAAGAAAAAGAAAAAAAAAATTATTCGACTCGCGCGCCACGTGACGCGCCCATAACGCTACGGTGAGAAATATTCGAATCTCTGCCGTCACCCCGTCCCCGCCCCGCGCGCCTAGCGAACGTATTAATCGCGATTGACATTTCGTACGACGGGCTCGCGCACCTCACCCTCCCCCCCGCCCCCTTTCGGATCCGCCCTCCGTGAGCGTTTTTAGTCCCGCGATGCGAAAGTGCCGCTCGCGACCGCGGACGGAGCTAGCCGTCGTCGGCGCCCGTCGTTCGCGCCGGTGAAGTCAGCCGAAGCCCCGGTCATTTGTCCAAATGTATACCACTGTCTTTGGCTCCCGGCGGGGCGGAGGGGGTTGGTCGTGCCGGTTAACTGTACCGCGCCCTCCGTTGTTGCGGCTGCCCCGCAGGGCTGCCCGGCGAAGAGAGACGGAGAGACTCTTATACGGTAGATGAGCTTTATATATATATATATATTTATATATGTCAATGTGCCCAATTCTTTACTGAGGGGTGCAAGGTTGCGTATGGTTATACGAGCGAGCGCGATGGGTTTACATTGGGGTGGAAATGTAGAGGAAAATGAGTCTGAGTTTAGGGCAAAACGTGCAGAGTATCCGGGATAATGTACGCCAAATGCTTACATTATTCGCAGCTTCGTAATATTTCAAATCATTTAATTATCGTAAAACTAGATGGCTATTAACTGTCATTGCCATAACGATCGTAATTTGCCCATACAATTTATTGAAAGATATTTTTTAGTCAACATATGATTTTATACATATAATTTTTGTTAATACTGAACTTTAATATAATATCTTATCTGAACAAAGAAATGGTGGTCAGTTATGTACGCGGCGTTATTTATAAAAATCATAGAAAATTGTCACTCGCTTAGAAATCTAGTAAAAAGAATTCATTTGATTTACATGTGACGTATATTTTTATATAGATTTACATTTTATTTACATATGACGTAAATTATTTTTTTTTATTACATATGACGTATATATTTTTATATAGATTTACATATTTTCATTTACATGCTATTTACATTCTTACATATCTATATATTATTTATCAATATTTTAATTGCATTTTTACACTTCAGCAATTCTGGTCTGATACTGCTGCTGCCATATTTTCTTCATATGATTACTAAATCGGAAAATCAGTTGTGAACGGCTTATTGACAAATAAAAATGAGATAAATTTGTTTGGCGCTTAGATTATCAAGATATTATTAAGGAGTCCTTATTTGCCGACAAATTAAAGAAACGTCGTAAAAAAATGAATGAGTGAACAAGCATTTTCTTGAGAAAAATTTATGTTAAAATCGCAACTTCGAGCTGCCGGTAATGCGCCTTCTGCGTCGCCGGTCACGTACTGAAATAATTGTTGTCGAAATTAATGAACAAGATTGTCAATTACATAATGGATCGATACAAACCGATGTTAAAAGAATGCTTTTACCATCTTTCATTTTACATTCGACGACACAAAAGTCACTAACTTGCGGAACCGCGCTGATCTTGAAATTTCAGTCTTGAAGTAATATTGATTCTTGGAGTAATGATGTGCTTATTCTCGCGTAAATATTTATAAATTAGATATTTCTAGTAAAATATAATTTAAACTCATTCTTTATTGAAACATTAATTTACTTATTTTCTGTTTCGATGCTTATAATATATATATACCTACATAGACTCGCGGGCAGCTGCGGATTAAATATGAATATATTATATTAGTTTAACAAATTCAATTTAAGTAAGATTTAATTTATTTACACTCAGTTACACAAACTTCAGAATTAAATGAAATATTTATAGTCACACTATAGTACGAGATAGAGTACGATAAAGTAGCGTATACAATCCTATCCATACCTTTACCGTTGGTGAAATAATTGATTTCACGCGGGACATCTCGATGGGACAATCAATGGGACAATTTAACCGGCTGCAGGTGGAACATTTACAAAAATCAACACCATTGCTCGGTTTCTCGTTCACTTTATAGAGCGCTCGAAGATGTTACGATTTCGAAAACATTCAAAAAATTGATGCTTTTTCATTGATTAATTTTTTTATTCTTTTATTAAAAATTTTTTGAGTACACATATAAATATCGCCTATAGCTTGTCAAGCAATCGTAATTTTTCGACAAAAAACTAATTAAAATTCATTATCGATTTTTTCAATTTTCAAATGCCTTTTTTAAATAACCCTGACGAGAGCAGTGACACTGAACAATAAGAACTTTGGAAATTGGCAAATTCCCAACGTAAAATGGACACTAGAATTCTACTTGTCCAGCTATAGGGAAGAGTGGTGAGATCCTCGTGTCCAGGTTCGAGCAAAGGGCGACTCTCTCTCTCTCTCTCTCTCTCTCTCTCTATTTATCTCTCTGCCCCCCCTCTCTCTCTCTCTCTCTCTCTCGCTCTTTGCCGTCTCTCCCTAAACAGGCAGCTACCGTACTGTACATAACGTTCCGAACGGGCACGTCACAAACGTCGAGAGACAAGAGCTCGCACTCGGTTTCCGGTACACGCGAAATTCTCATTAACTGGCGGCGGGGTTCTCCTACACACAGATATACACATACTCCGAGGAGCTCCCGGCATTCTCGGGGTCTCCGCGCCGTTCGCGCATTGACGTATACGGCCGACCTTCGCTTTCGCATTCTTAAAAAGGGGTGCGAGGAGCTCTCTGGCTTAATGCACCTTGGCCCCGAAACGGTACGGTGTAGGGCTCGAGGAACAACAAAAAAAAAAAAAAAAAAAAAAAAAGAAAAAGACAAAAACAGAAACAATTCGACGCAAGTTCTCTCTCCTTCCCTCCTGTTTGTTTTAAGGGGACGATCCGTGGCTAATCCATTATATGCTAGAGACTGCGAACTCGTGGAGGGGTATGTTTAATATGTCATACACAGTCCTGAGCGTATAGGGTGTATACAGGTATATAAATGATGAACTGCCCGATGTATAAATGAGATTATTATACAGGGGCGCGAGTTTTTAATCGCGATTCGCATAAACGTCCGTTTTGATGTACCTTTGAAGACTCTGTTTTTTTATACGAATAGACGACCCGCGTGAAAAAAAAAAAAGAAAAAAGAAAAGCAAAGCAAGAGTATTCCAGTACTGGATCCCGCGAACAATGCGACGCAATGAGAAAATACGCCAGTGTCCTCTAGATTTATAACATATCGAATCATCAATATTGCCAGCTAGCTAATTGCGAATACGAGCTCGGACCGACTAAATTGGCGGATCTGATTAGCGGGATGTATGGGATTTTGCCGTTAAAGGGTCAATAAAATTTTTATCGTTGCGATTTTCGAATTAGAGAGCTATGGAAACACAATCGGTACGAAATTGCGTCGATTAATCGGGCTTAGTAACTTATCGAGTTATGGGAATTGTGAGCGTTATGAAGAAATTTCTAGGCAATCGTCGTCGTAATCCTGGTAAATATCTACCACTCTTGGGATAGAATTACGGACAGTGAATTTAGACAGAACCCTGCCTGTTTTCCATTCTCTATTCGCAGATTTGCCGCCAAAGCGCCAAAACAAAAATAAAACATAGCCGATCTTAGCGGGACTTCTACGGGGTCGTAGAAGTCCCGCAAGCCAAGGAATCTCGGGCAATCGAAGCGCCGGCAGAAATTTTAGGTATAGAAAAATTTCTGCACAAATATCGTAGAACAATACTATTCTGGCGGGATTACTAGTGGATAAGGACTGTGGACACGATTCAAGTTTAAATAAGGCAAATTCAAATATTACGTTGTCATATCAGGGTTTTTTTTTCCCTCGTATTGCTAATGAAGTGCCGAGGCTATGGAATTTTTCGAAAATACCACTTGAAGACGGGCCGGTTATACGAACAATTGAAGCCAAACTTTAATATTTGTAGTGAAGTTTATTACAATTATCAGCCGAGTGCAGCATCCATTATTAACGTGAAACGTCAGATATGTATGACACGCATACATTTTTCTGTTATACACCTTCTCTAAACTGTTGCTCTGCGTAAATTCGCAAATCCATACGCTGCACTATATCCTTGTCGCGCCAGACGAATATGTATGCGATATATAACCAATATTTGCGCGATCTCGTTACCCTTATATCATCCAAACATCTACTCGCCGCTGCGATCGTCCGGGCGTAAGCTTCGATTCAAATTCGAATATCAATGGCTCGTTTCATTTTCTCGTTCTATATCCGTTCAATTGCAAACGTATCAATATATATATATATATATATATATATATATATATATATATATATATATATATATATAAACTTTTGCCGCGCAACCAGAACTCTAACAGGGACGGCCCTCGAACTTCCTCGCAGCAGGGGCGAAAAACCACGCGCACTGGCGTTCCGCGCTCCCGGCAGGACCCGAGAAAGAATGGAAGAGCGTAAGAAAGGAAACGGGACGTCGGACGGTGGGGCGAGAAGGGGGCGAGGTTAGCGCCAACGGAGCCACCATCATTTATCATAGCTCGTACGTCAATCTCTCTCTCTCTCTCTCTCTCTCTCTCTCTCTCTCTCTCTCGTTCGCACGCAGTTTCTTTCTTTCAACGTCCCTCTCCTTGGGCACGCGCGGTCTCGCGCAATTGGCACGAGACAGGCTCTCCGATGCCCGTGAGCGACCGCGAGAGCGCGACGCCCGTGGCTTCTCGCGATAATAATATAACTTGTTATGATGTTACGCATATCGGAAATTCGGACGATTGTGCATATATATATATATATATATACTTTTCCGCTCGCAATATTCGATTAATCGGACCGGGTCTTTTACGACAGGCACGTCCATGTACGCGCTTATCCGCGGCGATTCTCTCGCGCGCTCCCCCCCCCCCTCTCTCCTACTTACTTTCTCTCTCTTTCTCATTTTTGGAGCCCCCGCAGAAATGTATTTACGTTTCGCCCCCCTCCGCACCCTTCCCAGCGTATCATCTACGAAAATTAATGATCCCACCCCGATGGCGTATCTTTGTTTAGGAATAGCTGGCATGCTTTATACATTATATTATTATTAATGCTGCCGCCGCTGTTGCTGCCGCCGGTGCCGTCGCCGTCCGAGACTGTTTGCTGATTTCGACGGGTGCTTCGACGTCCGTATAGAAAGAAAAAAAAAAAAAAAAAAAACGTAGTAGCGTAAAACGCATTAGCGAGACGCGCGTGTAAATAGAAATTAACGATATCGAAATATACAATGGTAGAATTTACCGAATTGACTTAATGTAGCGAGTAACGCGACTCGCTATTGTATCGTATTTATATACGAACCTTATTCAATTCCAATATTCAAATAATTACCTTATTCAATCCGAATTTCTACCGACGGATTTGGTTGTTGGCCGTACCATCGGGCACAGTTTGAATTATCCGCGTGAAGAAGCATTAAAATTATTTTTATGACAGATCAGCTAATAACCCGAGGAATAAAAATGCAAAATTTTTTTAAACTTGTATACTATTTTAATGAGCGATACTCAAAAAAAAAATTTTATATACGCATATAAGTAATTTGTATATATAATGTTATTTAAGTAGCTCCAATTTAAGATCACTAGTACTTTAATTGTGCTTATGTCGACTGTATTTAGATAAATTAATGAACTTAAGATCACTAGGTTCATTTGCATATATAAAATTGTATAAAGGAAGCAAATTGTCGATTAACAAAATTAATACTTAAATTGGCTACTGATAAATTTTTTTAAATATTTCAAATATTTTCATCAAAATTTTATTGAAAATTGCTTACGCGCATAATATCAAAGTTTGCTATGTCCATAAAATAGAATTTAAAAAATAAAGCAAGTTTAAAAAAATTGTGCTTACCCATAAATTTGTTTATACGTTGCAACGAAAGGTTTAGTACCTTATAATGTATTGTTTATGCACAGTTATTATTTCTCACGATCTGTGCAAACCTCGCGACTTTCTCTCCAATGTATCACGTCTCAGGTATCGACAAATTAGAATATTCAAAATTTCAGAGATGGTATCCGGAAGTATCGCTTGACCTATACTCCATGCCTATTATATATATATATATACCCCTTCAAAAGCCGAGCGTGACCATAGCCAGGGACGGGCTCAATACGCGGACACAGAGGCCGGGCGTGGCATAATAATACACCAGGCCCCCGTTCATCCTACAATGACTCTTCCAAAATATTGTTCATCCCTCCCACGGCTACGATGATGTTTCGAAAATGCGCCTCTCCGGCGCACGCGCGAACGCGTGATGAGAGGGAAGGCAGGCCTTCATAATCTCCGCCATAAGCGCAAGCAGGCGCAAGCACTTCGGTCGTCGTGGGCTACGAGGGGGGCGGGGTGCGGGGGTGACTACCTGTCGCCACGGTCCTCGGCCTAACTCCCAGAAGTGGACGAATATCGAGGGGATAATCCTTTATTTGTGCATAATATACGGGGCCTGGTGGGAGGGCGTGCGCGCGCGCGCGCAGTGGCTCCTACTGGGCGTGGAAGCGGCAGTCTAAACTGACTCTTGCGTTATATGACGCCTGTCAAATTAAGCCGGGATGAAGCGATTTAACCAGGGAGAGGCTGAGGAGGCTCCCGTAAGGTTTCGAATAAATATACAAATAGAGATGGTCGAGGAGTACATAATTTATTTGCGTATTGTTGTATACGACTAATATGAAATAAATAGTGTACCATGTAATAAATTTTTTGTCAGTTTTTAATCTGATATTTACATTCATTTAAATTGTAAAGTTTCATAAAAAATTTCGATTCGTTTAAAAATTATTTAAACAAAAATTAATATTACATACAAGCAGGATATGAAAAAAAAATTTTTTTTCTTTAAATAGAGAACAAAATTTTGTTACTCAATTTTGTAAACTGATCGAACTGTTAATAAAAAATTATTAGTTGGTAATTATTTAAGCCGGTCTATCATTGTTTAAACGTCACGATATATCGTTACTAATTTCGAATGGTTTCGTGACACGGTAATATAGTCATCTTTTGTACGATTTTCTTTTGTATTTCTCTACGTTGAATGCGAACAAATAAAATATTTATTACTTTAGTATTCATCATATGCGTCCATGCCCATCGTATATTATCAACAACGTTTGATAATTGCGCGTATACACGAGAGACTAGAAATAGAAAGGGGTTATTTAGGCAAAAATAAAATTTCTAATCTGGCAAAAACGTTCAATTTCGTAAAAATGTCCAAAACATTCGTGTATATATATCGCGGAGATTTGGTATCAATAGACAAAGTTGAAAAAAAAATCATATATTCCACAATTATTGAAATTGAATAA
The DNA here is from genome assembly GCA_018907035.1 of Sycobia sp. Sy_11. Classification (NCBI taxonomy): domain Eukaryota; kingdom Metazoa; phylum Arthropoda; class Insecta; order Hymenoptera; family Epichrysomallidae; genus Sycobia; species Sycobia sp. Sy_11. Next base: position 1,713,772 of record JACCIC010000053.1, on the reverse strand, counting down.
AAATCATTATCAATTGAAAATTTAAAAGCGTTCTTTTGGTAATTATTTATTCGAACGAAGAAAATTTTCTTTATGAAACAGTTCCACTCCTAATCTTTTATTTTCACAATTTACTAAGTTATTCGATAACTATTTTCGCATTGATCAACCAAGGAATTATTCTAAAAATTTTTAATTTTTTTTTTATATTTTTAAAAAATTATACAATTTTTCATATAATAACATCCCGGGCGTCGAAAGATATCTAATAACTTTGGTATCTAGACTGACAATGGGAGTCTGAAGTCACCGGAGAACCAATTGCTATCGCCTTGATAAAATGCATTATATATAATAAAAAAATGAATAAATTACATTTTCATTGTGTCAATGATCCTTTCTTCTAATTATTTTTGTATGAAAATTATTTATATAAACATTTTTTTGGTTATTTACATATTTTTCCATGGCTTTTACTTTTCTCAATCTCTCCATAACTTCGAACATATTTTCGTTTTTGTCTAAAACTTTCATTCAATGACTTCTGTCTCGTTAAATTCAACTGCAAATTCTATTCTGCACTAATAAAATTTAGTCTTTATTTATAGGGAAATTTCATTAATTTTTTGCCTTTAAAGTTAAACTTTATTATCTCTACAGTAAGCACAATGAACGAGCAATAATTGTTATCGTATTTTTTTGTTCAGATACAGGAATTCTCTTATTGAATAGTATATAGAAAAATAAAGTCCCGTTTAATAAAAGAACGACAGGTGTATTAATTTTTAAGGCGAACAATTAATGAAATTTTCAAGCAAATAGGGACAAAATTTTATCTGAAAACCGAATCCTTATATCTTGATAAAATACATCATGTATAATTAAAAAATGAATGTTTTGCGTTTAATTTGTGCCAATGGCTCTTCCTTCTAATGATTCTTATGTGGAAATTCTTTATATTAAATTTTCTTGGTTATTTACAGATTTTTCCATGGTTTCGAATCGTTTTAAATCTCTTCGTAACTTCCAACTTATTTTTTTTGTTATCTACAAATGCCAGCCAAGGACTTCTGTCTCTTCAAGTTCAGCTGCAGATTCTAAGTAACTTACTATATGTTACACTTTAAAAACACACAAAATTAAAGACGAATTTTTCGAAGCAGAGTCGACTTAAAAATGAGAGGAGTTCTTTAGATATGTATTCTAAGCATATTCTATTTTGGCAGTAATTCTAGAATTGGAAAATTGCTACTTGCTGCGTTTGAATGGGAAAATTCGTGGATGGAGGGTAGAGTTTCTGCAAAACTACTAGACGTAGAAATAATTCAAATGAGGCCCCTGAAAAGCATCTGCGCGTAATAAAAAAAGAACTTGTGGGAAGTTTAGCATTAAAGGCATTTTTTATTAATTTAAAAAAAAAATTAAAATGTGAGTGTATTAATTTTTTTACGGATCGATATTACGGTATTGCTAAAGCAATAGATCTGCAGTAGCAGGCAGCGATGGCAAGAGAACATTGGAATATAAAATATCGGTTAGACCCATTAGATAGTTGTCAATCGGTTTTGGCCAATAAGTAATATTAGTTCGGCAACAAATAATTATCGTCAACCAAACGTAACGAAGATGCTCGTCATACGAATTATAGATGGAAAATGGATTTTTATAGTATTAAAAAATCCATTCGTGATTCCTTTTCTTCGTTTTCGATCCGTCGAAATTCACGAGAATTCGTCGATAAAATTTTTGTTCAGCTAGGTGAGATGACGCAGACGCAGCACTATTGCGCGAGTGCACCACCGCTCGCGCCTGCATATGGCGCTCAGTAGCTGTCTCTCTCTCTCTCTCTCTCTCTCCCGCTCGGGTGGAGCTGCCGACCTAGCGCACTGCCTCCGCAGGATTACTCAGCAGTTTTTGCGCTCCGCCCCGAAACGCCCGCGGCTCTCGCCTGTATCGTTATATATATATACATATATATCACTCGCGGCTCTATATATATATATATTATATATACGTCGCTGTACGGGCATTAATGTCGCGGTGCAGCGGTACGCGGCACACGGGGCACGCACTTTCGCAATGCGTTCGAAAGCGGAAAAAGCGCGGTTTACGGCGCTGATTCGCCGATCGTTTGAATGGGGCTCGGTCGTGTAAAATGTGCGCGAGGGACTGCTCGCTCGGTCGAGCGCTCGAATCGATTCGCAAAATGATACCAGATCCCTGGAATAAAATCCCCGGGCGGGTGAACGGTGGCTGAAAAAAAGCACGCGAGAAGAGTCCGGATCTGCCTCGCAGTGGGAGCAACATACCGACGCGAAAATCGGTAACGGAGATAATACGGGAAACCCTACGTATTATCTCCGTCCATGATGCGCCGTAGCGTCAGGTGCAATCAATGAGCGCGGATCCCAAGTTTCGATCTCACTTCTCGGTCCCTTGATCCTGCGCCGAGGGCTCGACTGGCGTTCGGCTCCTCGCCTACAATGGCACGCTGTAGCTTGTTTTCTCGGTTTCTGGAACGGAGTTTTTTTTTTTTTTTTTTTTGAATGGAGGATGGGGGAGGGTTCCGAGGTATTTTCGTCGCTGAATGCGGCACTGCAGCGGGGACGATCCGAACGTTTTTGAGCTACGGGAGTAGCTGAAAAAACAATGTATTTCTTTAAGCTACAGTGCATGACATTTATAATGAATAAGCCGAAGTTCTAAAGTATAGCGAGCTAGGCGTGAAGTTCATGGGCTACGTGTCCCAAGGTTGCTCGATTTCTATAAAAACCACTTTCTGTCAACGAGGGGTCGTTTATTTCTTCTAAAGCAACATCATTTGAATGTATGAAAAATGTAACAGTATAAATAATAATATAAAAATATTTATATCAGACCTATCATATACCGGTTTTCTGGAAAAAGTCGAACGCCATTCTAAATGCCAACGCGTTCGTGATATTTCTGCACAGCGTTTAGACTTTCTTCACCTTATATTCCTCATTCTCTTTATCTTGAACTTTACGTATGCTTATATACATCTGGACAGATCTATGCGAATAGGGATAAATAAGGAATTCGCAATGTATAATGAGAAGTACAGGCAGGCATAAATAGGTAAAATAAACATGTTAAATTGATATAGAGATTTATAAGAATAAATGCGTACGCGGTACATTGAAAAAAAAAAGATTCTATTAGATTGTAAAATATTCTTATATTAAGTTCCATAGCGATTTTTTAATTTAGAATAAATGTACTAGTTATAGGGCCAGATCATTTGATTTATTTAAAGTTCTCTTCAGCGTGGAGAAAATATTTTCTTAATTTAAGATAAAACTTTACTTGCTAAAGCTTAAAAAATTATTTATTTTAAAACAGATTGGTTTATGATTTCAGTGTGCATGAAATTATCAAAAATTCAATTTGACAATTCATTTCATTCGTCCACCATCATATTTATATAAATAGACAAATGCAACAAGAAATTAATATCTTGCGCAAAGGCTTGCCTTACTTTTTAAAAACCAATTTTTTAATGAATATTTCTTGTTCGTAAACGTTAAACGTTGTATAAGTTGAATTTTTTAGGAATATTAGGAAGCTTCTTCTATATAATACAAAAGAACGATACAAATATCGTACTCACAAAACAGTTTTAGATAATAAAAAAAAAATATTAAACTTTAACTGGTGTTATAATGCAACTAATTCTATAGGTCTAATAGTGTTATTACGCTATACCCACACATACGTGCATTTAATTACATACGCAATATTTCTGTCCATATATTCCATGCTCCTTTTATCATCCTTTTTGCCTTTCTGGTAGAATCACTAGTTCTTAGACATTGACATTTAAAATTAAGCCGATACGAAGATATAGAATGTAATAAAAGAGAAAGTAGATAAAATTACAACGTAATTGCATAAACAAGATTGAGTAATTACAACGATTGCGCGTGATCAGTACGGGTATTTTGTTAATTTATAGTTAAAAATTACTATTATTAAAAGCCCTATCCTCCCCTAACGGTATGTACAGCATTATCGAATGAAAACCCAATACATCTATATAATAATGCAGAACCGCAATTTTCTCAATTTGCACCGAGGTTGGCGAAAAAATTAAAGAACAGCAAAAATTAGTCGCGACCGACCGCGCCATTATTAAACGCTCCCTATCATCCTCTCGCCCCCCCCCCTCAATCCCGTGCAACGTAATTTCCAATTACTTGGGGGGGGGGGGGACGGTCCCGCGGCCCACCTCCCCCATCCCCACCGCAGCTACGTAATAACGTAAAATTGCGCGAAAGGCCGCAGCGGGTGTTAGGGGGAGGGGGGATAAAAGACTCCCGCACCACGAGCCGAGCAAGGCAAACAAAGTATAAATCAATCCGCGTTATACGCGAGGATATAACGGACGAACGGCGATCGCGACGCGACGCGCCGTCTGTCTCGATTTTCCCCCCATCGCGGCATTGCCAATTTTCAGCGCCGAATGGCCGCGATTGCGGCGTCTCTCTGCCGCCCGCCCCCCTCCCCCCACGCTAGTCTCGTTCGCCTCCTTTGCACGTGGTGCGTGGCGGGGCGCGAGGGGATCCGAGGCGCATATGTCGACCCTGAGCGGGGGCTCGGGGGCTGCGCCCTGCCGTCGTCGTCGCCACCCATTTGTGCCACCGGATAAATAGCACCGCTACCGACTCCTCGCCCAATGCGTACACCCTCGTTTTTCCCCCCCGCATCTTTGCCGAAATATGGGATTTCGCTGCTGGGAGAAGGTGGCGATTTCCGAATAATCCGCGATAATATGGACGTTTCTTTTTTTTTTTTTCAATTAAAATCGACGTTCGCCTTGTTCCCAGAGATGTGGGAAATATGTAGATTTACAATTTTTAACACGTATACACAAATACGCGCCATATCCATATAACGGGCTTTTCTAAAAATTCTACAGTCCCACATCTAAATATATAGATTTCGGGGCGCATCGATCCTCATAATTATAATCTCATTGCGGATAAGTGAAACGGTTTGTTTTGAAAATTTCCCCTCGAAAATCCTCTTGCTCGTGCCCAGGTATACATTGTATAGGGGAAGACGAACGCGCCAGGTACATAATTTACCCATCTTTCACATTTCTGTATGGTGCTTTTCAGCACCATTTCTCGTCTAGACAAATATATAACAGCGTGGAAGAGAAAACTCTATAGCGGAACAAGCAGTAACGCAATGATTTTGAATATAACGGCTACTCATGGGACTATTTAAGGGCCCCCAATATATCATTCCCGATGGGTGACAAAAAAAAAAAAAAAAAAAAAAAAAAAAAAAAAGAAGAAGAAGCAAGAAAAAAAGGTAGCCGTAGATAACACATTGCCTACATAGCGAGAAGGAAGAAACTTTCTACATAATTGTTTCGTGTACCTATGTAACGTTTTCATCGCCCGTATATATATATATACATACAACGTAAGGACAGCCTATCCGCGCGCGCGAGCCTCTGCAGCAAATGTAAACAAAACCCGTGCCTAAAAACGCGAACGAACGTCAAGAGTGTGCCGTGGCGCATAAATCGCGCTGCCCGGTCCGCCCCGTACACTCTCTAAAATGCGCCTGAGGCACGTGGACGAAGAGACGAAGACGACGACCGTGTGTCTCCCCCCTCCCCCCTACCCACGTGCGTTCGTGTCCCTACGCGCCTGTCCGGCGCGCGGGTGGATGCTGACCCCCCCTTCTCCCTTCCGCCGCTCATCCAGAGAAAGTTTTACGGCCGTCGTAACTGTCCCCCCCCCTCCCACCCTGCTACTCTCCTTCAAAGCATCTGTATTTAGGGCTGTTATTACCGAGCAGCAAAGGCAGCCAGGGTTCGCTCTCCGTTTGATACAGTATATATATATATATATATATATATATATATATATATATATATATATATATATATATATATATATATATGTACCTGGGCGAAGGAACGCGCGCGTCAGCTTCCGCTCCTGGAGCGCATCCTGGCATCGGTGTGCCACGAGGACGGAGCGCGGGCGGCCGCGGGGGACAGGGAGCAACAAAAAAAAAAAAAAAAAACAAAATAATAAAATGTGGAAAAAATCGGCGCAGGGGAGCCGCGCGCGTGCCCTCTCGCTTCTCTTCAAGGATAAATATATGACGCTCGGCGGGGTCCTCGCTTCCCCCCCCCCTCCACCCATCGTTCGTTCGGCGGTATTTCGGGGCTGTCTCGGTGCTCGTACACCTACGTGAGCGCGCGACGCGCTTGGGAGTGTGGGGCGGGGGGATCGGGGGAGCTGCAAAAAATATCCGACTTGGGGGGGGGGCGAGGGCGAAGAAGCGCGTCGGTCTGCTTCATTCCAGAAACGGTTAAATTCTTGCGAGCATCGTGAGGGCGTACGCGCGCTTGGGGGAATCGTTCGAGTACCTGGCCGGGCTCTTCCGGCTTCATGGCGACAAAGAGAAAGAAGAAAAAAATAGTAGGGAAAACAACGACGTCTATGAGAAGAAAAAAAAAAAAATGGGCCTGACTCATACCTCGGCGGGCGGCGTGTTTTGAGACGCCGACGGTTCGGTCGTCCTGCTCCCCCCTCCTCCTTCTCCAGCGCCCATCCTCGACGTACTTATTCCTCATACGCCAGCTCGCTCTCGGCCAGTTCTTTTGCAGATCATCTTAATTACCGAATTGCAGTCGCTTATTACTTAGAGAGAGAAAGCGCCATCGACGACGTTGTTCCTTTCATTGTGATCCAAGCAGCCGTAATTCAGCTTTATTCTTGATATCTAAATAGATAATTACAAGAGTATCTGATTGGTGTTGTTATTTCCAAGATTTTCTCTAGACCGATTTTTCTCAATACCATTATTTCTTGATTTTTGCACGATTCATTTTGTTCTGATATAATTATTGTGAGAGAATATATATGTAAATTACATTTTTAAAATAAAAGCTTACTTATTTTATATTGTATAGATTAAATCTAAATATATTTTCAAATGGCGAAATGAAAAAAATCGGTACCATCCCTTCTTATATTATCACTTTTTTATTTGATAAATGTAAAAATTTTTATTCGATAAATGTAATTCTCATTTCATATTTATCTTGTATTTCGATTATAATTTTGAGAAATCTACTGCCATGAAAACAAGTAAATGAAAGATAAACCAGGTAATGGAAATCACTTCTAAAAAATGATATATCATAATTGATCTAGTCTTTATTTACACAGATTTAATTTTTATAAAGATAATGCTATTTTTATCGAATTGGCAACTTTATAAATAGTATGGGTTTTGTGTAACTGTGTAATTGTCGTTTATATATAAATGTCTTAAGTTTTCTGCTCGTTATGCATCAATGTAATTCTGTGAAAACGAAAATGACTCTATTGAATTCATTATTGTTAAATTAAACTAACACTGGAATATATTGTTGATAATTTTCTCATTGAAATCTTGTTTTATTTACTTAATGTATGTTAATGATACATGAAAATTGATTAACTCAATTGCACACCCAAAAAGTAGACGTATAGTTTTAATTTATAACTGAGATCCCTCTAAGCAGAATTCTGTATGAACCAGCCATCTCTTTAGATATCGGCTACAGAGGTGAACAGGTCTCATTATAATCTGCGACCCGCGTATCCCCGACCCTCGCCTCGCTGGCATCGAGGAGCTCGGTCGATTTTATCGCACTTTAAATAATCGTCTACAAATCCATTACCGGGGAGATCGGGCGATTCGAATGCATTAAAAGCGACCGCCGTGGATTTGACCGAAACATCGATTCTACATTGGCAGCCGCGCGGCGCAAAAAAGAAGGGGGTAGGCGGGAGGTTGTAGCAACGGCAGAAGCAGCGGTTTGAGTTGACTGGTAAAAAGATGATAAAGAAAAAGGGGGGGGGGTGGAGACGCGTTCCGGAGCGAACAAAGTGCGCTTATATACGCCGGGGGACGAAGGAACGGTCTCGTCGGTGACATCTCTTTCTCCCTTTCTCTCCCCGAGCGAGTATATACGCGTTTATGGCATGTGTGTGTGTGTGTGTGTGTGTGCGTATGTATGTACCAAATGACGATTAATCAATCCCGCGAGGCGACCTCCTCTCTCGTCGGTTCATACGCTGTGCGCCCGCGCGCGTATTTAACGGCGTGCGCGGGGTCCTTCTTTCCTTCTTTCTTTCTCCCGATTTTCGCTTGTCGTTCTTTCATTCGAGGGCGGACACGCAGCCCGAATGCGCGTCTATTAATTTCAATTTTATAGGCGGTTTCGAACTGGTCTGGATCATTGTATATATATATATATATATATATATATATATATATATATATATATATATATATATATATATATAGGAGAGATCGGCAAAAAAAGGTGCGGGCGAGGGTTGAAGATTCGATCGTTCAGCACTAGCGATCGAAAGGGGAGCCTGTAGAAATAAAGATAGATGAAACAGAGAATGAGAGAGAGAGAGAGAGAGAGAGAGAGAGAGAGAGAGAGACAGAGACGGAAGATTCTGGAATTTTGCAAGAATGAACTAGCTTTTTTCGTTCGGGACCGAACTATATAATTGATTTTATCTCACGACTACTGACCTTTTTTTTGTCATCCTTATAATAATATCTAAATAAACTCATCGATAAACCGGTCGTTATAGCGCCTAATACGATATATATATATATATATATATATATATATATATATATATATATATATATTATAATTGAGGCGCCCTTCTTTTCGAACACGCGCGAAAGAAACGAATACACGAAGTTTATAATTTAATTAAAATCTTAGCAGCTTCCGAACCTTCGCTTCAGTTTCAAAAAAAAAAAAAAAAAACAAAACAGGCGAAGCCCATCGAGACGTCCTTGTTGCATTAACGAGGAGGGGTGGGGATATGCGAAAGGACATTACAGAGGGAAAAAAGGGGAGAGCTGGGGGGATGGGGTGGTGAACCGTCCGAACACGGTGGAGAAGGCCGAAAAATAGTAATATAAAGAATCATTGGATCGATATTATAAGAAACGTTCGTCCGCCACCACCACGTCGTCCGCGCGCGGACAAAGTGTAAATATATATATATATATATATATATATATATATATATATATATATATATATAACGAAGAAGAGCACACTGTTCTTTCGATCAAGGAGTATAGACGTGTGGTATATAGACTGTAGCGCGCGAGGGCAAGGAAAAAACGTGATTGATGGCCGCCGCCGCCGTCTCGCGGTTGTCGTTGTCGTCGTCCTCCTTCTCCCCCTTCTCGATCTCCTCCTCCTCCTCCTCCTTTTCATCCGCCTTCTTTCCCTCGTCGTCGGTGCGTTCGGACTCGGACGCGCGCTTTTGCTTATATATACAATTGAAATTGAAGGAGGGAGAGAGAGAGAGTGAGAGAGAGAGAGAGAGAGAGAGAGAGAGGGACGAATCGCTTTATCGTCGCGGCTACTCGGTGACGTAATTAATAATAATCGCGCGCACCCGAGAGGCCAGGAGGGTAGAGGAGAGAGACAGACAGAGAGAGAGAGAGAGAGAGAGAGAGAGAGAGAGAGACAGACAGAGGGAGAGAGAGAATGAAATAGAATCGTACCGAGGGGTGCACGGGGGTCCACGTATGGCTAGGTTGTTATACACCCCGAGGGCGGCGAACGCTGTGCGCACGCGTGCACGGGGATACGCCTCGACCACGTGTGCATTTTATCTCTCCCTCTGCCCTGCTCTCCCTCTCCTCCCCCTCCCCCCCTCTCTCTCTCTCCCTCCATTTTCGGCGGTTAGATAATCATTGGTTTATGCGCATTTAGCGGATAAGCGATTCCGGGGGCCGGTCACGAGAGCGCACGCGCCCGTTCTTATTATTTATTGCCTTTGTACGCGGGCTTGATTGAGTCGTATTATAGGTATAAAGCCGCGTCGACCGGCGTTATATCGAGCTGGCACAAAGGGCGACTTTAAATTATATATATATATATATATATATATATATATATATATATATATATATAGGCCGTATTATAAATGTGGGAGCTGTGACTTTTAAAATTTTGCGGTTCCAACGTGCAAAGTGTAAAGGAACAGCTGTGTGTTCGAAAGGATTCAGAGCTTCTATCGGTCTGATCAGTTTCATCGTTAATTATTTTCCAGTCGATTCTGTCTCTGCCTCGATCGAGAGATTTTTTTACGACGATCGTCAAGATTGCTTTACAGGCAATTCTAATTTATACGTCAATAATGCAGCAGTTTCTGTAGAATCCCCTGAAAAATCAAGCTTTGGCCAGTTCTAATGCCCGAAGAAACAACAATCGTTCGCGCGGATCGTCCAATAATATACTGTATGTAGTTGGCCAAAACTTGTTAATAAAAGTAGCTGGCGTTTAATGTCTGATCCATTGACTAAACGGAAGTTAAGAAATTGTTCACCTGAAGTTCGTCCTTAACGACTTAATAGGCAACTGCTGTGTGGCATTTTCGAGTGGATATATATGTTTTTATCATGGATATATATTTCATATATGTTTTTACCATCTAATTATTCTATTATTAAAACAATAATAATTAAATCCGAAAAATAGAAGACAATGATGGATATATAACAAATTTCTTTAATAGGGATACACTAAATCAAGGGTCGGTCCAAGCAACGAGTGCCATAAAAATCAGCGCCAATTCAATTTCACGACCAACTGTGCCCTCTTTTATATCTTTATAAATCCAGTAGGAGCGAGACGAGCCATTAACAGCCTGGGTAACCTAATTATATTCAATTCGTACGATTTACGATCTGCAGCGGCGCCAACAAACTCGGGGACGGCTTTGACTCCGTCGTACCCCTCGCAGCCGCCCCTCGTTACCCTGCGTCAGAAAGATGAAGGAAAAAAATTTTCAATGCGCGATCGCGCTACAAGAAGAAACGTAAAGCCCCTCTGTCCTCTCTTTTCTCGTGCGTCGCCGACCCCCGCTACCCCCCCCCCCCCCCACGCCTTCCACCCTCTCTCACCCCGCCCTCCGTTCGACGGCCGGCCCATGCGAGAATCTCGCAGAATCCGACGTTGTAATTGCGCGATATAACACAGAGAAATCCCCCGCGCGATACCGGCGATACGGCCAAAAGCCAACGGGGTGGCGGGAGCGCAGCGTCAGTGGAACACATATGGTGCTGACGCGGGCTCGCTCGCCCGTCACCCGCGCAATGGCTGTGTGTAACTTACGCCCTGCGTATATATAATACACGGGTATATATATATATGTGTCTGTCTGTGTGTGTGTGTGTGTGTGTGTGTGTGTGTGTCCCATTGTGACTTCTGATGTATGTGCATGATATCGAGACGCCGCGCCGCAAGAACGCCCGAATTCAATATGGGTCCCGCTGCAATCCATGCGCATATGTACCCGTACGCGTATACGTAAGTCAATAGCATTACCGCTGTGGGAGGGGTTGTACGTACGTACACGTACGTATTTTCCTGGGTAACTTCGCATATTATACACACACACACACACACGCGCGCGCATGTGAGCGTCCGCGTTCTTCAGGGGGTGGCCGGTCGGCAGACCGATTCCGACAGCTGATACGGGACGGTGGGGTGGGAGAGGCAGAACTTCTCGCGAGCACCCCTATGTATACCGTAGCCTGGTTACTAAATATATATATATATATATATATATATATATATATATATATATATATCTGCGACCAGAACTGGCATCAATAAAAGAGAAGAGAGAGAGAGAGAGAGAGAGGCTGAGAGGGAGAGAGAAGTGGTAGTAACAGCACGCACACGAAGCGCACGCGTCCACCCGAGTTCTGTACCTATACTCTGACGGGAGGCGCTTGTCTATGTCGACACAGAGAGCGAAAAGAGAGAGAGAGAGAGAGAGAGAGAGAGAGAGAGAGAGAATTTTGGGGAACGTGGTGTCGTGCGCGTTTCTTTCTCCCGTATACAAAAGCCCCCGCGTGCGCCCCCTCCGGTCTCCAGGCCGCCTACTCCGGGCGTCGGTGCAATAAACCCCCCGGGTGAAAGTTTTCGGGGGCCCATTGGCACGCGCGAACCCCTCGATGCCCCCTCCCCCTTCTCACTCTCTCTCTCTCTCTCTCTCCTTCACTTGGGCTACACTGCATGCACTCGGCCCGCGCGCCGCCGTTGGCGGACCCATCTCACGGGGGCTCGAAATCGTCACGGCGACACAAATCATTTCGCCTCATTGTAAGCTGAGTGCGCGAGCGAGCGAGCGAGCCAGCGCGCGCGCGTACATACGCACGAGTTCGCGTAGTGCACGAAGATCTTCAGCCGGGGGCCCCTCGTCCGCGGTGCCACCTCCAGCCCAGAGCCGGCTCGTCGCGCTGTCGGCGCGGAACGAGCGAAATCGTCATTTCGCCGCCAGTGACGACGTTTCGTCCGGCGGTCCCGGCCCTCCGAGCGAACGCCAGCGATTATCGCGCGAGTTTCTGCGCCGGCGACGGTTCGACCGATCGGGTCGCGAGTTTGTGCGCGGACCTCCCTGTTCTAAGGCGCCTACGGGTTGAAAAGCCGCACGGGGTGAATTTTCAAAGGATCGTCAGTGCCCTGGCTGCCTATAGCGCGCGCCCTCTCGTGTGTTTGTGTTTGTCTGTGTGTGCGCGCGCGCGCGCGTATGTGTCTATTTGTACGTGTCCACACCGTTCTAATACCGGTATACCTTGCGTACATAATAATCCACGATGACGAGCTCGGCGTACTACAGCAGCGGCGGGGAGTCCGGCTACTGGCCCTATCACCACCACCACCACCCCCACTCCGTCGCCGAGGCCGCCCTCTATCAGAGCTCCGGCTACTATCAGTACCCGTATCAGCAGCAGCCCACCCCCCATCTCCAGGTGCGAGCCGCCCCCGCGGTCGGCCAGCATCACGGCCAGCATCATCACAATCATCGCCATCGCGCCACCGTCCTCGCCGCGACCCCGAGCACCGCGGCGCAGCAGCGCGCGCCGCCCGCGCCGCGCGGCGTCCTCAAGACGGTCAAGCAGCAGCGGACGAGCCGGCCCGCCTCGCCCCCGAGCCTCCTCGAGACCCTCTTGCGCCACGGCAAGGAGGCGGTGATGGCCGAGAGCTACAGCGGCGCCGCCAAGCCGACGTCCGCCTCGTCCTCGTCGTCGTCGTCGTCGTCGTCGTCGTCGTCGTCGGCGTCGTCGTCGTCGGCCGTGGTGGCCTGCAGCAGCAACCAGCAGCAACAGCCGTACGCCCAGTGCCAGACGCCGCCGTACACGCCGAACTCGGAGAGGACGCCCTCGCCGCTGGCCGGGGTGCTGGGCGACTCGGCCGTCAGCCAGGGCCTGTTCGCCGGCCAGTCGACCCTGGGCTACGGTCAACAGCAGCAGCAGCAGCAGCAGCAGCAGCAGGTGACCGCGGCCTCCGGCTACGCGACGAGTTACGCGGGGGGCGGACCCGCGGGCGTCGTTTATCCGCAGACGTGCGCGCGCCTCCAGGCGACCGGGGCCGGCTCGCCGGGGACGCTCGTCTACGAGGCGACCGCCGCCGTCTACGGCAGCGCAGTTTACGGCGCGAACAACAATAATGACAACGAGAAGGACGATAACGCGAAGACTGGATCGCAGGGGGATGTGGAGTACGGCGAGGATCGGACGCAGCCCCACGTGGATTATCCCTGGTTGAAGCCCAATTACATCGCTGGTATGTATAGTATACGATACTTTTGAAGTCAATATCGATATTACGATCCATTAATTCATGGAGATAATTGTTTTGAAATTGTTTATTATGCAACATAAAATGCAAAGTTACACCCGCATATTGGTGGTCGCGGCCCAATGATCGGTCGAGAGGGTGCCGAGGATTGTACCGACTAGCGTAGTCTTGTCAATCGATCTTACATATTATCGATACAGCTTTACACATCCACGCCCCAACTAATTAACGAGTAATATATTACATTTTTGAGTACATTGTTCAGAACAACAGATTGTACTTTCTACCCCTTCGAGTTTAGCAGTACAAAATTATCTCCGACCCTTACTTTTGTGACGTAACCTATTATGAAACATTTAAATCTTTCTGACAGTAGTCCGTTATACAGACGGGCCCAAACCTCCGAATCACAGATCCACCTTGCATGAGCGTGGGGTACAATTTTACACTTTTCGATTTATTATGCATGAAACTCAACTTTTTTTAAACAACTCGGGATTTTCTTTTACAACGTACGCACGTTTTTTATGCACTCTTTACGCGGACAGATTGTAATACCAATGTTATTCATACTGTTCTTAAAACATTGCATTTTTTAGACCATAATCAGGGGGCTATAAAATCAACTTTTTGCGCTTATAAGTTACCTCTTTGGGAAAGAATATCTATGCACGTGTGTAAATTAGCATTTTACGCTCGTATACCAGTATATATTCATTTATAATTATATAGAAACATCAAAGATACCTATACTATTTGTACCGAATAGAAAACATCGTTAAAACTACCTATTGTTGGCGGAGACGTGAGAATTCAAAATACAATATATGACGAACGACTTTCGCCGAAGAACCGATTCGTCCCCGTAGACAATGCATTCGTTCTCCATAATAAAGCGGACGAAAACCTCCTGACTCCGTCCATATTTAACCACTGGCCCGGCTTTAAAAGCCCGATAAATTTCTCTTCTTTCTGTCAGCAGGAGGAGGAGGAGGAGGAGGAGGAGGCGGTGGGCCCGGATCGGCGGAGCTGACCAGCCCGGGACAGAAGCGCACGCGGCAGACCTACACGCGCTTCCAGACCCTCGAGCTCGAGAAGGAGTTTCTGTTTCATCGCTACCTGACGCGCAAGCGGCGCATCGAGATCGCCCACTCGCTCTGCCTGACCGAGCGCCAGATCAAGATCTGGTTCCAGAATCGTCGCATGAAGGCCAAGAAGGACGGCAAGGTCGGCGGCTACAGCTCGCCCGAGCACTGCGGCGGTAATTTCGCGGGCGGCGAGGACGGGCTCGCGATGACGCCCGGCAATCCGTGCGCCCTGGACGGCACGCTGGACGGCGCCTCGCCGATGATGATCCACGGCAGCCCGAGCGTATCGCTGGCGATGCCGCAGCAGCAGCAGCAGCAGCAGCAAATCGGCCACCAGCTCGGCGGTGGCGGTCTCCTGGAGAATCAGCATCAGCACTGTCAACTCCAGCAACAGCAGCAGCAGCAGCAGCAGCAATTAACCTCTGCCTACATCGACTACCATCAGCAGCATCATCATCATCAGCAGCAGCACGGCAATAATCCCCTCTTCCAGCAGCACGGCTACGTCGATCCCGGCGGCTACCAGCAGAGGGGCTGTTACATGCGCGAGCAGCAGCAGCAGCAGCAGCAAGCCATCAAGCTCGATCTGCACAGCGGCTCTTGAAACGGGCGCGTCGAGCAGCAGCTGACCCCGCCGCCTCTATTATAGGTGGGAAAAAGTCTGCGTGACAGAGAGAGAAAGAGAGAGAGAGAGAGAGAAAGGAAGGGAGGAAGCGCTGGCGAACAGAGTCCGGTCTAGCTCTCGGTATCGCCCTTCTCCTGATTTATGGCCCGTGCGAGCGAGCGCGCGCGCGCGCGCCCCATCAGGTAGAGGTCCGCCGCGCATGCGGCCGTCCTCGCGGCGCACGCGCGCGCTCGCCTCGGCCAGAGCGACAGTGACAGGGGACCATAAACCCCCATGGAGTGCGCAAGACTACGGGCGAGCTCTCAGCATCCTTCGCTTTCGGCGAATAATAAATACGTAGGCAGAGGCAGGCCAACGGAGGTGGTCTTAAATTATTTTTTTTTTCTCTCCCCCCAGCTTGGGCCACTCGGGGCCGGTAATAATTATTTTACAAAACTTACTCGATAATAATTATTTACTATTCATCGTAGCTGTATTTATATATGTACATAGTATATTTATATACATATATATATATGAAGTATAGAAAGTTTATATTCGTATTTTCGTGAACGAGTAAATGTATATTTTCACTCGTGGATCGCGCCAATTTGCCTTTCCAAGAGTGCGAGTCTTCAATTATAGCTTATTTAATTAAGACATTGTTAATTAATTTTTAACCGATGGCTTTTTCTTTCACGAAACGAAATTTTCCATTTCGTTGAAACCAAAACTAGCTTTAAGAAAGAGCGCGATTAGAGTAGCGCAAAATATATGTGATTTGTATGAAATTTACATTTGTAAATTTGTAGGAAAGAATTTTCATCTGAAATAAACGTAAATCGCCATGATATATTCACTGATCTTGATTGTCTCTTTATTCACGTAGCTACTCCATAAAGGTATATTTAAATATGTAAACCACATAAATTATTTTATGATATCTTTTTGTATTATTTTATATATTTGTTAATTAATAAAAATTTGCTAAAGACTCAATAATTTCATTCCCCCCCTCCTCCAATCGTATCAAACAATATGTAATAAATTTCATAAACAAATATGTATATTATCATTCTTGGAACGTATCGTATACTTTCAGTATATTTAAAAACATTCCATTTTCGATATAACATTTTAGATCGATGAATGTGGATCGATTGCTGCGTAGATCGTTCATTATCTAATTAAATCGCGTGGAATTTATTACGGAGAAGACGAGCGATGATTTTTCAACAGTTCCTTTGCGCATCGTGAGCAAAAAGCGGGGCTTCGAAAAATCGACCTGTTTATTTCTACAAAATCCTTTCGATTACTAACGATCGTCGTGTAATGCAGGGCCTGAAAATCTCCGACCAGTATCTCTAATAATAAATTATCGCGCGATGATTTTCCGACGAATAATATTCACCGATCGTTCCGAATTCGATAAGCTGGTATGTTATATTTCGGAAAGGCGGTGCATAAATGTTATCATCCTATTAGTGAGTAAATTATTGCATTTACCAAGCCTACTGATGATTTGATCAAAGAAAATTTGAAACGTCTGTTTTTATTGTTCACTAAAAATTCGAGATTGATTTGCTGTTGAAGTCTTTGTGTAATATTGAGACGTAACAACTTTGTCATAAATGTATTGAGTATTGGAAACATTAGAAAAAAATGGTCAAAACATTCGGTATTAGAAAAAAAATAGTTTTTTTATTGAAACTCATTAAGGCACTTTTTGAAACAATATATATTCTTAGTATTTTTATAGCATATTACCAAGATTTAAATAAACGTTTAACATTTAATAAATTAAATTCTTATGATTCAATAACAACGAATTAAATATTCTAAATAGTTTCACGAATACTTATTTATTTACCGATATAGCTGTTTAGACATATACAATTTCCGAAATTACAAAATGAATTATTTTATTAATTCTGTACTCGATTATCAACTTCATAAATGACGTGAAAATCGAGATAGCTGTCAGTAAATAAATGAATGTTTGATTTATTACTACCATAATTATTTTTCTTCACGTGTGCATAAACAATCTATTATTAATTTAATACAAAAATTGATTTCCATATAGAATTATTTCCATATCTTTATGTACGCTTCAGATGTACAGACGCTGTACCCGAACTATCACTCGATAATCTGTAGTCATTATGAATAATACTAGGAAATAAGCTTTTTGGTTCAACATAAACATTTACAGAAAGTGAAATTCATATTTGAAAATAATTTTGAGAAAATGTTTTTTTTTGTTGATAAGCTGTACATAAAAAATGAAACTAATGTTTAAATTTTAAAAAATGACAAATCAATTACACTAATTCTAATTTTACAAGCTCTCGTCTCTTGCTATTTATTAAAATTAATATGTAATTTACTTGAAAAAGATACGTTAACGATTATTAGAGAAGAATAATAGATTTTCGAGTAACGCAAATACAATAATCGGTAAATACAGATGAATACAACAAGCAATAAACAATGTACGAAATACACGACATTGTTCTTTTTTCAGAATCTAACACTTTTTCATATTATTTTACATAATTTCTTTCCATAATTATTTCTGATACATCTGATTGAAAATAAACGTTGTTCAGTGCAGCGTGCAAAATTAATTTGAAATATCTATCTTAGTTTTATCGATTTATTTTTTACGTTAACGTCTTGGCGATTATAATAATTACACAAGAATAATTGTATTGGTTCTAATAATTCGATTTAGTTGTCGCGTTTCAATAATAATACAAAAACTATCGACTAATTTCTTATTATGATGAATCACCGCCTAATAGTTATTAAAAGCTACATGGTTGCCGGCTTTATCTTTGCTATTCTCTTTGTATTAAAAAATCAATTAACAATAATATTTTCTGTTTTTCCAATTATACACCCTGAATCCGTAATTTAATTTAGTTCTTTTAATTAAATTTGTTATATAATTTATATTTTTTGCACCTTCTGACTTTATGTTTTTTTCCCTCATTTTTGCTTCATTTCACAAAAGAGAATTTGGTTAAATTCAAAAAAAAGTTCAACATTATTTATTAGAGTTCGAACTAGACACAATCTGTATGCGTATGTTGTCATAATCATTCAATAAAGAGAAAGAAATAAACGACATAGAAGTTCATATAAATCGAATGATAGTCCCGAAAATGCATATTTAATACTATTACGATTTATTCTTAATAAGTTCAGATTTGGTCAGGTTTGAGCAAATTTTACTACTACTTATAAAATCGAAATTATTTAATAGTTTTCGACAATGAAAAAAATCTTATCTACTATTTCAATCTTAAATCATAAGATTTCGAATAATTTCAATCAAAAAATAAAATGAATAAGTACCATTTTTAATTTTAATTTCAAAAAATAAAAATTCGAAAATATCCAACGGCAATGCACCAGAAACGCACAATTTTCATATATTAAAAAATTGCTTAGCTTCATATTATTCGAAATTATGAATTATGAGTAAATAAGGTTTTTAAAATAATTCATTTAAAATGATCCAGAATGATTGCGATTAATCTCAATGATTCGTATACCATTTCAAATGATTAATAATGATTAATAAACGGTAAATACAATTTTGAATCTTGAAAATTTCTTTCATTAATTACGATTTTACAAGTAGTCAGTTGCAGAAGACAGCCTAAAAGTTTTATCTGTTCCACGTTCATTTAAAAAGGGTGTCCTATATATATAAATAGACATATAGATAGATAGATAGATAGATAGATAGATAGATAGGCAATATAAGTAGAAGAACTCAAGGACACAAAACTCATATACCTGTAATACATTTTCAGAAAATATGAGCTGCTTCCTAATTATTTAAATAACTATAACTCAAACAATGCGAACAAATACTATTCTATTCAGAGACGTGTTATTGGAAATGGCAACAAAGTACACAAGGCTACGGCTAAAATCACCTTCTACGTGCCTCTGTCCGCAAAAAAAATTCTAAACTTGAAAATATTGATTTTCAACTTTAATTTCGAAAACTGCATAATCAGCGCGTCGTTTCCAAAAAGTACATGGGTATCGGTAAATTGTACCATCGAGGTAGGTACTCGACTCTCTCGTTTAAATGGTTTGAAAATACACAGAGCATCGAGGGCGAAAAAGAACAATTTCACTTTGTAACGGCAGTTTCAGCCCCCCCCCCCCTGATAATCTCGGGAAAAGGCTACAAAGTTTTTAATATACGGACAGCTCGTGTCGCGTAAATTTATATTCCACGGTTCTGTCGGTTAACAGGTGTACAGATTATGTATATGTATATATATATATATATTAAAAGAAGGAGAAGGCGCTGGGAGAATGTGAAGCGAGACGCGAGGACCGAAGGGAAGAGAGAACTCGAAGTTGGGGAAGTGTATTTGTAAAACGGGAAAAGCGCGTCGCACGCTGACCGCCTGTTGCTCTCCTTGCCACTTTGATTCGTCGCCATGGGAATCGTCCCTTTATCTTTCTCTCGCACGCGGCATCGATTCTCTGTCCGAGCGGGATCCGCCGACTCTCGGCGCCCTCCTTTGCTACTACTACTATATATATATATATATATATATATATATATATATATATGTATATATGTATATATATATATATAGGCGCGGCGCTCGCATGTACCCCGCACCCCGCCCCGACCGCGCGGAGGGGGCCGTAAATTTACGAGCGCGCCGGATCGCCGGGGAATCGACGATCCGCGGAAAACAATAATCCTTATTGTCGCGTCAACGTCGATCGGCGGGATACGCGCGATGGTTGTGGAGGGCGGGGGGAGACGTGCGGTTTCATTTTGGGGGAGGGGGAGAAGGGGCGCAAATCGGACGAAGGTCTCTCCGATGATGAACATTTATATGTAAAATAGCGGGCTCCTCTTTATTTATGCAACGCTCCCCTTGTCGACTGGACTCGACTTGCCGTGGATAATGTTCAATAATAGTTGAACTTATTTTCTGTTTTATACAAGGCCAAATAATCTGGTCAGCTTTTAATTATTAAGATAATTAGATTATTAAGATTAATACGAGATAATTAAAGGACAGCTGAGGGATTGATGTAACTGCTTATCGAAGCTGAATTAAATTTGTTTTGTAGCGCACTTGTCCTCCTAAGACATCTCTGAAAGATAATCTCTCCTCCCCCACCAAAGAAGCTACATTAGTGATTTATACTAATAATTTTCTGTTATATTCGCATGGCAAAACAAGCGAGTTTTTTATTTATTTATAAACACTATGCAAAGTATCTGGATGAAATGCCGGCAAAAGTTTCGTCAACCAGGACTATGATAATTCCATAACTTTGATCGTTAAAATTCAAGCGCGACGCCTGAAAATTGAACCGCATCGTCTGACGAAAATAATAGCCAAGTTTTATCGAAATTCTGTTTCATTGAAATAATATCTTAAAAAGTCAATCATTTGAAAAGATATCGCGAGCTTGCTTCCAGAAGTTAATTTAATGTAACCCTGGTAGAAATCTAACAATTTTCAATAGGTTGAAAAGTAGTTACTAGGTATTAAAAATAGAATCAACTATCATAGCTGAAAACTAGGCAAAACTTAGAATAAAAAATGTGAACATCGATTATAAAATTCAAAAATAGGTAGAAACTAGGTTTTGAAGCTGGGACCTTGTTTCTGGCTAGTAAATGAACATTTTCATTCGGATGTAACTTTCAATTGCTACAATCGAAAAAATTAATATGTATACAATATTATAATATTATATGGTTTATGGAATAAATGAAACATCATAAGTTACGTAAATAGTTTGAAAGAATTAGAAAAGAAAAATAATCTCTGTTTTGAGAATGAGTCCATATAATATCGGAAATTTCACCTGGTTTCGCATTAACTCTTATGAGAGATCCGCCGGAAATGAGACTTATTTCATTAATAACTCTCTCAAAAAATGAAAGATCTTTTTATAAATGAGCCGCATATTGATTATTTCCCAAATATTTTAATGATACCTTGAAATTTAAGTGTTAATGATAAGTTTGAGGAGATTATATTAAAAATTTAATTACAAAAGCGATCGTATCGTACGTTGTCGGAAGTACAATATGTCTGCCGTACAGGCGAGCTGACAGGCGAAGTTCAACCAGGTTCGACCTTGCGATGCGCGCGTTATTCAAAATTGCATGAAATATATAAGGTATTATTACAAAAATTATTATTATAATAATTTCTTATTATTATTATATCAGCGTTATTGTATATTACACATAGGTGTTGCAGACGGATTTTTATAAATCAACATAGCTTTGAACATATTCTTAACTGTGACAAAACAACACATAAAAATACTTGAAACGTTAAGAAAGGGAATAGAATTTCAAATAAATAAGTTGAGAAACGGAATTGAATTTCAAATAAATAATTATCTTGATTCTAAATATTAGTTAAAACATTCAATCTGAAAGAATAGAAAAGCTTTTTATTATGCAGAAAAAAACTGTGAATATTATTCAATATATTTTCTTTGATCGTTATTCTTTGGGTTTTCATCACCATTGTGGTTTGTCAGTTTTCAATATCAACGAGATAGATTTCCATACGATTTAATAAATAAATTAAAATACTTCGAGAGTTGATAGGTTAGGCTGATGTTACATTAATTTGTAGTTAGTTTTGGCTGCTCTGACAGCGCAAACAAACGAATTAAAACGTTTCAACAAAAAACTAATATCAAGATAGGTACACATTTTTTAAATATGATTTTCACTCCTTAAATTCTGACATTACTGATAAAGCAGCTTCAAAAATATTATTTTGATTCTTTTATACCTGTTTCAATTATTGATAATTATATATATTATTCTATTTATTTGTAAAATAAATAATTTAATAAATAATATAATTTTATTGTCTTTTGAAATTTTTTGAAAATTTATGTGAAGTTGATTTTATATCGAAATTTTAATTAATGGAGATTATACACACGCATGTCTGGTGACTGGATACGCCCACAAGCGACAAAAAATTATCTTGATTAGTATATAAGCTCGTTTAAAACTTCATATATATATATATATATATATATATATATATATATATATATATGTATGTATTATATATGTATAACATTGTATGCGAGTGTATAAACTATTGTCAATGCGTTTAATATGTATTATATATGTATGAGTAATAGCTTGCGTATAAATGAATTCAATATTCAAAATTAGACACTCGATATAAATTTACAATTTATTAACTAATGTAATTATCAAAACCAATGAACTGATATAATAATGCATAACAATGACGTTAATTTTTTAGCTAGGCTATATATTATAATTAACTTAACCTTGTTTTAAGATAAATTTGAATTATAACCAAAGATACATCGATACGTGACTAACTATTATGGGTCTTAAATATCTAAAAAATAGGTTGAGAAAATGTATCTATAAATCGGACGAAATGACCGGAAAAAACGTTACATGTTAAGCTAATTACTACCGAAGTTAAATACCTTGTTACTAGGTTTATTCATAATGAAATACCTTGTTTATAGCTTAAAAATGTTTAGGCATTTCTACCAGGGCAAATAACGAATATTAAACTGTATTAATTTTTGACATTTCAACGGTGACATCGGAGATAAAGACTTCGGACGCTTTGTTAGTCATATTTACGATCGAAGAAAATGTCGAGAATAGCGGGCGAAAATTTCTCCAATCAGAGAAAACTTAATTTTCAGAAAATTGTCGACAGTGGTGGTCGAGTTTCGAACGAAAATTTTTTGAAATCGTCGGTATTTCAGTTACACGAGCGCCGGGGGATGGACTTTGACCGACCGGCCGCCAGGTAGCGCAGTCGGACCGGCGCGTTCGGTCGCTGGCGACGCGGGGTCGAATATAAACAGGGAATCGGCTTGGTGGAAAACTCGTGGCCAGCGCTCGCGGGCGCGCATAGCGTCCGAGGGCAAGGGTTGATTCGGTGCCGGCTCTCCATGCCGCGGTCGCGACGAAACGCTTCGCTCCTCCCACGCGCGAAGCCAATGAGAGGAGGGAGAATTCGATTTTCTCTCGGGCGAATGACTTTCGAAATGGGCGGGCGAAGGTTTCCGCGGTTGACGACGAACAGCCAGTGAGATAACCACTTAATTGTTTCTCGCGTGCGCGAGTATCACAATGACTATTCAGAAAAACATATCACTCGTCATATAATGCGGTATCGACCTTGTGAATACTGTATTGAAATTAAAAATAATCATATAAATTTATGTTTTTTATTAAATATTATATTTAGATTATTATATGCTTAAACATTAGTCGTTGGCAGAATTGGGCATTACTGCTGCTACTCTATTATATTCATAACTAGCCGGCATCGTTGAAAAAAAAAAAAAATCAGAAAAGAACCTTCGTTTTTATAATAATCACGTTAATGTTCCGTATTTATACATTACTTAGGCATTCGCGATGGCGCTCGCTATCGGGTATCTCAATATTGAGAACATTGACAATAACATTCCAACGCTCGAATATTCGTTGCAATAGATGGGAATAAGCGTTGACTTTTACCACTTGTGCGTGTAAGACGCAGAGTTCACGCGTGTCGCGTGTATTACATCTAGATCAATCAATTATGAATCGTGTTCTCGTCACGAATAATCGATGGCTGTCTTGCGTTGGTCGGCGGGTCGTGAATCGCGTAATTTGATAATCGCGAAAGCGACCCCACAGAGTTAGTCGCCGCGATTTTCCCGTTGCCCGGCCTGCGAGGGTCGTGCAGTAAATAAATTTTCGCCTCGTCGCCGTACGATTGGTCCGTATCGATCCTCGAATTTGTTAATTGTATTCCGTACATTCTATCCTGAATCCATTAAACTTATCGGGGATTTCCGTATACGCGCTGATCCCCGATATAACTAGACACGAGTGCAAATTAGTTGCGTTTAAAGGCCCGCGTGCTGTTTGGGCTTCTGCTAATCGAACATATTTCGTACTACGGACTCTAAGTTCTGCGCGAGCAACGAGAAATCGCATGATTTTCGTCACGGCCGAGAGGCATGAGCGAAAGTTCAAGTGACGAATCGAGCCTTCGAAGATAATGGCCGGGATCTGCCGATGGCGCCGGGGCAATGATTTATTACAATTGTTTGTTTACGTATTTGAAATATCCTACGCAAGCGCAAATTGTAATCGTTTGACGGATGCCCAGGTCATGCCGTCGATCCGAGACTTTGATATGGTCATACCCCCCCCCCCGACCTTCCGTCATTGTCACTCGGGACTGAGCAGAAGACTTCGTCCGAATTTTCGATTTTCCTATGCCCGTCGAACGTAAGCCGAAATTATAGCTCCCATTGCTCGTTAGCGCTTTCTGAATAAAACTACTTGCATTCGAGCAAAATTCTCTCGTCGCGAGAAAGTCCAGAAGTGTCCCATTTCTTTTTCGCAACTTCTCCTCTTCCTAAACTGAAATATCCTTTTTACCGGTCTTACAAGTCTTTAGAAATCGATATATCCTCATTTATAATTAACGCCGCAGTGTCTGAAATCGACAAAAAAAAAAATCGAATAATTTCCCTCGTTCCAATGAATTATAAAGCGTTACCAGCGGATCGGTCCAATATTTACAAATCTGCTTCACCGACTACGGTCCAATCCTGGCATATCCTGCACATATGTAAAGTGCATTAATTACGCACCCAAAAAAAAAAAAAAAAAAAGAAACCCTTCTGCGCGGGACGAAAATATTATGCGTATTGTACATTAATAACGTTCCATGAGAATTTATACAAATGGTTTGTACAAGCGTTACATTTACTTACCTGGACTGTATATCAGGTATATTTAACGCTCGTTTAATGCCACTATCGCCTCGGCGCGCCGGGGGCAGAAATAAAATATTACGTCGCTCGCCGCCGCCGCGCGCAGTGAATCAACCGCTCCCTCACTCTCTCTCTCTCTCTCTCTCTCCTTCCCTCGTGATCCCAGACGAGGAATTCATCATTCCTTTTCGGGACATTCCAAAAATTCTTCGATCGGCCAGCCTCTCGCACTGCTTATTATATTATATTCCTTATTATGAAACGGCCGCATAGAGCGACTGCGACCGCAGCGCGACGATCTCCGGAGCATCAAGATCGCGGCTCGGGGGGCGGGTGCGGTGGACGCGGGGGGAGGGGATGGAAAGAAACTGCGGCAGAAGCGGGATCCACCTGCCCCCGCGGCTCGGAGTGCGTCGGAGATAAGACGGGAGAGAGAGAGAGAGAGAGAGAGAGAGAGCGAGAGACAGGGAGAAGGGCGTGGGGTGTGGGAGAGACGGTAGGTGCAGCGGAGGGAGGTGGAGGGGAGGGGGGGGAGTCGGAGAGAAGGAGTCTCGGTCGTGCGTTCACATTAGTCGCCGCGTGATTTACCGCTCGGCCAGTATGATTCAGTCAGCGGGGAATTTGACGAAGAATTAATGGTATTATGATATCGTGTGTAACTCTATGTATATGCGCGCCGGGCCATAAATCAGTCCGCATTGTGTGGCGGGGGGGCCCTTTCCCTCGTCCTCGTCGTCGTCGCTCCTTCTTTCCCTCCTCTTACTCTCTCTCCCTCCCTCTCTCTCTCTCTCTCTCTCGCCGACTCTTTGGGCACTCTTTCCCATACGTGAGCTGCACGCTCTCTCTCTCTCTCTCTCTCTCTCTTCTCTATCTTCGCCCCTTGAACGCATACGTATCTATATATATATACGTGTGCGTATGTGTATTTGTGTTTGCGTATGCAAGTAAAGCGTGGAGGCACGACGCGGGGCCTAATGCGATAATACGGGTATAGAGAGTATGGTATACCGAATCGAGGAGGCCCAGCTATGCGAGCGGACTGGATGGGGGAAAAGTCGAGCTTTTGTAAGGCGCAACAGATCTGGAACGAGATCTCGGAGATTGAGCTCTCTCGCTCTCCTTTAATATAATATTATTCCTAAGGTGCGCGCAAGGTGAACAAAGGGTAGGAGTGGCGAATGGAGAGGAGGGGGGGACATGGGATCTCAGCGGTATAGAGCGGGCTTTGAACTACTCCAGCGCATGCATATATATATATAGCTCTCGGTCTACGCCTAAAGTAAGAGTAGGACTTCGAACGAGAGGTGCAAGAAGGCCAGTGGACCGGGCAGAGGACCGTGGCCTATCTCGCTGGGGCCGAAAAAATCTTACCGAACTTTTGTCATTGGCCCGAGTTTAGGATATCGTAATAATGATTTATTACTTTTTAATTTTCTTTTTTCGTCCCTTTTGCACTTTTTTTTTTATCAAGACGAATAACTACGCATTTCCAAGCTTTTTGAAATAATTATAATCGCAGAAAGGATTTTTTTTATGTCGACGTTAGGTTGTATTCGTAAGTTGAACAATTTGGTACAAATAATGATGCAATAAGAAAACTGGTATAATTATCATAAAGATTTTCATTAAGAATTCTGATAAGCATTTTTCATAATTTGTGTAAGTATATATATATATATATATATATATATATATATATCTTCCCCAAGTGTAATTACTCATTATTGTCATGTAATAAGATGTTATTTTAGTATTTGAAGGTAATGACATACGTGCTATATTAAGGAAAAAAACGTATACTTTTAATTGAACATATTGTCTTACAATCCCGGAATTATTTATTTAACGAAATATTTTCTAATTGTGAACTATCCCTTTTCATAATTGAATATCTAATAATAGAATGAAAAAACACGCACACACATACATAAATGATCGATTATTTAAACCTCCCTTACAACTAGAACCGGGTACACAAGATAAAAACCAGAATTTTCTTTCTAAACCTTGATTTGAACTATTATTACATTAAAATGGCATCTCCATTATATCGTGTATATTATGGAAATAATAAGCAAGACCAATCAAAGCCTTACAACGCAAATATAGAACAAAAATAAAAAAAAACACGAGGGTTCTTCTCAGGTCTTCGGATTAGACGGTTTTCTTAGGGCGTCGAAGGCGGGCGGGGTAATGGAAAAGCTCAAAGCCCGTATGAAAGTGACGAGACCTCGCGCACGACCGGCACGCCGTTCCGGGGCGGGGAGGGCGAAAAAAAAAAACAACTCGCAATCACACCCTCGAAACCCCGCTCGCTCGCGCATAAAGTCATTAAACGCGCGCAGGCGTAATTTTGTTACGGCGAAACGTGGGCGGCCGCGCGCGACATAATAGCGCGGCGAAAGGCTCGCGTCTCGTTTAATGCGCGATCGGCGGCGCGCGGCGCGGGTGTGAGTTGCGAGACGCGCGCGGACGCTCGCCTGCCGCGCGACACGATCGTCGCATCGGGCCCCATTATGACGCGAGCAGTCGCGCAATTATGGGCGCGCGCGCGATCGCGGCACGGATACGCGGTGGCCAATCGTGTGCGATCGACGTAGACGAGGCCGAAGACCGCGCCGCCCGTAAGCTGGTGGTCGTCCGATAAAGCAAAAATTGGCCCGCGCCCCGGGCGAGCTCAATCCTGCGGCGCGCAATGGGCGAGAAGCTCGGCGGAAGTGCACTGCGAGGGGAGCACGCGATCCGAGCCGCTTAAAAGGAGCAGCGGTGCAGCGGGGTGGTGCGCCGCCCCCTCGGAGGGGGGGCGGCTGCGAAAAAGGCTTGGGGGTGAAAGAGAGCGCGTGAAAATAGCTTGGCGTTCTCGTAGATATATATATATAACATGTACATATACAAATATTTTCTGAACGTAGACGAATTAAGAGTAAGGGCTGAAAATAGACGAGAGAGAGAGAGAGAGAGAGAGAGAGAGAGAGAGAGAGAGAGAGAGAT
Organism: Sycobia sp. Sy_11; assembly: GCA_018907035.1. Taxonomy (NCBI): domain Eukaryota; kingdom Metazoa; phylum Arthropoda; class Insecta; order Hymenoptera; family Epichrysomallidae; genus Sycobia; species Sycobia sp. Sy_11. The sequence continues at coordinate 1,685,616 of JACCIC010000053.1, read as the reverse complement.
CGATAGAAAATTCATATATTTTTTTATGCATCGAAGCCTGCATACTTCTATTGCAGAATTAGATAGCCAGGCACAATAGGATAGTGGCGCTATTGCGATATTACGATATACTAATTGTGACTGAATAAAAAAGCCGAGATAGTTATTAAATATATATATATATATATATATATATATATATATATATATAGATAAATATATGTGTGTTTATATATCGAGTAGTATAATATATATTAGTATATCGGTTGCATTAAAGAATCGGGGACGTATATAGAGCTCTCCTTAAATCTAAGTCACATTCTAGTTATAGATGCAATGCAAATATCCGGATACGGTATTCGTTTCACGTCGTTGTATTTATGAAAATCCTCTCCGATTCTGATCATGTTCTTATCTGTCGAATTAATGAAAAAGTAAGTACATCTATTGCGTAAGATCGGGAGGAGCCATGAAAAATTGCCTTATTCTATCCTTCAAGAGAGTCAGGATGGGTAATAATCTTATAAGTATAAAAACGAGTAACAATTGCATACTAATCAATGTACTTCTATACTTTTTTGTTGTACTGTTCTTATTTTTATTAACTTTTATGTATTCGGTATTATTTATGTACACGATTAAAATGAATTATAATTAATTAAGTCATTAGTTGGAAAACAAACAAAAATTTAGTCATATAACATAAAGACCCCTGAACCAACCAAGGTCCTTTTAAAAATTCATCTTAAAGAAATTAGTGATAAATTCAATTAGTTAGAATTAAGTAACAAAACATTAATATTTTTTAATTGTTGTTTCTTTTTCAAATTATATTCTTAAAAAATTATATTCTTATATATCTTTTTCCCGCATCCTCTATTAAACTACAACGCTATGCTCGGACTTGTCAGACCTTTACAAAATGAAATCACTGATTGGACTTAATGAAAATAAGAATTACATTCTTACTGATAGATATTTTATCAATTTCACTGTTATGTTCTATTAAGAAACAGAAAGAAAAGGAAGGAGAAAAACAGAAACAAACAGCCTGGTATTGATAAAAACAATGTTATTAACAGGTTTACATGACCACAGAATCACAGAAGACCAATCTAAATCTGGAATTGTACAAAATAAAAATATAAAATTATACCAGATTTTGAAAACCTGTGTAGACTTTAATATAAATTGAATTATCGGATTCCCACATTTTCATGATTTTTCCGCTGATTGATGCACTAAGCATCGATCAATTGTTATTTTTAACCTACGAAAATGTTGCGTCATTGTTCGAGCATACTCCATTTACGAGTATGAATTTTACAAAATTTTCGTGCAATTCCCATACTTGATGTACGTAATACTCGTGCAGTATCCCTGATCGGAATCACAACTCCATTTTCCAAACGAAAGAAAGCCGTTCGAACGGCGACTCGGTATTGGAAAAGAGTGAAAAGCTCTTTCACATAGGCCGTGTAACCGCGAACGATGGATATACGCGAAGGGAAAAAAAAGTGATAATTTTCAATCCGGTCCCGTGAACCCGAGATCCAGGCGCCCGGAGGCCCCCCGTTGCTCAACCTCGCAATAAGGCGGAACGCTCACGTCGTTCGCCCAGGTCGCGATCGGTATTCGCGATTTCTGCTTCGCGCGGTCGCGACCCCTGTCCGAATCGTTTCGTAAGATCTATACGTCGATGCATCATGGCAGCGGTGTGTTTACCTTCTTACTCTTTTACCATCTCTTAGGCGCGCAAAGTTCGCGGACGGTTTCCCAGTAAATTTGTCGCGTTCGATTTAGACGGATCACTAGTTTGAGAAATTGCCGTTTATTCCGGGTTATTAAATAATCGAACTTCCTTGGACTGTGGTTTATTGTATAAATATGAATACAAAAAGTTTCACTTGAAATATCGAGTACGTAGATAAAATAATATTCGGTTGAAAAAAAAAAAAATTAGAGAATGAAGATTAGAGCAATTTACGTACTTTAATCCATAGCATGCTATTATTCTAATTGTACACTATTTTCTTGGAAGATCGCTATCGCGAACGTATTTTTCTATTCACATAACGAACGCACTTTACAACAGTACATAATACTTATTTTATCCTAATCACAGCTGATTGTAACCCTGAATTGTGTAAAAAAAAATAATAATTTTTTTTTATAACTCAACTTCGCTACCATATAGAATATACATGTATCTGTATACACACAGTATTAAAAAGAAAGAACCGGTTGTGCAAGTATACTGAACGGTAATTGCAAGTATTATACATGTATACCTGCAATATAAATGCAGCGAAACAATCCTCGTCAATTAATATTTGTTTAAAGAAACTATTATTATATATATATATATATATATATATATATATATATATATATATAGATAATACATATAGTTATACGTATATACAAATACAGTCAGTGGGGCAAATAATATTCTTACTTTCTCCCCGGTATCGCCATTGGCCAATTCCAGCCGCAGTCTTGTCGAGCGACTCTTCTCTCTCTCTCTCTCTCTCCGCGCGGGCCGGGATTTCACCTCAGAAAGGCAAACTTCGCATATACTGAAAGAAAGAAGGGATATAATTGCGTAATTATTCGACCGGCGCTCGAGCGCGAGCTCTCGGCGATGCGGGCCCGCAAAGCTATATGCGTGTGTTCGGGCGCGCGTGGGTATGTGTCTGTGTGCGTATGAGGGCAAATAAATAGGGAGGGAGAGAGAAGCTCGATTTTCGAGGGCCGCCTAAAGTGGCCTGCAGGTTGTTGAAGGAGTAGAGGTGGCGGGGCGGGGGGGGTGATGAGGAGAGTCCGTCCCGCGAGCGAAGGGAAGAAAGAGGGAGTGGGAGATAAGGGGGGGGAGCGAGAGAGTAGAGGAGAGTTGCGGAAGGTGGTTTTCGCCGAGGAAGCATAATTATAGCTCGATCGTTTCGCCATAAATAAAAGCCCGGCGTGGTTAGCTCGCGTCGAGAAGTCACGAAAGGGGGGGGGGCGAAGTGAGAGGGAGATAGAGCGAACGAGCAGGACGTACGGGGATTGGAAACTTGGCGCGCGGCAGGGGGGGGGAGGTGTACGCATGGGAGGCCAGTCCGACGTCGGTGGAGAGCTGGCGGCGCAAAAAGGAACGCCACCCCGCGACGGGTGCGAGAGAGACAGCGCCACGGTCTTTATAGGGTAGCCGAGAGCTCGCGCGACTCACGCGCTACCTACATGTATTATATTCCCAAAAGGCGAATTATATACACAGATATATATGCACACGCACACTTATATATATATACATAGGCAAGGGGCATGCCGGGTTCGCTCTCGGTCCTCTCGGTGTTACGTAATAAAATGAACAGCGAGCAGGGGATGCAAGGTCACGGGGGGTTAGGTCTATCTGTGAACGTACGAGAGTCGAATATAAGGGGTCTCCGTGTATTCGCATGCGCCGGCTACAACCTCTTGCCGAACCAGAAAAACAGTCGCCGGGGTTTCGCGCAGTTTGTCGACCGGGGGGGGGAGGTAGAGGGTAAGCCCCCTTCCCTCCCCCTGGCCGCAAATGGAGCGTGAAAAGTGTTTTTCGGAACGATTTTTGAACGACGCAGGCTGAGTATGTAGCCTGGATATAGAGAACAGAGTTGAGTCTTTGTATAGATAGTCTTTGGGTGGAATTCTGAATTCCATGGGGGGGGGGGGTCAAGATTCGAACAGAAGGACTTCCCTAACTCCACTATTGCTATTATCGAATCGACCGCGTTATATATATATATATATGAAAGTGCATGAACTGGAAAATTGTAATTATTCGGCTTTGCCTTCGAGAGGGACTTGTCGATGAAGCGCAAAATTTACATAGAAAAGTTACGTAGGAACAGTTGGAAAAAACAATGAAGTACCACGTCTATATAAATATAAATTTATATTTATATTTAGCAAACAATTATAAAATGATAGATTTTTACAAAATCCTATTAATAAATTATTCGTGTAATATTTTGTGATTATTACTTATTTAAGTACGAAGTTCGTTCAATCAAATTCTATCATGCATGTACGTTCAAAATTTAGTTATTCAAATATAATAATTGGTAAAAATTAAATTATAAATTTTACTTATGTAGACAGTCGTGAGCTAAATTAATAAATATTTTTATCGGTTGGATTCAATTAATCATAATGTAGTCTGGTACTAGATGCTTCGAAATACCAAATGTCAAATTTAAGATGGCAGGCAGAATATTAAAAATTCAACATCTTCATATGAAATTTAATATTGAATGAAATAATTTTCATCGGCATGAAATAAACTACTAATATATATATATATATATATATATATATATATATATATATATATATATCTACATAACAACTGCAGTGGAATTCTCTTTAATAAATCTTCAATTTAACAATAACTATATATACCGGTATCCTTTTTTCAAAGTCGAGATACACTGTTCCACTCGAGCACCTTAATATATATACACGCACACGTTACAGCTTTCTGGCTGGTCATGCGAAGGTTTACGCATATCAAAATCGAATTCATTTTTAATAAATCAGTATAATATCGATGTTAATCTTATATAGGATATAATATATATACACAACCGCGCAGATTAAGTGCATTCATATATAAATTTCCCCGCGTACCAAGTATTCCTACACACTTTACATATATTACATATACATAATTAGCTGATGGAGAGCGGCAAGTACGGGTGCAGAGCTGCGTTTCATAAATGAATTTCTACTTTTTCCTTCAAGACTCCGTTCACTGGCACGAATGCATTATATATATCTATATATATATATAGAAACGCACGAGCTGTTTTGATCGATCGCGGCAAAACAGTTTCGTGAAATCTTATAAACGCGTGTATTTGCAAATTGAATAGCGTTTCAGTGTATATATATATAAAATTTTCTCTTTCTTTTGAACGACTACATGTGTTTTTTTTTCATTCGACTGCCTACATATAAGCGATTAATTCATCCGCGAGGCTCGTGAGAGGGGGGGGGGCACTTTGTACTCTTCTCCGATGAGAAATAATATACTCTTCGCTATGTAGACCAATGTAAAATTGTCACTGGTAATACGTAATAATGATGTTTTTTTTTTTCATCTCTTCCTTCATTCTCGTTTTCACAACATATACAACGTATATCTGGAAATTAATTGTAGATTGCAATCACTTGTGGAAGTTTCGAATGCAAATTTAACCGGTTATTCAAGAAATCGCAGATTCTAAAATGAAAAGTGCGACGTCTATGCGCGGCGATGGTCATTCTTTATGCTACGACTTACGCCACTAATTCGCAATGGAAGATAAGCCGATGGCGGATGAGATAATGGTCGGCGTGCTGAAGCTTCTCGGGGAAACCCACTGGGCAGAGTGCAATTCCATGGCTCCCTTGTCCTAAGCTAATATTTCTCAAATGCCGCCCCATTTCACTAAATAAGTAAGAGAAAGGAACGAAAAGATATATATATATATATATATATATATATATATATTTCTTATACATATGGATACGGACTTTTTTTTATATTGATTTTCGTATATAATTTATTTATTGAATTATTTTTATTTATAATAGTTTAATAGATTTCGTTAACGAAATAATGAAAAATAATTTTACCGATTTATTATTATTTATTTATTTATTAGATGACCAATTTATTTCGCTATGAAAGGTAAATAATAATTTAAAATTCTATGTATTTTTTTATTTATTTCTGCAATTTTATTCTCAATTGAGATTATTTTGCTTAAAAATTCTATATAATATCAATCATTGCATTTTTGATAGTTATAGGAAATTAGTTCATAAATCAAAAATATAAAAAATTAAATGCGTAGGAAATCAAATTGACATTATATATATATATATATATATATATATATATATTGGTAATTTTAAAATAGCGACTATAGTCGACAATGTCTCTATACAAATGATATAACTGATAAGAAAGACGACTAGACCCACGTTACTTCGCAGGTATCAACCTACTAATGAAGGTATAATACGCGCGTTTTTACAGAAAATATCCGTACCTTCTCCTCCTCTCGCCTCGCAGGTGAGCCTCATTCGAATCTCCCGTACGTGGCCGTCCGTAAATAGCATCGCCTGCAATAAACCTGATCCCGGTTATGTAACTGTCTCGTCTGATTGGCAGACGCCGTTCCGCGGATGCGTAAGATACAATAATAACCCTCGGATAGATCGTTTATTCACGCTTCATCGGGCGCCGATTTCACCCCTAGTACCTTGTAAAACCCATTCGCTACATCTGCACGGGATATAGTGTTTTCATCAAATTATTCTTACGAGGACAAGCGTATGAAGTGATGCGTTCGAAAAAAAAAAAAAAAAAATAAAAATAACTTCGCTACCACCCAGTTTGCCCGGGCAAAATTTTTATTTGCCCACACCGCGTAGACGTAAATATTTTTTATTATTATGAATAGGATAAAAAGAATCACACTGTTTGTATTTTATACGGATGTAAAAAGTTGAAATGATAAATTCCACAGCACGACTAGATAAACAATTTGTGATACAGCTCGACGGATTTGATTTTGAATTCTTGGGCCTATCGAGGATTATTAAAATTTTTCACTCGCTTCATTACCGCGATGGTCTGTCGAATTCGTTAAAACTGAACGCCTTTTATATAATTTTATGTATATAAACTCACCTGGAGATAAGTCAAAGATTCGACCCGACCACGGCATGGAAGGAAGAGGTGAGAAAGTGGGAGAGAAAGAGAGAGACAGAGAGAGAGAGAGAGAGAGAGAGAGAGAGAGAGACGAAGAGCATGGACTCCGCCCCTTGTTTCTGACCTCCTCATGCCCCCTCCGCTGCCTATGGATACCCCCTTCCTCTCTTTAGACCAGCCTCCCCTCTCCACCCCTTTCACTCCGGTTTCGAACCTCTCGAGTATTTATATGCCCCTCGGCTACGACGCGAACCAGTGTCACGCACACACGCATGCGCTTCTCCTACGACCGTATGAGAGGTCATCGAGTTCTTGTCTACATATATATATACATATATGTGTGTGTGTGTGTGTATGTATGTAATATAGTATAGTATATGAACAACAGTGTTGAGGCTTGGCTTCCTCGCACAACCCCCCCCCCCCGCCTTTTGTTATTGTCGTCCGCAACCCCGTTGAACGCTCCAATTTGCCTCTTTAATCGTCATCTGCGCGTGCGCGCGCCAAGCCCGGCAACAGGTTTTGAATTTATGGGACAATAAAGAATGCCACGATGCGCAGCGTATATACTGCGGTATATGTATCCTATACCGGTCCCTCCCCTCCCCCTACCTTTCGCTCTATGCCCTATCTCTTCCGTTTCCCAAGCGGCTTCCACGCGGCACGCAGAAGGAAGATGGACGGTGACAGACCGCCGCGAGTAAAGGAGTGTTAAGTGTTTAGGCCACCTGACTGAGAGTGAGAGAGAGAGAGAGAGAGAGAGAGAACGAAAATTTATCTATGGAGGTACGAACAGAGATTAGGTGGAGAGAGAGAGAGAGAGAGACAGAAAGACTATCAAACTCTCATAAAACTGTCATCCCTGCAATCGTCGCTCTGACTTATGCGCCCCTCTCCTCCCTTCCTATTACGTTTATATACGAGAAGCGAACAGTGGAGAAAGGGAGATAGAGGGAGAGAGAGAGAGAGAGATGTGTCCTGTGCGTGGGCCGCTTTGACGATAGGTATCGCCGATAGCTTCCGATTCGATACATCCCCGTATAGGCGCAGGTATATTATGGTGAACACGGGCGATAATTGTAGGCGGTGCCCTTGACCATTTCCAAGTCGTTTATATGTGTAAGCGGGGCAGCAGCTTGACGATATTTCCATTCGGCGGGGAGAAAAATCCAATCTCACTCGCACGGATGAGGTGTAAATGTCGGCCCATAAACCTACACATTCGACCGATGCGCATTCTCGTCCGCCGCGCAAGTATTAAAGCATTGCAAATCGGCTCGTAATCTCAAAGTACGGCGACTTAGCCTGGCTACGTATCGACGGACGAATAAGAGGACACGTTTTCAAAAGTCACGCTGTTATTCCGAACGAAACTAAATATAAATATCAGGCACCGTATGTGATGTATATATATATATATATATATATATATATATATATATATATATATATATATGTATACTTCAGCACTGGACGATACTGAAAAATCATCTATCAAAAACCGATCTTTCAAGGAAGACATGGATTTTACAAAAGTCGGTGCATTACTGAAGGAGATGACATCTACAATTATTGAGCGGTGGCTTTTTTTTTCTTTTTTAATTAAAGTACATGGAATTCGATGCAGTTATTATGAACGACCAAAAGCAAAAAGAAAATGGTTGAAAAGTAACGTTTGCGATACGGGCAAAGAGTGCTAAAACCAGCCGCTTTTAAACGATGGCTTTCAAAATTACGCCATTGCGTGCAAAATCTAACGATAATGCCATTGAAGTAAGCGAATTCTTGGGTAATCGGATGTTGGACAAAAAGCAATTGTTGGCCATAAGTAGCTGTTCACCCATTATTTCTCGTATTTATATACTGGTACAATCCATTGTCTACTTATATAGACTGTCCGAAACTTTTGAGATATAATTAATTCAATGTCTATTTATGTCAAATATAAAATGTTAATAAATAAACATAATATTTATACTAGAATTTAGATCAAGAGGATTTTTAGTTTTTTAAGCCTAATTTTACGCATTCAGCTTTAACTTCATTTTTTCTTATAAGCTTGGACTGGTTCGGCAGGAGAAAGAACCTCGTAACGCACATCGTACTTGTAATTATATTGCAGTTTATAAATCATATCAAAACTACAATTCCTTGTTCGAATGATTTGCAATAAAACAAGACTTCCGTAATATAACTGGCTAATTATATATAGTTATCGAGCGTAATACACAGTTTAAACCTCCGTCTTAAAGTTCCCGCATGCGGATACCGAGTTATATAATCAAATTTAATGTGATTGCCGAGTCAGCTATTGGTGAAAAGTCAAGATAGCAGCCTTCTTGAACGTTACAAATTATCGATCAGAACCATTTTAATAGAGATTTACAGATTTTCCCATTTAATATCATGATGTATAGTGTAAAAATTCCCCATTTGCGATCACTTATCGACATAATACAAACCGAGAGAAAGTGATGCTTTAATATTTTTATAGCACCTCTGATTCAGACTAGGCTTATTAAAAAAAAGAAAATCCAATGATTCTTTTTGAAAGATACCATTTTCTACAGTAAAATTTCTGAAAAAACGATCAAATTTACTATGTAAACAAGTATTTTTTTTTTTTGTGAACAATAGTTGAACTTTTTTCGATAGACGCGGTCTATCGCTAAATTTTCAAAGAAAAGTAATGAATGTTTATATTCCGCTTTTCTTATCCGTGTACTTATACATGTATATTGACTTATACATGTATACTGGCTGTACTTACACAAGAGAAGAAAGAGAGAGAGAGAGAGAGAGAGAGAGAGAGAGAGCGAAAGAGGAGGAAAAGGATTAAAAGCGATATCTCGATTGCTATTTCTCCTTCGAATCCAGGAAAACTTCAAATAACCCCCTATTAGCTCCCTTACACGCCCCCCCCCCACGACTCCGTCCATCGCGCGTCTCCGTTTATATATCAAGCCTCCGACCGAATCAGTAGAAAGACTTTTATTTCGCGTATATATACACCATAAATATATGCGCACTGGTTTCAATCCGCTTTTATGGCTACCCATACCTATATATAAATATTGAGTAAAAAAAAAAAAAAATAAATAAATGGAGCCTATAAAATGCACTGACTTGCATCAGTTTATCGAATTGCATCTAGACGAGAGGTCGTTTATTCTTAAACACATATAGAGACCCCCCATGTCCCCCTCGGGTTTACACCAAAGAGAGAAGATCATAGGATAGCGCAAATTCACGTTCATAATATATATATATATGTATATACACGTCACAACTTCAAACCTATTATAACGATATATAAGCTCTCAGGTTGAAGCGAGATTTATATAAATATATATATTTAATGTATCGTACGTCGTGACCTCGGTCGTGACAGGCCCGTAAAAGAGCCCGAGGGAAGTTCTGGTCTTTTATTTTCTGTATTTTTTCCTTTACATTGGGGTATACGAACGGTGTGTGGTTTTCAGTGAAAGCCGCTAGGTCTGCTATTATAGGAAAATAACGATAAAGACTCGTGTGTGGCTTGGGCGGGATTAATTGAGTGCAGATTGGCGAGATAACTTCATCCTCTCGGTTCGATCGACTTTTACGAACGGCCCCGTCGATGGCTTCCATAATGCTCGCTGCAATATTTACCGAACTAATATTAACTCGAACCAACTGACTGTACATAGATTCGGTATATCTATATATGAAGTTTCGAACTCTAATAATGTTTCTTATATACAATAGCTAATTCTTTGCACAAAGTTCAGAAAAAGCTTCCCGGCACAGATTCAGGTTATTTGAATTTTTAACATTCCGAAAGCGACTTTAATTGTTCGGCCGTTCTTAAATACACCGCAGTAGAAGGAATTTGTCTATACTTTATCAAGTTTGAACATTTATCAACGACAATTTGTTGATCTTTATAATATTGACAAAAAAGTGTATTTCAATTGTTGAGCGGAGGATATTTCTCTTACAAGAGCACGTAGGTGTGAAGTAAAGAGCGGTACTTCAAAATGTTTCGTAATAACATCAAACTATGTAGTATAACATTGTTAAAATTATTGAAGACATGTAATTATTTCTCGAGTTTCGAAGAAAAAAACTCAAGGAAAGTGTTGCGTTACTTTGCATAATGTACATAATAAAAGAAAAATAAAGAAGATTATCGAAAATTGGATGAAAGAAGTCCCTAACGTTAAGGACGAAACATTATTGATGTGATCCGGGGTAAAAATTTTTTCTGCTTCCTCTTATTACGATAATAGCTGTAATTCCCTATTATTATTATTGCATTATACCGTTAAGCGTCTACCGAGAAACTGAAAATAATACGTTCCCATGCGATAACGGTACAGAGGTTAAAAATATAAATCTCGATTCGACAAAATAAAAAAAAAAAAAAAAACACTACAACATATCGACATTTTTTCTTCCCCCGTTCGAACTATATATAATCGACCCTCGAAAATTAACATCCTATTACATTTAAATAATGAAATTGCAAAAATTCCGCGGAAGCTCCAAACAACAGGATGAAGAAGGATAAGAAGAAGAAGAAGAAGAAGAAGTAGAAGACGAAGAAAAAGAAACATCGACCGCATATGGGGGTCGAAGAAATGGACACAAAGCGCCCGCGCCGCGTACGAATCCAACTTCATCATCCTCCGCGCCGGTTAACAATTACATCAACGTATATAAAATCTTATGTATATATGTGACGACCCTCGAAGACACGGTCTTGCGCGCAATAAAGGTGGGCGCAATAAAAAAAACCGGCATAGATAATGGAGTGCGCGCGCCGCAAAGGGGAGCCGACCGTATATATATATATATATATATATATATATATATATATATATATATATATATATATATAATACACGTGTATATCCGCGGCAGCTCGGTGTTTCTCGTTTTGTTTCTGTTTTTCTTATGTATACCATGAGTGATTCATGAGAAGTCGTCGACTGATTCGAGAAGAGCCCCCCTCCCCTCCCTACGCGCTTTTTCCGCGACCGCTACATACGGCTTTATTAGAAATTCCGATCGGAGGAGGCTGGCGATGCCCCCATAGGACCGCGATGGAAATGGCCTAATATAATCGCGCGACTTCTTGCTCTGTTCCTCCCCATTCTTATATATATATATATACATATATATATATATACATATACATATATAGATATATCTTCATCTTGAAGACGAGTAGCGTACGCGTTCCTCCGTGACGGGGTGGATGACTTCGTCGATGGTGTCGCACGAGTTTGCAAATTCGCGAGCGTCGTCTTTTAATCCGCCTTATGGTGGATACGCCGAAAAAACATACATATACGTGTGTGTGTGTGTGTGTGTGTGTATGTGCGTATACATACATACACATTATATACCTCTGCGACGCGGTTCCCTCTGCGAATCGTGGACCTTAAAAGGGTTTCGTAACTTTTTCCGCAGCGGCCGCGGATCTTTGGCGAGAGTATGTATTACACTCTATTTTATCCCTTTGAGTAGTTCGCGCGGCTTCGCACACGTGATGAGAACGAATTGAAAAAATGATGAAAGGTTTATACTCGACGGTCGTCGCGGTATTGATCGGTTTTTGCATTGAAATTTCGATGTTTTGGGTTACCGGTCTCGCGTGTAAAGAGGGCCAGATATATATAGTTTCTTCTGCGTTATAAAATAATTGTTATATAACATATAATAATAAAAAGGCTTTCAGTGAATCCTCTTTAGACTGTCCATGATATATTTACATCAAACGATCAATGAGCGTTGCGAATTTCAGTGCAATTATTTATTGAGTAATTACAGCTGCATGAGGTGTAAACAGGTATGTTCAAAAATACATAAAAGTAATTATATATAAGATATACGAAATAAACCGATAATAAAAGCAACAGTAATTAACACAAGTTTCCATTTTAAAGGTTTTTTTTAAAAGCAAAATAATAGGTATCATCAATTTCATTCGACTTGTGCAATAAAGTGGTTTAACAATAAAACAGCACTGCAACAGATAGTTGTTATAAAGTATATACAGATTTTCATTAGTGATAGAGAAATTGCCTCGGAAATTGTACACCTCGTTCGTTACCCTGAAAAATGCTTTTAAAAGGCGAGCATAATTACAGGCTGACGTATTCAAAATAGAAAAGTATATTAACACACTGTGTTATTTACTTTAAAGATAAAATTACAATTATTTGCTTGTAAAATTAGAAAATTACAATATCGAAATGAACAATCTGTCGTTAGTTTTTCTACTTAAGTTAAAATTAAATGTCGGCATTATAAAGCTCTAACGTATACATGACAGTGCCAAATAGGTTTTTCCGAATTTGCATATTAAAAAAAAAAGCAAAAAAAAAAAAAAACAGAAAAAAATAACCTGTCGGAGTGATATGAAATTTTGTGTCTATTGTACTTGGCGATCGGTGAACAATTTGTATTACAAAATATCTTTTTGTCATATTTGGTTATTTGATATCGTAGCCGCGATTCTGGATCGCCAAACGGCAGCTCCGATATTTTTACCATGCTGAATTGAGAAATGTGTTTTTCACGAATAAATGTTTTGAAAAGAGTATTCCGAAAATATGGAAATAACGGTGATTCGAACTCTGACCCTGAAGCATACATATATATATATATATATATATATATATATATATATATATATATATATATATTCATATACTGGAAAGTAAAGCTTGGCGCTCTGCTGAAAATAAATAATCTAATGGACGTCTGAGCTGAAAGTTACTTCTAAGGTATATAAAGTTGTAACACATACTTACAAAATCTACAAGATTAAAAGATTTTTTTCCACCTGCGAATTAAGAGTCATCTTATAAACATCTTGTTTTCCGTCTCTTTATTCATGATTCGCAGATAAGCACGGTATCTGCATTTAGTATGAGACCATTCGTTATAAAACAAAAAAATGCTGCAAAGAATGTGTTCTGTTTTGATTTCATATATAAGAATCCCCCCTACTCGGGGGTTGGAACCTCATCAAAAGTAAGGAATTTAAGAACTTTTTCAAAATTTAAGAATTTTTCGATTATTTTGACCTAAAAGTATATAAAGGCTTGTTTTGCATACTTGTACAAAGACTTCGCCAGCTTACGAACCAAGCCTTCCAGGGCTCTAAGCGGATGAAACCATCAACAGAAAACATAAACAAAATTTTAAAAAATGTAAAAATTTTTTGGAACTTTCAGATTGTGGAAAATATGAAACAATTTATGATATGGAGTGCTGATGAAGAATGATGAAGATCACTCGCAAAACAATGCATAATTCAACCCTTATTATTGGAATAATGGAAAACGTACTTTCTTTTCGAGACTGTCAAATTTTAGAATTACAATTAGAAAATTTTCAAAAAACAGAAAATCATATTCATCATAATTTGTCGCAACCTGGGTATGCAGAAAAATGGAAATCCAAATACATATTCATATGTCATTTTCTTAGTTTTCTGTGAAATGTAAACAACTTGTTGTATATATGTATATGAATAATATAAGTTACCTTTTTATTATATATTATATTCTCTACCTTTTATTTTTTTTTTTATATTCAACATATAAATTAAGTATGATAATATTTATATTGGACCATTTTAAATAATTTTCTAGGTATGTAAATTCTTTCAAATATTCTTAGTTATAACATTTCCATATAATTAGTACAAAATTATACATTAGTATGATTATTTTATCAAAAAAAATACAGTCGTGTTAGACTAAACACCAGTTTATTAATTTCCAGTCCATTTTACAGAGATACCCATTTTTAATAGAATAACAAAGTAAAAAAATTACGGACAGACCGAACTCCGTTTAAACTTATACATCGAGTAGTAAGAAGAGCTCGGGTGGAACTACGAGTAAAATATTATAATACGCGGATACAAGATGCAGAATGCGCAAAGGTAGAGCGGACTACAGTGGAAAAGAGGGAGAAAGAGAGAGAGAAAGAGAGAGGAAGAGACAGTGTGTGTGTGTGTATGTGTGTGTGTGTAAATGCGAACGAATGAGAAAATAGGAAGAGGCCGAGCGAGAGAGATGCGCGGCTCGCGAGACTGTATCCGAGTTAAAAACTCGCCGCGTGTTACCTATACATATATAATGATGGAGGGGAATCCCCCGCAACGAGGGCGAGCGCGAACTCTCCGCCGCTCGCGGCACGGCGCTCGGCGAGGCGACCGGACAGCCGATCGCGCGGTAAAAGAAGGAGGACGAGGAGGCGGCGGGTGCCCGCGGTGGGGGTAGCCCCCAGAACGGGTGGGGGTAGCCAGGAGGCGGGCGCCGCCGCTGCCGCCGCCGCCACACCGCAACGCCGCGCCGCACGCGCGCGCGCACTTTCAATTCCCTAACGCGGGAACCACCACTCTCGCCTCATCTGGCGGGCAATCGTCGTACTACATATTGATGCATAACTCAGGTATTATGCGCGGGACCCCTTTTTGGCGATTGCGAATCCTCGGCCGGGCCTCAATTCTCCTCCGCAAAGTGAAATCTGTGAATTTTCGAGCGCGACCGGTCAAATCAATTCAGTAATAGTGTAGTTTTTGAAGTCAATATACAAATATAAGATAATTATTATATATTTTATTCATGCAGTCAAATAAACATAAGAAAAAGGGAGTTTTATTTTGAATTATTTACAAAAAACTTCTATTTGTTAATCAAGTAATTTCTATAAATTACTGATATTAATAAGAAAAGTTTTTCTAAACTAGATAAATTTTTAAAATCTAGAAAAATCCTTATCTCTCAATTTTATAAATATTTTTACATAACTCTGAAATAAAATTTACAATAGCTGTAATTTCAGTATAAAAAAAAATCAGTTTCTTCAATGGTGTAAAAACAATATTTGATAATAAAAATTAACTCTTCTATCAATATTTTGTATTCAATACACATGACGCAAAAAGTACAAAATCTATTTGACTTCAATATTAAATAAAAGAAAATGAAATTTTCAATTATAATATACCTATTTTCTTCATCACGTGTATTGATAATACGTTATAAATTTTTAAAGAAAAATATACAGAGGAAATAATTATTGACGAGACAGAAGGAAAAATAATTATTTGAAATTTTCAACAACAAAAAAATCAGTAGTATGAACCTGCTACAGCCGTCCAATAGAAAAATCCTTACAAAATAGTTTGGTCCCTAAAATTCCTTCTTCAAATTCAGTTTGAAAATTTCTTAAATGATAAACGGAATTTATTGATAAAAAGTATATGAAGAATGTTTATAATACATTCTATTTAAGATCATCGGAATGAAGTTATTTTATGGTGTTTGTGAAATATGTCTTTCTTTGATCAAGTAACAGCATAAAGTAAAGTTTAGCGTTAATTGTAAGTAAAATATATAAGATATCAGCATCGAAATAAACAATGGACATTTGAAGATTGATCTCTGTGGTATATGTATATCTCTATGTGTCTGGTATTCTTTTATCACTTCCCTCGACCAGTAATTTAATTAGCTAATTTAAATTGTAACCGAAATGCAATATCCTTAGTAATGACATTTAAAACAAAGGTCCCTTCCATTTTGAAGTCTTAAATTATCAAAATCTTCGTTTCAAAATTTCTCTTTAATTTTGTGCATCTTTCCAATGATAAAAGATTCGCAACATCCTCGGAGTTTTTCGTCTTCATCGATAATAAAGAATTTTCCTTGAAATATTTATGATAATATAGACATAAAAATGAGATAATCTCGGACAGCTTAGTTTAGCAGTTTGTATTTCAGCATTTAGGTTTTATATTGACGTGTTACATTTCCATTGTCTCCTATATCCGAGTTTTCGCACACTCAGTACATCACTGTCTGCCGTTACCCGAAGCTACAAAATATCTTTCGGCACCTCTGTACACATAGATACTATTTATCGAATGAATTATTCTGAACAAATTTAATTATTTAAGAAAGTATTCTCCTGCTGTGATTTCCTGGTGAGTTTGTATTAAGAATCGTCCAGCATGTATAATTCAAGATAACCGATGTATAATCTACGAATGACTTAGCGACGCGTAGAGCAAATTGCGTTGCCATTTACGAGAAGATTTTACCCCTATGCTGACGCTTCATCCCTAAAGGGTCGAAGAGAGAAAAATAAAAGATGTATTTAGACACTTTTGCTCGTTTTTTTTGACGTTCTATTTTGCAAATCGTTCAATATTAAAACAAATTCACGATTTTCTATTCCAGGTGTTATGGGCGAAAGAATCTAAACATCGCGTCTGCAGTTTATTTTTTTTTTTAAACCATGGTTTGGTTTATCAATATCGTAGAACGTTGAGAGGCCGTGATATTTTTCTCACGAACAAATCTATGCAGAAAATAAATTCGCATGTCATGATCCGAGATGAGTTCGAGAAGAGAGGTTCACAAATTATTGTACAATAATTAAATAACTAAACACTTTGTCTTAAGTATTTTAATGGTAATAATAAAAAAAAACATCTGATCAAAACATTCATCATTATTTTAAATACCTACATTAATAAATAAACCGAAGAAAATTTAAAACAAATATTGTTACCAAACTGTTCTCGAATCCCACACTAATATTGAAATAAATAGAAGAAAAAATTGAACTGGACGCTTTTCAATTCATGAAAATGAATATTTTAAATTCCATTTCTATATTGCAAGAAAAGTTTGGTGAAATAATTTTGCCACCACCACTCCGAATTATTTCTTAATAACAGCATATTAAAAAAAAAAATTATTAACATTTTTTCAGTTATCACAGAATACCGTTGGCTGAGAATAGTTTTTGTTTATATCGCGGCTTGTATCACTTTAAAGACTAAGTAACCTCACAGTAGTAGTAGACGGCGGCCAGTGAGGCCGATGTGCGACTCCTCGGCCAAAAAGAATAAGAATGAGAGCATCGTCCCACTCTTTCTTGCTCTCCGCTACTCTCTCTCCCCCACCCTCGGGAAACTCCACTTCCCGAATATCTCTCCATTAGCCCCCCTGACGTGCTCTCCCCTCTCCTGGATCGTTCTCGCGCTCTCTCTCTCTCTCTCCTCTCTCTCTTCTCTCTCTCTCTTTCTCTCTTGTCTCGCGCTCCACATGTACCCGTACACGCATACACCCCTCTCTCTTCAGGGCTTGTCATTTGGATAGAGCAGCGGGCGGCAGGCAGCGCAACATCGGCGACGGCGCGCTCTGTATATATGTAAGAGAGAAGGAAAAGAAGGAGAGAGAGAGAGAGAGAGAGAGAGAGAGAGAGAGAGAGAGAGAGAGAGGAACGGGGTTGAAGAATCCGGCGCGCCGGCGAGAGAGACCAATCAAGGTTTGACGAACGACGGGGATTGGTCGTCGCGGTGCGCGCGCCTATATATGTGTATGTGTAAGCGAGAGAGAGAGAGAGAGAGAGAGAGAGAGAGAGAGCGTCGGGCGAGCGAGCGAGCAGCCGAGCTTCTGACACGCCGCGCGAGCCGAGCATTGCGCGGCACGTGACAGCTACCGCGCGGTGGCAGCGCAGAGAGCACACGCTGCCGCTGGCCTCCGCCGAGAAAACCGTGAGGCCTTTCAGTACGATACCACCGCCTTCCGCGCACGCATCGGCAGCCGCTGCAACGGGCGCCGGATACGCGACCACGAACCGCGGACGGACATACGCATACGTATTTTATATATATACATATATACATACATAAAAAAAATATATATATATATATACATACAGGTACGGCCCGCAGACAGCGCGGGCTGTGTATGCGCACCTGTGCGCGTGTGTCTATTTCGCTCCTTCTCTCTGTGTACCGTTTTAACGTTTCCTCGGCCCGGGACTCGGGGAGGCGCGGCAAGGACGAATCATCGACAACAGTGTGCGGTCGCAGTAACATAAACGCGCGTGTGTCCCAGGATACCATTGTCTCTCTCCCACTCGATCGCTTATCGGAGCCCAGTGCGCGACGCGGACTCGCGCGTTCGCCAGGAGCGGATTTGGTAACGCGGCGAATGGGGGAGAAGATTGGATAGGGCCCGAGCAGTGCCCCTCCGCGAGTTCTCTCCCTCTATCTCTCTCCTGCTCTTCGTGGGGCTCGGCTCCGTCTACTATAATTACGCGGCCGCCACCGCCGCCAATCCCGCGGCCGGTAAGGTCGTAAAGAAGCCGGCAGACAGTTTTATAGCCCTCGGAGCACGTGGCGAGAGAGAACGAGAGAGAGAGAGAGAGAGAGTGAGACAGAGGCGCGTGTGTGCGCGCGCTCACTCATTCGCTCGCGCTCCCCGTTCGGCAACCGGGGCCCGTCGTCGCGCGACGATTACCAGAGTGCCGGCGACGACAAGTGAACCAACGCCGCGAAATGAGCCGTAATCCGCGCGCCTACGCATCGTGAGGGGCTGCCCCCGCGGACGGCTCGGCGGCCAGCGATGTCACCGCGCCCCCGTGCCTGACTCGCCCCGCTCGCTCTCCTCGCTCCCCGTCCGCCCCTCGGCTCCTCGTCCGCGAGCCCGCCCGTGCTCTCGAACCGTCAACCGCCGTCCACGGCCTCGCCATGAGCTCCTACCAGTTCGTCAACTCGCTCGCCTCCTGCTACGCCAGCGCCCAGGCCCAGCAGCAGCAGCAGCAGCAGCAGGGCCCGCGCGGCACCGCGAGCTCGCCCGGCGAGCCGCTCCAGGCCGCCTCCCCCGCGGGGGCCGACTACGGCTACAACCCCGGGGCCCCGGGCTCGGGCTACCCCACGCCCTGCTACTCGCCCCAGCAGCACTACCCCCAGCACCCGTACGCGGCGCCGGCGGCGGCGGCGGCCGCGGCCGCGGCCATGCAGCACGCCGGGCCCACGGGGATGATCGACTACACGCAGCTGCAGCCCCAGCCGCGGCTCGGCGCGGCCGCCGCCCCGCAGCAGGCCCAGCAGCAGCCGTCCCAGCACGGCCTGCATCCCCAGAGCCAGCAGCAGCAGCAGCAGCAGCATCACCACGCGCAACAGCAGCAGCAGCAGCACCTGCAGGCCCAGCAGCTGCACCCCGACCCGACGAGTCCCCTGCTGCAGGCGGCGGCCGTGGCGGCGGCCGCGGTGGCCGCCGGCCAGGCAGGCGCCTCGAGCTGCAAGTACGCGGACCCGGGCTCCGCGGCCTCGGCGAGCGTCTCCTCGCCCCAGGACCTGACGACCTCGGCGACGAACGCGCGCAACAGCCCGGCACCGGGCCTCGGGGCCCCGGGCACGAGCAAGGTCGCGGCGAGCAGCCCGGCCCCCGGCACCAGCAAGTCCGCGGGCCCCGGGGCCCCGTCCTGGAGGCCGTCCTCCTCGTCGGCGGCGACGGCCTCCTCGCCGCCGAGCGGCAGCGGCAGGCCGGGCGAGCCGGGCGGCGGAGGCGGAGGCGGCGGCGGCGGCGGCGGCGGCTCGGCGATGACCACTGCCTCGTCGGCCTCGTCGCCGGCCTCGTCCACGTCGAGCACCAGCAGCACCGGGAATAATTCCTCGACCAAGGGCAACGGCTCGGGGCAGAATCCGCCCCAGATCTATCCCTGGATGAAGAGGGTGCACATCGGCCAGAGTGAGTACGCTGTTTACATGTATAGAGTAGTGTAGTACGTATGTTGCGTTTCGTTCGGGGGGCTGCGTTGCAAAACGGCAAAATTGGTGGAATGTTTCCGTTTGTTTTTTTGTCTTTCAATTTATAAAGTAAGAAGTCACCAGTTATTGGACGTGATCTCGTAATTCGTACAGACGTATGCAATGTGAAATATCGATGAAATTTCTTGGATTGTACGGCGGGTGCGTTTAGATTGGAAAAGTAAAGTTTAGTATTCGAGTTTTTCATAGTTACCTATAAGCAATCTTAAATTAATCGAACTATTTGTATTAAGCATGAAAAACAACACTACAAATAATAGAAAAAATTACTTTTATTAAAAATAGAAAATTATTACTTTGAATTTTCGAAGAATAATCTCTAATTGCTAGAAAACCTTTTTGGGAAGGTATCAGTAAATGTTATACATAAGAACCTGGTACGAACCTTTGATTTGTCTATAAATTCATGCGTTACTTTAGAATTTTGATTTTCTAATAATTATCAGTATGTAGTTCTTGATACTTATTTTTCGTCTCGTCCTTGATAATTGTTTCAGTCTTGATAAATTTTTCTCGTATTGAAAAAGAATCTTTGTTAGAGTTAAAGCATTAAAAGAAATCAAAATTTAATGATTAATCTACGCTATTGGTACCCGAAAAATTTTTCACGTTATGTTTTTAAATTATACGAAATAGGGAAGAAAATGTGATTTTTACCGTAAAATATTCTTTGTGAACAGTTGTGAAAATAGAATTTGATAAACGCTAACAATCAGAAATTGTTATTTTGATCAAATCTACGTGAAGCGCGCGCCTCGAGCAAACGAATTCGCGCGTGTTAATTGAACAATTATTTTAACTTTAGATTATCGAGCCAATGATTACACGCGTGCCGCAAGCTACTTACGCGCGAGTTTTTACATCGTTGCGCTTTGTGTTACAGATAGTACGTATAGCGAATCAAAAGAGTACCGTATGAGATCGACGCAGTCAACTTTTGCGTAAAAGACGAATTTTAATCGCGTCAAAACTTTTAACTTTCATCCTTGGCGTCGCTCGTGCGAAAAGATGTCTCGCGCGATGTCAATTCGGCTAATCGCGCGTGCCGTCGACTGGAAAACAATTCAACCCGACAGAATATACAATTATCTATAATGATTTAAAAATCTGTATAAAATACGAGATTTATGTAAGTTTGAAAATGAAGAAATGTTTCAAAAATTTTTAGTGTTTATTTTATTGTGTTGGACGATGGCATAGCATTATTATTTATCGATGACGAGAATAGAACGAATGCCTGAATTTATATCTTCTTTTTTTTGACTATTAACATCAGAAACTTGAACAATTCTTTACATAACTCGTTATATAAAGTGCATTTTTTTGATTATTAAAGTGCTTTCGTGAAACAACAAAAAATATATTTTTTATGGAATATCGTATGTTTACGAATTATCCAGAATATATAAGATAATTTAAGAAACTCAATCGTTATGCTCTGAATTTTTGAAAGTTTACCTTGTAATTATTAACAATGAGCGTATAAAAAATGACACAGATATGTCTTTTATTTTAATGTCAGAAGATTACAATAAGTATTATTATTGCATACTATTTAAAACGATATTAACGAAGAGAGTTCAGAATTTTGTTTCATAAAACTCAAAATTCATGTTTGCGAAAAGTATACACGTCTGAGGGAATAGCTTTCTTATCCCCTGTATTATTTACTTATAAATAATCTTTTACGAACCTTTTAGAGTTCGTCTTCGATTGAGACGAAATTTCATTCCTTACCCATAAATCTCGTTTATCGGCGATAAGGATAAAACGCGAATGGCGTTAGATTTATCACATTTGTTCGTTGTCGGTTGCTTTTAACTTTTAAGATGTCAAAACTGAATGATGTGAAGAATCTGGGTTGACTATCTCAGAACGCCCCCCCCCCTCCGCTCTCCGCACCATTGCAATTCGACAGCAATGCCAGCGCACTTTACCTATCGGTAATCTAAACGGCTCGCTAGACTCATTGTCTTGATTATTTACACCTGTCGAGCGACGTTCTCGTCCCATCCGATAGTCGGCCGTACGCGGCTGAGATAATGAGGAATTGCCTCGCTTCGCGAGGATTTGCATAAACGACGGCGAGCGTGCCATTACTGCAATCGAGACAGTGAGAGAGAGAGAGAGAGAGAGAGAGAGAGAGGGAGGGAGGTGGATTTGCGAAAAATCACGACGTAGCCTGCGCCCGTAACGAAATTATCATTAATTTAGGGCATCGCAATTAACGCTAATCAATTTGTTGAAAATCAATCGCGCCGTTATGAATAATGCAATTTAAAATTAGCGCGCGCACATAATAGCGGGATCCGGACGTTCGCCACGTATGAGATATCGCTCGTTCGCCGCGTAAATAATGTTAATTTTTTTCTTTTCCTTTTCTTTCAATTTTTTGCCCCGCTGCCATTTTTCTTCGTGAACGGCGATATAATTGACAAAAGCCCCCATTAATGCTTTGCGCCTTGCCCGCTCGATACGAGCATACTGAACAGTATATATATATATTAATTTACGCGTGTTTCGCTCCTTTCCTTGACGAATCGCGAAAGTGTGCGTATACATTACGTACCTCCGACAACTCGGATTATATTTATTTACTTCATTCGCCCGGTCAATGAAGCAGCCTCGAAGGTCGGCGAAGAAAATTCGCCCTCCTATCCCTCATAGACTGTGCATTATAAAAGCGAATTTCGAGATTTTCTTCGCATTCGAATAATTAATCTATGCTCATTAAAGCTTCTGGGCGTAACGGATCGACTAGAAATATAATTGCCATTCAGGAAGGCAAACTTTTGGATTTTTAACACGACGCAGCTGTAGAGTCGCTCCATCGAATTATAAGGATGCGCGCAATCTAATTGTTTAAACGAATTAACGTTTATTCCTATATCCGTTATCGGTGGAGTAAATTATTACACCGACGCGGTACGTGAAACAGTGAAATAAATCGTCGGGGCGACCTAATGATATTTGAAAGCCGCGCGCGCGCGCCGGATAAATGCTTCAACATCAAACGTCCGCGACACAGGGGACAAGGTTAAAAAAAAAGAATATAGATGGGATGAAGCAAAAAAATGAAGTCGCAAGAGAGAGAGAGAGAGAGAGAGAGAGAGAGTCTGGTTTAATTTGCTCGGAAGCGCGTTACGTTATGAAGCGACGGCAGATAGAGACAGAGATAGAGAAGAGAGAGAGAGAGAGAGAGAGAGAGAGATGCGTAAAAAAGCGAACCCCAATAACCGGCCCATTAGGCAAAGTTCGCGAATGGGAGAACGATGGGGAATTCGCGTATGGGCCGAACCAGCCCCTACATGTCTACGTATATGCATGCTATGCATCTTTCGTGCGAGCTCTCTCTCCCTCTCTCGCGCCGGTAGTCCTACCGAGATAGAAACAGAGAAACAGAGATAGAGAGAGAGAGAGAGAGAGAAAAGAAAGCTTGCGGGGGACGGATAAAGCGACGATGCCGCGCTCATCATCCGCCCAAAGGCGAGAGACGCGAGGGGGGGTGGACAAGGGATCGGCGGTTCATACGTCCATGTGTGGTCGGTGTAATAGGGGCACCCATTGCACAAGCGCCAAAGAAGAGAGGAAGTTGCAAAGGGCATCATGTGTTCAAGCACGAGGGAGAGAGAGAGGGAGAATCGCAGAAGCTCACGCGATATTTCTTATTTTTTTCCAATCTCTCTTCTTTCGGTCGCAATCTCCTCCTTCATATAAATATATATATATATATATATATATATATATATATATATATATATATTCATATACATATAGGCGATAAAGCCCGTTTCATGTGCCGCGGCGACGGCGGCGCGGTGACGCTGCCCGTTATTTATATAAAATGCCGTGGCGCGCGGTCGCGCACGCGCCGGTCGGGCGATATTTATATATATATATATATATATATATATATATATATATACACATGTTTAAACAAAATAGCTCGCCGTAGAGCGAGAAGGGATTAACAAATTTTGGTGTATATAAGAATTAGCATAGACGCTAGATCGACCGGATAAATCACCGCGTGGATCTATATGGGAGCGGAGGCGCTCGCGCGCGGCGCGATACACGCCGTCATTTCTCGCCGGACTATAAATATCCCTGATTAATGGGCTGTTTTTGAATATCAACAACGGCTCCCCCGAAGCATTTTAGATTTGGTAGTTGAGAGGGAGCCGCGTTCCTCCGCCTTGTGCGGGGAGGGAGTGGGGTGGGAGAGCTCTCGATGCGTTTCGTCGCCGGCGACTGCGCTCGTCCGCCGGACCGGAGATCGTTCGGGATCGGTTCTTCGCGGTTATCGGACTTCGTTAATCGAAACGAGCTCTTCCAGGTGGCGTCGATCCGTGGCCGTGGGGCGGTGGGGGGGGGGGCGTAATCGCGGACGATCTATGAACGCATCGTAGTGCGCGTCACGAGACCTACCACCCGGTGCTCGAAAAAACCAAATCGGCCAATATTTGCGCGTATAACGAGCCCTCGACGGAAATATTCACACGCCTTGACATAAGACGAAGGCATGCATCCGCCTATCTCGTAAAGAAGCTCCTTTCATTTTAATGGACTCGTTGGATTGCGGGGTGACGGAGCCTCGGAAAAATCATCTATTCGGCGAGTGCGCGCGAGCGAGAATGGATTATAATGATTATAAAATAATCGGACACAGGTCAATCTGCGTGCGAAAATAAAAATGTCGTTATCGAGGGTAGCGCATGAAGGTTAAGTTGCAGCTGTGAATAAAGTGAATTAAAATATTAAACTGTAATTTAGCTTCGTCAATATTTCGAATATAATCGCATAACGATCGTAAACGTGGACGATCGCACTCGATAAATGTATAGGATTTCCGATTAACGCCCGATAACATTCAACTGACCGATGAGAATGCTGGACCGTTTAACGACAGTAGAAATAGTGAAAAGTCGCTCGAGAGTTTTTAGATTAATTTTTAGACGAAAAAATGCCGAAAAGTCATTTATTATGAATATGTCAAATGAAATTTCACTGCTCAGCAAGTCGAAAACGTCGTTCAATCGATTTTAGAAAGAAAAAGAAAAGCACGTTTATTCACAACATTTTTTGTGTGGCGACATCTGTAGCATACGAATTGGTTATTGTGCACCCGCAAACAAACGCGTATATTATCGCTGATGTAAACAATGCATTAAAACCTCCATTCGGTTCCAGGGAGAAATTCCAATCGCGGACAAGGGACTGGAAGTTTCGACATTTAAACTATGATCGAAATGTACCGATTATATAGTCGGTTTATTCGCATTAGAGCGACTTATAGCGAATGTATTAGTCCGGGTAATTTCGCGAAATTGCGTCTCGCGGAATGAGTCGTACGTATACGGCTAATAATACGTCGTGTCGAGAGCTATAGCCGCGATAATGACGAATCATTGTTTTTGAAAAAGCTCGAGATCACTGGCTTCTTGCTCGGCTGTTAACGCAAATCCTTTCGTCGTTGAATTTTTAATCCGCTTCCTTCGTCTTTGCGTTTCTCTATTTTTCAAGGATTTCTTAACAAAACGAATTGTTTGTATACTATATATATGTATATATTTAGCATTTGATATGAGAGAGCGTCCGTGAAAGAAGAAAAAAATTGCGTCAGCTGTCTCTCGAAATCGTGTATGAATATCAAGTAAATAAAATATAACTAACTGCGGCAGAGAAATAAAGTTATTTTTAAAACACTACAAGACATCGCAAAAGTTCTGTTTGGCTGAAAATAATCGCGATCGGGCCTCGATTCGTGTGTATATATATATATATATGTGTGTGTGTGCGTGCGTGTGTGTGTGTGTGTGTGTGCGCGTGCGCGCGCGTGTGTGTGTATGTGTAAGAAAGAACAAGAAACGTATGTGAGAGAGAAGAGAGAGAGAGAAAGAGGGGTAGAGAAACAGAGAGGGACAGAAGCATCGAAAGAACTTATTAATAATGTATACATATAGTAAAGTTGTGCACACGTAAAAGAGCGATTAGTCGCCTCGTATACACGCGAGGCGCTCGCGATAGCGATAACCGGCCATTAACGCAATCTGCATCGGTGTGTGTGTGTGTCTGTGTATATATAGTATACGTATACAGTGCCTAAATGAACGGCCGACGATGAGTGCGCCCGCGCGCGACTTACCATAACGCAGCAGAAAAAAAAGAAGAAGACTGTATCTTTCTATACAAGTTTACTCCTAATCTTCGTATAAAAGCGCCGACGCTAGGTACCTTCCTCTCCGCGAGCACATTTCTCTTTAACCCCTTTCCGTCTCCTTCTCCTTCTCGCTCTCTCTCTCTCTCTCTCTCTCTCTCTCTCTCTCTCTCTCTCTCTCTCTCTCTCTTCCTCACTTTTACACGCTTTTATAATATATATATTTCTCAAATGTCCGCACGGGCGATCGCCCCCAAGCGCAATATAAATGTTAAAAGACGTAAATACGCCTGCGTATATCGCTTTGATACGTATGTTATGTGTACTATAACTGTATATACATGCTTTATCCGCCGCTCTTCGGAAAGGAAAATTTTTCAGATTTTTATGTATTTTTATCTCCAAAATTATGATTGTCTACAATATTTTTTTTCTCTACTCAACGTCAATTATGACGCAATGTGTTAGTATAGCGTTGCATAGTACTAAGATTCTTATATGTAGAATGCGGCCAATCTTTTAAATTAAAAAAAAAGAAAAAAAAACTCGACTGTAAATTAGACACACATTATAAGATCGATCCGATTAAATGCGGGAAAATTATATAAAACGACGACCGCGGTATTGGATAATCTCGTATATGCGCGGGCTCCTAGAAGGCAAGCAGCAGCAGCAACCGCGCACCTCGGCGGCCATCATACCGTCTCTTTCCATTATATGCCAGAAATTTATCCACTCGCCTCTCTCTCTCTCTCTCTCTCTCTCTCTCTCTCTCTCTCTCTCTCTCTCTCTCTCGCGATTACAGCAGCAGACCGCGCGATTCTCACCTCTCTCCCGCCTCACCTCGCTGAATACAATGAAACTCTATAATACCACCGCTTGGGTTTATATATATATATATATATATATATATATATATATATATGCACTTATACTCGTACATATTATTATATGGCAGCAAATCCGCCTCACCCACTTTTCTCCGCGCGCGCGCGTACCCAAGCACCGCCGATCCTGCGGGTTTTGCGCAACGTGCGAGAGAGCCAGCCGCCCGTGCATGAAATATACGGAACGCGCCAATGAGCGCGCTGGCTCGATCGTCCGCGCTCGCGGATGACGAGGTCGCCGTCACGTCCGAGCCTAGCGGCACACACGTTGCCGGAGCGTGCGGCAGTGTCTGCGGCGCCGGTGCGCTAAGCGCGGACACGCTGTTACACGTCGGAGACTATTCTTATACCCCCCCCCCCTTTGAATTCGTCGGGATGACGGTGAGTTCGCGGGCATAATCTGGAAATATTTCGTGAAAAGCCCGTCGTGCACAGAAGACGTACCTTTCGATGAAATTACTAAAATGGCCTCGCGGCGATTGTGGACTTTATGGAATTGACGACGCGACGTCTCGTTCGATTTCAAATTACGCCTATATGAAAATAAATAAACATTGATAATAAAAAAACAGCGAATAATAGGATGTCGCGAAGTACACTTACCAATTCGATTTTTATTGATTTGGTGATATCGTTTGGAAAGATCTTGCATACAACTTACGGTCCCCTCACGAAGTGATATATAATTAAATTCCATGATACATATTCATCCATTGCTGTATGAATCACAAAAATAATTTTATACTTTAACGGATGATATTAAATTAATGACTTGCCTGAGATGTCAGAAACTCTGTAAAATCATTCATATTTATCCGAGAAGCGTTCCGCTATTTGTTAGATATTACGTCATTGGTCGGATAAAATTACGATAAACGTGAAATTGGTAAGTACCGCGTTGACGATTCAAACGTCTATTGCAGTATAGAAAACGGAAAAAAAAGTCTCGAAAGTTTAGTATTATCGTCTCAACAACTACAAGTTCTTTATACATTCATATCCATTCGGTGAAATATAATCATTTGGCCTATAATTAAATAATTATACAAATCAATGACCCCGCTAAAACAAGGGCCATTTAAAAGTAAAAATCTACTCCGCAGGGCCTCTAATTAACAGTTGGTAGTCTAGAGGGACTCAAGTTCTCGCTAAAATATTTCATATACTACTCAAATTAATGGAGGCATCGAACTACTTGAAATTTTCAATTTAAATCTTCCCGTTAAAATTTCGATTAAAGAGTTCGATTCGCATTGTTTTAGCATCGAAAGTGAAGATAACGATGTATTCTTACGTAGCGATATATAAGAATGTGCAGTATATTTTGCCGCTAATATAAGAAACTATCATTGACTGTATTGGCATAGAGACTAGAATGTCAATGATATCGATAGTTACAAAATAAAACAAGTAGAAAACTTAGGCTTTCGGGAAAAACTCGCAGTACTGTAACTTTAGAGATATTATAGTATGATAAATTTTTGTAGAGGAATCAAATATTGTACGTGGAATGTTGAACGTAGCAAACAATGATCGTGCGATATAATATCTAGAAAACTAAATTTTAAAATACCAAAAAAGAAATTCGAACAAAAAAACATTGGGACCCACTATATAATATATAACGTTTTCGAAGTCATTCTGATCAATAGCTTTGCTTAATATTCTGTTCAAAATAAGTTTTATCATCGAGCAGTGAAAACAAATAAAAAAAAAACTGATTTATTCATGAAATTTTGAATTCACACCTTGAGAAATTTAGTTCTTTAAAAAGTATGGATTACGTAAATTAATCTTTTAGAATTCGCTTGCATAAAACTCGCAGTTTTTTTCCAATATTTAAATAATGATGTCTTTTTTTAGTTTTTAATTCTTACAATTCAATTTTCAATAAATCAAGGAACGAAAGCATTCTCAAACGTTTTTATCTTACGGAATTTTTATCAAAGTGTAAGCTTCGGAAAACGGACTATAAAATTGAGGAAGCAAAATTCGTTATTTTTTAACAAAATATTTTTAGACACAGACGACTTCTATATTGCTTAAATTTTGAACATCGACAGTATGATATTAATAGGTTGAGAACATAAAACATATACATTCATATATATATATATATATATATATATATATATATATATATATATATCTTCAAAAAATCTTCCAAAATTCCATCCAACCAATGCCTTTCTTTATACTAGTTGAATAATTGAAGCACAACAATGGGGAAAAGCCCCTTCGAAAACATATCAAATACTGAACTTATCTTGTCCGACACATTAACAAATAATGATTTAAAGCTCAAACGTAGGTATTAAAATGGCAGTACTGTAAGTATTAATGAGTTTAGAACAATTTCTTTTATCTGCATTAGTGATTGCACTTCGCAATCGCGTGTGTGGAAATACAATGATTTTATCGGATTAAATTTCAAATGTAATTTAATATTAAACATGAAATTACCAGTTTCGTCGTGTTAATTTATTTTTTTATTTCAAAACAGAATGTGGTGAGGTCCTTTTGGATTAAAAAAATTTATTATTACAATTATAAAATTGAAACTAATGTATTAAACGTAAAAAAATATTTTTGAACTGTTAACTTTGATACGGCAATAAAAATGCGAATTCTCAATTAATTTAAGAATAAAAATATGACATTAACGGTGATCTTTTAGATTTATTTTCTTAATGTAAGATCGAATAGTTTATGGCAAAATTAAAATTACGTCCGATTAGCAAGTGGTAAATATGAATGAATATACTTAGTATATGTCTTATATTACGTGGATAAATCATTGATGTTTTCAGGTACTTTATGAAGCGTCCAAATTTTAAATGGGGTTCTACACGCTCTCGTATTTTAAGTGTGTTTTTTAGTTTACTTTCAGTCTTTCTTTCGGTAGCTGGGAATTAAGACTTCTTTTTATAACTAAAATTATCTTACACGAGGCACGAATCCAAGCGAAAATATGAAGAAAAAAAAACTGATCCAGAAGCCTGATCCAAAAAATAAATTGATAATTATAGAAACAAATAGTACTGTATGTAACTTCAATGAGTAAGCTCACAAACTTCTTCGCTCTTGCTCACTTATGCAGAGCCCTATTTAAGTTTCAAAAGCGCGGATTGAAACGCTGCGCGCCCTAAACTCATCACCATCGTGGCGTATCCGCGCGAGGCCTTGTATTACATACACGTGCATAATACTATAATTTCTCGGCGATAATTCGCCGAGAAATAATAATTTTTTTTGTGTTTTCACCGCGAATCAATTTTACTCGCGCCCGTTCACATCGCGACCGGCCGCGCATTATTCCGTGTTCATGACATTCTATACAGGCACCTGGATCATATAGATTTTGCACCGAGAAAGTCGTCGCAACCTATCGTGCCGGCGCTCCGCGGCACGATGGCATTCAATGCAATCGCGCAATATATATATATATATATATATATATATATATATATATATATATATATATAACAATAACGCATATGTATGTATGTATATATATATATATATATATATATATATGTGTGAATATATGCATGTGTATGTAACAAAGAATTCCCGACCTTCGTCCGCAATAAATTATCAATGGCATTATATCATTGCCCGCGCGCGCGCGTGCGAGAAATCGTTTCGGAACACTTAATCAATCCTCATGGAAGGCGTCGCGTAGGGTACAGACAGAGAGAGGGAGAGAGAGAGAGAGAGAGAGAGAGAGAGAGAGAGAGAGAGAGAGAGACCGCGACTCTCAACCTACTCGTTTGCAGTTCATTTTCAGTCGGCGTGGCTCGCGGTTCACGCAGGGTCGCTCCATTTAATAATCCCTTATGGGCACGCGAAGGCTCCTCGAAATCCTCTCGTGGAGTGTGTCGCCCCGACAATGGGAAAGCAATACGGCATGATTGTAAGTTTATATATATATATATATATCTCTATACACCATAAATTTCATCGCAGTCCAAAGGATCTGGTATAAAACGTTGAAATTGCAAGCGCGCGTACGAGGGAATCAAGGACACCGCGAGCGGAGAGACGCATCGCCGAGGCGCGCGAGCGAGACACAGATCGGCGACAACTTCATTCTCGCTCACTCGCTTATAAGGTGGCGCGGAGAGCCACGGATATATTGTATGGACGAGAGAGGCAGAGAGAGAGAGAGAGAGAGAGAGAGAGAGAGAGAGAGAGACAGATAGAGGGAG
Organism: Sycobia sp. Sy_11; assembly: GCA_018907035.1. Lineage (NCBI taxonomy): Eukaryota > Metazoa > Arthropoda > Insecta > Hymenoptera > Epichrysomallidae > Sycobia > Sycobia sp. Sy_11. Next base: position 1,654,019 of record JACCIC010000053.1, on the reverse strand, counting down.
AGAGACCAAAGTGTTCTCGCGTCCAAGCATGTACAATTGTACATATGCACGTATACGAGCATGCTTATATAGGGGCGGCTCGTGCGCTCCCCGACGACCTCGAGAGCCATAAATAAATGCTACGAGAGCGGGTGAGAGAGAAAGAGAGAGAGAGAGAGAGAGCGTATATTATGAGCTCGGTACCAATCCCTTGCAAAAATGCGTGTACTCATTTATGTATTATAGGTTCACTTGCGCATACACACACACACACACACACACACACACACACATGATCATAAAGGCCGCAATGAGGGACGGTCCGCGAAAGGACAAGCGGTCCGACCGATAGCACCGACGACGCCCAATGACGACGCGCTCGTGTACAAATTTATAATACAGAGCTCCAGCAGAGATATATATATATATTGTGCAGCTCATCATTGCCCAACATTCGCAACGACCATATCCGATTAAGTCGATAATCGGCGCGGGAATGCGTTCGTGGTTGCTAGAGGGTGTTTATCGTAGTACCGTCAGAGTCGGCGACGATTCCCAAGGTGTACGAGCGAGTCATCCCAGTTGTACACGTATACCTCCCTTAGCGATTTCGCAAATTACGAGAGGTTCGCGCGACGTTCCCATGATTTAGGGCTGATTCAAATGTAGGGAATGGCTCGCGCCACTTAACGTCTCGACGAAATGGCACACGAACGTTCGAAAGGCGCGTGAGCGCGTGTGGAACCATATTCGCCGACTTACATTGGAGTATGCTTGGCCAATGCGCGCGAGCTCCGTTGGAAAGACGTTCGATGGCTCTCCGAGACTCCGTTACGTGGTGTATAATTGTTCATTGCGATTTCTAGCGAGTTCGAATGAAGTCCCTGGCGACGGATACGGAGTTCTTATAATACGAAAGCCCTCCCTGGCATACGATCCGAAGCGAGGAATTTTCGAAGGTCTGCGACAGATCATCCATCGGTATACTACAGACTTCCCCCATCGGATCCCGTTGGCATCGCTGCTCACGTGAAAAGCAACCCGTGAAAGATACACGACGTATGTGTTTATAAGTGGTCCGGTGCTCGGCCGAGAAAGAGAGGCAGAGGGAGAGAGAGAGAGAGAGAGAGAGAGAGAGAGAGAGAGAGAGACCTTGCCACATCTCTGTTTTTTCTCCCCGCGATCCTTCCGGCGATTGGCTTATTCCAACGGAATTCGCGTGACTCACGAATGGTTCGCGTTAACGCCCGTATTGTACAGTCTGTCGGGCGAAGGAGGTGGCTACACGGATATCTAATGCTTATAAATTTAGCCCCATATTTATATATATATATATACCTATGGGAGTACTGCAAAAATTGTTGAATAAATTATACTGTATAGCTGTGGGCTTACTCTACATACAGCAATATATATAATAAATTTTCGCTATCGCGCAGCAAGCTCATTATCTGTGAAATAATATCTGATAATACTCGTAGAACCGTCGCAAGCTTGTCTGTAACTGACACGACAGGGTTGTGATTGCGAGACGGGGGAGGGCTCTTGCGATTAGCGCCCGCAATGTACAGTTCCATGACCTCTAAATTTGAAAAGGTGGCGCATCGAGCGAGAGGGGGAGGGGCTTTCTAATACAGGACTTCGGCTCGCATGATCTTTCCCCGACGATCATTGCACTTTCTCAAACGCATATTAGTTATCTGTAATTCAAGAGAGAGAAAGAGAGAGAGAGAGAGTATGTGTATGTACATATTGAAGTAAGCGCGAGTCTTCATTCGCGTAAAATCTAAACAACGTTGTGAATCTCTTCCGTATCAATATATATATATATATATATATATATATATATATATCCGGTACCCGCTCGCGCGCCTTTCTCCTCGCGCGCGGGATCTGCCATAAGGCTATATACATGTATGGGGCAACGGTCGCCGTTTACCCGATAAACTTATGAACGCGGAGCGACGTATCGCGCGCGCCGTTTCGGGCTGAAAATTACTTGACCGCGAGCACGATGAGGGAAGAATCGATTTGTTGCATTATACATGGCCGTTGCAGTATATTAATCCGCGGACGAACGACGGAGGGCAATTTTTCTTCTTATCAATCGGCCTCGGATATGAGCGATGGATGTTATTTACCGGACAATCGTGTGCAATTGTGCGAAATGTGCGCGTATCTTGAGTTTTTCGAAGGAGTGAATAATCACGGCAAGTTCGGCCCCCCTCGTAAAAGAGAAGCAACGAAAACAAAAAATTGCAAGAAAAACTATCAGGAACAAAGTTAGAAAACCGAGTGACTGTGAGATTTCACAAAGTCGTATTTTCGTTATTTCCCCTATTGTACTTTTAGCGCGAATTCCCGATACATTGACACAATGAACGACAGTCGATCAAGTGGATCCAGCGGGCAAAAACCTCGACGTCCCATCGCTAACTCGATATGTTTGTTCCTTATCCTCCTCTTTGGATAATAGGCTCGTATCAGTTGTAAACATTCGCTCGATGCTCCCAGTGAATTGGCCGTATTATGTCATGATATCGACAGCTCAAGTGTTTTCGAACATATGATTTTGATTGCGCGTGAAATTCGGACACGATCGTCTTAATAACCTTTATTCACTATACATCTCACAAAGATATATATATATATATATATATATATATATATATATATATATATATATATATAGTATAGATGTATACAAGCTCGATGTCGTAATAATTTATTTCAAGACGGCAGACTTCCGAATATTTTCAGTTTAGCGTGGAGTCAAAGGCTATCACTGTACATCGGAGTATCCTCTAAGAAGTAAGAATTTACAAGAGACTGTACAATTGAAAGATTTTAATGATTCATACGAAAAAAATAACCAATATATAAAAGTTGCACTTAATCTCAAAGAAACGTGAACCATACGTTCGGATTTAACCTACGTGTATAATTTATATATAAAGCAAGTTGGTCCATATAACTGATGTGACAGGTGGCGGCTATAAATATCGGATTCCATTGTTGTGACAGGCGAAGATCTACATCTAAATTTAAATGGCCCACAGTATGCATAACGTACACGATCTTTATACCCATCTTGATATTGCCCCATCGGATAATATTATACACACACACACATATATATATATATATATATATATATATATATATATATATATATATTCGTAACAAAAAAAAAAACGCGACTGCTAAACAATCCCAACGAAAAAATGACCATAAGACCAAGAAAAAAAACCCAGTATTTTCCACTACAACGTTGTTTTACGCACAAGGTAAAAAATATCACGCTCACAATTCGATTCCCAATGAACCCGCGCGCGTCGAGGAATACACGCACATGCACATATATATTTGTGTGTGTGTGTGTGTGTGTGTGTGTGTACGTGTGTGCGCGCCGCGTATAAGAATCGAGACGAGGCGCGGGGGGAAAACGGCCGATCGGTCGTTCGGGCCGCACGACTCGCAGCTGACTGCCTATTGTATTGTTCCCCGCTGTATGGGCGGCGGAGGGGTGGGAGGTGGGCGAAGGCGTCATTAATTTTGCCGGGCGCACACGCGCTTCGGTCCGCGTGGACGAGAGAGCGCGCGCACATGGCCGACTCCGATTGATACAGTTTTGGTACAGAGTGCGTATGTGTGCGTATGGCAGAGAGAGAGAGAGAGAGAGAGAGAGAGAGAGAGAGAGAGAGATAGCCCACTCCCTCTCACGACTCCATCTCTTCTGATTCTCTCTTTTCGAGCTTATCGAGCCTTATCGTACCCTCGTGCGCTCAGCAACAGCTGATGATACGTGCGTATCTTCGTATATACGTATATACGTATAAGTACGAGTATCGCCCAAGGTAACCCAAGCAAAGGGATGGACGCGTGTGTAATGCGCCACTCTCCATTGCGGGGGGTGGGGGGGGGAGCATCTCGGCAATACGGGGAGTTTGCTACAGGATCACACGATTATTTAATTGGAATCTTAAGCGCGGAAAGAATCCCGGCCAAGGGTCCCTCGTACGGCGCACCGCCGGGCCTTCGTGCTATAATGTATATTTATGAGATTCTCAGCGGTATAAAAGATTACAGCGTCGACGATTAACAAGTTCTTCGACTTTATGGGACAGCCGGTAAAATAATGGGTGTTAGAAGTGGCCTCATTATATTACGGGATGAATATCAATACAATCAATTACAATACACATTAAGATAGATGGATAGTTTTTCGGGCATTAAAACGGCTATAAATCTTTTGAATGGTGAAAAAAAATTTATTATCCCCTCCCCACCCCTTGAAAGTCACCTGTTCGTGTTCGTGATGAAATACCGCGCGATCCGCTACAAAATACACGCCCGTGTCGCGCGTATACGAATTTGGCCACGAATCGCCGGACTCGCGCGCTCGAGCGCGCCGGCTAAAACTCCCGCGCGTTCCGCGACGCGAGATGCAACGGCAATTCGACGAACGGCGCTCGTAGCGTTCGACGTGCATGCGCGACTGCTGCAAAGGTGTAAAATGCCGCTGTTTAGCCGGTTTCGCTGATCTTTACGACTCTGCCAATTGCGAGAATCGTAGTAGGACACGGCAAAAAAGATCGGTTGATACTATGTATCAGTTGTTTTCTTATAGGTATACATATTAGAAGTGAAAAATTTTGAATTAAAAAAAAATTCCTCTCGAGCTGTAGATAAACTCGAATACGCGTCATTAGTTCATCAAGTCATGATTGAACAAATTGAGAGGAATCGTCTTGGCGTCGAAAATTTGCATTAAACACATATATATCTTAATACAAAAAGTAAACCGTTGGCAAAAAATACTAGACCAGTATCATGACGATTTTATCTCTTCTCTCTAAAATCGAATAAACGAAATATTCATTCATTTAAAGTTCACGTTCACTTGTATATCAGACGTTAGGGTTTCTCAGCATAAGATAAATATACTCTTGCTTATCTCGTAAGTAAAAAAGAGTAATTTGACGAATAAGGAAAAATATTATACTTATAATATAAGGGTATTTGACGAGTAAAAGAACAAAGGAAAATTCATTTATTCGATAGTCGTGTACATGAGTTAAAAGAAATAAAATTTTTACAATATATCTAAAAAAATCTTACCTTAAGTGCTGTCTATAGTAAAATTACTAAAAGCGCATCTTTAAATATATTATTAATCCGAAAATCGAAATGGTCGATTCTAAAAAAGTAACTGGCATTGAGAAACCGACGAACTAAAAGTTCGTTACATTGCTCAATATCTTAATATAACTAAGACTATATATATATATATATATATATATATATATATATGATAATCATAAGAGATACTATAGATTGCTCCGAAATCTTGAAAGCGCACAGTCGCGGAGTAATTGAATCCCGCGAAATAACCAGACATGTAGGGCATTTCATCCTTTTGTTTTCCTTTGCCGCGGAATTCAAACAAGAGAATTTAAAAATTGACCTCTCGTATTATCGGGGCAAACGATAAAGACAAAAACAAAAGAAAGAAAGAAAGAAAGAAAGAATGATGGAAAAAGAGGCAGAGAAAAGGAGCTGAGCGCGTGTCAAGACAAATATACGAACGCTTCTTCTTCAAACTCCGAGGCCTTGTGGGCGCGCAATCGCTCATAATCAGAAAGGCTTTTAATGGCTATAAACGCGCGGGCGATAAGCTTTGCGGCAGCTTCTCTCTGTCTCTCTCTCCCTCTCTGTCTCTCTCTCTCTCTCTCTCTCTCTCTCTCTCTCTCTCTCTCTCTCTATATATATATATATATATATATATATATATATATGCATGTATATATCGTTAAAGAACAATTAATTACATCCCGGACTCTCGCGAATTTCTCTCTCCGCCCCTGCTCCGTCCCGGTCCCCCCGTCCCACCCAGAAATGACGCGGTGTGGGGGGAAGGAGGGGCCGAAAACGGTCGACTTTTCTGCGGTTGCAGGGGGCCCCCCGTGACGTTCCTCTGCCCCGCACGGGGCGATGTCGCGCGCGCGCGCGCGCGCCGCGGGTGCGCCAAACGGACGATACGCGCTTACACGAGCCCAGGCGTACTGTGCCCTCGCGCTCGCTACTGATAAACCGTATCTACATGCACGTAGGACGTGTACACGCGCGTATTAAGTATACCTGAACTTATTATGTATGCACGCGTTTATATACCGGTGTGTATTATATATATATATATATATATATATATATATATATATATATATATTATATACACACATGTATATGTATATAAAAGATCGCAGCTCGAGCGCGCGCAGAATCCAAGATGCGTGCGTGTGTCTCTCGCTCACCGATCGGTCGCGCGGAGGGACCGCGCGCTCCGCCAAGTGATGGATGGAGACACGGGGCATCTATTCCCATTCCCTCCTCCTCCTCATCCTCCTCCATCGCTACATACGTATATATATATATATATATATATATATATATATATATATATATACATACACGCAAGAGATGGAGCGAGAGGGAGCTCATTCCATTGTCGTCTTTTCCCGTTCTCTCGCTCCCCCGCCCTCCCTCGGCCTGCACGGTTGTCCCGCGGCACCGACGAGCTCGTCCCGCTCTCCGCTCTTTTATCAAATGCGCGTTTTGCCTTCGAGTGTTCTCTCTCTCTCTCTCTCTCTCTCTCTCTCTCTCTCTCCGCAGTCGCTCTCGGGTCCGCGCGCCCGTCCCGGCGACGCGGTGAGCACAGCGCGAGTGTATACGGTAAGCCGCACCCCTACGCGTTTCTTCGACCGGCCGGTCCCGCGCGCTCGCATCCCCCTTTTTTTCGCGGGCGCGCTCGTTTTTACGCATATTAAATGATCCAAGCACGCGCGTATACGTACGGGTCTATGCGCGGGTGCGTCAAACAAAGGCAGGCGAGGAGTTTTACTCGCGATAGGATACGCATCGTTTACGTATATATAATGCGCAAATCTTACAGTTCTTCCTCCCGTTTCACATGGAAATTCAAACTACAAGCATATTATTATGCACCTTCGAGCGGACTAATACGAAAAATCTATTGGTCTTTTTTTGGATCTTTCTTTTACAATATGATCTTAATCCCTAATCCTGTAAATCAATGAGTATTCAATTTTTAATAAAAATCAATCTCATCGATATCGAAAAGTAAATAGCGTTCAAGGAGGAAGAAAATAAAGCACTTATTAGTAAGCAGTAATTATATGGAAATAATTAGAAAATTATCATATGTTAAAAGGCACTTGCCCGTTAATTTTTTTCTTTAAAATAATTGTTTTCCGCCTCACCACTTAAGCAAAGATTATCCAGAATAATAATGATCGCCATTAATTTTCCCTGTCGCAAACCAAAGCGTCTGCTCGGCTTGATTAATCAATGGGACAAAAGGCTCGGTACTGGACGCACTGGTCTATATAAAACGATACAGCCCGGTCGAATACTCTTACAAACAACAACATTCGCTACACGCAGCAAAACAAAAAAAACAAATTTCGTCGAGCGACCAAGTATGAGTTCATATATATATATATCTTATAGATATTGTAAATATTATACATATTATAAATATATATATATATATATATATATATATATATATATATATATATATATAACGCAAGGGCGCGCGCTAATTCACCCACGCGTCGGTGAGAGTGGGCGTTCATCGCTGTACGAAGCGTTAAAAAAATCGACGTGCCGTCCCTCGGCGCTCGGCGCCTTTATTACAACTCGCGTTCTATCCTACATCGATTATACATAATGGAAAAATCCATTAAAGTATCTTTCACGCGCATCGCTTTGTGCCTCGCCAAAGCTCCCGCCTCCCGCCACCTACGCCACCCCGCCCCCCGGCCGAACTCTTTCCCCGTCGCAAGTTCCGCGCTCGGGCGGCCGCCGGCGCAGCGACGGTCGCGTGGGCGCGTGCACGCGCGCTCGCGGACAGTTATAAATAGATTCAAAAATTATTGCTTTTCAATTTGAACGCCGCGCCGCCGCGAAGAAGCGCGGAGGCAGGGGGGAGTGGAGAGGGGGAGGGGGCGCCGTCGTCACCGGCACCGCGAAAGGGTCCGTCGACGCTCCGCGTTCCAGTGTCTGACAGGGGATACCTCTCCCTCTCTTTCTGTGAATATCTCTCTCTCTCTCTCTCTCTCTCTCATTCTCTCGATGAGAGCTTTTATATGCGGGCACCCAGCGTGCGCGGAGAGTTCGCGCGCCGCCGTGCCGCGATCATTTGTTATCTCGCGCAGCGAGAGACACGCCGGAGAAAGCGTACAGTCGGAGCGCGGGAGTCCCCCCTTCCACTCCCACCCCCCCCCCTCCTGGCCGACCCCACGAGTTTGTTTCAGGACTGCTTAAGCGGTTTATATATATATATATATATATATATATATATATATATATATATATATATATATATATATAGCCGAAATCAATTAACGTCCGTGCGCTGCGCGCTTTCCCATAGAGCGAATCCTTTCTCTTTTCGGGATGGAAGGACTATGGAACGAGAGGAGAACGCGACATTGTCGATCATCGACTCTTTAAAGGCTAATCGTTGTCAATTTCAGCGCTGTGAACGTACACGGACGCGGAATATCGATACCACGGAACTACTATTATTGTATAGGTCGGAAGGTGTCGATCGTTATATAGAACGATTGTATCGAGTATATACCGTAAAAACTCGCGACGGCCCCGGGCCACCCAACGCACTTACGTGCCAACCGCACGGCCTATCCGAATAATATATTTATAGGACGGCGGGGGTGCGGATTTATTATTTTTTTTTTTTTTTTGTTTTTTTTTATTTCTGTTCTTTTTTTCCGAGCGCCATTGTAGCCGATCGAGCAAGATGGTTAGGCAGTCCTTAAGTGATCCGCGCTCGGCGCGCTCCATATATTAAACGAGGTGCGGTCGAGAGGACGATCGCGTTAATCCGTCGGGAATTATTGAATTATTCTGCTTTCGCGTTACGCAGCGAAGGAATTCGGAAGGCCACGCGCTCCTCTGGGGCTTTTATTGCATAACGAAACCGATAATGCATCGATCGACATTGTCGTGGAAATTCTGTACGTGATAACGTGCGAGATAACGCCCGATATACTGGGTGTCCGGATTGCGATCGGTCGCTCGATGGCTCTGCAATGAGCGTAACATGTCGTATGCAAAGGCGATCTGCGGATATTATGGCGAATTGCGAAGATAGGGCGGATAAGCGCCGGGGTGAATCGGCCAATAAGCAGAGCCTAATTCGTCCCTCGATCTTTTGCATGTAATCAAATCAATAATGGAAAGAAAGCCAGTAGTTGTTTGTAAATGCATAGATATCGTTAGCTCTGAATATTCGGCATAAAAAAACAGCATAAACAAGCGCAGATACGTACTTTGGCGTCTGTGCATTGGCCGCACATATTCATTAGCCTGGATCCAGAGCGGAATTAGCGTTCGTTCACCGAGTGATAAATAATATACTGGCACTTTGGGAAATGTATACAGCCTTTGTATACGACTTTCCTCGTTCATAACCGATATGCTGGCGCGAACAATCATATTTTCAACCCTTCGTATATCTAAATAATATATATATATATATATATATATATATATATATATATATATATATATACGCACATTTCTGCGCGCAAGCGAGAATTTTAATCCACAATGCCGCAATGGCTCGCTCCGCTCTTTATCCCGCTTTCCGTTCGTTTATTTGCCATCTCTCGCCTGAAAATTACGCGCCAGGAAGAGGGCCTGCGCACTCTTCGCCGCGGAATGTATCCCCTAATGTTTATACGCCGACCGAATTATACATCCACTGCACGGCCGGTCTTAGAAAATCTCTCTGATTCTCTCTCTCTCTCTCTCTCTCTCTCTCTCTCTCTCTCCCCCGCCCCTTCGACCGCGGCCGGTCCGAGAAAGCCGATTTCGTAACAGGTGGATTTAAAGCGATGCGCGCACTACTATATACACGCGTATATATAGTAGATTCGCGAGAGGACGTGGTGTGCCCGCGTGGAATTCGCGCGCGGTCTGCATCTCTCTCTCTCTCTCTCTCCCTCCATCACTCCCCCTCCCGGCCGTCCCGTCGTAATACCTCGGCGGCCCGACCCGCGCGTCGCGACGTCGGTGGCGGCTGGGCGTCGGGATCCTTGGCTCGTCGGCGGAAACAGCTGCGGCGGCCAGAGAGGCGTCACAAATCAACGCGCGCGCTCGCCGCGGGCGAAGCCATGAATGACGCAGAACACGCACGCCTAGGTAAAATTAAATTGCCCATGGACTGCGCGGGCCGCAGAGCGCGGATACAAGACGCGCGGCTTATAGAAGCTCGCTTCTTTTCGGGCTCTCTCTCTCACTCTCTCTCACTCTCTCGCTCTCTCTCGCTCTCTTTCGCTGCCCGTCTCCTCTTTCGACTAACTCGTGTCCGTATCTTTTTTAATCCCGTTCGCTCGTTTGCTTCTCGTCCCAGACGATAGACCGACGAGGCGAGGCGGCGCGAACGGAAGAGCGCATTAAATGCTATAAGGAGGATTCATTCGGATATAATTTCTGAGGGCACGTCGCGGATCACTGGATCAACTGTGGGCTATAGTCTCGCGAATTGCAGAGGATCGGAAAATTTGGACAACTCAGCTTACGGGAGAAAACTGCACGAGGTGCCTGTGGAAATGGTACATTTGCAGGTATTCGGAGTTTTCTGGCCGTTGCGAGGATTTCTTACACTTATGTGAGAAAACCGTAAAGAAAAATCAAAGCAGCGTTATAAAGCTCGTGCGGATTTGTCAGGGTTTGTATAGTACGTTCGAAGAAGCGATTCGAGTTTCGTGGTATCGGTGCCGCTGCGATTTGAATTCGCGTGCTCGTAATTTGTGGAATAGGGATTTGGTCCGAGCTAGAGCTTACAGAACTGACTGTTCGCAGATTGAGGGCTTTTGTGTTTTTCAGAATTGCATTCGTCCAGCGTTTATTGATGCTGTGTTTTTATCTAATATAAAAAAAATTCCTGTCCAAAGAACTGTATAGGTAATTCATTCAAACTGGACATGATTCAAATGAATTAGTTTCAAATAGACGAGGTTTTTGAGCACGTCAAGTAAGACACAAATTATGATTGATTTGAATAAAGAAAATAAAAAAAAAGTTACAAATTATAGAATACGAGATTATTTATAACATTTTCTCTACTGTATATGATATTAGTCAAACCATCGCGCCTTTCCAACCTTGGTATTACATTAATTTCCATCCAAAATACTTATATCTTCGATAAGATATCTGACAGGCTACTTACAGGTTTACATATTAGGGTTTACGTAAGGTGTAATTAGGTGACGTCCGTGAGATGGTTGGGGGGGGGCGAGGGACTCGATGGAGCTGAGGGGAGAGAGAGAGGGAGAGAGAGAGAGAGAGTGAGATGAAGAGAAAAAAAGAACTGTGCGCACAACGAGAAATAAAAAGGATAAAGGGGGAAAGGTCGAAAACCACAGTCGCACAGAGCCTAAATAAGTTACTTCCGCGCAGAGGAGTACGAATTCCATTAATCATATCGTTCTCCCTTATATGATGTTCTCTCGATCCACCCCCCTCCCCCATCAAACACACCGTGCGAGCGTCGCCCTTCGGTCGCTCCACTCCTCGTTCGCGTCCATATCTATATATATATATATACATCGCTTCCTCTATATATCTATTATATGTACGAATGCGACCAGGTTTTTCACCGAGCTTTTCTCCCTTTTGTCTCGGGGCCACCTTCTCTTATCGGTGCGTTTTGCCATTAGGACCATTGCGAGAAAGACAGAGATGGAGAGACCGAGACATTCATCGGATTATTATAATATCGTCAACGACTATGCGATGGCTGTTGCTGGTGCTGCTGCAGCGGCTGGCCCCGGGCCAGCGCCCGTCAACGCGCTGAAACGAGACGACGATGACATATATATACATATATATATATATATATATATATATATATATATATGTATTGTATATTGTATATTGTATGATATATATATATCTGTATATATGTCATATATAGGATATATATATCTATCTAATATTCTGTATATATATATATTTAGGTATTTCATCATTTTATCTGTTTGCCATCGCGACGAGCGCCGCGCCATGTCGCAAATCCATGTTCCGCCAACATATATAATATAGATATATATATATAAGATATAATCTATCTCTATACATACATCCATCCATATATATACACAAATCCAAAGTCAGTGGGTTCGGTCGGTCATTCTTTTCCGCCGACGGCTCGAGTCACACCGCGCCTTCGAGATCCACGAAGGAACAAATGGATTTCACCCCCCCCCCCTGATAATTATATTCTTGTTTTTCTTCTGCTTTGCTTATCCTTTGACGCTGAATTCGAAGACGCGACGAGCGCGCTTATACAGATATATCTATGCTCTTTCGTCGCGTTTTATTAATTACAGCTTAAAGCTTCGCGAGCGCCACGGTTAATTCGAGTATAGAATTATCTATATATATATATATATATATATATATATATATAATTTACCGAGAAATTATCTGTACTGCCTTTTCTCGCAGGACTAATAATATATAAATACCGTTGCGAAAATTAACAAAATTGGCAAAGAGTCTTTATATATTATAGATCCTATATGTGAGAATCGTATATATTATAGTATATATGGAATGCATAAAGAAATCGAGCATACAGAGTGAAAAAGAACGCACGCCGCCGGTGGAAATGATAAGCTTTTATATACGGCTACGGATATATAAAATCAGTTCTTCTATATACATCGTGCTGAAAATTAAAGTTGCGATAAGGAACTTTTTCTTTTAACAGAAAAACCAAGTTGTTTTTTTAGTCTTATATCTCCTGAAATTCACGAGAAAATTACGAAACGCCATCGTTGTAATCGCTTGAAAAATGATACACGGATATATATCATATAAATATATATATATATATATATATATATATATATATATATATATATATTAAGGTAATACTTTTATATGGTAGCTCATTCACGATCTGCTTATGTATGTCTGTGTGTATATGGTCTATATCAACTGCACTATACACATCGGGATAACGATCTACTGAAAGAACATACTTTTCACGTATATAATAAACGAAGCGGAATATTTAGTGAAATTCAAAGTATTGCAATGATTCATATCTTGACGCATTAATCGGGTAATATACTCGCGGTATCTTTAAGAAAAGGAAATTTCACGATTGCAATTTTACGGCGAAAGGAACGTGAAAATATATCTATAAGGATGTTTATATTGATCTTAGAAGTAAATATTATGAAATTTTAGGTTTCTAAAGGCGTCGTGCGATTTAAAGAGAAAAAAAACGTTAAACGAATATGGCTTTCTATCGTAATTTTGTGATTAATTAAAATTGATCGGTTCATGAATCAAGGTAGTGATTAGAAAAAGATTTGTTTGATGGATTCTTGAAAATAAATTTATATATTTCTAGAAATATATTGGGGCTAAAACAATGCGTTATTATTAATACCACTGATCTTACAAAATTTAAGAATGAATTTAATTTAATAATAATTATGAAGTAAATACTGTTAGTCTATTGAATAATTTACAAAATTAAAAAGTGTCACCCCTTCCTCATGATAAATACACGATACTTTCTAAAGTGTATATATATGAGTTATGCTCGAATAACTAAAAATTATAATAATAATAATAATACGTCTGAATTCAGTGATATTTGACGATTGACATTCGTAAAATTAAGGTGATTGTCGTCCATAATTTCTTTTTTAAAGAATCAAAAACAGAATTAAGAAGCGTCTGTATTCTGTTCCAAAACCTCGTATGTTGATAATTTCGTACCTATTATTTATACACGGTTCAGTTCTTAGAATTTTTTCATGGTTTTAAATTTGCTAAAGTGTATTTCGTAATGCCCCCTCGTTTCGCTAACGCGTTATTTTTATTGCGCACGATTTCCCTGCAAGTTTGTTCGATTGAACTCTGGATTAATTTACACGAATACAGCGCGAAAATAATGAATATAGATGCATAAATCATTGGATTACATCAAAAATTAAAAATGAAAAAAAAAATTACGACATATATAAAGCGCATTAGGTATAAAAATCCAGAAGTAATTAAATACGTGGAAAAGCCAAAAAAAAATTTCTTCAAAGGAGACTTTTATTTTGCACGCATACCGATCGTGAATTAAATTTAAAATATCCCCTTGCGCACGGTTTCTACACGGTTTATCTATAATATATTAAACACTCGAGCGCACGCCATGCGAAAATTGCAGGATCGATTAATATATTGCAAATAATATAAACGTGTGCAAAATTGTCTTTAATTCGCGATAGGCAAGCTTATAATGGATTGTTTAATTAAAAGCGAGCTTAATGAAAACGATAAAAAGGAGAGAGGGAGAGAGGAGGGAGGGAGGGAGAGGGAGAGAGAGAGAGAGAGAGAGAGCGAGCGAAAGACAAAAATATGGTGATTAATATCGCATGGAAGAAACGAACGCGCATATATACGAAGGAAGCGCGCGGAGAACCGGGCAACCTCGGGCGAGAGAACGGACTTTTCTCCGCGCGCGCGCACACACACACACACACACACACACGCACGCACGCGCGCGCGCGCGCATACACTCTCCCTCTCCAGCTGTAAGTAAGCGCACACGAAATGATCCGATTGGTTACGCGCTCGCGCCGAGATGGAGAGAGTCGATAAAGGTTTTCTCTCTCTCGCGCACCAGCCCTCCCGCCCTCTTTCTCTCGCGCTCCGTTCTGTCCCGGTTTTGCACGGGGCCGCAAGCATCGCGAGCGCCCATATCAGATAACTTGCCGTACATATGTGAACGTTCGCGCGCGCGCGCGTGTGTGTACGTGTGTGTGCTTGAGCTTGTGCGAGAGAGAGAGAGAGAGAGAGAGAGAGAGAGGTTAGATGGGCTGCACCTCACGGGGTGCTGCACTTCTCACATATACATATATATATATGTATGTATATTATAATTACATACCTACCTACACCTATATATACGATGCAAGGGCTGGTATATTACATTGCGCCGCAGTCTTTTCGTTTGCCTGCATGTTCTATAGAGCGAATATATATATATATATATAAAGATTGTATGCAGAGCGACCCTTTAACAGCATGGGGACGGGGATAGTCGTACACGCATCGCACTCACCCAGCTCTCGCTAAAGAATCCAAAAATTTTATGCGTTTGTATTCTAGACTGGTTTCGAGTGCAATTTATATTTATATACTGTTGCATATAAAAAGATCTGCACTATAGCAAATTTCGAAAGAGACAAGCTTCTGAGCTTTGTTTTTTTTTTTTTTTTTTTATTTTTGTAATACACCATAGCTCTTGGCTATATTATTCTACAGCCGTTGCGTCTATATGCGAATGGCTGTGTCCGCGGAAAGAGGGAGTTACAAGTGGTGGTTGAAATTCTAATTTTATGCACAGTTCAATGTATATAGCTATTTAAATACATTCGAGCACGTGGTTCTTCAATAAAATATCGTTCCTCGGCTTGATCGCAATGACGCGAGTCAATTGATCAACCTTATATATATATAAGGTCGATATATATATATATATATATATATATATATATATATATATATAACGCTTTTAGTAAATCAACGCGGACGGGTTTAAGAAATTGTGATTAATTGCCTTTTAATAAAGATATTGGTTATTTTTGAAAGGAAGACATCTCTATATTATGTACTATGGATGTATATGTGCATACGCAACCGAAAAATTTCACTCACACACACTTGAGCTCCAAGTATTTAAGATTTAACAATTGCAAAGCAAAGATTTTATAGAATAGATTCTAATTCTATACGGCTGCATATAAACAAAGAGCTGCCGAGTTGAAGGCGGTTTTGAGGAGGGAGGGGGGGGAGGATAGCACGTCTGCGAGGAGAGTCGAACGGGCACGACAAGGTTTTCGTAACTGCGTGAATCTCTGAGCCGCGGGGCACACGCGGCCTCGTTAAAAATAGACAAAAACCGAGACAACGCGCTGCGAGCGCATCGACCATCAGCCCACTAACGTTACTCTTTATTTATATATATAGGATATATATATATATATATATATATATATATATATATATGTAGGATATAGATCCCAGGAGCGGATAAGAGATTCCGGTTGCGCTTCAACAAGCGGCGAAAATGACTCGCTTTCCGCTGGGCCGCGGGCGCGTCGCAACGTAAAGCGGCGCGCGTCGGGTTAATGTCAGATCGACCGCGCGGAACAGAAAGAGAGAGAGAGAAAGAGAGAGAGAGAGAGAGAGAGAGAGAGAGAGAGAGAGAGAGAGAGCGAGAGCAGTTGCAAAAGTGCGCGAAGAAAGGAGGAGGAAGAGTAGGGGGTCGGTGGAAGTAGGCGCTCGGAATTTTCGAGATAGAGGTCTTTCCAGAGGTCGGAGTCGTGATATTTACATAGTACACGCGTATATGAAAGGTAGATGTGGCTTGTGTCGTAGGATAAAGTGGGCTAAAATATTTATTTTTACAATAGTACAGGGTAAAAATGACATTTCACACACTCCTACTTAGGAAGTTCGATTCGATTTTATTTTACGAAAAAATATTTAAATTTAATTTATGCTCCGTTGGAGAATTCCTTGCGAAATCATTATTTTACAATTTCGCATTGTTGGGCTACAGAAAATTGAATTTCGCGCTTATCAGTATTTTAATGCTTGCGAGAGCTTGTGAGACTTTCATGATATGTCTGCACAGGTAGGAATCGGGTGAAAAAATTCGAATTTTACATTCAAGCTTACATAAAGCTATCGTATCGTGCTTACGCCTTCGTCATATGATATTAAATGTATTTCATGATTTCGAAAAGATTTTCATCTACTTGTTCCTTTCTCATTAAATTAATGAAGCGATACCTCAATATAACTATAGACGTCCTTCCTCAGTGCAAAAGTTCTCCAAACACACTTATAGATAGTATGGGGCACAACTGCTTGAAATTCCAATCTTTATCAGCAAAAGTACATAAATTTTCCCCGATCCACTCTGTAAATTATAATTTGCCCTGTCTCTCTTCATCTCTCTCTCTCTCTCTCTCTCCAAAAAACGGGGTCTAGGCCAGTTATACTATATATTCGCCACTGTATATTTACACGCGTGTGGAACTACTGATTGATAAATAAAATACCCGCCCATCATTCGCCCCTGCCTTCCGCAACGAGAGAGGTTTTTATCGTTTAGAAAACAGAAAAGAATACTTCGATTAAATAATACACAAATGCTCCGGAAAAGCGACATTGCCTATATATATATATATATATATATATATATATATATATATATATATCGTGAGCCACCGACAAATTTGAAATTCCGAGAACGAAGCGATAATACAAAGAGGAGGTCTCCGCGCGAAAAGCAGAACGAGATCCCACATTATATTATGTACGATCCCGCGGTCCTCTCCGTCTACGCGCATAAACGCGCGCGTCCGTGTCTCCGCGTCGAAGCCGCGCGCGCGTCGGCCCGCGTCGCAGTCGCCTCGGTGTCGCCGTGCGAGTACTCGCGGCGAGGCATACCGATGCCCCTCCCGTTTGCCTTCGCTTCTCGCTGTCGTTCGACTCTTTATTATGGGAAGACGCGAAACGGCGCGGCGAGTGGTCCTCGCTCTTATTACAGCGTCTATATATGTACCGATATATATATATATATATATATATATATATATATATATATATATATATTCCCCACGTACGAAACTTGGCACTGACCTAGCGCGCGACCCATAACCGACGCAAACTGACACGCCGGCTTACGAGTTACGAGCTCTCCGACTATGCCCGATCGATTTCACTCCTATAGGTTTTTTCTTGCGAGCAAGTGGAAGAGTAGAGAGAGAGAGAGAGAGAGAGACAGAGCGATAGAAAGAGAGCGCGAGATGTGACAAGGCTTATTTTTACTTGACGCTGCACGATGTATTATTTTGGGAAGTCGAGGGATCGTTGGCTGTTTTTTCCCCGTCTTGTTCAGCGCGGCGGTCTTATTGTTATCCATCCGTGACGAAGACACGCCCGCGCAAGGGCTGTCGGTGCCTCAACGTTTGCGCGCGCGCGAACCAGCGTGTTTGAATATATATATATATATATATATATATATATATATATATATATATATGTTCGGATTGAGTAGAATATTGAGTAGAATATTGTACAACTTGGCCATGTGATTAGATTCTCATAAGCGTGCTTTACGTCTGGATTTAGAATTAAGCTATTTGTAAACGCCCCCCTTTCGTCTTGCGCTAAGATAATAATACCAAGTTAGAAGGAATATCCTCGTTCGAGGAAGAGCAGAACTACTGTAACGTGGCAGATCGCGAGCGAATTTCCGGCGGCTAAATTCATATAAAAGCTAAATTACTCGTAATTTATAAAGTAATTTTTCGCAGTAATAATTGTGCGTATATATACTTTTATTATTTATAAATATAATAAACAAATCAATTGAACGATACTCCAGTGGCTCGTGTCAATAGTGAATGGTCTTCAAAAATTCATCCAATAATAAATGCGTTATTAAAAATTCCAATTTCTATGTACGTTGACCAATATAATACCAATATAATAAAAATATTTGTCAGTTACATCTTGTAAAAGAAAAAAATAATAATTTTCATTCGAATGCGTAGTCTATTTAGTATAAATCCTGGCTAAATCTCATTGAAGAGCCGTTAATGGAAAATTGCCTCTATTTCGAAAAAACATAAAAAACAAAGGAAAATAAAAGAATACAAAAGATCGAGACCGCTGGCATACTCGACGATACGTGTAAGCCGGGTAAAAGTGTCAAAAATAGATAGTCGTCGCCGTAACTGAGAGCCCTTGTTACGAGATGCAGGCCTGCGGGCGCTCTTCCTGGTGCTCTTATATATATATATATATATATATATATATATATATATATTACAGCTCTCCCTCTGATAATCGCTCGCGAGCGCGTGTTCGTCGCGCAATGTCCGCGCGGCGGGCGGCGAGCGGGCGAGTGCTCCGAACGGCCGAGCTTCTATACTCCTAAGTGACTGGGCTTGCGTGCCATTTGTCATCGGCTGCCTCCCGGAGACAGGGAGTGAGAGAGAGAGAGAGAGAGAGAGAGAGAGAGAGAGAGAGAGAGAGAAGGAGGCTGGGAGGGAGATCGCAACCGAATCGCTGTACAGCTTTGCATATATATATATATAGGTATATGCGCGCGCGCGCGCGTGTGTGTTTGTGTATGTGTACCCTCGTTGCCAGCGCCCGGGTTGACGAGCTTGAACTCTCTCGAGCCACGGATTTGGAATGTATTATTATAATTATATACTTGTCGACACGGAGTATTAGGCTTCGCCTTAGGCGGAGAATTATTGGCGGCTCGCGACGAGATCGGTTATGCTAAATCGACGAGCTGGTCGTTATTAGGCGGGCCCACCACGATTTTTTTTCTTCTTTAATATAAATTTATCAACATCATATATAGTTTCACTTTGCTATTTATTTATAAACGAATTTAAATTCACGCAAATAAATTATTAACAGAAACTTGGACTCGTGAAACATTCGTCTCTTCCATGGTAGAAGTCTGAAAATTTCTACCAACTGCTTCAACACTATATAATATAGCGCGTTATTGTTGAATTGCCCATGAAGACAAATTAGGTAGATAAATTTGCTATGATGATAAATGCCGAATTAGATTAAACTTTCTAGCGTCAGTTTAACCACCATTTGACGGTCAAACTAGGAAAAGCGATGCGAAAATTGTTTGCATATATCTTTCGAATTACGTTATCCTCTATCGAATTTTCTTGGAGATCGTAAGACGAGAGATTTCAGAGAAGTATTTTGAACGAGCTGGAAACTAAACAATTGCAGCTGTCTAATATTATCACGTACTTATCGTTAATAATCAAAGTAACTTGATGATTAGTCAGAGAAAATGACGCATGCGAACTTGCTGGGCTGATAGATATGCCGATGTCATATTACAGCTACTTGAATCAAACTTATGTAGCCGCATTATAGATGCTAGAATTTAAATACGTTTGCATTACACGATTGGCCATTTTTAACGAAAATACGCATAAAATTCTGTAAAAAATTTAGGACGTCCTGAAGTAATTTTGAAAAATTCTCTCTTTGCCGCCAATCTGATCATTCACCCTGATACTTCAAACATGACTTATGACAACATATGAGCTCTTTATCGATTGCTGTCAATTGACCGAGTACTGCGATTCATTTTCTCGGCCACGCATATTATATAAGGTCAAACGATTGTCGGAGAAATATGTTTTCCATTTTATTGTATTGACCATTGTTATGTCAATTTTGCATAAATATTGCCTTGTTCGTCAAATTTTCCTTAGCCGTTCGTGCGGAGGTTCATATTGATTTTTAGTTCAATTTTTCTTCTTCTTTGGCTGCCGTACTCTAATTCATCAATTTTTTTATACTATGTTTAGCTATCGCTATACTATAATCGTCACATTAGTCGACGATCCGTTTCTCCATCTGTCTTCTATCCTTGATCGCCTGTATTATAATCTGTCCATTCACATGTATTCTCTTCGTCTATCCAAACATTTTTTACTACACTTTCTTTTAGATGTCATTAAACTACTTTAAATCAATGATGTTGCTTAACCCTGGTTTCGCACTCAACGAATCCAAAAAAATTCGGGTAGAATGATATCCTTGAAGGGTAAAAATAACAAATTTAACTTAAAAATCTAAAGCTTTTCAATCATTTTACTAACACATCTTCTTAATTTAATCTTCAGGCGACCTTGAACGTGATACGATAAAGCTTAATCAGAATGGGATTAGGAAAGAACTATATTACAAGCCTGCGTGGGCCCTGGTGTAATTTGATGATATTGCCTAGGTCAAAGGTTAATGTCGAGATATAGTAGAAAAATGAAATAAATTGTACATAAAAAAAAAAAAAAAATTCCTGACAAATAGGGCTGGGGGTTCGTGAAAGACCTACGGCAGCCCGAGGGGAAAGGAGTCAAAATAGAGCGAGATAGCGGTTAAATTTTTTTTTTTTTATGGACGAGCTCCCGAAGATCTGTCGTGATAAACGTAATTGCCTTAAAATTAATAGTTGGGTTAAATATTCGAAAATAATCCCAACGGTAATTTTGAGCATTAATGCGCGCGCTTCCTCGTATACGAAATTTGATTAAAACGGCCTCGGTGCCGATGCTATTATGGGAAGGACGAGGGAGGAGGGGGGGGGGCTAACACACGGAAGGCAAAGAAAAATAATAATCGTTTTGCCCTCGCGCAGCCGGACTCTGAGGATCCGTTAAGTTTGGGCCCTATGGCATATATATATATATATATATATATATATATATATATATATATCTGTGTGTGTGTGTGTGTGTGTGTGTGTGTTTGTGTGCAGTGCTCGAGACGCGGAAGACAATTAATCACGCGCGGGCGCGCTGGATCGTGGATCGTCCGAGACGGGGACCGTGCTGGGCGCGTGCGCGCGGATGCTGCCGAAAAAGGCGCCGACCTCCCGATAGTTTGATAGATAATCGGATCCGGTGCGGTAGATAGGGCTCTCTATATCTCGCCGTGTAATTTGCTCGAGTATATATTATATCGTGCGTTTGCTTTTCCATGCTGTTGAGCCATTACCGGGGGGGGGGGAGGGAGAGATGGAACGAGGGAGGGATAGAACCGGTATTTTCAAATACAGTACCGGATATATCATGTACATATATACATATTATTAAATTAGACTCATAAATAATAATAAAATATTTTCATTCCATTGTCATTTTATCTAAATATCAACCTTTGATCTATGTCAATCCTCTATAATAATTTATTCTAGAATCTGAGCAGTATCTCGCTAGTATTTTTTTATATAAGAAGTATAGAAAATTAACAGGTCTTAGTTCAGATTTGACCTGCCTTTTTTTATCACTGCAATAGTAAGACTTCTGACTAGATTCTATTAAATAAATCAAATTCTAAGTACTTAAAGTTTAGTAAGAAAGCCAAATCAATTAGTTTAGGTCTAGATTCCTGTTTCCTTGCCTTGCTTCAGTGAAGAGATTTCTATCCTTTTCTTTAAGTATTTATTTAAGCAAAGTCCAATCTTTTTCTTACTTCTTCTTATCTACAAATTACAAGGTTGGATCTGCGAATATCTTGCAACATTCTCAATTACAATTCTGAAGTAATGACTTATACACGGGTAAAAGTTAACGAAATCGTATTATATTCGTGAAAGCAAAGCATAGAAGATTATGAAGGCTAGATCACTGCAGCAAAAAAATATCTAGATCTAGTGTACACACACACACACACACATATATATATAATATATATATACATATATATATATATATATATATATATATATATATATATATAAGGTCAGTAGTAGTTCTAATAATACAGTCTTTTCTGAGCTGCATATCTATCCAAAATGTTTCTATTCTCATGGGATTTATTTTTACATTAAATAATCTGCAACCTTGCACTTACCTTAAATGTAGCAATGGAATAATCATGCAATTTTTCAGCCAAACTGGATACGCGACACCTAAATTTTCTTCAAATCTAATCTTTTCTTTCAACTTTCCACTCCGATTATAATCACGATTTAACACGAGGGCGGGGTGGGCGATATTTCGTCGACTGTCCGGCTCTCGACCCGCTGGCGTCCGAGCCATTAATAAGCGGCTGGTGAGGGGCGGGGGGAGGGGGGGAGGGTTGAAAAGAAAAGAAAAAAAAAAAAGAAAGAAAATAACTCCGACCGTAATTCCCTCGGTCCTCTGCATGAGCAGGGGAATGAAGCAGCGCGCTGCGTGCGCTGATGCGCGGCGCGACGCGCTTCTCTCGCTCGAATTTCGTACGCTCGCGTGCGCCTATAATATCAGGCTCGGGGAGTGCGATCGGGCAGAGAGCGACCGCGCGGTCAGACGCGCGGGCTGCTCGGCGGCTCGTCCGGGCTATTTATTAAAAAGTGCCGCCAGCAAGCTATGCGCCTGTGCGCCACGTCGGGAGGAAAGCGATAACGGCCGCGGAGATCGAGCGCCGGGGTCGTTAAGCCGCGGTTAATAAACTTTTTCACCCCGCCCCCCGCCACACCACCACCACCACCACCACCTCGTCCGTGATTTTTAGCGAGTCGCAGCGTCGACGAGCGCGTCTTTCTCGTCGGTAAAAGGCCGATGCGCTTTGCGCGTTGGAACTTTCGGATCGCTCGGTATTGTCTACGCTTTGATTCTTTTGATTCTTGGCCTACTGTAGATATTGCACAAACAACTACAATTATTTACTATACCTTCTCTACTCCCATATCTCATTTAATTTAAAAGATTGCGAGTTCTCGCATCCGTTTCCAACAATTCGTACGCCTCCTTTACGAGAAGTTTCTCCCTAATCAACGGATTCAAACACCAGGTACATTTGTTTGCTGGGTAAAATTTATATCTCATTACCGTATTACTCATCCTAATATCGACATATTTAAGGAGAGTCATTCAAAAAAGACTCTAGTATGTCCAGACTAAATTGGAAAATGTAACAACGGAAGTCACCGCGTACCATGAGAAATTCGACCACTCATCGTTTACTGCTTGTTGAGTTCGCACCTGAATTGCGCCTAACCTTTAGGGCATACGAAAACATAATATTTCCTTTTATGAAATTATTCTAATTATTTGGTCAAATTTATGTACAACTGTCACTTAGTTGCATAATGGTGGATACTCTTTGCGCACGTCATGCTTTACTATTCGAATATTATACGCTAGACCATCGGAGGGAAGTTATGCCGTATGATTCAGTTATAACCGTGTTCGCGTGCCTCTGCGATATATACAGATTTGGTTTATATGCACCTTACGCATTCGATCGTACCATCCTGCCTCAACGTATAAAGTAATAGGTATAAACAGCGCCGTATAAATAGTACGGAGAGGTTTATTCTTAAGCGTGGTCTTCTACAGGGTATCCCAAATATGATTATTCACACTAGCGGGCCTGTAATAAGTAGTGGAAGTCAAGTGCAAAGTTTGTATGCATTTTGTAAAGTTGCATTGTCGATCATTATCGGTCAATGAGTAGGACACAGTGATATCTATATATTTATCTAAACAATTGCAGTCCCTGCCATTCTCCTTCAGATGACGTCGAAAATTTCCGCACGTCTTTTGAATGTCCATGCTTCCTGATCGAGAGCCGAAATAGCGTTCGCTCATTGGCTGATAAACATTGGTACACGGCAAAAAACTATTTGTGTGAGCACTCATATTTGGAACACCCTGTATAGTATATATGCATGCGCTCGAACTGCTACGTTACCTCGTTATATTATTTTAATTTTCATATCCATACAGTGAATCATTGCTATATATGCGAAAAATTACAGGCTCTGTAGAAATACTTGAGGCGAAGACGAAAAGAATAATAAATCCACGAAGAGCTTTTGAGGTCAATGGTATCGAAACTTTTTTCCCCTCCGCCATTTGTCTAAACCTTCCTTTTTCTCTGTTCCTCAACCGATGCAGGAATGTTGTAGCCCTCTTTCTCCCGCTTCCTCCGTATATTCTTCGGCTGTATTATTATTATATACATATACAGTCCAACATAATTTTCCTCCGCGTGCTTCAAAAAATTATCGAGCATCCTGTTTATGAGAGAAATCCTCCGCTATAACAGAACGAAGTATACAAAACTCGGCCTCATTCCGCAATCTCTCTCCTCTATCTTTGTTTTTCAAACTCCTCCCTTCGCTCGAATCCCTCCCTCCCTCCCACTCTCTCGCTCTCTTCGTGAACTCGGGCATACTTTTATTTTTTTCCCCCGATATCTTTCTGTGCGCCTCCTCTCTTTTAATTTCTTTCATAATTCTCCCCTCCTCTCGGCCATTCTCCTCCCTTCTCTTCTTCTTTTTCAACCCAGAGCCTCGCTCTTTTTACTCCTTATATATTTCTCCCTCTCTCCTCTTCACTCTCTCTTCCTTCCTCCATATGCACCTTTCGCAGCCGCTCTCGCTCGCTCGGGGCCCCTCCGAACGCGCGCGCGCGCGCGCGCGTCTCGACTTTGCGCCGACTATTAATAGTGCATTCATTATTGCTGTAAATGAGCCGCCTCTTTAATATCCGCGCCCGCGCGCGCATTGCATGCCGACTCTCGCTTCACCCACTCGCGAGCGTCGCAGCGGCGGCGGCAGCGGCGGCAGCGACGCGCGAAAGATATACGAAATATATACGGCGATGGACGCCACGCGGTAGATGCTGCGCGAGCATGCATAATTGAACAAAGAGAACTCTATGCGCAACCTCGTCCCTCGGCAAAATTTGCCCTCGCCATTTTCTTTTTAGCCGCAAGTACTATCACCCGGTTATCTTCCGAGTGCAAAGGCTTCGCAAAAGTCGGAATTTTTTCTACACTTAAATCGGGCTTGTTCATAGGTTTAGATTTCCCCCTTGCGATTGTTTCCGGCTATATGAATCCCACTGCTCACAACGATTTCTTTATGTCAGTCGTATACGATTGATTTACACATGCAAAACGCGCTGCACGTTTAGCGTGAGAAACTGAATTTGATTTGATAGACTTATTACTCATTATCAAATGATCTATGTCCAAGATATCCAATTGATTCACTTTCATTGAAAAATTCATCTCAAATTCAAATGATGCCTTTTTTTTTTAACGAGCAGCTAGTCAGAGTTTGTTTTCCAGCATAACGCGTCATTGCCTATATCCGGTTATTTTGATACATATATGTACAATATATACTCTTATATTGGAAAGATGCACGCACTGAGATTGTATTCCGCATAATTATTCTGATTACCATCACTCCCATGAAAATTATCCAGCCTACTGTATAAAAGCAGCAGTCTTTAGGAATTGCTTTGTATCCTTCTTGAGATCGATGGAATATTCTTACCTTTCAAATTCAATGGAACGTTCTCCGATAGTAAGATTAATTGTATTATATACATGTTGATTGATGTTAATTTGTCACGAATTCATTTTGTCGACCGATATATGGATCTAGATACGGTAGTTCAGAAACAAGTCATCCACTTGACGCACTAGGCTCATCGTGGAAAATCATGTAGAGCTCTATTTTCTATAAACACATAGGTGTTTATAGAAATTGCGAATTCATTTTTGCGCTCTCTATCAACGCCTATTAAATTCTTGCAGGGAGGCGCAAAGATTAAAATTAGAAATTCTAAGTCGGATGTTAACACAGCTGCATCCTTAGTTTATTTTCATGAAAATGAATTCAGTTGCAACATGGTTCTTTCAAAGATTGATGGGTTTAAAAGTTTCAATTGGCTGGTAATCCCGTTCATAGTTACTAAGTATCTCAAAAGGCTAATAGACTTGTGAAATTCCTTTGTTAGAGAAACGTGCGAAAAATTATTATATTATATTCTATACCTCAGAAAATCTATTCACTGGCTCATGGATCTGCGCATGAATACTTACCTCAATCTTAAATTATCCTTGAATATACTGCGTAAGTTATCCCTTGACAATAGGGGAACGTATGTGTCATGGTAAATGCCTTTCCTAATTATCAAAGCTTTTTTGTATTTGCTTTGGTATATAGCTTATTATAGCACATTCTACTGATATTCGTTCAAACCAGTTTTGCGGAAAGATAATTAGTTTTGGAATCAAAAGACAGATCGCACATCGTAAAACGTTTGAAATGGAAAGTTTGCGTGAAAATTTTCCATCATGTCTTTAGGTGACACTGTGTCTATGTAAAAGGATTCGCTTGTTTTCTCAACCCTAAAAATAATTTTCCTAACAGATGCCTCAAATCATAAGCTACTGATAGTATACATCTTATGTATATTGTAACATCCATATTCATATCTCCACATTATCGCTGCATAAAATTAGTCCGAAGTGGGCTACTTATCATAAACTGGCATAACTACATAATAATGTATATGTAAAGCTAGAGAAACAAGATCGTCGACTTACGGAGTAGTCACTACGTTCTTCTCAGACCGTGTAAGAATATTTTTAAGTACACTATTTCGGAAAAAACGCGCCGTCTCTTACTTATCCGCGCACGTCAAAGTCTCATATGGTCACCCCGACGGTTAGAACACTGACAAAAAAAGACAGCAATAGAGAGAGACAGAAACAGCCAGAGATAGACAGAGAGAGAGAGAGAGAGAGAGAGAGAGAGAGAGAGAGAGAGAGAGTCGTTGAGCGCATCAGAATAGCCCACCTTAGAATGAGTCAACGAGGTTAAACCGGCAATTTGCGGCGGAATTGAGATGCGCATAATAAACGCGAAACGGCGCGTAGCGACAGAGAAGAGAGAGAGAGAGAGAGAGAGAGAGAGAGAGAGAGAAAGAGAGAGAGACAGCTTGATGTCCGAGTTTGTAGTTTGCAAGCAAATATAGATATACCTAAAGAAGCAGACACTGCACCACCGATTGCCGTTCTTACGCCCGCGTGCGAGCCCGCCGATAAATCGGTGTGGCAGCGACGCGTTTCGGTTGAAAAATCGCCCCTCCCCTCCCACACACACACACACACACACACACGCGCGCGCACAATACATACGCACTCCGCAGATTTATCGCGTCTACGGAGCGCGCGACATCGTCGGGCTCAATGAGGAAATCGTGCCCTACGAAATTCATTAGATCGGCTTCGCGCCTCTGGCTCTCGAGCGGACGGCGTCCAGCGTCGGTTGTGTTACTGCGGGGTGCACGACACCCTCGCGGATCGTTAAAACGCTCGGTTCGCGCACCGTCGACAGCAGCTTAATAATAGCTCGCGACGAATTTCACTTGCCGCGATCGCTCGTGAAATAAAGTATGAGAGTCGACGGGCCGATGGGCGCTCGACAGTTTTACAATATCTATAGACGCGCGATCGGTAATGGAGATCGGTAAAGGGAATGGCGAAAGCAGGTTTTGACCGAGCCGTTTTATTTATCAACTTAGCATAAGTACATCTCGTTTTGTAGTGGACAATTTATTTTTCCATTGTATTCATATACATGGACAATATTTTCTGATAATAATTAAAATACTGTCCAGTAATTTGATTAAAGCTGACTGTAAAAATCCAAAAGTAACCATAGTTTCTAATAAATTTTAATACATTAATGGAAATTTTCAACTTTTTGTTTATCAATTCTCCTATAAAGCGTGATAATTTGTTTAAATTGTCTGTCAACGTGTGAACTAATTACCGAGTATAATGATAATTTTGATCATAAAATTTTATTATACTGACAATTCATCAAGCTGAATATATTTTCATTCATATATTCAAAAATTTGTTCATTTGAAACTTAATTAAAACTGTATTTTTGGCACGATCAAGGCTGTGCCTGAAAAGGATGTAGTAGTGAAACTATCAATAGGTAGAAAGAATATTTTTTCATTTGCCACTCATCAATCTTGATGGGAATAGTTTTATATTTAGTATGAGTGTTAGAATCAATCAACAAAATATCCAACATACAGTGTGCTCGAAGTAAAGCTTTTTTCTACACTAAGTTTTCAAGTAAGCAATGATTTATGAATCGTAGGAAACATCTCCTTAAGGCATCTTCGATACTCGTGCTTGAGTGTATACCGTTGATTGATTTGACCGACATAAGTAATCGCACACTGGCATAATTGCAAATTTATTGCACGTATACTCCTTTACTTTGATCGACATACTAAGCTATCGCATACATGCAGCTACACTGTTACAAAAAAAAAACTCCAACACTTTAATCATTTTGCAATGGCAAAAATTTCATTTATTAACATGTTTATTTCTTTTTAATTCATATAAATCTTAAACTGGGGTCATATCAACAATTGTTTAACAAGGCTTTGCACGTTGTTTTTTATTTAAAGAATTTTTATTGAAAAAGAGTTCACACCCTAGATGTCTGATGACTGGTCACAATGAAATAAATTTCAGTAACAGCGATGGGTAAGGTTCAGTCCATTTTGTGAAAATGTCAGAGAGTTATTTTTAACGATGCACTATGAGAAAATTCTTGAATTTCAAATGCACGACCGGGGATCTGTAGATAGGGATGTGGAGGAAACATAGAACTCATGATCTTCAAGGCGCAATTATAATTAATGATGCGACATCGAGCCCCAGGATCGATTAATCGGCCGATTTAGTATTGAATCGCAAATTTTCAGCGGCTTATATTTGTTGTTTGGAAATTGAAATGCATATATATATATATATATATATATATATATATATATATATTATGTAATCAAAACATGCGAATGCTCGATCCGTTTAAATCTTGCGTGGGACTGAATATAATCAATAAATGCGGAGAAAGCAATTTTGAATCGCGCTAATTACTTTCTTTTATGTACAGCCGGGAGATGGACTTGTAGTCGAGGCTTTTCGGAAGGTAACGAGAAATAGCGGCTAACTTTAGAACGGAAAAAAAGACTCCAACTTGGCCGGAGACTTTTGTCACTCCGCTCAGAAGTGGGCCAAACGTTTGCATTTAAATAACTTAAGGATTTAGTGGTTAGGCGCTATGTAAACACATTTAAACTCCGCTACAAATCAAAACGTCTCATTTTCGGTTATGCATCAGCGACTCAGTCCGGTATAAAATAACTCGTTTTAGCTTAACTTATGTAGACTTCAGCTGTTCATCTAAACATATCCTCCATAGTACTAATATATTAATATCCAAAAGTTTTCTACTATAAATTTTTGTATTATAGAGGAACGTATTCTCGTCATCTCTATATAATGAAATTTGTCAATGATTATTATTTACGAAAGCAAATGTATTCCTTGAACTCATATTTACATATAGACAGGTAGGAAAGATGAACTCTTTTAGAGTCCTTTCCAAATTCTCAATTAGGGCATGCCTTCTTTTATCCGTGCGAATACTGATCTGTCGATCGTCAAACAAAACCACGTCTCGTTTTTTTTTTCTTTAAATTACCTCTCAAAGTCTGTTCGCGAAGCAGTAAACAAAGACACCATCCGATTCTTCACTATCTGTCAGCTTATGAGTATATCTGTTCTTGCCGGTCTCGAATTTCACCAATACAATTTAAATTTAGCATATTCAGGCCATTACATTGAACAGCGGGACTATTTACTTCCGAAAGCATTTTGCGAAATTATACAATGAATTATCAATCTATATAGAACGAAACAAAAATGATTGCATAATTTCTAAAAAATTTCTGAAGTTCAGATGTTGCGAACGAAGTCCTCCGTCTACTAAATTAAGTAGCTACATCCTGTAATCGTAGTTTTTATATAATCTAGCTACACTTAGCCGTAAGAGCCAAATCGAAAACCCCTAAATGTAATGATCGATTTCCTCTTCCTCGCGAACGAACAACCTCCCCCCTCCCCCCACCCATTATATAAACCAACGCCATAAATCCTAGATTCTCACGGTTAACGCTCTTGTTCTGTTTTTTCTCCTCGTTCCAGGCACGGTCAACGCGAACGGCGAGACGAAGCGCCAGAGGACCTCGTACACCAGGTACCAGACCCTCGAGCTCGAGAAGGAGTTCCACTTCAATCGCTACCTGACCAGGCGGCGCAGGATCGAGATCGCCCACGCCCTCTGCCTGTCCGAGCGCCAGATCAAGATCTGGTTCCAGAATCGCCGGATGAAGTGGAAGAAGGAGCACAAGATGGCCAGCATGAACATCGTGCCGTATCACATGTCGCCGTACGGCCACCCGTACCAGTTCGCCCCGCACCCGGGCCAGTTCGCGCACCTGGCCACATAGGACGAGTTCTCGCCCGCCGAGTTAGGAGCACACGCCGTCCGGTTCCCCGGCATGTACGGCGAGCAGAACTTCTAAGAAGGAAGGCCAACTCTGCTCTGACCGTTGATTTTTTTTTCTTCCTTTTCTGACAATGTTTTCTCTTCAGCTTGTGATTTCGTTTTGCTGCGCGCGGATATGACGCAGATTAGCGGGCCGCGCGCCCGTGGGATGGGGCCATCGGGGTCTGGGAAACATCGCGGTTATTCTTCGGCTCCGGCCTCGCTGTAAATTCTCTCTCACTCTCTCTCTCTCTCTCTCTCTCTCGAAATTTGAACCAGTGAAATTTGGGTCGATGCTAAATCATAATAAGTTCTAAAACGTCGCCGATCAATCGGTTATTAATCGCCATTGTTCGCGAAGTGGATCGGAAAACGTAATGCGCCAATTTAGCTTCTTCGAACATCAAGCGAATTGAGCCAAGTCACCGTGCCGAAATCTTCGGATTGACCCTCGGTAACGACGCTTTTTCACTCCCTGCTGCAATTAGCCATTCAACTTCAACTCCATCGCTTCGAACAGCATTCGCGTTTCCGATTGGATTGTTTAACGATCGCCGCGCGTTTATCATATATTCCGCACGGACTGCGGACAAATTGCTTTTATCCTGTTATTCAAATGAGAAATTTATCAATGCGACTCATGTGTACATATATATATATATATATATATATATATATATATATATATATATACACCTATACCTCCCGCACCGAGGGAGTACATAAATATTATTTCGCATAGAACCCGAGAAGCGCGCGCGCGCGCGCGCTCGGTTCGCGCAAGGCCAGAGCCGAAGTGAGGGAGGAGGAAGAGGCGGAGGAGGTTGGGGGGAGGAGGAGGGAAGAGGTTTCTCCATGCTCGACCGGAGCCGCGCGGAGCGCGCGAGCTCGCTCGCGCACATTATACACACGCCGCCCCTAAAGGCAAAGGAGGCAAAACGAACCGACATCGGCCGCGCCTATTAATGGGCGAGTCGTCGGGGCAGAGAGGCAGCGCGCGCCCGTTGCTCCGGTTTCCGAATCGCGCGATCGCATAATATATATATATATATATATATATATATATATATATATATATATATATATATATTTATATATATGCAAAAGAGCTAAAAGGAAGCCTGCGTGTAATATCCGCGTGCTCCGCAGCCTTAGGCACCGTAGTATAAGCCGCGAGGGGCAAAACGAAATCAAACAAAAAAAAAAAAAAAACAATGAAGAAAAAAAGGAAAAGAAAGAAAAGAAATAAGCACACGATAGACTGGACGAGCTCCGAGAGACTCTCGCTCAATTGCGCGCGCACGCGCGCTCGCGAGCGCTTCGCCGCTGCTGGAGATACCGTAACCTATATATGTGTTTAACGTAAAACGCGTATAAGATTCGCGAAGCTTAGATATAGGCGAACGGCGAGCTATATATATATATATATATATATATATATATATATATATATATACACGAAGACCTTTTCTCACTCGTTTGAACCTATGCCGACAGGACTTTGCATATGATACGATATGTATAATAAAAAAAAGAACTCTAGCAGCGGCCGCCTGCGCGAACGCGCGCTCGGGCGCGCGCCCATAACGCACGACGAGACGAGAGTCCGCCTCAGCGGGCGAGGATGATCGAAACTCTAGTGATTAAGCGTACATTAGCCGGATTTCACAGGCATAAGTTCTAGTTTTAAGAATTATATCGGGCGCAAAGCCCGCGGAGAGCATTTCGTGGGTCCCGTGCGTCCGTATATATATATATATATATATATATATATATATATATATATATATATACGCGGTATTTGGAAAAGTATATATTTATATATCCTTCAACTATATGAGCAGGAAACGATAGATTAGAATTCCGATTATGCACTGAAAATAATTTTGAAAACCCGTCTCATCTTTGAATCTGCTCATGAAACTAGCAATGATTATATTTCTGAATTGGCGCTTAGCTTACATCTTATTCAATTGAGAGTCACCGTTAGAATTTTGCATATTCAATAAAATTATTGATTAAAATTGGAAAAAGTCTAAAACGATCGAATACGACCGAGTGATCATTATCGCAACTGTGCCCCACCAGTAAGCGATTGCTTACGACCAATGAAACACGTATTTTCATTCGCAACAAAAATATCCCAGCGTCTTTCCTGCGATTTACCTCTTAAACAAGTCCAAGCCCTCAATCTCCCAATTCCAGATCCACGAATCTCAGACGTACCAACCGTAATCCGGCAAATTCCAGACACTCGAATACCAACGAGCCCTCCGATCGACGCCTAAAAACTCCGCGCCCGTATTCGCCGAACCTACAAAGCACAACCCCAACACAGCCAAAATTCCTGCAAAACCAACGTATATACCATCAAACCTCATAACATCCCGAATTCCCATACAGTTAAGCCTATACTCTCAACGACCCGCATGCCAAGGCCACAATCCTGAAATTTACTCTGAGTTGTTGATTTATTGATTTATTTATTATTTTTTTTTTTTAACGACGTACATTTCTGACGCACTAGAGCGACAGCTGCAAAAACGTATTCGTCGTTACAAAAAAAAATTTTTTTTCCAAATTCACGCTACGTTCTAGTTATAGTACAAAACCAAACATCGCGTATACGACGCAGCGCGGCTTTTATAACAGCGTGCGCGCCCTGCAGTCGCACGGACGGCGAGGCTCGTCGATTATAAGGAAAGGAAAATTAAAGAACAGGGGGTGGGACAGAGGGGACGGGCTAAAACACGGCTAACGCGACACGGAGCAATTGTCTTCTTATTTTGTTCTATCTCTCTCTCTCTCTCTCTCTCTCCCTCTGTCTAGGTATTACAACGACGATTGCTCGCGTCGTCGCCGTGAGCGACTGTTTTCGGGCCGACGGTTTCATGATTTTTGCCGAAGCGAGCGCGTAAAGGGGAACGCTCACTCGAGGAATCCAACGACTTGTAAGATATATAATACGTATTTTTTTTTTTTTTTTTTTTTTTTGAGGACTGTCCATACTTATCATAGATTTAAAACGTAAGAAAGATTATATAAAGTCCGCGGTTCTTGTGAAATATTTCAGGAGCAATCCCGGCAATACCCCCTCTTGTTTATTGTTATCTATTTTTTACACGTTTTTACGTTCGTTTTTTTTCTTCTTTTTTTTTTTTGCTCCACCGAGTACTTAAACCTTTCTCGTCGTAATTTCTCTTTAACTCTGCGAAAATATTCTAAGTTCTCTCCAATTATTCTTTTTTCCCCGTTTCATTCGGTTAGTCCATTTATCTACCCCTTCCCCCTTCCTCCCCCTTTTATTTCCCACCCGAAGTCTGAAATCGAGAGTCGATAGATGTTATCGCGTATATAGATAATTAACGAAGAGGAATTTATAAATATTATATTATGTATAGTAGGATTAAATGAAGAAAAAAAAACAAAATAATAATAATAAATTGCCGAGGTGAGGAGAAACGATAACAATGCAATATGTATCTCGATTTATTATACATACATACATATATATATATATATATATATATATATATATATATATATATAATATAAATACAGATTATATAAATATAGGGAAACGTAGTTTCTACCTGCACGATATTATTCTTATTCTTTGCGCAAAAAACTTATATAGTACGTAAGGTGCCTGGCTAATGCTCAAAGTGTTCTTGGCAAAGTGAATGTATTAACGTTGCGCAATAAGATGCCCCAGTGGTCCCGCGCGTGCGCGCATTACGTTTGTGATCACCATGGGCGCGAAAAGGAAAAAGGATCGATTTCCGCGCGGAAAAGAGAGAAAAGTAAAAGAAAACCGATAGTTTTAGTTTGCGCTCTCCCAGTCTTGTATTTTTGTTGTTTACATATATATATATATATATATATATATATATATATATATATATATATCTTCGACTGGCGAATGAAACAGAATCCGTGTACAAGAACTTAAATTTGGAAATTGAGGATATGAGAAGATACGAATCAATCGATACGCTCCATTTCCATGTTATTTACGATTAAAATATTTTGTATATTTAATTATGAGTTTCGTCGATAGTCGTCGTGACGTTTCTTTTTGCAAATAATAATGAAATAATTTATCTATTTGTATACGAGTGTAAGACTCCGGCTCGATGAGTTGGAGAGGCGATTATTTGCAATCTGTGATATATATATATATATATATATATATATATATATATATATATATACACACACGAGGACGCGTTTTTGTTCCGTACTCGCAAAGATAAGTGGAAGTGATCATGTGTATATTCTATGCTTCATATTATTATTATTATTATTATTATTATTATTATTATTATTATTATTATTATTATTATTATTATTATTATCATTATTATCATTATTATTATTATTCTTTGGTTGACACGTTTGCGTCGAGTAAAACGAAGAACAAACTATTACAACAATATTCTCATTCTCTCTATCTTCCTCTCCCTTTCTCCAACCTTGTTCTTTTTTGCCTTCTCTTCACCACATATACAGTATAATAATTATCCATATAATAAATGTATATCGTTTGAACAGAGATTATCCGAACGCCAATGCTGTCGACGATTCTCGGCAGTGAGACACGCATTGTCTACATTTACACCTTGTCTACATCGTTTATATATATATATATATATATATATATATATATATATATATATATATATATATATATTAAACAAGGCAATGTTACACCGTATATATTATATATTAAACTAGGCCCTTGTTACACTGTACGTTTTCTCGATTTTTGCTTTTGTCGAGCAAAAATTTTTTTCTTTTCTTTTTATGTTTTTGTTTTCATCAAAATAAAAAAAAAAAAAAAAACAAGTTCGCAAGATGTTCGTTCGATATTCCTCTGATTTTTTTTCTCGCAAAAGCATGCAAGCTTCGATTCTGTTTTGAGCGTACTTGTATTATATAAACCACTTCGCTATCTAATTTCGAGACTGAAAAACGGCGTAATATAAATGTCAGCGAATATATATATATATATATATGAAGCAACTAATTAATTAAGTTGTTAAAAATGTATATATACATATATGCACACGAGGGCAAGGTTCGAGTACATTATAAATACAGGAAAAAGGCGAGCCGCTCGCGCGTGTATAAGTTTCGGTCGGCGCGCACGCGGCTCCACATTTTGGCGTGCGCGTGCAAGCTGTAATTGCACTGTACATTGTATACGTTTGTGCGAGCGGCGGAGTTGCACGTAAGTCGGGGGAGGGGGAAGAAAAGCATGTAAGAGCGCGATCTAGGGATGTGCTTATATAAATATATATATATACATATATATATATATATATATATATATATATATATATATATATATATATATATACATATTATAACGAATATATTATCAGCGATAGGAGGCGAGGATCGGCGGTAACTCGCGTGCTACATCGGCGTTTTAATGTCGAGAGCGAGACCCAAGCTATGTACATCATCGAACACGCTTGAGTAAATTAATAATCATAATAATAATAATAATAATAATAATAGTAATAGTAATAGTAATAATTGTAATAATAAAAATAATATTAACAATAATGAAAATAATAGTAATAATATTAATAGTAATAGTAATGGTAACGTTAATAATTATCAATCGTAAGATTTATTTGGATATGTTGTAAAATGAATATGTGATATATTGTCTTGATAACTCTGTGCGCGCATGCGGATGCGAGAGACGTGCAAAATGGAAGAGCAGGAGGATTGTAAAGAGTAATGAAAATCAGGGGAAAATGAAGCCATTCTTAAGTGTAATACCGAACGTAATTTATACGGGTCAGCGCCGAATAAGTATGAAAGGAAACGAATATTAGACGATGGTCGCCGGTGATAAGCAAATTCGGAGGAATACAGGGACTCCCTATCTATAATAAAAAGCTCGGATGATAATAAAATGCGTATAAGCGATGAAACGCGCGCGCCTCTTTTCCGACCATAACGAAAGTTACGCAGGGGGATGGGGCGAGTGAGAGGGCGTGTGGAAAAAAGAGGACAGTTGCGCGCTGAAGGCATCTCCGGATAAACGGGAAATCAAGAAAGGGAAGCTTCGTCGATTATTTGTACATAATTAAATATGAATTAAATACATATATATATATATATATATATATATATATATATATATATATATATATAATAACGCGATAAGAATGATGTTAATATATGCAGCGCAGTCGAAGGATTCTGTACATATACCGAATTGCCGATCGTTCCAGGTACGTGGGATATTACAAAAGTATCCATCGCTTATCTATTGTTGTCTTCTCTTTTCTTCATCTCCTCTTCGCTTTCTTTCCAATTCGTCGCAACGCCATTATTATGTAACGAAGAGGTGGGGAGAAAAAAAAGGAAGATTTCTTGAACACTCGGTAAATCGGTAACGAATCCGTGTATTGTAAACGAGAGCTAATTTTTCGTAAAAGCTCGCCGAAAGATTGCGCAGCGGTTTATGGCAGGGCGACCGTCGCGCTCCATTAAAATTAGCCAGCATCTCGGCGATGAATACAGCGTTCTTGATTATCTATGCGTAAGCGAGGTGAGCCTGATGTAAACACGCTACTATGTATATATATGTATATGTATATATATATATATATATATATATATATATATATATATATATATATATACACACACACGTATATTAAAATGACTTGGTCCAGTGTTAATATTGTATTTTGTTTGTTTCGTCGTGATTTTTATTATTATTATCTTATTATTATTACTATCATTATTATTGTTATTATTATCAATGCTACTATTTATCGTTTTTTTTGTTGCTCACGGTGCGTGTCTTCGGAACACGCGCCGCGTCATTTCTCCCTCCCACTCTATTTCTCTCTCTTTTCGCCTACATCAATCAACCAGAATATATATATATATATATATATATATATATATATCCGATAAGCGAGAGGGGGAGGATTTTTTGAGGGAAAAAATGTACTGTGGTGTACATCTGCCGGATACGTGTGAAAGCGTGTATGTATGAGTGTGCGAGTATTATAATTATCTGTTCAACTCGCGCCGCGAGTACAATTGTATTTATATAATTAATAATACGCGTTATGATAATGTAGCCTGGTGCATCCTCCCGTGCCCCTTCCTTCTTACCCCCTACCCCTACCCGCCAACCACTAATTGTAATGCAGTTCGACGCACGTTCGGCGGGGGGACTTTTTTTGCAGCTCGTGATATATGGAAAGTTTCTTTCCCGAGCAAAGCGCAGGACGAATGTACCATATTCTTGCTATAAAAATCAATTTTGTCATTTTGAGGTCGGGCCATTGTTATTTGCGTCGCGAGAGCCGCAATATCACGTTAAAGCAACGTTTCATTCATCGTTAGAACTGTGTAAATGTATCGGCGAGGGAACGTTGCGATCTGTTATATAAAAATATAATACCGATCGATTGAACCGAGATGTAGAAGCTGTGGAAGGAGGGCCGACGAGGGTGCGCCAAGCGTGACCCATTATATATATATATATATATATATATATTTGCATCCTCCATGGCCGTCGAATTTAAGCTCAAGAAAAGCTCAAAGAGTATTACGTTCGTGTAGCGTTTTGAGATGTTACTTCATTCCATGTAATATATACGTAATAGTCTAACTAAAAAAAAAGAAATAAAAACAAGAAAAATATTACCTACATACTACTACATCTGCGTAACTTAGAGCACCATACGTGTAAGACATAATTATAAAAATATAAATAAATATATAGATATATATATATATATATAAATATATATGTATATATATATATAATTTAAATTGTAAAATTATTAAATGGTATGACTTAAAAACAAAAACATTTTTATCTGCAATGTTCTTTGTTAACCCTCACTCGTATAGATATAAGCTTTTTATTAATGAAGCAACTTTCGTTTATTTATACATTATATGAAAGTTGCAACAGTAGTGATTCTCCGGATTTACATTTACCGATCATTAGCCTCTTATCGTTATTTGAATGAAATCGAGAGATCCATTAATCTTCGCATTTAGACAATAGAAGTTTATCAGCAGCAGTAGTATATAAATACTACATTAATAGAAAATATTATCTTCTTCAACGATAAGAGGCTTGAATTTCTACACGAAGATGAATTAATTATTTATTTTATTGCCTAAGTATTGCCAGTTTAGAAATAATTCAACAAGCTTTTATTAAAAATTAAATAAAAATCAATAACATATTATTGTTTCTAGAAGTATAAAAATGTAAATTAACAATATGTGTGTGTATGTGTGTGTTTATGTGTATAAGATCTTTGAAACTCAAATTAGCTGCTGTAATTAATACAGTCTTTTAAATTAGCTTGTTTCAAAATTCGCGATATCGCGAGGAATTTAAATGACGAGGAATGAGATTATAAGACAGAAAACTTTGTCGATCTATTGCCGTCACAGTCTTCGTCCTCGATGCTTCAAGTCACGATGCGTACCAGAACTTTAATTGAATGATTTACGAGAGCTGTATTACAAAATTGATTATAGCACCCGACACGCTTGCTCGAGGTTATGCCAGATCTTACATGCCTATTTGTTAAAAGTGTTTTTATCGGTTATGTCAAGTTTTTACCGACTATTGTTTACGATCATTCTGCTCATTAGAATTTTTCCAATATAAGACCGATAATAGGCTAGAATGAACTTCCTTGCATTAGGTATAATTTTTATTTAAACGCTGTTAATGAAGCTAAATATTTCTTGAAACAGGAAAACTATTTTTAATTACAATATATTAGTTCTATCGTAATTATCACGAAGGAAACATTCTATTAAAATTTATGTGCAATGTATAGTTTCACACATTTGTATAGTGTTAAAAAAACATTCAACATTTCATACAGGATTTAGATTCAAAATCATCATTGCAAATTTTCCTCGATTTCAATACAAATTTACTGTTCAACGAGTATATTAAATCAGACTAGGGAGATAAAATGTTCGGATTGTTTACGATATATCCAACTCTTCATTTTGATAAGTTCAAGAATAAGTACACGACTCAAGTAATAAATATCGTATTCCCCTAGTCTTCTATTACATGACTATAGGCGAATGAATTGTGGATCCTAATGGTGATCAATCAAACATTTTAGGAAATCAAATTTAAATATTAACAGTTGATATCTTTCTCATATTAAGTCAAGAGCAAGAGGAAAATACGTTGAAAAAAATACCAAAAAACTTGAAAATCTCTTCATCATCAACTAACTATTAACGATAGTCAGTTATAGAATTCACATCCTGATTCTAAATTATTGCTGTCACACTTCATCGCTTAGAGAAATATTCCCATTCCAACGGTACAAAACAGAACGGCTTAATAAAATGACGTTGACATTAAACCCCGATAAAATCATCGCATGACATCCGTGGGGGGCCCAGTACGTAACCCAGGCCAGTCCTTTGACCGAATGAGGTTAACACGCCGAACAAAGATACCTATAGATATAAAAGAAAGAAGCTTTCAGCGAATACCAATAAGACGTAGAGAAGATGAAACGGAATAAAGGGAGAGAGGAGCCGCAACACTTCCAAAGGTAATATACAGTCGTGAGAGGCGACAGGAGTCATGAAGCAAGTCACGAGATCCAAAGTTGCACCCAAGCTACCAACAATGACGTTGCATTCAGGATGGCGATCGGTTATCATCTCGCGTGGAGACACCTTGTCATTATATCTGTTAAAGATCTTCGAGTGTATCGACGAGAGCTTCATTTGATCATCTCCTTACGGTGCCCGATGTATATTCCGACCTATATTGACAAACAAGAATAGAGATTTTTCATTGTCAGTTTTTACTTCGAATGAATATGCATTTTTGCCATTATATAATACGATTATACATACCCATTTATCTCATTTCAAATAAATATTAGAGTTAATTTCGAATTGTTTCTATTTTTCTTTAAAAATTAGCATCATATTTGAACATCGACTAGGTGAAGAACTTCAAACGTCATTGAGTAACCTAGAATTTGCAAAATTTGGATCGGTACTAAAGTTCCAATCAGTAATTAAGGTCTCCCGCTAAAGAAGATGATCCTCAGCTGTGATAAATGATGATAAATGAAGAAATCAAGCACCGTGCCACATACACATACTATGTACGTTTTATCTTTGCCAGTGAAAGTTGTTCTTAAAAATATTTTTATCAACGTCCGAAACGCTTATAATGTGGGCCACGCGATTGCGCATTTCTGCATCGTCGTTTCTATAGGCGCCGCTCACGTCCAGCGGTGAAACTCTCCGCTATTCAAAGTGACGCTGACGACATGGTACAATTTCTTGACCCCGACGACGATTTCGATCGATCACTTCGTATTTTCGTTTCGTATTCCTTTCGACGTGATCCTTCCCCCGTTACCCGAGGCTCGGAGCCGAGAAGCGCACGATCCGAGCGGAGACGAAGGTGGTCCTGGAGATTTGTGGCTCACGCCGCTGAATGCGCGTCATCCACGTAGTCATCGTCGCTGATACACGTTCGACCGCCGAATACACGCGCTTCGGATCTCTTCATCCGTGACTCTGATTTGGAAGATTGCTATTGAATTGGACGGATATAGGTTGATCGCGGGACGAAAATTGATGGACTTTTGCTCTCGTAGCATTACAAATAGTTGTTTATTACATTATGGTATTGAAAGGTCGGAATGGATGTGAAGGAGTTTTTGCGTTTTGTACGAGATATGGAAATTGATGTACCATTGGAATATAGTTATAGGCGAGGAAAAAGTACAGAGTGAAGCAGAAGTTACAGTGATCCTTCAAGTATGTAGACCTTTTACTACCTTCTGAAACATTCAATTAAAAAATACAAAAGATATATGAAATTTTCTTTGTTATCCATTGCTATGAAAGAGAATGGCTTTTTTCATGGCAAACATGGTACAACATGGTAAAGTCTTATTTATTTATTTTATTAAACTGGCATTCACTCTAATCGTGGAAAGAAAAATAATGCCTTTAAAGAGACTACAGACGCACGAGTTGATTTAATAATACGCGCTTCTCGAAAAGTTATGCGGAAAAGAACAAAATGAACAAAAAAAGGCCGCAAGAAAGACAGCTCTCGCGATAAAAGAAGGAGAACAAGAGACCGTATTCGCAAGTATATAGGGGAAAAGGTTGAAAAGAGAGAGAGAAAAAGGGAGGGGGAGAAAGACGGGCGTTGGAGGGGGGTTGCGGGGGGGGGGGAGAAAAGTATAGAGTCGGCGGAAAATATCAGAGCACTGTATAGCTGTAGGCATAATACCTCTCGCCTGCCGTCAGTCACTCAGTCAGTCATTGATACCACTGGAGTGATTAATGAAGAGTCAAGGTTCGGGATCGCTGTGTGCAACGAGCAAATGTGCGATCTTTCTCTCTCTTTCTCTTTCTCACTCTCTGGTGCTGATGGAGGGGTCTCGACTATGCCTTTATCCCTCCATCTCTCTCTCTCTCTCTCTCTCTCTCTCTCTCTCTCTCTCTCTCTCTCTCTAGCTTCTCGTCTCTATGCGAAGAATGTCGATACCAGTGTACGCCGCCGACGACAACGTCGACGACGTCGACGACGGCGACGATGAAACAACGTTGAACTTTCTGTCTCTCTCTCTCTCTCTCTCTCTCTCTCTCTCTTGCCGGTTCGCGACCGAGCGAACATCAATTACCGGCCTTATTCTCTTCTCTGCGTTCCCCGCTATAATACCGCCCAACCCTCTTTGCCTGGTAAAAAATTGTAACGCTTTAGCGAGAAATTAGGGGATCACTTGTTGTGTTCCTCATTCTCTTTTTTTTTACATCGCGTAAAGATTTATTAATTAATGATTGCTCGTTCCACATTGGGAAATAACACGAAGAATTCGACATAATGTTTTATTGATAATTCTTCTTTTTATAAATCTAGC
This sequence comes from Sycobia sp. Sy_11, assembly GCA_018907035.1. Lineage (NCBI taxonomy): Eukaryota > Metazoa > Arthropoda > Insecta > Hymenoptera > Epichrysomallidae > Sycobia > Sycobia sp. Sy_11. The sequence goes on along the minus strand of JACCIC010000053.1, from coordinate 1,611,242 downwards.
ATATAATTTCATTTATAAATTAGAAATCAAATTAAAGTATTTTTTCTGACAGTTCGAATACGTGAATGTCTACTTATGTAAAGTTCCTGCTCAGATATTTGAGACATCAAAATTATTCACGTACTTGTAAAATACTATAAGTGAGGAGTAAATAAGAAAAAGAAATGCACGTGCAGAAAAAGACACCTGACATGCTGCAATAGCACAGCTTCAAGCTATCTAAAGGTTAGAGCTGTCTCTACCTAATTCAAATTAGCATTGAGTATTTATAATTAAGAATGTTCACTTTAAGATAATATGCAAAATGTACGGCTCGTCATCTAGTAGCCATTATAGAACTAGCTATAATTTCTGAAATTCTTCTTTCTTTTTAGTTCTTGACTTTCTGAAAATGTACTTATAATGGAGCTTAAAAATTTCTTACTTATAAGTGCATGTATTCATATACTTTCAAGTTCAATGATGTTAAATCATACGCACTACGTTTAGGTTTTACTTATAATGGTAAGTATCATTCATTTGACATTATTTGGCTATTTAGGCGCAAACTAAAATATTGTTGTTAATGGAACAATACATGCAACAAACCAATGTGTAATGTGAGTTTGAAAACAAATTTTGTGGGATAGCAAAATAGAATAATTAATGTTGAGCTTGACCTTGTACATCGACGATTCTTTCAACATCAATTTGACTTTTTAAAGCGGAGCCTCTGTTTTTGATCTCGTATTTCCACAAGGAGAAAAGACTATAACCATGCAAGAGAGTTAAATGGGTCCGATGTTTTACATTTTAAAAATTAAAAAATATCACCGTTCAATTACGTGAATAATGATTAATCTACGGTACTTTTGGAAACCCGTCATTCGCCTGCCTGGTATCAGTTGAATTACACGGCCCACCTTGGCGAAACGCAGAGGCGCGCGGCGGTCACAAAAGTGCCGATGATCCAGCCTCCGTTTCGCCGCCGAGGGCTACAGCCACCGTCACCGCCGCGGCCAGAGCCCGATGCGTCGAATGCATACAAGAGGGGCCATCGGAAAGGAGAGCGAGAGGCGAGGCGCGCAAGAAGGAGAGAAAGAGATCCGCGAGACCGTCCCTCTTCTTCTTCCGTCCGCGCCGCGTCGAAACGTCGAAGAGGCCCCTCGCGTCCGTCAGTCTCGCTCCCCGCGAGCACGAAGATGCTGACGCGCACCCACCCCCCTCCCCCGGCCCTTCCTTCCCATCCCTCGCCCGGCCAAGTGCGTCCCGGCGGGTGCACGGACTCGCATGGAGAGGCCCGGAGCAAGACTTCGGCGCGCGCATACTTTTATACATATATACGTATATACCTGGAGAGAGAGAAAGAGAGAGAGAGAGAGAGAGAGAGAGGGGGAGTCAGAGAGGGAGAATCTGAATAACAAATCTGTCCAATTCACATGTCGACATCGAAGAAGATAATATAAACACTACGTCGATACATCCTCTCCTCTGGGCAACCGCCCCCCCCCTTCCACCCCCTTGTACTGATGGTTTATTAATGCGCGCTCTCCATTCTGGTCGGCGGCGTGGAGCCCCGTATCGTATATATATATATATATATATATATATATATATCTATGCGGAGCGTATAAGAAAGAGAGAGAGATAGCGCGAGCGGGGCGAGGGTGAGGGGGAAAGCGAGACGGAGACACGACGGCGAGCCGTGGACGAAGACGCGAGCGGTCCTCGCCTGGGGTGGGCCCGTGATATATATATATATATATATATATATATATATATGCGGCCTCGTGCGCCGAAAATCGAAGCGCCGCAATTTCTTCGATCGCGCCCTCGGCGCTAGACGCGGGGCCGGACGATCGGCGCGTTGAAATTATGCCGTATATATATATATATATATATATATATATATATATATATACGCTGGAAAATTAGTGTGTCTGTATAATACTGTAGGGGCGAGAGGGGAGAGAGGGGCCGGTCGTTCGACTTTATTTTGCGACGGTGAGACTTTACGGCAATGCCCAAGGAAGTGCGGTGCCGCTCAAACATACGCCCTTGCCTTATATTTATTCTTCGTTTCGAGGCGGCTGTATCGATGACTGAAGAAACCGCGCGGAATTGAAAACATTTAGGGGGACAAATGAAATACTTTGCAATATGATTAGAAGAAATTTGTCGGGATCGGCAAATTAACAAAAGGGAAATCGACATTTGAAAGACGTGAAATTTTATCCTTATCGCACGTGGCCTTACCGGCAATTTCTCTCTGTACAATAAATATTTATTGATTTATTTAGAAAAGAGAGAGAATACGATTATAATGTTTGACCAGACTACTGCAGGCGAAAATTCAATAATCTGGAAAAAGTTACGTTATTCGTATAGAATCCGTAGAATCGCTCGTATGGAACTAATGTAATATTGCAATTTCATAAGCAAAAATGCGTAAATTAAAGTAAAATTAAGCCAATAGTTTTAACGTGATTTAATTCTATAGATACTTAAATAAACATAGAAAAGCACCCATTACAACCCCGTTACAAAGTTAGGAGCCGGAGTCTGGCCCAGTCGTAGAATTTTCTGTTAATAAATTTTATTATAAAATAATCATACGATATTTCAGTAAGTGTTGACTTATTTATAAGATATAATTATATGCATTAACTGAAACGAATACAATAACATTATAAGTAGTAGATATATAGATAAATAAACGTCATTATTATCTATAATTTGCAATGATTTAATGTTCACGTATAATATTACAACATACGCAGATCGTGAAAAATCGAGAGCAATTTTTTACCCAATCGTAATAGACAGCCAATCGACAGCTCAATGGCGACGCAGACAACATAATATTCATTACCGGAGAAAAATATCTTCCCCTAGCAAAAAGAAAGACCCAATAATTTATATAATCGTCCTAAACTTTTTCACGCGTAATTCATTCGCACCTGCAAAGATAACTACTGTCATCATACTTCGTATCGACCATTCGTCATGTCTGCCAAAAATCATTCGTCGCACTTATCCCCACCCCATCACTTCCTTCGTCTTATTTGCCCAATGGCAGGTACGCACGCACGCACGCACGCAAGCTTGCCTCCGCGCTCTAATGAGCGCTCATTATAACCACGAATCCTACGCAGGCGTCTCATCGTGTACCTCAATGAGGCCTCTCTCTCTCTCTCTCTCTCTCTCTCTCTCTCTCTCTCTCTCTCTCTTTCTTCTATCTATCTCTTACCAAAAATTTAATACTCGGCATGTGCGGCGGAGAGGAGGAGGAGGAGGAGGGGAGGAGCGAACGAGATCCTCCGTGGCGGGGGAAGAAAAAATGCACGCACATCCATTATTCATGAGAGCGCATTTGTACTTGTTGCGTCGGTAGCCAGCCAATGAAAAAAGACGAATGAAACAGCAACAACAAAAAAAATCCGTCACCCAATATTTATAAATATATATATATATATATATATATATATATATATATATATATATATATATTCATACAGGAACATTAACTCTAAACTATAACCCAATTTCGCTTACGCGAGTCCACACAAGGCGACGAGAGGGGTTAATGAATAATACTCAAAAAGTGACGGGTGCGCTCCTATAAGTGAAATATGTAGAAAAAGAGAAAGAGAGGGAGGGGGCAGGTATCGACGAAAAGCGCAAACTTGCGCGCTCAAAAGAGAACAAAGTCGGGACGACGAAGGAATAGAGAGAGAGAGAGAGAGAGGAGAGATAAAAAAGGTGATAAAAAGGCGGTGGTAATAGCAGCCTCATGAAGAACAAGAGAGAGAGAGAGAGAGAGAGGAGAGCAAAATGCGCCTTTCGCGTAAGTGCAGTGCTCGCGTAATCGTATGCAGGAATGCAGAAGATAGGAAAGAGAGAGAGAGAGAGGGAAGGGGGGCAAAGTTGCGAGGGTTGTATAGACGCGTCCGTGGGCCCACGTTTCTGTAGGGAGGTTCCACCGAGTCCGAGCTGTTGTCCGAAATAAAGGGAAAAGAGGAACGTGCATAATGGAATGAGAGACGATGACGAGAGAGAGAGAGAGAGAGAGAAAGAGAAGTCAGCGGAGATGTTCTGCAACTGCAAAGCGAAGAAAGATAGACACAAACAGAGAGAGAGAAGAGAGAGAGAGAGAGAGAGATCCTATAGGGCCCAGAATGCGGGCAAGCGGCGAATGGGTGGGGGTGGGCGCCGTTGTGGAGAACGTCGGACTGCAGGACGCCGACGCGCGGGCACCACGTTGAGTGACAACGGATGCGCTAACGTGGGAGGCGAGCCCATATAGTCCCAATAATGGGCGAGGGGAATGGTGAGGATGGAGGGGCGGTAAGTCGCGGCCAAAGCCGACTTCCATGCAAATATCGTCCATAACGCGAACGAACTATATATATATACAGAGAACGAGAGAGAGAGAGAGAGCGAAGAAATGTGGCGCTCGTCGGAGAGGCGGGCGAACGTTTGGCTGCTGTTAACCACGGAGGTCTCTCCGTATACGATCCGAGCAACGGACAGAGACGCGAGAGGCGCATTATAAGCATAGTACAGTCGCGTTGGATACTAGCAAACTTCGCTTTTGCAATCATATACACAACTGTACAGAGGAGAAAAAAAGTATTTTCTTACGTATTATAACACGTAATATATAGACGTGTTCGTTAAGCGCGCGAAAGTATTACTTTGATTTTCAAACCTTTTTTTTTCTAATTGTGAGGAAAAATAATATGGCGTATTGGAATTTTTTTTTTTTTTTTGTAAAAAAATACAGAGATCCTTTTCAACGAAAAAGGCGCTGAAGATCGATTCTCCAAATACATATTTTATATGCTTGTAACGTCTAACGTATATTTAAAAAATTATGATATTTTGAGCTTGAAATTTTGACAATTTTTTCAAGAAAATTGTAAAATTGGAATTGCTTCTAAGATTTTTGGAAAATAGAAGAACTGATACTTTTTATTTCAACGTGGATTGATGCAAGTTAATGGTAAAAATAGGAAAACAATACGTTTTACGTAGTTTACTTAAAAAACAAAATATTCGAATTTAAAAGATTCGAAATAATTAATTCAAATTCTAAGAAGAGAACAAGACTCTTCAGTTTCTACATATCTATTATTGGAGAATGAATTTCTGAAGCTTTTTTGCTTTCAATGACTTTAAAAAAAATTTCGTTCCGTACCATAGATGATTGTCGTTTCTTATCGGTTAACAAACAATTACGATTTCAACAAAATTTAATAATAAAAAAGAAATAATTTCTGATAAAAATACGTGAGACAGGTCTATTTTTGCCGGATATGACGTATATTATTCCAAACGAAATCTTAGACCAGCACCGGGATTACACGGGTCGGGGAGAATACGAAAAAATCAGAGCGCCAGTGATTATACGAAACTGCGGTTATCGGATATCGGATACGCGGAGAATACTCAGATTTAGAATGCGATTACGATACGGCGGAGCTCAATGACGAGCCGGGGACCCAAATCTGCCCGGGTTACTGCGGATTTTCTGCAGGTTTAAACATTCAAAAAATGCCATTCCTTAAATTACTTCTAAAAGTTCGAGCTACTCTATATCATTTGAACGATTCAAGACTCGTATTTGAATTGAATATATGACATTTTTCTCCAGACTTTTTTTTATATCGTTGGTTGACGCAATTTCTATACTGTGAAGTTTTGAATCTTGTATTATTAGATTTTCATATAAATATATATATATACCATTGGGGCAATCAATGAATCCAACCAGAGGTTCATTTATAGACAATATGAATAATTGACAAAAGATGAATACATGGCAAATCATTATGCATGGACATGCTGATTAATCATGCTGCATGTTGACAAATTATATTTCTTTTAAATGATTTTCTAATATAAAATATAATAGAAAATTAGAAATTATTTTTGACAAAAGGGATGCAATAAGTATTGACTGCTAACGTTCTTGAGTAAAAATCGAAATACGTTTTTCCAATATACACAGACTCAAGTGAAATTCTTGATGGAAAATTGGTGCAAAATCATTCTCCGTATGAATTTCGTTTAGTTTTTTTTTTTGGAGCTAATCATAAACTGCGCTGGAGCGATGAAATATCAAAAATTATTATACACAGAAATTGGAGAGAGAGAGAGAAAAAAAAAGTGGAATATTTAAGAGCCAACACTTGTTATAAAGTGGGATCGGTATACACTTAGCGCCTTCAGGCAAAAATTAATCACTCCCGACAGCTCTCCCCCAATGTCATTCGTTCGAGCCGAAAACACGCTTCTCCATACATCCGAACCGTATAGCTTCTAAATTTCTCTCTCTCTCTCTCTCTCTCTCTCTTTCCGAGCTTTTTCTTTCGGTTCTCGCATTTAAATTTAGTCGAACCGCGCTCAGCACGTGAACCACGCGATTCCATTTAAACATATGTGTGTGTGTGTGTGTGTGTGTGTGTGTGTGTGTGTGTGTGTGTGTGTGTGTGTGTGTGTGTGTGTGTGTGTGTGTGAATATATATATATATATATATATATATATATATATATATATATAACGAATCCAGAGATCAGTGGGAGTTCGAGCGTATATATATATATATACACGAAAGTGTATTATATTATCGCAATAGTCTCCGAGAGCTATGTATATATATTGGTGCTTTTCCAAAAATCAAACTTTGGGAACACCCCCTTTCCGTCCGTCCATTGGAATGCAGGAGTAGCGTCTCGGACGTCACGTTGATGCAATCCTTTCAAACGTATTCTATACATACATACATACATATATATATATATATATATATATATATATATATATATATATATATATATATATATAATGCACCTCCTCCCGAGGCTCGGTTGGTAGAGGTAGGTTGTCGCTCAAAGTGATTTACAAGCGACCGAGCGGGCGGCGCTGGTGCGTTCGAACGATATTTGCGCGCGTGTATACACGAACGTCGGCGGCGCGGCAACGGCTGCTACGCAAATCTAAAGCATCTCCTTCCCACCCATTTGCATAGAGGGATTCCCTTCAATATAAACTTTTCCTCGGGGCGGCGCGGTGCGTCTCAAGGCCTCCGTCGATATCTCGGCGCTCGTCTAACCCTACCCGGCTTTTCTTCCCATCGCCCCGGTGTTCCTGCCGATGTGAAAGGGGTTCCTTGCCCGTTGGGCGCGCCGTCCGAGAATAGCGGGGTCGCGCGCGTATCTCTCTCTCTCTCTCTCTCTCTCTCTCTCTCTCTGCCCGTCTTTCTCGTCCTATTGTCGACGCATTCGGCCGTGGCTAATTCGCCGGGCTTTTAAAAGCCGCCGGGAATTCGTACCTGATCCACCTGAGGAGCTGCTGGCCCTTTTATTTTGACTTGTCCATTATATAGTTGCGCCGCGCGCGGTGGGCTTAACCTCGATGCCCGCGCATTCGAACATGGACGATGTGAGCGCGATTTACGCCGAGACCCTGCGCCCCCCCCCCTTCACCCATATACACGCCCCGCCGCCCATAAATCCAGCTGGAAGTCGTGGGTATATTCGATGTTCTCGAAGCCATGATATCCATTAGCGCAATTGTAAAATCCTGTGTTTAGGTACCGACGTATACGACGTATCGCTTTCGTTTTATAATACGGCCGGCATTGTTACCGACTATTTAGACTGGGTGAAATTTGTGCTATGCGGAGAATGGTTTACGACTGAAATTCAGCCCCTAATTGTGGGGAGTGACTGTGCTTTGATCCCCGTTCACCAACCGAAGTCTATTTCAGGTGGCCCGGACGAGGTTTGCCTATATATGATTTGAGATCCTTTCGCATTCTTATGGCGTGTGTATTAATGTTGATTTGGTTATGGCTTTAAGTGGATTACCGTTAATTCAGTTGTAGCTATAAGTGACAGAGTTAAATCCGAGCATCGCTGCAGCGTGTAGACGAAAAAGAATGACGGTCAGACTATTTTTTTTTTTCAGGATCAAAATGGTAATTTACATCTTTCAGCACCGAAAAGAAATTATTATAGTTATACAGACTGCCCTCTATACGTATAGTAGACATAGTAGCAGACTGGCGATGAACGGAAATGAGTGTATGTGTAAAAGTGAATTTGCATTTTGGACAGATTGCAAACAGTTTTTACAGCACTGATCTACGTTCTGTCCCGAGCGAAGGAATGAGAAAGAAACGAGCGAGAGCCTTTCTCATTGGCCGGCGTATACATTGACTGGTAGTCATGACAAAACTATGTTCATCAATTGTCCAAAATGCATTGAATTTTAAGCGCATCTTTCCCTGATAGTTGATAGCCAGGTTACTTATAAATCATGAGATAATATTCATTGTAAAAAACAATCAGAGAAGACAAAAAAAATACCTCTGTAAGATGTAAATTACGTGTCGAAATACAAATGGAATGACTTCTGATCATGAAGGAACAACGGTTGGCGTCGTGGTTAGACGTTATACAATATCTTATTCTAATGTAATCTCATCATAAATTTGAAACTACATTCTATCTGCATTTCGACCTCGAGTTGTAATTCCAATCTTACGGTCGTAATTTTCTCTAATTTCTAATTTTCGTAAGTCATTGATGATTTCTAATTGCGATAGTAAAAGTGGAAAAATATAGCACGTGACCTACGGTCAGTATGACTCGTATAATAAGAATCAGATGTAACTACGACATTCAAGCCAACGCCCCCTTATGCTGATACGACTTAAAGAAAGATAGTTACATCAGTTAATTTTTGAAACTGTCAATGTTCCAAATTAAAATTTTTATACGTATATCTGTGAATGGGCCGATGTTAAAAATGGATTTTTATTGTTGCGCGATCTCTATTCGAAGAAAATTAACGAGCACTAGAGTATTATACGCAAGAACCAATTTATTGCCGATATATTATAGCAACATAATGTCGAAGAGCTGAAGTAATATAGGACCCGAACACTGTTTTTGAATGAAAAATATTTCAAATCAGATGTCGAACTATGACAAATAATGCTGACTAAGTATTTTACTAATTAAAATGTTTTGACGCGAAAAATCGTTTACATACGAAGTATGAGCTGGAATCATTTACGTGAAAAATCAGGCTTTATATATCGTGCACTATATGTCAGCATCTCCATTAAAAATTATTTTACTCTCAGACATCTGTATACCTATTTATATTTACTGATTTTTGTTCAAGTCTTTTTGTTTAAAATCTGCATTCTTATTTGGGAACGTGGTTTACATACAATATATAACTAGATAATTCTTTTTTTTATTCAAGACATTATGTTGTCATATATATAGTAAATAAACCTACTGGATATATTACTAAAATCAATTTCAGTAATTACTATAGTGAGTGTGCAATATAAAATATGAAATTTCATGCTTATCAAAAATTCAAAGGAACCAAATTCTAAAGTGTATATATATATATATATATATATATATATATATATATATATATATATGTTCGATGCAGGCGTTGAAATCATTATTACTTCGATTTAAGAACGATGGAACAAATCAATGACGTCGCTTCCCATAGATGAAATTAAATTATAAATTACAAAATGTATATACGCAAGCAGTAAATCGGGGCCAGAAACGACAGACAACCTGTTGCGATATTCTGGGGGGGGGGACATATATATATATATATATATATATATATATATATATATATATAATACACGCCAGGCGGAATGGATAAAGGCTGATATCTCGTAAATTCCGTTCAGCGCGCGGCTCACTAAAGCCGTGCCCGCCCGTTTGCACGATGTACGCGCAAGGCGCCACACACACACACACACACACCGCTTTCGCTCTCATTCCGTATCTTTCTTCTCTTCACCTCCGCCTGTTTGTCTTTTTATTTTTTTTCAGGATTATATATATATATATATATATATATATATATATATATATATATATACATATACTTCTGTACATAAACAGTCCACTTTCGCGCGATTACGCGAGAACATTTATACTTCTTTTATACACTACTTTGCCTGTTTTTTTAATACATGCAAGTAATGGATTTAATATATATATATATATATATATATATATATATATATATATATATATAAATAATCGCACTTCAAGGGTTCTGTTTTATACATAGAGCTCGAATTATTGAGCCATTAAAAAATATAGCCAACATTAGTATATAAAAGGGAAAATGCTGCTGACGTAATAAAATCTTGGACAGCCTTCTAAATTTGTTTACAAAAAATAAAAATCGCCGAAAGAAATAAATATGAAACTTAAAAAGATTTAGTGGAGAATTACTAGAATTCAAAATATGCATCATTGCATTTTCTTTATGTCAACAAAAGGGTATTGCTTATGGAGGCTGCTATAAAGAACTTAAATTTCTCTATTAATTAAAATTTTCTTTGTATTCCTTAATTGTAAATAATTTTAATTTAGTTTATGATATTGAAATAGGAATCATAAAAAATGGACGAAAATGATCGAAGCCTTATTGTTAATAAATTTCAAAAGTATTTGAAATTATTTATAATCATTGTAATCATTTACAAAAACTTATAAGAAGTAATTTATTCAAATATAATTCAAATCATTTGAAATATTTTAAAGCATTTTAAAAGAAATTTGTAATAAATTAAAACCAGATGAAATAGACGTAGTCGTATCAAATCCTGAAATCATTTCGTACTTCAAGTGAAAAGGCCCCCGGATTATACATTAACATTATTGCATGCAGTAGTTGCTGCACGTATAAATACAAAAATAAATGGAGAACATGATACAGTTTTTCTTTTAACAATTTTATTTAACAATAAAACATAATTTGAAATTATAATTTTATAAAGGTAATGAACATTTTAATCGAATAATCAAATTTTCCCAAAGTCTTACACAGTTCAATGGATACATAAGATATTTGTAAACAACATGTTGTAGAGACCAACAAAGCGAACGTATTAGAAGGCTAAATGGAAACAGGCACAAAACAGAGGAAATGCAGAGACAGGGGGAGAGAGAGAGGGAGAGATCTGAAGAGAGAAACGAAAGTCAAATACTGGAACATTCTCGTTGTTCTCCGCGAGTTTCCACGAGGCAATCGTTTCCAGAACACGAACGCGTATATGCGCGGGAGCTTTCCGCGGAGCTTTTTCCATCCGCCTCCCTCCCCGTCGCTGCGTATTCGCTTTACCTCTCGTGCCTTTTCCCTCGTTCTTTTACACCCCTTCAGCCACATACACGCGCGCGAGCATGCACATACACACACACACACACCTATACCTTTTGGCGTTTCACCATCAGCAGATGTCGCCGCACCTTATTATACGCCCGAGTCGCTGACAGCCTCGCGCCGACGTGCTTCCAAGTCACTCGTCACACTTTAAAGGGGCACCGCCGTTTTCGTTGCCGCTGTCGTTGTGACAAGAGAAAGAGAGAGAGAGAGAGAGAGAGAGAGAGAGAGAGAGTCGGAGAAGAATAAACGAACGTCAAAGTCACGAGAACGAGGAACAAAAAAGTCGGTTCGGTACGAAATAGACACAGCGAAGAGGAGCGCTCGCTCGAGTACGCGCACATATATTGTTTTCGTGCGTCGATCAAATCGAGCTTGTTTAATATATACGAAATCTCCCATGTTGCCTATACTGAACAAATTCGTAGGTTCGTTTATTCTCCCTCCATGCATTACTCAATCACGATAATACAAAATCTAAATTGTACGACAATGCACGTGGCATCGAGTTCTGGATCTGGAACCGTGCACGGATTACGGGTCAATCAGGTGATCTAACTTAATCGGATTAAACACGCACAAGGAAAGTGACCACCAGTAACTGTCAACGTTTTCTGAGATATATTAAAATAATTTTTTTTTAACAATTCCATACAGTTTCAAAAGCATCTGTCTGTACCAATTCATGATTAATATTTCTAATTGATTGCTTTTTGCATGGCATCAATGCAAACACATACAATCAATGAAATCATCTGTCTATATGTACAATATTAACATTTACAGATATAAATTTAAAACATAATTTACGGGGAAATTTGAAAACTACCGTTAATTAACTATAGTCTAGTCCTAACTAAACTTGTCTTCACATTATAAACAGTGGTAATATTAGGTTGTCAAATATCTCCCTTCCGCTTTTTTGCTCTTCATTCAATGCTTTATAAAAAGTGTTACAGTCGTCGGATTTATTTCAAATATGCGCCGTTTTGTTCGATAATCTGTTTCCATCTGGACGGCAACTTTATAATACCCCTCTCGTAGAAACCCCTCTCCTTATTTGCGAAAAACTCGGACAGCCACTTTTCACAAGCCTCTTTTGAGTCCAACTTTACACCACCAAGGACGTTCGACATAGACATGAACAGGTGATAATCACTTGGTGCTATGTCCGGGCTATATGGTGGATGCGAGGAAACCTTCCATCCGAACTCCCGTAGCTTCTGACGAGTCATCAACGAAGTGTGTGGTCTGGTGTTGTCCTGGTGGAACAGTACGCCCTTCCTGTTGGCCAATTGTAGACGCTTCTGGTCGATAGCCTGCTTCAAGCGGTCCAGTTGTTCACAATAGATGGTAGAATTAAGCGTTTGGCCATATGGGAGCAGCTCATAGTGAATGATTCCCTTCCAATCCCACCAAACACACAGCAAAACCTTCCTTGTTGTCAATTAATCAATACTTGGCATTTAACTATATACTTGGCATTTAACTATATCTAACCTCTAATTCAATGAAAAAATCTATATAAGTTTTATCGTAAGCAATTTCCTTATAATAATATATTTTACTTCAATTAGAAGTTTTAAAGGATGCTTATTATAAATTTTAGAACTATTCGAAGATTAATTAAATAAAATAATTACCTATGATTTACTTATGTATTATTCTTTTTCATCATTGCGTAATACGATCCTCACCTCTATGCAGCTATCTCGCGTCAGCGTATACGATTCATTATTCTACTTATAACCTATCGAAAGATGTTTTAAATTTATAAGCAATTTGATCTCGCATAGCTGGTAATAAGTCCATTACTTTGTTCCAGATTTTTTGCAAACAGGTACATTCTATTACTCACAATCTTGCATCGAAGAGAAAATCGCGCAATATACGCGCAGATTACGAATGAATACGCTTCAAGCGTGTATTTATGCGTGATCATGATATACCTATTTTCTGCACCTCAAATTTGTCCACTCTAGCGACAGATTACCGTAACACGTGAACCTCCACGGTCTGCTGTCACGCGCTGCTTTCGGGCGGATAGCAAAGTGTTTGTATACTAATGCCAACGTACGGCACATAGTGAATCACGCTTGGAATGGTTTTGACTATCAGGTACCGGTCACTGTACCTCCAGAATACGGTATGAGTTGAAAAAACATACGAAATAATATACATGATCTTCAGTACTATACGGGCATTATACAGCATATTGTGCTTGTCCAGATAGCACCGCCTGCAAGCATACCGTGGACGTTCACGCATTACGGTAATCTGCCGCTAGAGTGGATTGATTTGAGGTGCAGAAAATAGGTATGACAGGATCACGCAAAAACACGCACGCTTGGCGTTAATGTAGCTCCAGTTCATGGCAGGACATTTAGGTCACGTAGTTGACGTATTCTGTCGGCACAGTTGATCCACAAAGTGTCAATTAAAAAATATATATATATATGTAAGTAACAATTATTTTATTTCTAGTTTCTATAAATTACGAATCGAAATTCTGAAATGTTATAAATGCATCGGAGAAAAAGGCAAAGGTCAAAGTATATCTTTTTATTATACTTTATAATAAATTAAACGCTTAATTAATATCAATTATTCGTTTTTTATTTCTTCATACAATAAAATTTGACATTTCGCTTCACTTTATTATTATATACAGGTTGTTCTAGTATGTAACTGAGAAGTAAGAGAAATATTAAGTTATTATATTATTTACATAGAAGTATATTATTTTATTAATTACAATTGACATTGAGTAGAAGTAAAAATAAAATTAATCTCAAATTAATTGTAGTTTATCAATAATACAATTGTTGACGTATAATCACATAATTATATTTATCAAATATATTCATTTATATAACATGTAAAACTAATAATTTACAAATTACCTTACAGTGACATCCATTTTACGTTAACTGGGTCCAGTATATTTTCACTATATTATAACTACTTGATCCTGATTACAATTTAAATGGTTGACCAAATGGAATATCGCTACTCAAGATGTAGAAAATTATGAAACATATCTTTCAAATATGATGACAAATTATAATTGATGAGAATAGTACTTTTACTGCAAATTATGTAAAAGTGTAGTCTGTAATATATCATGAATCATTATTTAAATTAAAAGCAAAAGTAAAATATTTTATTATGTACTGTATTTAAATAAATATGGTTCAACAATTTGTGACATCGGAATCTACAACTTCGACGCCTACCTTATACTTATTCACTTGCGAATGCACCTTTTAAAGTACATCCGCACGTGTAATCCTGATCTTTTTCGATCCTGAGGAACGAACCTCAATTGCTCGAGTACACTCTCGAGGATTTACTCCGCCAACCTAAAGAAAAAGATAGAGACAGGTTCTCTTTTAGTTTTTCCTAATGCTATCTCTTTTCCTCTGGTTACAGGTCAAGGTAGCTTTGGATTCAAACTGTCTTCTTTATGCAAAACAGCTTGAATCTCCTCAGCCTGGATAAGCAGGTTCCCTTTTCTACTAAAAAAAATTTATAAGGAAGGAAGTTAGGTCCTTAGGTCCTTAACTCCTGATTCTCTGAGGAGAGAGAGAGAGAGTGAGAGAGAGAGAGAGAGAGTCTTGAATTAATGCTGGACTGCCTGTGTTGCTGGTGCTGGTCGGCGTCCTTGATGCTGCTGAGAAAGTGAACTTGTGTAAATTGGAGTGATCGTGGAGTTGTAGAAGTAGACTGGAGCAGTGTAGATGCAGTGTAGAATTAGAGTAGGCGTGGAGTAGTCGTAGAAGTCGTGTAGTAATGTAGACGTAGAATAGTAGTGGAGCAGACCGAAAGCGTGAAAACCCGCTCCTTTTATAGTGGCGGCGCGAATGGCTCTTATTGTTCGGGATATGTATTCCTATGATTGGCTCGGAAAATTCGGGGGCCTGAGTCTGATAATATCAGATTCTCTCTCTTTCTCTCCTAGAGGACATTAGGAGATTTTTGTTTTATATTTCTTCTTATTAATATAAATTCTTATTTTTATTTATTTGATAACATTTTTCTTCACTTTCAGGTGATGATTCATCGCTACAATAATAACATTATCAATATAATATGTTATCCCTTTATTTTTGGATAAATATTAATAACATTATTATTGTAATTACACATTTCCTTTTTAACAAATGTTTTTACATTTTCTGTTTACAATCTAATTGTATTTTTCATAGTGTTTTCCTAGATTTATGTTTATAATTTTAGTTTTGTGTGTGTGTGTGTGTGTTTGCATTTTCAGGTGTACAGGCAGTCACATGATTAATACTATGCTTTATTATTGGTTAATATTATGCCAATAATAAACTATTTAAATTGATTATAAACACACGCAAAAACGTTATTTCATCTTATTCATAAATTTTACTCATATGGGATAGGATATATATATAGGCTTTAATATATTTATTTTAAGTTTTTTATATTATAGTTTTCATAGATAACTAGTGATAAAATCTTATTTTATTTTAAATATATATATATATATATATATATATATATATATATATATATTGTTTTATTCATATATATTGATATACAAGCATACATACCTTATACATATATAATTTATATTTCTTATTTTAGATTATATATTATTTCATGTATATAAACACATGACTATACATATACAAGTGCATCTACATATACACATGTGCACTTGGCCATGAGAATATGTCTTGTTATAAAATAAGAATAATAACGTTTATTTAAGTTAATATAATATTCTTTATTTAAATAATCACAATTGTTTTTCTTTACACGAAATCAGGAAACACTAATGATAAACTCATGAATGTAAAGACAATGAACGCTATTTTATATATACGTAATGGAATATAAATAAAGTCAAATAATAATATAAGTTGTGTTGCTAATGTTCGCCGCTCAGTGGTTCTGCACGAAGTGAAGAATACGCACAGATTTTCTGTGCTCCGAGCAACGGTTGCAGTTCGGGTGCAATTAAGTCTGGTGTCAGGTAGCTGTCCTTCATACCTGCATATTAATCCGCTGCCAGATTTTTGTACTATTTGTCTGCGATATGTATATCGTTGTCATAATAGCATTTTCACAACAATATGTAACGCTGGTTGTCCTTGAACTTAATTTATTCGTTAAGGTGCACTTTTCTTACCGAATTTTCTAAATTTCGGTGCGTTAGGTGCGTGCACGTTCAACTGTTAGATCATAGATGTGTGGGGGAGGTAAGCTAATGCGGCGCCATATGGGCCCAACGGTCGGGTAACTCGAGATAAGAGCTTCTGGCTGTTACCGAAACTCTAGAAGCTGTGAAATATACATACTAAAATATTTCTATTTTTTCACATATATGTTATTTTATTTTCCTATTTCTAGGGCGACATGATAAATTTAATAAATAGAGGAATAAAACAAAAATTTTAGTATATAAAATCCTTTTGTTAGCCGTATGGCTTATACTATTCAAGCATATTATATATATATATATGTATAACAGTATATCAGTTGATAGATATTTCACTATTTTTAGATTATATTTGTATTAGATACATTTACTAATGCAAAAAGTATAACTAGTTTAATAATCATAAATTAAAAAAAATAAAAATATGAATTTGACTAAATTCTAATTTCAGATAAAGTACATTTAAAAAGTAATCTAGTGTTTATTTATTCGTATAAAGAATATATACTTTTTTAGTTATCATTTTATTTTTCTGTGGTGCTGCATGCAAATATGCAAAAAGATATAAATTTAATGTAATGCATAAGTGATTATACTTACCTAGAAAAAATTCAATTTTTTAATAAAATTAAACAACTATCCTATAAAAAATGATATATAAAAATATTCAATAATTTGTGTATGTATTTATTCAATAAATACATTAAAATTAAAAAAAAATATTATTAATTTAAAGTAAATGTTAAAGTTATTTATTTCTGATAATTATTTTTAAACAAAGCAATATTTTACGCTTAAAAATATTAATAAAATCATATTTTTGATAATTAAATAAAAAATGTACCATTTATTTATATGTTAATTTTTTTTAATATTGTTCTATTTTCATGCATTAGTTTTAGCCGCATATTCATAAAAAGGATAACCTTTATAATTATCCAAATACATGAATCAATTATGAATCTTATACAAAAACTATTCTGTATTTGTTGTTGTGTATGACAATTGATATATTGTATTTTTTTATGAATTAATATTAAATATATTTTAAAAAATTGTAAAACATAGTGTTTTGTAAATAATTTAAAAATTTTTTCTTTTAAATAGTTTTAATACCACCATAATAATTATTGAATTATAATACCATAATAAAAATATATGTTTTAAATAAAATAAGAACTAGAAAGCATTGTGCTTATTCTAGTAACAAAAGCAATTATTTAAAACATTTGAAAGCTAATACTGTAGATAATTTAAATTAAATTAAATTAAATTCAATGCTGCTCAATCTAATGAAATTATTAATAAAAGAAGTGCAAAAACATCCTGCAGTGAATGTTTATTGAATAGTCGACTGAATATTTTAGAGGAAAATATTAATTGTACAAATGAAAAACAATTCAAGATACTGACATGGACTGCAGCAAGATGTAAATATTCAAGAACATGATATAGATATGGAAGAAGTTAGGTCTGAAAACAATTTTGACATACATTTGAATGTTTGAGAAGATAATTGTCTAAAATGCATTGAAGAAAAACTTGCTAAAGCATTCAAAAATACAAATATGAATCTTCAGCAGTCCAAAGCAATTTTTCAAGTTTTAAAATTACATCCATGTTTTCAAAATATTCGTGTAAATTCTAGATCTATTCTAAAAGCACCTACGTGTTTAGCACCCATAAAAAATTGCTGGTGTCGAATATTTACATTTAGGTTGTGAAGAAGGTCTGATTTCAACACTTAAGTCAAGCGAGATAACTGTATTTCCAGATATTCTCGAAATTGACTTCAATACCGATAAAGCTTTTCTCGACATAGCTAGCAAAATCATAATGTGGTCAATACAAATAAGAGTTGCGAACATTCCCTATAGCAATCCTCAAGTAGCAGCGGCTTATAAAGGATCAGCAAAACCAACGAGTGATCTTGTTTTTTTTTCAATTATTTGTTTTAGCTGTTAGAAAGAGTGGAGATATAAAATTCTTAAATCGAAGAATAAAATTTAAATTAAGGTGTTTCATCACTGATGAGGCATACTCATACTCCTGCACGAGCTTTTTCATTAGGGCATAAAGAACATAATGCCCGTATGCCTTGTTCAGAATGTTGGATTGTTGTTGATGTTATTTGTGCTGGTGTTATAGCTTATAGAGGGATCAATCACATACTTCGTACTCATGAAGAGTATATTTTAAAACTCGATAGTGACCATCATAAGGAGGATTGTCCCATTACTAGATTACCTTTGTACTTAGTCACAGATGTGTTTGATTACATGCATCTTGTGTGCTTATGTGGCATGAAAAAAATTTTTCAGGGTTTAATTGATGGTAAATATGCTTCATTAGTTCAGTTATCATCTCAATATGTTAATATTTTATCAGCCAGGCTAAGTACAGTGTAAGAATTTTATCCATGAGATTTTACTAGAAAGCCTGATGACATTGTTAGACGTGGAAAATATAAGGCAACAGAATTGAGGCAAATACTTCTGTACGCAGGACCAGTACTATTCCTAGGATGGGTGGGTACTACAGTACATACGCACTCTTTATTATACACAGCAACAAGAATATTTACAAATACTGTAATCAATCTAGAAAACATCATTATGGCAGAAAAAAGCATGGAGATTTTTGTAAATAGATTTAAAGAATTATATCGCGCAGATTTATGTCATATAATATTCATGCTCTTTTACATTTAGCTGATGACGTTAAAAAATTTGGCTTTTTGGATTCATTCTCAACCTTCCTTTATGAGAAAAATATGACTATTTTGAAAATGTTGCAAAAAGCCAAATCCACATTTAAAGCAAATAAGTAATAGACGAGCTGAAGAAAATCAGGTCAAACTTAACAAATGTATACACCAGCCAAATATTAAATTTTCTGGGAAACATGATAAAGGATCTCTAGTTGAAATAAGAAATAAATTGAGCTTTGAACAATTATCAAGAGTAGCTAACAAGAAATGGTGCAACGAAATTGAAAAAAGTAATAACACAGTTATTCTTCATGACTTAATTATTGCAGAAATTTAAAACATTACAATTTAGCAATGGAACTTGTGAGATAGTAATTTAAAAATTTGATCAAAAAAGTAACTATTTTGATTTAGTTTCTGCATCTTCCACTCTTGGAATATTTATTTGTTCTTATTGACCGCATCAACTAGAAAAGGTAAACTTTAATAAAATGAAAGGTAAGTGTTTTAAAATGCCTTATTGCTGTTCCAGAACTTAATACATTTGTTGTGGCGCAAATTTATTCTTTCCATATTGTAAATAACATACATTCTTGAATATTGATATAAATATTATATATAACCAAATATATAATAAATATTATATATATATATATATATATATATATATATATATATATATATATATATATAAGTGAAAATATAGAGAATTTCTAGTATAAGAAATATATAAATTTCAAAAACCGATTATTTTATTAAAACTTTTGCATCAAGAACGTCAGCTCGCGATTTACTGCTATACTCTGTGTGTGTGTGTGTGTGTGTGTGTGTGTGTGTGTGTGTGTGTGTGTGTGTGTGTGTGTGTGTGTGTATTTGTAACGAACATCGATACATACATTGGTGGTGTTCGTTCGCGAAGTAGAGAGAGACAGAAGACAGGTTATAGTCTCTCTCTAACTTTAGCAAATATGAGGAAGTGGGGAAAAAATTGAAGGGAGTATTGCTCTAACTGTAAAGAATAGATATAACATTTTTTTCATTTTCGCTCTGGTGCTACTCCAGTCACTGTTTTCTTTTCTCTAAAAACAATTAATTTTCATTGAGAATTGTGATTATGGTTATTGGCTGGTCATGGTATTTCATCATTATCATCTCAGTTTTTTCCTATTTACAAAGGAAAGCTATCGGTTCAATTTTCGCCAGACAGCAACTGAAGATAAACGGGCCCGCAACGTGTTTGGTTTTATCTAGAAGTAAGGGATCGTTTCTTTTTTTTCTTAGTTTGATCAAACGCGGAAATCAATTATACAGTACCGGCTAGTTGTTATATAAACAACTAGCTACGGCAATTGAATTCGATACTAATTGCGTTTGGAATTTAGTTTCAAATTTTGTAACGATCTTACTTCGAGTTGCGTTTGCTTGTGTATGTGAGCGTTGGTTCGAGCGGGAGCCACACATCCACAAGCTAACCTATATTAAATAGCTTGTGTGCATTAACGCTACTGCGCATGTTGGTAATGCACACAAGCAGACTGAATCAAAGAGTTACATCTATAGTGTTATCATATACGTTTGTATTATATTTCGAATGAGAAATAATTCATATTTTATTCATTCGTGGTATTTTTTGTATGAATTATAACCCAGATAACATCGCGCCGATGTATTGTCGGCAACGCTTAGCACGCTTTGCAACTTGCAGTCTTCAGTATTGACGGCCAGGTACAAGACAATTTACCGGCAAATTACAGGCAAAACATGTCAGGGAAAATCCGCAAGCTAATTGTCAGTATATTGTATGCCGATTGGCACGGTATGTCACGCATGTTGCTGCGCAATATATATATATATATATCATATCATATCATATCATATCATATCATACTAATTTATAAAGAGAAAGCGTGTTTTTGTTTGTACGCGTAACCGAAAAAGTACTGAACCGATTGTTCTGAAATTAGACATATAGATTTTATATTATCTTGGGAAGGACATAGGCTATACTTTTTCTTGAAAATCATTTTACTTTTAACAATAAATTAAGTTAACAGTATTAGTAGTCAGTTTCACCAGCGGCCACTAGGTGGCGTCTTGAATCACGAACATTAACTCAATGTAGTCGGCTTGAAGTATTAATACCAGACCAGCTCGAGTGAATGTTCATATCCAACTTTGGGATTCGTATCCCAAAGAAGGTGTGACGTTAGTCGGTATTGCCTTTTTTGTTCTTCAGGTTAATCTGACACTAATCCAACACCTTATGGATATCTTTTGAATTTGTATATTTTTGAATTTTTCTCACGTGAAAAATGCTTCTCTCTCTCTCTCTCTCTCTCTCTCTCTCTCTCTCTCTTCTCTCTCTCTTTCTGTGTTCTTTTATAAGATGGTTGTATGCCAAATCATACTAAAAATAATTTGTTTTCACAAATTATAAGAATAATTTGATTTTTTTTTGAATATTCTATTTTTTTTCTATGCAAGAAGAAAATTGTATAATTATTTTGAAACATGAATTATACAGAATGTTCAAATAAAAGCATCAAAGTAACCAAATAATTTATGAAAAGGGTTTAAAATCTACAATTTTCAGATTTTTCCCTTGCTTATTGAATTGTCAAACATAAATGAAATTATTTTAATATTATAAGGGGTTTCCGTATAGAGTTGTGGTCTTATCGATTTTTATTTTAAAAAATTAATTTTAAAAAATAATTAAAATTATTTAATTTAACATCTATCTATATATACCATTTCATATAACCAAACATCCAAATTTCAATATAAATTGTGTTTTGTTTTTTCACATACATTTGTGAATTATTAATTATTTAAGTAAACAAATTGAAGTTAATTTCTATTGGGGTCCCTCTTTGATATGTCAACAAGTACAACCTTCTTAAAACTATTATTTATTTAACCTATTTAAATCATGACAAAATTTTTAAATTTCAAATTCAATTTTTAATGTTAATTTCTAATTATAAAAATTGATATATTTATTTTGGCCATTAATTCCATCAGCGATGTTAATACTTCTATATGAATTTATAATTTTCTTTATATAAATGAAATTTGCTACTACATTAGTTCGATCAATGTTGTAGTTATTTTTTTTCGAATCTAAAACAAACTTATTTCTTTGGTTTTTTAAAATTATCCGATGGGATTTGGCAGTACAGGGTGCAATTGAAAATTTTATTTTAAAAAAGTCCTACGTATCAAAAAATGACATTTTTTTAAAATGTTGTTTTCAATTGTATTAAGGGGGGGGCATCTCTAGTCTTTTTGCATAAATTTTCAAGATTTTTTTCTTGCAGTAAACTTTATTATCACACTACAATTTTTTTATATTAAAAAAATACATATTGAAGTCTGCAAAAAAATTTTTTTTTTTCATTTTTCATCCAATATAGCCCAGATATGGCTGCCACAACGAAGCTTGCTTTTTTTGGCTGACATCATATCTTGACACAGGAAGCTCTGAAATGAAAAATTCAAAAAACATATTAAAGTATAAGAAAGTGGCTATAGCCCGAACTAGAATTATGAATATTCGATTACACTTGAGCACTTTTTTAAACAACATAACCTCAAAAAATAAGCCGAAAATTAGAAAAGCCCGCCATTTTGTTTTTATTTTACTTAAACTTCTTGATTTTAGTACGGGCTATAGTCACTTATACTTTAATGTTTTTTTAATTTTTCATTTCTGAGCTTCCTGTGTCAAGATATGATGTCAGCCAAAAAAAGCAAGCCTCGTTGTGGCAGCCATATCTGGACCATATTGGATAAAAAATGAAAAAAAAAATTTTTTTGCAGACTTCAATATGTATTTTTTTAATATAATAAAGTTGTAGTGTGATAATAAAGTTTACTGCAAGAAAAAAATCTTGAAAATTTATGCAAAAAGACTAGAGATACCCCCTTAAACTGGTGACTCCAATAACTTTTTCTACCATTCAAAAATGGATTTCAAGATTGTAATTTCAAGATTTTTCAATTCTGATGGATTTGGAGATATCTTATTAAACAGTAGATTAAGAAAAAAAACAATTCTAGTTTTATTTTAAAATACTTCCTACACTCGGATAGATAAATCGGAGTCCATGGGCTTCGCTTGAATACGGATTCCTTTTCTTTCAAAAGGAAATCCGTATTCGCCTCGGCCTATCGATTTATTTCCTAAATGTGAAAATGTTTTTTTTTTTCTTAATCTATATAATGTAGTCTCTAACTAGGAATAACGTAATCTCTATGTTTTCTTAATTTGGATCTGTGAAGTTAAACTATTGATATCCAATTTTTGGGTGATACCATAATGCACTCAATCTTTGAGATTATGAGGGCGTATCGTCTCTCTGGATTTTTATCTTTATTATAATTCGCAAAGAAATGGTCACTTAAATATGTTCCAATCAGATGGAAAATATCTCTATGCAGGTGTGTCCTTTGTAATTGCTGGTCGAGTGTCATTATAAATTTAAACATCCGTTGAACTTTGGGATCAGAGGAACAATGGTTCACTAACGTGTTATCTTTCATGGTTATAATTACATCATCTTTATTGTAGGTCCCATCTTGAAGATAAATTGGCTTAGTCTCAGGATGTCCAAGCAGGTCCAGTTTTGGAATTACTGATGGTACATGAGAAGTTGCCAGGAGCTTTGTGATTTTTAATTCTGCTTCCTCCACTTTTTGAGTGAAATCTACGATCCTTTTTGTGGAATTCTCTACCATACAGGGAAGTTGTTTAGCAAAATTTATCTGTTCTAGCCAGTTTCTTTTTCGGATCTCCATATTCTTTTGTTGTGTAGATATCGATTTATTTCCCTAAATGAGAAAATATATATGTTTTTTTGCATGCAATATAAAAAAAAGAGGGGCATGTACAGTCCTACCATGTAGGAGGATCAATCACTTCCCCGGATGAAATGGAAAGAGTGAGACAGAGGAGAAAGAAAATGAAAATAATAATTAAATTATAATTATCTTTATTTCTTACTTTCAATATTCGGCTGTTGAACACAGACACACACACACACACAGAGAGAGAGAGAGAGAGAGAGAGAGAGAGAGAGAGAGAGAGATGCTGATACGACGTTCCGGAGATTCTTCGAGAGTACTGACTGGCTGACTGGTACTAGCTTCCTGACTGACTGCTTCTTGTTTGAGACTTCTGGACTGCTACTTGACTGAGACTGTTACTTGATTGCTACTTCTTGACTGCTACTGCTACTAACTTTTTTGTGGAAAAATCGGGTCTTTATATACCCGATTTTTCTATAACTATCCGCAATCCCTCTCTCTCTGCTCCTCGTTTTTATGGCTTATTTTATTACTTTATTTATTTTTCTTATGTCTAGCCTTAATATTAATGTAATTTTATAATTTTTATTAGAAACATTTGTTATAATTTTTATACCAATTATGTATTATATTTATAATGTGGTTTAATGATTAAAAGTGGTGATTTTACCGCAAATTAAACATGAAAAATAGTAAACTAGCGCATCGGTAATGTACATATTGCGCTACCTAAAATGCCTTCGTCGGAAAAACATACGCTTCTGACGTATGAACTTGCGCAATTCAAACGCCTTATTTCGGCATATATTACAAAGTTGTTTTTCTCGCCCAAATAGGATGACTTAATATATATTTATTATTGTTCGTACAACTAATACCTATTCCAACTTATATATATATATATATATATATATATATATATATATATATACTTCAACGTTTATATTTTGATTATATACTTTTATAATATATATTTTATTATTTAAAATTAATATTATTTTATTGCAACTATTTAGCTCGATGTCACATATTTTTTAAAAATTAATGAATAGATTTCATTATACACCTTCACAAGCAGCTAACTTGGTTTTTCGAAGAGCAGTCTAGTTCAATTTTTCAGATCCATTCCAAGTAATATGGTTTAATATTTCAGGACGTAAATCCAAAGAATTTTTTAGAAAACGAGCAGTTGAATCCGTTATATTAATGCCTTCAAGGTATACAAGATATCTTACCTGAAATAATGTTTCATCATTACACACTATAAATATCAAATATAAAATTACATGTTTATTTTATGTATTTACGAGTGAATCAAAAGTATCTTCATCTGCATGGTCAAATGCATGAAGATAATTTATACTGCGAAAGGGTATAAATTCTGGAAGAACTGCTGTTGTCAGTTTCTTTTTTTTAATGATTTGACTGCAAATTTGATTGTTTTCTCTGAAAAAATATTAAACTATATATGTATCTCTATAAAGAAACAAACTTGACTAATGATGAATTGTATTATTTATTGTATTATAGATTACTAGTTTTGTATTAATTTTTAATGCAATAAATATAAAAAAATTAATGTAAATATAGTTATTATTATTATAACTAATAGAATAATTTATCATCAGTTAAAGTTGACTTCTCTATATATTAGTAGATAATAATGTATAACGTTTTAAAGAATATATATGTAGTATCTACATTTTCTGTAAAAAAATTTTATCCATTAGACTCTACTAATTGCTAGAAACAAAGTTTGAGTAATGATAAATTTTACTGTTAGTTATAATAATAATTCCTGTATATACATTAATTTTTTAACATATATTGTATTAAAAGTAATATACAAATAATAATTTTGACTACAATAAATTCATCATAAGTTAAGTTTGCTTCTTTATATATTACTGAAATTTATAGGAGGTTTTATAAATCACTATTTTCTACGTTTACTTATATAAATAATAATGGATTATTTTTACTTACTGAATTTTTTATTCAATTTGTGCACAAGAGGTTCGTATCTGGTCCTGAATATCTTCAACTGCTTTTTGAAAATTTACTTGCAGTTCTAAAATTGTTTTTTCTAATTGTTTAATTTTTTCATTGAAGTGGCTGAAATAATATTAAAATATAATAATATTGTCAAAGAACTCTTAACAATAGGAAATGCTAGATATTTTTTAATTTTTTGATTTAAAAATAACATATCTTCAAATACGAAAATGTATTTAACAGTTTATTTATTTATTTATTGATTTTGTCATTTAATTTTTTCCAGGGTTGTCAAATTCAAATCTTATTTAAATCGATGACAATATAATCGTGTAGATATATAGTCAGATCAGTTTGTTTCATATTATTTGGTATTATATTACTGTATATACATTTATTGGAAGAATTAACCTAACCTTGTGTATTATAATGAACACCAAAAGATAATAACCTTACTTTCTATTCACCACTGTTTTAGCTGGTTTTAGAAAAGGTTTTACATCTGACTATATAAATAAATAAATAAATAAATAAATATATGTAGTATCTATGAATAATATTAGTTAATATTATTAAATTCAGTTAAATTTTAAATTACCTAAAATAATCTTCCACAGTAGATAATGTTTCTTATTTGGTGAATGTATTATTGAATCCAAATTTTGTTTCCTGCTAGCTGATGCCTACAGTGGTTTATGCTGTAATTTACAAGATTTATCGGTTATTTTTGAACAAGTAGCTGATGTGGAATTTATATCATTTTTATTATGTGCAAAGCTTTGATTCAGCTGAAGTGGAGATTTCATTTCAGTTAATCTGGTCTTTTGTACAGTTGATCCTGCAGCATGAATATTTGAAATCAAGACTGCACTCTGTTTATATTTCGTATCTTGTCCATTGTTTAGATGAAGTCGAAGTCAACTTTTCTTTAAATTAGTAATATCATTCTTAATTCATTGTCTTCTCCCAGGTTTGGATAAATATGGAATCTGTAATTTATAAAACCGTAATTTATTATTTTCTTCCAACTATGAACATATAAAGATATATATACATAAAATAATAGAGTTTCCTAAAGACTGTTCGATTACATTATGATAAATGTGACATACTATTGCGACAGAAAAATATAGTATATATGATATAATAAAATAGTAAAAATTATTTAGTAATGCACTCATAATATACGTATCCACGTCAAAAAAATATATAATGTTTTACTTATGTTACTATTAATGTTTCTGAGTATTATATATATAGATATGAAACACGTGTAAAACTAATATCGATTTTATAAACATATATAGGTATTGTAACGGGGTACTTATGAAACACCCGGTAGAAGTACCCGTTGACAGAGTTGCAAAAAACCCCGAACGGATTAAATTGTTTAAAACAATTTCTTTAGACCGTAGGTTCTTTGCGGATATTTCTTCCTCAGACTTATCTTTGTTTATCCTGGAAATTATATAAGTAATAATATATATTGA
This sequence comes from Sycobia sp. Sy_11, assembly GCA_018907035.1. NCBI lineage: Eukaryota > Metazoa > Arthropoda > Insecta > Hymenoptera > Epichrysomallidae > Sycobia > Sycobia sp. Sy_11. The sequence continues at coordinate 1,583,835 of JACCIC010000053.1, read as the reverse complement.
TAATCCAGGAAAAAACGGAATAATTATCAGGTACAGGGAGCGAGGAATATTTCTATATTTTCTATTATTAATAAAAAAATCAAAAGAAGATTTATTTAATTAAATAAGAAAATAACTTTAATATTTATTAAATTTCTAAGAATTATAATAAATAATATGCACCCGCGATGTATTAACGCACGAATCCGCTCACACAGGGTATGAGAGCGATAAATTTGTAAGTATATTAGAGAGACAAAGCGACAAGAGCGCCACCTTACGAAAAACAAGATGTACTACTAGAGAAAACTGTGTACGTGCTTGTTGCTCTTACTACTTTTAATATACGCCTGTATCTCTCTATCTCTCTCACACGTTCTAACGATAATTTACAATCTCTAATATTATTAATTGAGAAAAATTAAAGAAATAAGTAGAGATAAATAATACTCTACTGAAATTCAAAAGTAACAGAAGTAAAGATAAATCCACCAACCTTTTTATACGACGCTGGAAATAAAAACAACCTAAGGATGTTTATGCGAGGAAAGCTTGGCGTTTGGATGACCGGCCGGTTTATTACACCCTTCTATTATTCGGCAAGAATTTCTACTTGTTACCACTTCTATTAAATGATAAGGAAGATCTTTGATTTCTCGAAATTAAATTTTCCAAATAGTACTTCGATTTATCAATTTATATTTTTCACACAACAATGGCCACGTATTTGTTTTTAGAGAATTCTAAATTGTCTACTACCAAGGTATATATTAGACTATTTAACTATATTATAATTTTCTTTATTCTCCTTCTCTCTCTCTCTCTCTCTCTCTCTCTCTCTCTTTCCCTTTTTCCCTCCCTTTTTTCCTATTTGTTGAAATAATCAACATGTATAGGGTGAAGTAACCTATACATGTTACAGTATATATAATACTCAGAATCATTGATAGTAACATAATTAAAACATATAATATATATTTTCTAGGTTGATACATATATTATAAGTGTATTACGAACAAGTTTTTATTATTTTCTTATATCATATATAAAATATGTTTCTGTCTTAATAGCGCAATCCTTTTACCATAATGTAATTGAACAGTTTGGATTTATATAGAGAATTATTTTGTATTCTTTTTCTTACATTAAAAAATTTCTTTTTTGTAAAATAATTTGTAATGCATAAATTATACAATAATTTATAATTTATAAATATATAATAAAATATATGTATCTATTTATCAACTTATATCCAAAGTATATAAATGTTTTACATATATACTACTTGTATATAAAATAAAAATATCAAAAGTTGATGATTATACTCTCAGTTAAGCATTATATTTTTTGTTTAAATGTTGTGGCCATATTATTATAAATAACAATGATCATTATAGCATATAATAATATTGTAAATAAAAAATAGTTTTTAAACACTCACCGAACATGATTACCTGGTATATGTCAACAAAATTTTCTTTTTATTAATATTTTGATCCTGTTCATGCATGATGATATTTTGATAGTCCACTTTTGTAATAAAAATTTTATGTAATTAAATCTCTGCAAAAATTTAATAAAAAATTGTTATAATATATAATATTTTACTTATTATGCACTTAATTTAATTTAAAATTAACTTTATTTTTTATACTTACTATAAAATTTATACTACAACAAATGACTAAATTGTTTTCTGCTATTTGCAATTAAAAATATTCTATAATTTTCTACTTAAATAATAAAAAAGTAGACTTACTAAAATTCCTAAATGTCTAATTTTTTAGGCTTAAAATTATTAGTAATTATACTAAATAAGTATTTAATTTATTTAAAGTTATAAGTATTTATACGGGAATTATAGTACAAATGAGGGTTATGGAAATAACTGGAAATAATATATGAATCATCACAACCTGTATTGGGCTCTATAATGTAATTAAACATTGAAGTCGATTGCTGATTGTTTCCACATTTTGAATATGAACCAATAGCATCATTGATAGCTTTATTAAAACTTATATTTAATATTTAGAAATTGATTTTAATTTTAACATACATATAAATTTTACTATGTCTCACTTATAAATTTAATGTTTTAGTTGTTCTAAACATCGTAAAAAATGCAATAAAAATAATTCAGATGAAAGAAAATACTTTTTTCACTATTTTTAACATAATTTAAAATACTTCTAAAATTTTCAAGAAAATTAAACATCATAATTATATTAAAATAATATAAAATTAAAAAATCTATGTTGCATATGAAAAGTTTAAAAAAATGATTAGGAACAGTTCGATGTAGATATTTATAAAAATTTAAGCAATTTTGAATATTGAAAAATACTTTAAGTTTTAAAGAATTCAAAAAGAAAGACATACGAGGGTGGATTGATAAGTTTCCGGCTTGACCAAGAAAAACAACGTTTTTAAGAATTTTTTTTTATTTCTCAACATAATCTCCTCCAAGGCTGATACATATCTCATAGCGGCGTTCTAGTCTAGTAATGCCATCTCTATAGACTGATTCGTCAAGTTCCTCAAAATACCCATTTACAGCTTCGATTACTTCTTCATTGTCCGCAAATCTCTTACCGCCAAGCCATTTTTTGAGGTTAGGCAACAGATAATAGTCACTCGGGGCTAGGTCTGGAGAGTAGGGAGGGTGTGGCATCAATTCAAATTTCAAATCGTTGATTTTAGCCATCGCAACGATTGACGTGTGCGCTGGTGCGTTATCGTGATGAAACAAGATTTTTTTCTTCGCTAGATGAGGTCATTTAATTTTCACTTCGTGGCTCAAACGTTGCAATAAGTCTGCGTAGTATTGACCAGTGATAGTTTTACCTTTTTCAAGGTAATCAATGTATATAATACCTCTTGCATCCCAAAAAACAGTAGCCATAACTTTTTTAACGTTTTTGCCTTCTTTGGAGTTAGTTCCCCTGGTCCAATCCACTGTTTAGACTATTGTTTGGTTTCAGGAGTGTAGTAGTGGACCCAAGTTTGATCAACAGTTACGAATCGACGTAAAAATTCGCTTAGATTACGCTTTTACAACGCCAATTGGAGGTAGAAATGTTCTTTCGAATCAATTTTTGGTCGACTGTTAGCAAACGCGGCATCCATCTTGCACAAAGTTTTTCCATATACAAATGTTGGTGCACAAAATTTTGTACACGATTATATGACATCTTACATGTCTCAGCTATCCCACGCACTTTTCATCTGCGGTCGTTCAGCACTATTTGATGTATTTTTTCGATCATATCTGGAGCTGCGACCTCAATGGAGCGTTCTGAGCGAGGCTCATCAGAGGTGCTCACACGACCCTTTTTAAACTCGGAAACCCAGTGCTTAACGGTTGAATATGATTGGGAAGGATGTCCCCAGTGTTAAATCCATCTCTTCTTTAATTTCCTTCGGCGTTAACCCCTTCAAATAAAAGTACTTGATGACAGCACGATTTTCCAGCTTTTCCATTTTTACGAAAAACAGAGAGGCGTCTTGTTCAGCGTGCTCTCAAACCTAAACGAATATGGCGATCGGACTGAAACTATAGCTGCAAGCTATCTAAGGATGGTACTATAGAACGCCACCTCAAGGTAGGCCTAGTGGCGCTATCTCTTGGTCAGGCTGGAAACTTATCAATACACCCTTGTACATCATTAATTAAATTTTCAGGATGCATTTTTTTTAAATTATGCAAGACTTGCTCACTAATTCCAGGACTAAAATCCAATTTGGAGAACCATTTACGTACTGTTTGAATATGTGGTAACGCGTTTACAAAATATCTTATATACTGATAAGCAACTGTAAAATAAAATAATAAAGTGACGCAAATTTTTTCAAATAAATAGCAAATTACTAAAGAAAAAGCGAAGAAATATATTGTGTATGAAAATACAACTGTTTATCTGTCTATTGGTGATGAAAGAACTGATAAAGATTTTAGATCATTTGAAACAAACAATCATCATACAGGTGTATCTCCTTTGGTTGCTTTTGAAACTCAAATTGATTGTATGCATTGCTTATATTTGGGAGTGATGCGGAGAATGATAGAATTTTGTATTTTAGAAAGCAATCTACATGTAAGATTAAGTTATCTGCACAAATCAGAATGGAATCGAAGAACCAAAATTCTAAAAGAAGACATTCGTGAAGAATTCCAACGGAAAATGCGTGAATGTAGTGATTGAGATAAATACAAGACTGGAACAAAAATTTTTTTTGTTATACTATGGGCCAGTAGTCTTAAAAAGATTTTGCAAATTGATGTTTACGAACACTTTCTATTACTTCACACAGCATGCAGGGTGCTGACAAGTAAAACTGCAATAAACTACGAGGACGTGGCAAAAAATTATTAAAAAAAATTTATTAGTAAATCAATTGATATATATCGTCAAAATTTTGTATCTCTTAATGTACATAATCTAAATCATATAGCAGATGACATAAAATATATGCAGTGTACTTTAAATGACATATCCGTCTTTCCATTTGAAAGTGAATTACGAAAAATTAAAAATATATTATTATCACCACATAGGACAGTTGCACAATATTGCCATTGAATACAGGAGCAGAGAAACCAAATATAAATGTTACAATACTTGTAGAATATGCGAAACATAATACATATTTATTAATGCTATTGTGATAAATATTTCTTATATTTGTGATCTGTTCTGTTACAATCTTGTAGCACGGTTCACGCGGCGCTATGAGCGGCGTTCCTGATCTCTCTCGCCGTCGATAGAAAGAGTGGGGGGGGGGGGTAAAAAAAGAAAAACTTAGCCGTGTGGCGAAGCAGTTTAGGTTACGACTTGCTTTGAAGCGCTTAATAAATTATATTTAAAAAATATTTTTTATTATATCTCGTGCTTAAACGTATCGCGTAAAAAATAATATCGTTAGCTAGCGTGTGTTAATATTTTTGTGCCTTTCTTGTTTATCAATTTATTATAATACGGTGCCGTGACAGGGTACCGGACTTGCATCAATTTCGCACGGATTCACACCGGTTACGCTTCTGGAAACATCTCGCGCCGAGTTCGTCGGTTGCGTTCGTCATCTTATCTCGCGCCGATTATTTGCCGGATACATCGCTCTTATAATGCATTACCAGTTGCGTTATAGATTTCATTCATAGGTTAAGTTATCGCGACCATCTTTCGTTGTATTTATGTTATAGTATTATATTATATATTATAAGTGATTATCAGTGTCCAGACAAATTCTTTAGTATTAGCTCTTTTATAAGTCATTGTCATTATAGGTGAAGTTTTTGTGCCTTGTTAGGTTTTTCCTCATACGAGCTCAATAGACATTTTCATGCGTGGCTCAAATTAAGTATTATTCAAATTTATAATTCAAATTGAAATGAATAAATCAAATACCAACACTCCAATTTATAATCAATCTAGCGGGCGAATCTTTAAACATCAGCTCGCCTCGTTTAGCTTAATCATGATCTTTATCAGCGCAAATGCATGACTTTGGACATCTATATAAACTGTTATATCAGAACTATTAGCATTATTAAAATATGATATGTCTATTTCTAATATGATTTTCAGCTTCATATAACAACTTATATATAGCAAAATATTTATTTTAGTTTCTTAATACTAAAGATTCTTGTTGTTTATTATTTTAAGTTTTACGCTACTTGAATCTGATTCTATTAATATATTGTGATGTTGCGGACTTTGCCCTGGCCGCTGTTACAGAATACTATTCACTCTATCCAGCACTACCTGCTGCTGTCTCCGGCGATGATCCTCGTTTTCTCTCCACGAGGGGGTCTGCTGATGAGAAGCGGGGCAACGCTAAATAGGAGGGGGCGGCGGCAATGAATGATAGCACCGATTATGCTGCTATAAAATATCTTTATTATCACGCACGCTACAAGTTATCGGTTATCCTCTCTCGCTCTCTCGCACTCTCGATACCGCGCGCACACACTCTCGGGCACGAGGTGTGCACACGCACCTCGTCTACGCGGCGCACACACTCGGTTCCTCTCTCTCTTTCTCTCTCTTCTCTCTCTCTCTCTCTCTCTCTCTCTCACACACACTCACACTCCGTTTCGCGGCGCACACTCTGATCCTGTCTCTCTCTCTCTCTCTCTCTCACACATACGCTCACTCGCTGTCTCGCGGCTCTTGTTTGCTGGCTGCTCGCTCTTCTGCGGGAGCGCCTCTCGATCGCGCGCGCGCACGTCCCCGCACTCGCGTTACGCCGCCGTCGCTACGCGCTCCGTGGCCCGGACTTACAACTACGCGGCCGTCGGTACTCACCGGCTGTCGTCGGCTTCGCTGGAAGGTGCTGGCTGGAGATCCTGCTGTCCCCTCTCGCTCGGGTCGGGATTAGCTCGAGTGAGCTCTCGCTGTCAACTCGTCCACCGGGCTCTCGCTCCTCTGGCTGGCGGTCGGTACATCGCGCAAAGACGTCGTGCTACCTCGCGGCGCGCCTCGTCTGCTCACACCGTGTCCACACTCCGCTCGACACAGCTGCAGGACACCACTCTCTCGGAAAATATCCAGGCTCTCGAATCACTGGACGTACATGGGAGACTCTCGCGACAGTTACAGATGAACCTTCTCGAAAATACTCTTCAACAGGGAAAAACTCGCAATAATAATGTGACTCGCTCAACGGTCGAACATCTAATGCTCTCCTCTCTGCTCGTCGCGTCTCCCTCCCTTCCCCCTCTCTTCGCCGGGCCCTCGCTATTCCCTTGCTCTTTTCGCGCGGCGGCGGCATACGCGTCTCGTTCTGCGCGTGCGCGCGCATCGTTTCGGCTGGATTCGAGACTTCACTCTACGGGCGCGGCTTCGGCTTGATGGTACCTCAAAAAGAACAACATGTCTATTAGTCGCGAATTCGCGTTACTTCTTCCGAGACATCCAGGACAGAGGCCGTCGTTCCTTGTGACCTTCGTCACAATATATATAATAAGTATTACCTATTAGAACATTATAGAATATTAAATAATATTGTTAACTTTAAATAAGAAGTGGGTACTTTAAGAAAATGAGTGTTTGAGGATGGGTGTAATAAATACGAAGATAATGATTATTCTTAATAACATTGATTCAACTACCGTGAAGCATAAAAAACCTCCACTCAGTAAGTGGAGAAAAAGCCTTTATAACAAACGACTTACTATAAGTAATTTAAAAAAAGGTAACACTTCGATCACACATATCCATGTACAAGACAATGACAACTCACGCAACATGTACACAGAGCTCTTTTACATATATACGATTTGACCGAGGTGTACTCCAACGCACTTTAATCGGTGGTGGTCCAAAGGGGGAAGGATGTTCCGCGAAATACCTCCTGCTCTGCGTCGTGGTCCCAACGTCTTGGGGACGGGATCAGCCCTGACCACAGACGGCAGCCACTGAGCACGAATGCCGCCGGGAACATCCTCGGAGATGGATCTCCACAAGACCCTGTGTCTTGTCCCGCTGATGCGCCTAATTTCATGCACGCTAATTACACAAACTACTTTCAAGTTATAGTATTAGCGCTATCGATCACAAGACCAGAAAAATTCACAATTTACTAATATGAAACACACATATAATAAGTCGCGTCTAAACTCAAAGCTCGATACAAGTTGACCCGGACAGTGTTGAACGAAGAATTTATATATATATATATATATATATATATATATATATATATATATATAGGAGCTCCTTCGTTGTCAGGCAGCTAGTATATTAGAAAACAAGGGGCGGGGGCAGGGTACTACCTGGACACATAGGTCCGATTTACTAAAACGATCTCGCTTGAACCCTAAGCAATTAAGTGCACGTGTTCATCGTGTGCTCGCAGTCTGTGGCACGCGCTAAAGTGTATAACGTTCACTAGGGCCCGTGTAGATTCCTAGAGACGGGGCTTTCGTTTTTATTTATTTTACGGTCTCGGAAGACCGACCGTATCGTGCAAATACACCCACTCTCTCTCTCTTCATACTCTCCAAATCTAACAAATATATTATAGTTGCTCACCTGTAGCTCAGTAGGAAGAGCTAATAGCCAATTTCGTAAGTTGCCATTTTATAATTTTGCAGAAAATTTTTAATCGTACGATGAGTTAATTTGGCGTTAATCCTTCTACGCAAAATAAAAACTACATCAGAAAGATCCACTCCGTATTGACACTATTATGTATCAGACAGATCATCTGGCCATTTGGTAATAATGGACTTCGCTGTTCTCGAACATGCACAGTGACTCGGTAGTGAGACAAATATAATCTGTGCAAAACTTTGTGTTCCTCACTTAACTAAGATTCCGTGTAACGATATCACATATATGGTAGTCTTACAATATCAGTAACTACAGTATGTATAAAGACTTCAAGCACAATATGATCTGGTGTTACTAAAAATTCAGGGAACCTCAAAATGGCAACGCCTGATGGGACGTATCATCAGCATCACAAACATAACAATATTGAGAAAACAGTCAACTATTCCTGATGATCGATACTTATACACGCTCTAAAGCATCTGTAATGTATTGCTGCTAATTGCGTTGCGCATGACCGCAGCACTTTGCCCTACCTGGCCTAACCTATATGACTTATATCAGCCAGTCAGAGTTGGTGAGACATAAAAAGTTGCTTTCCCGACTATATGTTCTTTCTCTCTCATTTCTCTTTCGCTAATTAAAATCTAAAGGAATAAATCTTGGGTATTTCAGAAGCGCTGTTAGTGCTCTGAAAATCGATCGGCAGGCAGCAAGCAGAAGGAGATTCATAACGGATAGATCTCATTGATAAATATGTACAATGTTAACATATGGTTAAAGTATATAAACTTAAAAGTATTAAATTATATAAAATAAAAATATAATTAAATTTAAAATTGGAAAATTAATATTAGGTTGTCAAATATCTCCCTTCCGCTTTTTTGTCTTATGAATTTCGCGGTTATGTACAAAGCGTTACAGAGCTCGTATCTGGCAATACTATACATCATTTGAAAGGTCTTGATATAACGTACAAAACGACGTTATGCATGATTAGTTTGGATAATGGGTTCAAAAATTATAGACGTGTAATCATGGAGTTCACTAACGCCGAAATTCGCGCAAGTTTTCCTTGGTCAAAGGCAAATCTGCTAGAGAAACGTTCCGTGAGATTAATGGTGTTTAGGGGGATGGCACGCTATCACTTCGAACCGCAAAAGAATGGTTTCGACGATTCAGTGCTGGTGAAAACGACACTATGGATAAGCCAGGCGGCGGAAGACCTGTGACAACGAATACCGATCAAATCATGGAATTGATCAAATTAGACCGGTATGTGGCATCTCGTGACATCGCCCAGGAAATGAGAGTTAGTCACCAAACCATTTTAAACCATCTGCAGAAGGCTGGATACAAAAAAGCTTGATGTTTGGATACCGCATGATTTGTCGCAAAAAAACCTTCTGAACCGAATCAACGCCAGGGATGTGCTGCTGAAACGGAACGAACTCGACCCCTTTTGGAGCGGATGGTGACTGGCGACGAAAAATGGTCCGCCGTCCAAGGTCGGTGGACCGTCCCAAACAGTGGCCAAGCCGGGATTGACGGCCCGGAATGTTTTGCTGTGTGTTTGGTGGGATTGGAAGGGAATCATCCACTATGAGCTGCTCCCATATAGCTAGACGCTTAATTTTACAATCTACTGTGAACAACTGGACCGTTTGAAGTAGGCTATTGACCAGAAGCGTCCACAATTAGCCAACAAGAAGGATGTAGTGTTCCACCAGAACAACGAAAAAACCACACACTTCGTTGATGACTCGTCAGAAGCTACGGAAGTTCGAATGGGAAGTTTTATCGCATCCACCATATAGCCCGGACATAGCGCCAAGTGATTATCACCTGTTCCTGTCTATGTCGAACGCCCTTGGTGGTGTAAAGTTGGACTCAAAAGAGGTTTGTGAAAAGTGTCTGTTCGAATTCTTCGCAAATAAGGATAGGGGTATTATGAAGTTGTCTAGATGGAAACAGATTCTCGAACAAAACGGCGCATATTTGAAGTAAATCCGACCACTGTAACAATTTTTATAAAGCATTGAATGAAGATCAAAAAAGCGGAAGGTAGATATTTGACAACCTAATAATATTCAATGGTTCGTCATTATCAATATCATTCGGATCTGAAGTATTTAATAATTTTTAAATTTGTGTGCGATCCTGTAATGTACAGTTACCTATATCAGGAATTATAGAATTAATGTGTGTAATAATTTTTTTATAACTAGAGGTAAATTGTCGACAAGTTGGATTATTGTTAAGTATTCCCATTTGTCGAATACTTGATAAAAAATGTTTCTGTCCATAAATTCAAGTGATGAATTATAGTTATGAACTCAGCATGATTTTTAATTAAAAAAATTAATTTTATTTTATAAAATTGAAAAAATGTCAATGATATTATTTATTTTATAAATAAATAAGATAGATTTACTAACTAACAACCAATAATTGAAGTCGGTATGAGACATCAAAGAATATAATTTTTTAATTAATTGCTTCATGCGAAATTTTAGATATTAAATAATAAAAGAAAATATTTCCAAAACTAATTTATTACGTATAATTTTTAAGATGACAAAATCGAACGAAAAGCAGACTTTATTATTACTTTGTAATTTTTTTAAGTTATTAGTTTCTGTATCTTATGATTTTTCTTTAGTAAATCAACAATATAATGTTATAATATTATATAAATATTAATTGTTAAATAAATTACACATTTACTAAAAAATTTACTACATTATTACATTTACTAAAACTCATTTACTCATTTACTAAATTGTTCAAAACAACCTAGTTTCTACATAGTTTTTAATTAGTTTTTAATTAGTTTCTACCTTTTTCTTAATTTTATTGACAACTTTCACATTTTGCATTCTAAGATTTACCTTGTTTCTAGCCACAATTATTAATTCTATTTTTACTACCTAGTAACTACTTTCCAGCCTATTAAAAATTGTTAGATTTCTACCAGGGAAGGTATCATGCAATACGTAGCTATTAAAAAAAATAATAATAAATTAATAATGAAGAAAACGGTATTTTTTTAATAAAATTGAAGGTTAGTGTTAAATTTTTATTTCATTTAAAAAATATTCTTAATACTTATGACTTTTTTTATTTGAGTTATAATTAAACACCGAAGAGAAATAATTGGCTTCAAAACGAATGATGAAGAGCTTATTACAGCTTTAAGCAATGTGTTAAGTAATGCAGTATCGTGGTATAAGTAGAATCCATATCACCATTCTGTCGATGCATAGAACGAAAATAATTTATCTAATATGAGGATAAAAATATCAGATAAATCAACATCTGCTATTTATACAAAAATTTAGCAACTGGCACATTGAATCAAGAGACTGTTGATTTCGCCGATCCAAATATTATATGGACTGTTGCAAATCCTATCGAAATAATGAATGAATACGACTCAGATACAACTAATTTCGATGGCTCATATTTACAAAAATTTACAAACTCGATTTAATAATTTTTAACAAGATATTTAGATTTTATATTATATTTTATTAAAGAAAATGTTAAACGATATTATATAAATATATTCTATATAAAATCTATATTTTTCAGTTTTATAAAATAAATAGTTTTATTAATATACTTTTATTATTGTTTTATTATTAATTATAAAATATGTACAACATTAAATAAGAATAACAACAATAACTGTAAATATATTGTTTTATAATATTTTATTTTAGTATTACAATAATTAAGCTAATTGAAGATTATCGGTTTTTCTGACAACGCCTTACTTTCATGCTTTTTAACAATTCAATCCAAAAACAGTTCTGCTATACAGAATTCTACATGTTTAAAAAAAAATTTTAAATAACGCATTAACAGAAGAATAGTTATTTTATTTATTATTATAGATATTTTTTTAGTAATTAAAATGCTTTTAAAAAACCTAATCTGATAATGAAGGAATTAGTAAGTATGAAAAAGATAAGAATTATACATAAACTACTTTTATAAATAATTATATTTTCATTGGTCACAAAATATCTAGTTTACGTATAGTTTTTATGCGTATCAGAGAACAATTTTTTTCTATACCATTTATTCTAGGTATTAAATGAGAATAAACTAGTTAGAAAGATGTATCTATAAAATCGTTGAAAATATTTTAATTAAAATATATTGAATGACCTTAAAAACGTTTCACATTTTCCTCGTTTATTCTGAAGATATTTACCTTGTTTCTAGATATCTTCATAATAAAATATCTTGTTTATATCCTACAAATGGAAAGAATTTCTGCCAGGGATTACACAAAAAAATTTAAGTTCAGCAACAACACGTCTGGCACAAATAGACTCGACTTGTCAAACAAAACCCTGGAAAGAATAATTTGATCAACGTTATAAATTATCTTGTGTATTACTTTAAAATTACTTTCTAGAAAAGTATAAAATAAGACAAATATTGTATGTATTATACTTCTTAATTGTTTAAAAGCTCTTCTCTATAATGTCTTGTATTTATATAAATGATATTTTTTCCTAATTAGACTTCACGCTCACATGTACCAAATATTTTTCAATCTTAAAAAATATTATAGCCTGAGATAGTAGTAAAATGACATTTCAGAATTATATGCAATTGTTTCTAATTTAAACAAAAGAAAGTATTGAAATAAAGTTTTACATAGTCAAGTATATGTAAATATGTATGAGTACCAATTCGTATAAAGTTTCAAAATTATTACTTATTATTATATACTTATTCATGCGGATCTGAGTAATGATGATTTTGTCAAATGTTAATTGATAATGAATAATTTAATATATTTTTATCGATGTAACTGCTTTATTTTATCAAAGAAAGTTAAATTTAGTACAACATATATTATAATCTACTACGTATATGAATTCAGAATTGCTTGAATATTTCAAACTTTTATCGGTAAGTCCAGTTAAATTACGAAACAAAGAAGATGACATTAGTAATGTCGGTTGTTATCAAGATTTTTAAATATACATTAATTTTTCACATATATTTCGTTACATTTTTTTTATGAAATAATTTATTGTTAGTTGATAAATTTATATTATTTTTCTTAAATGTTTTTATTTTAATGTCTTATACTTGATTTAATCTATCACTTCTATGATCACCGTCATCTTTGCTTAAGAGCCAATAATGTTAACATTTGACAAAATCATCATTTCTCAGATCCGCAAATAATTTCATAACATTACAATTACTTTGTCAGATAAATTTTCAGTATTTCCATAAGATTCTCTTACTAGTGATTTGATAAAAAGTACAATTTATTGAAAATGAAAACTGGTTTTCAACTGATTTTACAATGATTCCAAATAATTTTCTTCATAAATGATTTCGATTACTGCAAGTGATTTAAACTGATTCGAAACAGTTTTCAAATAACTCGTGTAAGATAGTTGAATGATTTCACAGAGTGAACAGGCCCCGGTGTAATTTTATATGGGTAGGTATTTTGTAAATAAAAAAATGAAATAATTTAGTATCTATAATTCCCTTGATGTTTGCCAAAAAGAAATTTCAAAGACGGGTCAGCAAGTACATGTCAAAATAATTTTTAAATTATCTTTTTATAGCACTGTAATTTCTAAAAGATAAATAAGTGAGTGCACAGGCACATTTTTAATAAGCAGGATTTTTAATGAATAATAATAAATAATAATTTCGAAACTTACACGATTTGGTGCTCATAGCATATTTACATATACTTGACTATATGTAAAAATGTATTTCAATATTTTCTTTTGTTTAAATCATAAACAATTGAATATAATCGTGAAATGTTATTTTATTACTATTTTAGGCTATAATTTTTTTTTTATGAATGAAGAATATTTACGTGTGACCGTGAAAAAATACGATTTATATAAATACAATATATTAGAGAGGAGCTTTTAAACGATTAGAATGTCCAATACACCATACTTGCCTTATTTTATACTTGTGTATAAAGTCATTTTAAAGAGACGTCGCATACGTCAAATTATCGATTACATACGTTATCAGTTAATTGATCATGTTTTTTTAAAATGACTGAATTTTATTTTTAATAAGCGTGAATTCACACATATTGATATACTAAAAATAATATAATGTATTACAATTATATGAATTAGTTATAATAAATAAGCACGTAATTGTAATGGTATTTAAACCGAACTCTATTCGTTTAAGAAAATATTTTATATATCTTCCAAAATTTACTGTCTGTTTATCTATACAGGGTGGGTAGATGTGTGTGTGTGTTAAAATTCGCACGTGCCGTTTGGTGACAGATGTGGTTCGACGCCGTTAACTCCGTATAACGCGAGTACGTCATGAACCAACTAACGAATGGCTTACGTTCCGCCATCTTATTATTCATCTGTGAATTAAACCATTGAATATTTCTTTTTTTCTTAATTTAATTTATTATCGACTTTAAAACGAAATCTCGCCTATGTTACTTGTATATACTAAATATATACTACTAAAGCTATATAATTTTTAATAAAATTTCGTTGAAAAATCTGTGCCTCTTGGTTATACCATATTAATGACCTGACGCGAACCTAATTTTTCGTAGAATAAACTTCATAGAATTGACAAATTAAAAATCTGTCAACGGGATTTCGTACTTATAAATAATACGTACGCGTTAATTGTACTTAAAATTTCCCACTCGCTCATACTATCATTTCTTATAGCATGCTAAAATAAGGACGTGTAATTTCATTAATTTATTAAATAAGTAGTTCTATAAATATGGAATACGCATATTTTTCCAGATATCAATTCGCTCGCGCGATCGGGATCTTCTCGGAATTCCAAGCGCGAGCGTGCAGTTTCTATATAGATATTCAATTTTTTTCGCACTCCCTGTCGCACGTCTTTCCCAACTCACCCGCACACATTAGCTAAATTTCAACTCTCTCTCTCTCTCTCTCTCTCGCTCTCGCTCTTGGCCTGTCTCCCCCACCCCCTTCGCCCTCGGCCTTCTCTTCAGTCGTCCCTCTTACACCCGCTCGAATTCATTCGTCCCACCCTGTCGCCCCCTCTTTTCGCACAGCGGTGGTAGTAGCCTTACTTATACGCCACCCCCCCCCACGTCCCTCCCCGCCGACTACTCAACCGCCACCGCCACGACCCTCGCGCTCTTTCGCCTGCGCAACCCCGCGCCCTCCACGTCCCCCCCCCCACCCACCCTTCCATCGCGTAAGCGCCCTCTTTGCCCCGCGTCTGGTAGTCGGAGGAATTCGAGTTGCTATAAATCTCCCTTGACGGGCGCGATGTCAGTGTGTATATAGGCGAGCGGCGCGCGCGCGCGCGCGACGGCTCCGCTGGGCGCGAGCACGCGGGCGGCTCGTCGAAGTGCGCGCGCTGGATCGCGAGCGTAGGCGTGGGTGGGTTTGGGGGTGGGGGGGTGGAGGTGGGAGAGGGGTTGGATGGCGGCGTCGACCGAGTCCTATTACCTATTTTCCCTCCTTCCTGTGGCGGGCGCGAGGAATTGCAATAGTTTCGCTCGCCCACGAATGCCCGCGGACGCGCGCAAGAGAGAGAGAGAGAGAGAGAGAGAGATAGCGAGGAGGGGGAGAGGGAGGAGGTTAAAACGCAGCCGCGCTGCTCCCCAGCCCGCGCCCCATCGGTCGAAAGGGGGCTGGAGAGAGGGTGGGAGAACAGGAATAATTGAAAGAATGGAAGGAACGCTCACGAGCGCCAGCGCACTCTCTCTCTCTTTCTCTTGCCCGCCGCGCGTCAAGGCTGCGGCGAGTGAGGCTGGCAGGGGCTTTTCTTCCTCGCCGGCCGTCGTCGCGCCCGAAATCTGAAAATTATATGCGTCGGCTTATTTGCCGCCTCGCGCTAACGGGATTGTATTAAATATTCCGACTGTGCTGCACGTTTGCGCATCATCCTCGGACAATATTATATATATATATATATATATATATATATATACTCTATATATAGAATAATAATAGGCCATAGTTCTTTCAATGTATTTGATGCGCTTTAAAGCGTATGCGAGAGGTGGTCAGACATAATGGGATAATTTTGAAAATACTTTAATTGTGCTTATGTCGACTGATTTTAAATAAGTTAATAAATATTTCTATTGGCCTCACAGTCTAATTAAATAAATTAAAATTAATACATAATAATATCAATATAAATTTATATCAATATTAATACATATCAATGTATAATTAATTGAAAATTATAATGACAGTCAAACTGTCCTCGTTTAAAATCACTCCCGTAGACTAAATTGAAATAAAAATATATTAGCTGAAAAAATTCTTTATTAGTCAAGTGCAATCTGACTGGTCCCACCACCTTTACCTAATTGAAGATCAGCCGAGGTTGTCCAACATTTCGAGCTCGCTACGGCTTCTCATAAGGGACTAAACTCAACCTTATATTAATATCTTATTTTGTATATACCCTTATCCCCACTAAACTAAAAAATTTAGTAATTTGAATATACAATCCCCCTTCTACACAAAATGTTTCTTATCAATCAACTTAATAAAGAATGATGAATATTATCTAATTTACTTGACTAATATTAAATTCACATTATTTCGATTCCTTGAAATGTGAATACTTTCAAGACTGTCCCTTTTGTACTTATTCTTAATAATCATGTTTCAAAATATCCTCATTCACAAAATCAAAAGAATGTAAAAATTTCAAACAATTTTCTTGAACATTGACCATAGAACCAGACGTAATATATGAATTGCGTAAACTATATTTATGTTCGTAAATTCTCTTTTTTAAATATCTAGTTTTTTGTCCAATGTAGCATTCATTACTGTCATTTTTTAACGATGAGGCCTGCGCTGTAAAACATTAAACGAGGACAGATCGATATCGTGCATGGCTTTTTGTGATATTTCAATAAAAAAAAATTTGAAAAAATTCTATTTCTGCAATTTCATTAAATTATTTACATAACGTACTATTTCATTAGTTATAAATACTTTACTGACAAATATTTTTATCGGTTTTGCAGTTCTACTACTCCCGTAATGGTGGTGGGGGCAGCCAAGTTGTTCCTTACTAACAATAATATATTGATTGATTTGTATATACATATTTAATTTGTATATTTATTTCGGATTCTACGAAGATGACTTTAAAAAATTTAATTATAAACATTTTATTTTACGCAAGATCGATGAAAATATTTGTTAGTTTAGCAACGACAGTCGGAATATTTACAATTTTGAATTACAAATACTCGATGAGAAAATAAAATGGAACCAACATCAGTCTCGCACCGACAGCTTTTCGATTCGCAAGCAAACGCATCGTGAATTACGTTATACGGCCTCTGTTGCATTCGTTATTGCAGACATATAGCTAGAAGTACTTTTACTTATTATGTATTATGTATTGTGAATACATTGCGTATTATGGTCTGTAATGGGCTAAAGCAACTACGTTTAGAATTTTGCAATGGACCCGTCGAATTTGTTTTTTTTTTTAGTGAAGAGGTATTTAATTTTAGTTAAATTAATATCGAAATTTATTCCTTATTTAAAATCATTACATTCGTAGAAATTTTGAACTAGTTCGACCATTATTTGATAAATTAAATATAGAAGAAATCCTGCTTTATTTGTCCCTTAATACACACGTATATATATATATGTATAAAAAAAAAAAGAAATCGTTTTCCAACCACACAGAACAGACGTGCGAATTCCAATAACGACTGGGCCACCGACGCCCACGACGATTCAATCGTCCCTACGGTCTTAACCGTATAAAAAACACGCATCACCCGGGCCAGCCCCTTGTCCACGGCCGCACCGCAGCCCGCACACGCGGTAGCCCGGGACAAAAATCGCGCGCAACGTTCAGCGGGGAAAGGAGCGCGCGTCAATCAATCACTCGAATCTCGACCGCGCGCAATGCCAGAGCGATAGGCACGCGAAGATCCTAATACAGTCGCGCGTGCACACACAGAGAGAGAGAGAGAGAGAGAGAGAGAGAGAGAGAGACAGAGGCGGAATTCGCAGGGGCATCAGCTGCGCGAGAGCCGGTGAACAATCTTAGCGATCGCCGCGAGATTCGAGCCCATTATTTATAATGGTCCGATTCGCGTGGAGACGCCGGCCACAGAGCGAATCGACCGGCGTCAATGGGCGCAAGGATACAGGAGGAGATGCGCACGGGTGCGGGGCGAAACGACCGACGCGTCGGGTTTCGTTTCGGGCGGCGCCTTCGCGATCCCGTAGCTGTTCGCGGACCATTGCAATGTCAATGGTATCGCGGCTGAGGGCCTCCTTCTGGTCCCGAATTCCCGGGCCGATAATTCAATATTTCCACCGTGTTGGTAATATAGACATTAAATATTATTATCGCACACGAGTGGCCCTATAACCATACAGCTCGGACTTACACACTAAATTTGTGCCATCTATTAAGCATGGATCTTTCATTATCCTTCGTTCAAGAAGTATTTCAGCTTGGAGATATTCATTTACATCTGGAACGCTCGCTTCTTGCAATATTCCTTTTTATTTCATTATCGTTTGATTTTTTTTTCAATACAATATATGAACTATTTTAAAATCGATTTATGTATCTTTCGATCTTCTATGCAGACGGTCTATTCATACCGAAACTTTAAACCTGCTAGAATATGCGACAATATTATCGATCGATTAAATGCTGCAGATTCTACAACTTTATTGAATTTATAAAATGTGCTTGCTTTCGAAAATATTTTATATCGATTTTATACAATAAATTATGGAATGTTTTGAGGAATTTGCACATCATAGAATAAAAATTTGTTTAGTTTATTTACCTATAATAACTGGTACTCGTAGAATCTGATTCGATTCATTTAAGAAAAAATAAATTAGAATGTGTAAATCAATAATTTCAAACCACGTAATCCTCACTATTTCACTTTACAAAATTATTTGTCCTATGCCGGCGTCAATCAGGATTAGACTACTTAATTTATATTAATCATGATCAATGATAAATCAACATTGAAATATAGTACGAAAAAATTTTGGGACGAAAATTAATGTTTCGTTAAGTAACGGATTTCCCATTATCATGCACTATATAAAGAAGTTATGTCAGACTCTAGCAAAAATATGGTAATATTATTTCATTATAAAGTCTGAATATGATTACACCAACGATCTTCCACCTATCAAATATCGTTTCAATATATTACTATCCAAGATGTTCGTAATCACTGTCATAGTGTTGATAGTAATTCAAATGCTGCTGCTGATAATATACGAGCATAATCTATTGTAAAAAAATATGGCGACGAATCATTACGTGTCATTTACATTAATTCGATTTTCGAGCATCGATTGATCATTACTCTTTCTCTTCACAGGCTTTATGAAAATTGGAAAAATTGAATTGCACAAGCGGTTTTCCATCTCAAGTTATTCGAACGGATGTCTTTATACGTTGGAACTGTTTTAGGATTCGCATCTTAAACCAATTTTATTTTAGGCCTGAAAATTTATTCTTCAATAACAGAAACTTGAAATACACTTAAAATTTGGATTGACCACGATGATCATTTATTGTTTATTGATCAAAGGATAGTTTAACAGTTAAAGAATTAAGTAGAAAATTAATATAAAAATTTGGTGATCAAATGAATAAACACACTATACATCTAGCTTGGAAAGCGTTAGATATGTCCGAAGGTCCAAAATGAGTCAAGTATAATTCTGATTACCTCCAAATTCAATCTCTTTTTAAGACCTAATGTTCTTACTTTTCCAATATATGGTACTTTTTTATTGAATTTTCATAATGGAATTGGACGTACCAAGAATGTCTAAATTTTTAAAGAAAACTCTACTATTGATGCTGGATTCGAAGAAAGAGTAACATTTAAATCATTTTTATTGTCAATTTAAACTTGGCCGAATTTACGGACGTTAGCATAGTCAGAAATTTACACCCACTAAAGTAATGAAAATAAGTCGAACTTTAAATGTTAATAATTAAAAAACTGGACATTAACGAAAAAGTTCTATTATATCATTTGCGCTCGAAATGTTATTCTCTCTTCCAAAACATTCGTAAAACTTGTTCTCATAAAAAAAAACAACCTTACAATAAAATATATTCAATTTATTGAAATAAAGTCCAATAATTGAAAGGAAGAAGGTACCATATACCTTTGAAAGGGAATTATGTTAAGACGTAAAACTTTACAGGGGTCGTTTAGAATATCACTTGGAATTAGCTCATTCATCCGAATGAAATACGTAATCCATATTTGAGAACCTCTTCTTGAAAGGACCTTATTCTCATTTTTTTAAATTTATTTTCAAGTTCAAAATTAACTAAGAATGTGGACAAGTATCATATACAATCAAAACTTAGTGAAAATATAATTTTCATTTCAGAAAACTGTGCTTCCGCAAACTATACAAGGTATAATTGAAATGTAATAAAAATTTATATTGAGCTAGAAATCATATTTATTTATGAATAAATATTTTGAAGAAAAATACATTATAGTATTAAATATTTAGTACATTTTTATATTTTTATATTTATACCTTACGATTGCATATTTATTTATTTCTTTAGAATTTCTTAAAATGATATCTCATTATAATACTATTATATTATTCTAAAACTTTAGAAATAATATTATAAATTTCTTTAGCTAAACAACGTGACGATCAATTAAAGAGAAAATGTATCAATTCTATTTATAAATGCAATCGCTCAAAATAGACTTCAACGAATTCATAATTATAAAAATGCTGATACTTTTTATTAAAGTAATAGAAAATTATTACTGTAAAGCAATTTCTCTTCACACAGAATCATCAATGAAAATAATTCGAAAACGACATAATGGTTTTTAGTTTATCTGGCATCGGCCACACGTCGCTTTTGCTCAGCGCTCTCTCTCTCTCTCTCTCTCTCTCTCTCTCTCTCTCTCTCTCTCTCTCTTTCCACGAGTCCTTAGGCTCTAATAAATACAATTCTAATTCTCTCTCTCTTTCTCTCCCTCTCATCCTCTCATCCCCTGACCACCAAAATCGTGTTGAATAAGCCATAAACATAACGTACGGCCGTCTTTTTCGCGAGGATGTGTATACATCCGTTCTCCACCGGGTTGCGCGCGCGCGCCCGTACACCCGTCCCACATATTGGATAATACACATGCGGCCAAACCGCCCGCCGAGCGGCCGGCGCGGCGCGGAATCCGGGGAAGTGTCGGAAAGATGTACGTAGGTGTATATATATATATATATATATATATATATATATATATATAATATATATATATATATATATACATATATATATATATATACACGTGTAATACCCCGCCGGGGTGGCCGAGGAGGAGGGCGCGAGACGAGGAGGAACTCGAATAGACAGCGGACGCGGCGGCAGCCGCGGTTTACCCGGGCTCGCGGTATATTGTATGGGCAGCGCGCCGTCGGGGATCGGGTGATGAGGGTGGAGGTGGAGGGGGGACTGGGATCGCGAGGGGAGGCCGCTCGACGTCATCTTCAATGAAGCGAGGCAAAAGCGCCCTTAGATACGTATACGTACACGTGTGCTCTTCTTTCGACTACGGGGGGTAGGGATGCAGGAGGTAGGATATATATATATATATATATATATATATATATATATATATATATACAGTAGCATACGGTGGCAGTTGTACATGCCCTGGAAATACTCCCTGCCGTCTATATATTAGAAATAGGGAGAGAGAGAGAGAGAGAGAGAGCAGCCGCAGCACAAGGACTATAACCAGCGTAAGTATATCGAGCATCCCGACGATCACGCGATGTGACGTATAATACGATAATACCATATGTATATATATATATATATATATATATATATATATATATATATATATATATAAACAATATAAATACACGCGCGCGCTTCCAGTGCTACTGTATAACAATAGGTATGCGCATATGTGTGTATATATATATATATATATATATATATATATATATATATATATATATAAGTCCTCGATTTATTCAAGAGTCGTCGTCCGTCTTGCGCGCCTCTCTCTTTTTGCGCCGCGATACTTTGCGCCTCTGACCCTCTGATCCGCCCATGCGACCCGAGCCATGATATGTCAAAGATATAATACGGAGGACGAAAGTCAGTTTGTATATATATATATATATATATATATATATATATATATATATATATATATACGCATATGCTATCAAACGTCGCTTTGCGCGCGGGAGGTGGAGAGGCTCGACTCGCGGATATGATGGATTTCGCCTCGAGCCCCCTCCCGTGACCCCTACCTACCAACCCCGCGCGTCCCTATCCCGATGAAAAAAGCCTTTGTCGCCAGCGCGCCAATAAGGTAAATCGCCGGCGACGAGCGGGAGTTTAACGAGTAATTTATAGGCAGTTATTACAGACGCATACATATGTTGCATCGAGCATACGCCTAATAGAGTTCAATTACTTAGAGTGCTTATTATTATTATAGGTGATGCGGCTTTATTGTATCATTGTTCATATATATATATATATATATATATATATATATATATATATATATATATATATATATATATATATATATATATAATATATACAGCTATATTGTTCAAATATAGGTATACTGCATTGAAGTCGATTGGCACACATAAATGATTATTCGACGTGGATTAGATGTTTGCTGTATGAATAAACTATAGTATAGAATATACTTTCGATCAATTATACGATATTCATATATACACGCTGTATTTACTGTTAAGGATATAACAAAAACATGTAACAAAAAATCTTCTAATAAAATTGGGAGTTGATGTCATAAAGAATCTATATTGTATGAAAGATAGTTTTTCTTTGAATATTTTATCTTGGAATTGTTGTTAAAAAATTTTCCACCATTTAGAGAAATATTCTCTAGTATTAATTATTAATACCAAATTTTATGCATTTTACTTGATTTCGAACGAATATTACAAAATAATTCCAGTAAATTAAAGAACCTAAGAGATAAGTTTTTTATTTCACTATTTAAACATATATTTTCTTTTTTTGATGAAATTTAAATGACCTACACTAAGAATTGTAGGATTTTTATTAGATTTCTAAAACATGCTTCACCAACTGCAGTTATTATGTACGATAATTTTTGTAAGATAGAGTGAAAAGAGGTAAGATATTATGAAATATAATTATTGTTTATAATATTTGAGGGTGGGTTGAGGAAGTTTCTTTTGTTATTTAAATTTCATAACACGGGTCAGAAATTTTACCGATAAATTAACTTTAAAATGATGTAAAAAAGAGGCACGCAAAAAATTAAAAATAAAGTTTTGTATACATTTTGTAATTATTTATAATTAAAAAAAAAATTAATTTTTAGTATATGAAATAAATGAATAGAAAGTTAAGATATATGGATTAAATGTGAAATTTTCAAATCAATCAAAGTTTGATCCTGAAAAACTAAAAAATTGATTGGTCTCAAATATTCAAAAGGATAAAGTTTATATATGTGTGGGTGTGTGTGTGTATGTGTGTGTGTGTGCGCGTGTGTGTGTAATAATAAAAATAACAATTTCCGTCCTTTAAAAAAAAAAAAAACAATATCATCTCGACTTTTTTACAAGCATATACAAAAATACATAGATTTTTTATGTAATAGAGCCTGGGTTATTATCTAATTTATTAATTTTTTTGGGTACATTTTATTGATACTCATTTTTCTGTCAACTATATAATTTAATCCCAAACCAAAATTTCATATATACTTGGAACACCTGGATACATTTTTTCAAATATTTTGAGAAGTAAATTCTACTATATATGTATTATTAATTTTGTTCTTAAGAAAATTGACACGAAGAAATCTGAAAACTAACGTTTATACGTTTCAAATCGGCTTACACAGAAAGAATTCATGGTACCTGCAAAGACAAATCCATGTGTATATATCTCATCGCTGCTGATTCTACGCGTTACAGATACTCGCCCTCTACGAGAAATCGCTAAAACCTCGTCCTCCTCGACGAGTAAATACAAAGGTAAATTTCAAAGGAATTTCTCATTTTACCGATTTTTCAAGGAGCCGAGAGAGTTATCGACCGCGGCGAGAGCCTTCCTTCGTCGAGGTTCGCACGCCAAGTCGAGAGATGGCGCAGGCGGCCAAATCGAACGGCCATTGCGGATCGCGTTACCGTGCGCCGTGGCTGGCCGCAGCGCGCGGGAGAGGAAGGGGAAAGGTAAATCGAGACTTTGCCGAGGGCGGCGTACTAAAATAGGGAGGGTCGCGCTCGGGCAATACGGAGGTGGAGTCGAGTTTCGACAGGTAACATAGCCAGATCCATCTGTTGAGCAATCCCATCGTTTCGTCTGTTATTATATATCGACAAACAGTAAGGTACATCTGGACGCTATTTTATTTATATTTGTTATTAAAGCAGGATAAGTTCAATTATTTTTTTTTTATGCGAAACTTATTAAATCAGAGGGTCTGTTTGCTTGAACGTCTTATGTATTTTATTTTTTAATTTAATATATTTACTTACTGCAAATACTTGTTTGCGAGGAAAATTTAGTTCCGAAACTTGTGAAATCATGAGTAAGTAGAAAACTCAAGTTAGAATGTAAATGTATAATGAAAATGTTTCTGTCTTATTTTCATTCGATTAATCGATTATGCTTCCGTAAATTTGAAAACGGAAGAAAATCATTAAAATCGAGGTAAGAATTTCTGATCAATATCTTGATTTATCTAGGCATAATTATATATAAGGATTGCTCGTCGATTGTAGTTGCCCCAACGATTCACTGATTTGGCCAAAATTGCAGTGATCTTTTTCTAATTGAAATTTAAAGGAGCATCAAATTATAATAAATCTCGTTGCAATTTTTCTATACGTATAGTAGACCGTTGATTCATCACGAGAATGTAATGAAGATGGCACTTTTATAATTTACCATTCGGTGCGTCAGCCGAGAATGAAGGGAATTGTCCAAGTTGACGCTCCGCGACTGGTAAACTAATCGCAAAGCAGATCGCTACATTCTCGGACCATAAATGTGTCTTCCGATGATTCTTCTTGCTCCCTTCCTTCCATCCTTCGCCCGAAATTGCTATGGCAAAACGAAGCCGGTCTCCTGATGAGAATCGCGCGCTACACGATCGACCATCGGAAATCGTCGAGTGGTCCGAACAGCAAGAGAACGATCAGAGAGAGAAAGAGAGAGAGAGAGAGAGAGGGAGAGAGTGAGGGGGATAATTGTCCTTCAATATCTTTTCGCCGGAAATCGATTTGGAATCATCAGTTTTCGGCTTTGAGAATGTGGGCGAAGAAGAGAGAGGGATGAGAAAAAGATCTTATCAATCATTGATCTGTATTTTTCATTTCGGTTTAATTATTTATGCATAAACTTATATATTGTGTGTGCAATGCTCTCAATTATATTCAATAAATTACTTTATAAGAAAACATTAGTTGTATTGAACTCTCTCTATACCAATAAACGCATTCAATTGAACAAGCATTCCAAATGCTAATATATATAATTTACACGATCATGAAGCATTGTCACGATGTTAAATAGTTTTTTAACGGATCGGGCTTGATGAAGAAAGATATTGAGCGTTCGTCCGTTTGCATCGCGAAACGAGAATGGTCAGTAACAATACTTAACCCCTGTATAGCTTTATGATTTCTGAAAAAAACAAATGAAGCGTCTTTCTTTTGCGTAAAATATTACGTGCAATGTATGAAATTTTTCACGACTAATAGCAGAAAATTCGTGAACAATTGTGGATTTTAAAACAACTCGTGATAATATAATTTTTCCAGAATCTCGAGATCATAAATTTCCAGCCTTGGCAATACATTCTTAGACCCTAAAATTTACGCTCCGAGCACGTTGCGAATATAATACTCAACAGTCCGGATTGTTATATATAGCTATATATCTACAGCGCGGCCGATGAGTCGGTACCATGACTCGTATTTGACCTGATGACTCGGCGATACAACCCTCCCCCTCCCCCATTTAAATTCGTATTTATACATATAGGCAGGTAATACCGGACGATCTCCCAAGTCCCATAAGATCCCGAGATAGAGGAGCAGAATCTCGCGTTACTTTTTTCTTCAATTGAATCGAGATGCTTCCTCATCCTGCCTATTACGTATACGTATATTATACGAGGACGCGTGGGCTCAAGTTCAAGGTTGCGCAGGAGAGGCGATGTAAAAAGTGAATAATAGAAGAATGTGTATGTACACTTAGATAGCGCATAATGTCAGCGGGGCGAATTCAGTGCGACGCGCGTCCTGCAGATCGAATAATACATGCGTCGTCCGACACGCGGCGATATAAAAGAAACTATAGGGGATTGTTGTTATTATATATATATATATATATATATATATATATATATATATATATATATAATTATTTATTATAATAAGATTCATCATGTTATTTTCGTATAATATAAATCAATCGATTTTCAGTATCGCGCGTCGAGTCAGGTTTGTTGCCGTGGCAAAGCTGTGAGACAACCATTGGGTCGATATTCGCTGACCTTACAATTCGGTATTACATAGATTTTAAAAATAGTGTAAGCTTTTAATTTTTTCCTTTTTTTATTTTATCGTAAAAAAAGCGAAAGCATCAGTTCGATCATTATCCGGTGAGATTTTTATACAGGACTTGGGCTTCTGTTGGAACTTGAAAGTGTTCGAATCGATTCGAAACGTTCGATCAGCTGTTCGAACCACCAATACTAGCTAATTGGACAATTGAGTAATTCTAACCGATCCAATTTTACAGCTGATTGTGCGAAAATTCCAGACGTTTCTGAATAACGACATATTTTTGTAAAAGTTTAATATATATATGTGTATATGTCTCCCTATTCATTTTGTGTACTCTTGAAATGGTTCGTTCAACTCGAACGATTTGAATAAAATTAGCTTAACTAGAACAGTTACTTGATGTTGTCGAGTTCTAAGACTTAAACGGTTGGAAAATGTACCAGTATTTTGAAGATTCAAAAATTTCCAACTCCAATTTATTCTCAAAATGCAGAAATTGTTATAATTTTATTTACAAATCAGAACAAGTTTATATGTTCAATGAAGGACCGTTGTGGAATTATTAAAATATTTTAAAATTGTTTGAAAAAAAAGAATTTATGAACGTCAAAAATTAGTAATTACTGAAAAAATTAGTTTCTTGTAGTCAATTACATAGGAGACTATGAGAATTTCAAAAAATCCTTTAAATCCGTGGATCCGAAAAGTTTTTTTGTCCTTCAAATTTCAATTAAGGCAAAGCGCTCGTTTTATGTTCCTCGTGGAAGCGAAAGCAATAGGTATATCGGTCTGAACGAACGAGGGCAAGTGGGACAGAGCTCGTCGAAAGCAAGAAGAATATCAGCAGGCAGTGAGAGAGAGAGAGAGAGAGAGAGAGAGAGAGAGGGGGGGGCGGAAAACGTAAAGAGCGCACGCCGACCTTTTCGGGCTTTTGAGTATTGGCGTTATGTATGTATGTATGTATGTATGTATATATATATATATATATATATATATATATATATATATATATATACGCGGCAGGATATAGGGGAGCAAGACATAGAGAGAGAAAGAGAAAACTGCCCAGGCGGCTCACGAGCAAGAGCTGTAGTATTATACAGCGGCGGTATAATAGTAGTAGTGGTAGTAACTGTCACCAATGATAATTTATGATAATGGCAGTTTACACCGGCGCGCGAGGGCATTATATATGTGTATATACGACGAAACACCAAGACTGATGTGTGTGTGTGTGTGTGTGTGTGTGTGTGTGTGTTTGTACGGATGTATGTGTATATAGAGACTTGGAGCCGAGCGCCCGGCGCGCGCGGGAGCGACGCGAGAGCCGAATTGTGTGTACATAGGGAGCCAGCCCAGTCGGCCGGTCGTCGCGACGGCGGACGGACGCGTTTATTCGCAATGCGCGAACGGTCGTAGCCGCGAGCGAAGTGTGCAAAATGTCAGGCGCCGATCGAGGCTCGAGGGAGCGGGGTTACGCGACT
Organism: Sycobia sp. Sy_11; assembly: GCA_018907035.1. Lineage (NCBI taxonomy): Eukaryota > Metazoa > Arthropoda > Insecta > Hymenoptera > Epichrysomallidae > Sycobia > Sycobia sp. Sy_11. The sequence goes on along the minus strand of JACCIC010000053.1, from coordinate 1,555,698 downwards.
GGGAGGCGTCGAAATCCGCGAAAGAGAGAGAGAGAGAGAGAGAGAGAGAGATAGGGGGTGAAAGAGCCGCCAATTCGTTTCAATCGCTCGGTGCATCCGCGTCCCCTCTCGCCCGCGCGGCTCCTTCGGCCCGGGGCGCGGATGGGTTTTAATGGCGACGACCGGCGTCGCCGCTACCTTACGCACGAGCCCGCGGTCACGAGCGCGCAGACTCCACGCGCGGCGTTCTCTGTGTACACAATACGTAGAGACACCTGTGAGCGCGCGCGCGCGCCGCGCGTCTCCCGGCGTTATTGCCGCAAAAGACCTCGAGGTGATCGGGACGGCCCGACGGTCGCCGCCCTGCTCGAACATTTACCGAGCTCGTCACGTTTAGACCGCCCGCCCGCCCCTTACACTTCCCAACGCCCCACGGACGAAGACGAAGGACGAAGAGGACGCGGACCGCGTCTGCGTGGTGCGCACGCCCGCATCCGACGGAGCACGCCGGGGGCCCGGCGGCGTGAACAGCACGGGATCGGAGGCCCCCGCCTCGCCTCGTTCCTCACATATAGGCGTGAGTATCCATTTTACAGATTCGACGCCGTTGCCGGGACGCGTTTTTCGCCCCCGGGGCGAAAAGCACGATTGGGCGGGGCGGCGGGGCGAGCGCGCCAGACGAGGGCGAGACCCGGGCTACGCGCGAAAAACATAGCGGAATCACGCGCCGGCCGCTGCACCGCTGGCCGTCGTCGCGTACGCGCGCGCGCGCGCGCGTAAGAGCGCGAGCCTGTGATCGCGAAAATAAAGGTGGCGCGACGATCGGGACGTCGTGGCGGATTCGCACATGGCTGATCGATCGCTCGGTGCGTACGCGGGGGTTGGGCTCCTAGGGGACGGTGAGGGAATGATCAAAGCGGCCACATTTTCTATGGAAACGCTTTGGTCTTTTATTACGGACTTCGCTTCTTGGTCGAATATGTCGAGTTATCCTTTTCAATTTGCAGTTTACCTTTGGTTTTACGATAATTCGGCCTTCTACTCATTGCGACAATTCGACGCGTTATCTATCCTTTTACAGTTTAAATTTAACGTAAAACGTGTGCGGAATAAATTGAAGATTGAATATATATGTATATATATGTCGATAAATGGATATACCTATACTCAGTAGTCGATATTGTTATGCGTGTAAATGTTCGCAAATGAACAATTCCTGGTCACCGTTTCTCGCGGCCAGGATTACAGCACTTCGTAATGGCCGACTCGTCTAATAATATAAGGCACGTATTATATATGCATTATTTCTTATATATCGCATGCTTCCGTGTGTATTTACACGTAGCCGCGTGCGCGTCGCACGAAATGAAAATCGGGGCTGGCTATGTAGAGGGTGGCTCCCAATCTACATATCTATATATATATAATCAGGGGGTTGCGAATGTCTGGGGTGTTTCGGAGCATGCGCGTCAGCGACGTTCAGACGCCCCAATCACACTTTGTGTTCTACGCTTCGAGCATATATGTATATATATACACACACACACACACACACACCCCTTAAAACCACGCTCCTCGTGTACACTGGCGCGATAAGAACAAAAAGTAATCCGACCGAGCAGCACGGGTTGATCCGATATTTCGGCGGATTATATTCGCCGTCGGAAGGAGACGGGCTAAATCTCCGGCCGGCGTTGAATTGTTTTAATTATATAAAATGAGACGAAGAAACGAGCACGTTCGTCGACGTCTCGCGACAGGTGATCGCTCAACGTAACAGTGGACGGCGATTCGCGCATATCGTGTAGGAATATGTATAGAAGCGCATTATTACATCGGGCATAAAGGCGTAAATCCATAATAGACGACTTTTCACGTGACCGTCGATTATCAGACGTGCCTGTATATGTATATATGTATATATGTATATATATATATATATATATATATATATATATATATATATACATATATTCAGAATATAATATAATATTATGATCTGACGGTGTGTTGCGGGCGCCGCATCATGCCAGCGCGCCGAGAAAAAAACCGGCCGGTCCTAAGAGCAGAAAGCGAGAGAGCGAGAGATAGAGAGAAAGAGAGCTGGAGAGAGGGAACTCCCCCCCCCCAACCCCAATAAAGAAACTCACTCCGCCCGCATTCCGTCTACGACCTTCCGATCCTTAGAATCTTTTATAGCCCCAACGCGGCGTGGGCATCGCGCTCTCGCATTGGCCTTTTTCTATACGTCTACGCAAAAAAAAAGACGTTCCCTGTCTCGCGGTGCTCGATGGCTCTCGCGACTTTTAATGGGCCTCTCCCCTGGTATAACAAATTAAGCGATAAAACGTTATTCTTTATTTACACACACACTCTCTCTCTCTCTCTCTCTCTTGACGATCAATTTTTTCCCCCATATTGCGTATAAAAATTTGTCTGCCATTTTTATGTACAGGTATATAAATTCACCAGTAGTAATGGATTTCCGTATACATACACTATTGGATTAAGATTTATTCTCCAATCATTTATTCAAAATAAGATCTATTAGATCTGATCTACAATTATTGTTGAATTAAATTATGTGGAAAGGAGTACAATCATTCGAACGGTCAACGATAATTTTTAGATTTAGCTTGAACCCTGTTGTTTTTGTTTTTAACAGTTTATAAAAGAGAATAAAATTATTTTGAAATGCTTGCTTTATCTGTTCTTAGAAATGAACGTCGTTCTTTAATTTTTCATTCAAAACGACGACAGTAAAACAATAATGGATGAATAGATTATTGTAGAATATATCAAAAGAGGGTGAACCAAAAAGTATGAATCTTGTAGGCAAAAAATGTAAATGGTTTAAAAACAGAATGCATATATTTTTTTATTAGACTGTAATATTGTGTCATTGTTAAAGAAAAATAAGTATTGATTTTTAAAAATCCAGAATAATGTTGTGCTTCTATTACAACGTTTTTAACAAAGATGTTTATAAAATAATAATTTTGTAAAAATATTTGTACACGGAAGAAATGTATGTTATCAAGAAAATATTTTCTTGTTTTATACGAAGTAAATGATTTTCTTAAATGGAAAATGTATCATCTTAAATGAAGGGAGTATGCAATAAGAATCCACTTAAATCAAACCACGTTGTCTTAAATCTGACGAACATTTTATTAATTTTGAAAAATGAGTTACTTGGTAGAAAAAAAGTAAATATTTACTTCATATCAGAAAATCTTTTTTTGATGGAATGGATGAATTACAGTATTATATTTTCTAGAAAAATTGTATCATCTATATAGTCTATATGTATATAAGATTTTGGAAATAATAATTTAGAATTAATCAAATTAAATCAATAAATTTAATTTTATTAAATTAATAAAATTAAATCAATTAATAAAATTTGAATTCCAAATTTTTGAAGCCATGCGTTTAGGTTATATACATTTACGTAGTATAATTCTGTATACGTTAATATATTTTTACGGAGTTTGAGGATTCGGAATTGAAGGCTGAAGATTTATAGGCATTGGTGTTTAGATACTCCAAGGTATGAGGTTAGTGAGCACGGAGTTTATATATGCGGAGTTTCGACATTTGAGATTTATGAGCCTCGTGCTGCGTAAAGCTGTGCATGAATCTACATGCACAATTTTGGAATGCGAGGTTTCCGGGCATAAGTTTTGCGGAATTGTCGGTTTCTGAATTTGCGATTTTTCAGTTCGGTATTTGTGGAACGAGATATATAATTATAGTTTCATGGAATTTATAATTTCTAAGTTGAGTATGTGTAGATTTTGGACTCCTCAGCATGAAGTTGAGTTATATTACAATTTTTTGATAAACCAGAAAGCCCGTTGTATTTTTCAAACCTATATATATATATATACGTTAGGGGATCAGTTTAAAAAATCGAGTTTTAGAATTTATTCGGATTTTCGAGTTAAAATACGAACGGACGCTTCCGAGCCGGCCGAGGTCCTAATGTCGGCCCAGGTCGCCGGCCGCTGCACCACCTGGTAAACTGAAATATATACGCAAAGTCCTTCGATCGCCCTGCGGCATTCGAAGTATTTTCCAACAATTTTTTCTTACCCCATTCGGTAAAATTATACACCGGCGAGTGTTTCGGGCACTTCTTTTTCAGCTTTATGCTCCGCTGGTACTTTGAGCGGATTCCCAAAATTCGAAATAAAGGGCGGCCGTATGTGTCTTGGGGGGGGGGGGAGGAAGTCGATTTGCCGATAAGCCAAATTGCGCAGGTTGATTATGCGCCTGTGCGACGTTTTCGGGGATCGTGTCGGTGTCGTTCGTGCGAACTCTTGCACTGGCAGCGATCGTAACAGCGTACTGCGTCGAAAAAAAAAAAAAAAATACAGAACCGGCCTCTTTTATCCGCTAGGGCCGGGGCACACACGGCATGCTTGAAAACTACTCGGAATATCCAACTACGTCAGTGTCTTTAGCTCTTGTAAATTTTAGATTTCCAAGCGCTTGGAAGTAAGTATCTTCCGGTATCTTTGCTGAAGCAAAAAATATACAAACTGATTTACATTCAGAGTCTGAGACTGCGTAAGAAAAACGTAATCTCACCGCGGATTCATATACTATTGTTTTCTTATCCGAGCCAATGCAATCGAAATACAAAAAAAAAAAAAAAATTACAAGAACGTAATGATCGGCAAGAAATCGTGCGGACGACCTGTAAACTAAAAAAGATGGAATCATTTGAAATGGATACACCGTCCGGTGTATATACCTGTATATATAATATACATATAGATGCGACTGAGAGTGCAGTGGCTAGCATTGCAAATAATCAATGACCGAATCCGGCGCACACGGACAAAGATACACATTCATACTTATATATATATATATATATATATATATATATATATATATATATATATGTATATATATACATATATATAAGTGGAAAGGACGCGACGCGACTTTAACCGTACCGATGATGAATGTCCACTTCCTCCGAGTTCGCGTACTCATTCCGCCCCCTCCGCTCCTCCTCGACACTGCACGCGCGTCTGCAGCGGAAATTGAATTCTAATTTATCGCCGCGCCCAACCCTCTGAACAGGTATGTGTGTAGTATATATATACGTTTGCGCTAACTATGGCAAGGGCCGACGACGACGACGTAATAACACGACGGGGGCTTGTGCAAATCCGCCGCCAGAGAGAGGGAGAGAGAGAGAGAGAGAGAGAGAGAGAGAGAGAAGAGAGAAAAGGGAGACGAAGCAGAGAATCGATCTCGCCTCCGCCTTCCCGACACCGGAATCTGACCGAAATCGAGCTTGCCGCCACCGCTGTTTGCGCCGCTGCCGCTCTCACGGCGGCGGGTCATTGTTCATTTCTATATATAATGCATATGTTATGTATATAAGCGCGTGCTTTGCCGCAACAAGTGACGTCACAACAGTCCTGCACCAGCACAGCCGCGTAGAGGGCCGCGCGCAGGAGCGGCTGTGGTCTGTACGTCCGCCCTGCCCCTTCCCCTCTCGCTGACTGCGTCTCTCCCTTGCGCTCGCCATTTTATAATGTGTGTCAAACGCGCCCACGCGCCCGTCGCCGTCGCTCCAGTTTCGATCCCGCGCCGGGGCCCGGGGCCGGTGTTTCCGCTGCCTCGCTTGGCTGCGCGCGCGCGCGCTCTTTCTCCATGTAACGACGATTTTTGTTTGCAAGTGCCGATGGGTGGGTGGGTGGCTGTGTATGTGTACGCGCGCGCAGTTCAATAAGTTTTCTGCAAGCAGTGGTAAAAGAAGAGCGCGACGATAAGTACAAGTTTGATAAATCGGGAACATTTTTTTGAGGGAGTTTTTTTCGATTGCTCGGATTTTTGACCAATTTCGCGACTCGGTTGCTTTCGTCGCGGAATGCGCTTTGGATGCAGGGCTCGTATTGACAATTGTTACGAGACATTTGCCAGAATTTACTTTGTGTTTATGCACGTAATCGCTGTAAGGGCATTTGAAATAATCATAACGAGTACTTTTTCGACTTAAGGAAAGGATGAAAAGCGAATATAAACGCCAGGTATCTTGTGGACTAATTTAAGTAAGCAATACTTTGAATATTAATAATTTTCTCAAAAGGAAGTAAAATCATTTATGATAGTTATTGTTCGCTTATTGTACGATAAAAGATATGGATAAAAGAATATAATTTCTTAAATATTTTCTTTTAATTTGATTCAGTCCTTTGACATTATTTTATTAAAAATTTTAATTATATGGAAATAAGTAGAAAATAATTTTTCTGTAAGATCTAAAAAAGATATTTTTATTGATTACAATTACTATAAGAAATAAATCAAATTTTCTTTTATCTAAAACGATTTTCTACAGAACACATTTTCACACGTAACATGACTGGTATTAACAAAAAGAGAATGGTTATTATGAGATGATTACTTGATTATTATTTGCGACGATATTTGAAAAATGCAGATAGCCTCCTACGGTACGAGGGTGGAACAGATTCAGTGTGCTCACCATTTTGTAAAGTTTGCTTTTGTCGTTCTTAACAACATTTCTTACTTGTAAAAAAATGCCTCTTGTAACATATACTCAAATATATGTTTCAAATGCTCATCAATTTTGTCGCCAAAGCTCGAAAAATATAATCAGGAATTTTTCAATACATTCGCACTTTTAAAATATAAACCGATCAAAAGGAATTAAAAAAAAATTAAATCCGTCGAGTATTAACTTATGATAAATACAATAATTGTGCGTATTACTGCGTATATAAGTGTAAAAAACTTATGCTAAATTGTGTAGAATTAAATATTCTATGGTTTTCACCGCGAAGTTATATATAACACACTCACGGCAAAAAAAAAAAAATTACTCAACTATATTTTGCAGCTTAATAGTAGCAATAAAAACGTTGCACGCTCAATTTCGCAAAACGCGCGAAAGAGGGATACTGATCGCTCTTAATAGAGCTGCTCGTAGCTGAAACTGATTTGGTCTAAAAAAAGGGAGGGGGGGAGAGAAGAAGAAAAACGTGTATAAATACGCAAATATCGCCGTACAGAAAAGAGAGCGGAATGCTCGATCCTGCGGGCGCGCCGTCGAGTAAGTCATACCATTGGATTTCCCAAACGAATGGCGTCGGGCATTAAGAGTCATATTGGCGAAGGGAGAGCCCATTAATATTTTTCGTTCGCTCGAAACGGCAACCAAAATAAAAAAAAAAAAAAAATAATAATAAGACGGTGGGTAGGGGGACCGAGAACTGCGCTCTTTTCGGCGCGATCGTTGCATCCCCCCCGATAGTTTTGGCGTGATTCGGCACTCGCCGCTTTCATTGCATTGTACCCGGGAGAATAGCCGAGTTGGCGCCGGGCCAGGGGCATAACGGACCTCGTCCCTCGTTAGCCCCGATAACCTTCGCTCGCACGAACTAGCTCGGTATGAAGATTTCGAGGTTTCTTTCTTTCTTTCTTTTTTTTTTTTTTTTTTTTGTTAAGATTTATTAGTCTCAAGTAAATGTGATTTTAAACAAGACGATGTTTATATTAGGTTAAGAAAATATTCGTCAGATATGTACAAATTATTATAGCAGCTTTCCGAATTGTAACCATAATTTGTGGTTTTTCTTCGCTAGTACGTATAGAGTAACGGGTGTCGATCTATATTATTTTTCGTTTTCGCTTCATGCTGCAGAAATGCTGATGGAGTCCGGCAGGTGCTGTATGGCCGAGCAAAACATATACGTTCTTTTTTACAATCGTCTTCTTCTTCTTTCATTTTTTTTTTATTATTTCATTTAACCATCGACTCCTTAAGGCCAACAGTATGGAATGATTTTTTATTGTTTTTTTTTTATACGCACTTCATACGGCAAAGGATAAAACGAAAATACAATGCACGTTGTCTTATTTATATTTTTAATTATGATATTATGGATTGTTTTAGTAGCTTCCGGCAAAGTTCGTCGGCACGCATCCCTGAACATTTCTCCCGCAATGTCCATTGTCATTTTTAACGATATCCCCGCCAAAGTTGTCCCAAATTTCTGTAGCATAATGGGGGCCGGCGAACGCGGACAACGACGGGGCGAGACTTCGCCGCGAGCTCGCAGGGCTTCGTTGTCAACTTTTGCGAAATTTTTTGAAAAATATTACGCGTCCGTGAGCGCTGCCATGGGACTTTTGCTAGAAAGTCGCTGTGACCTCTCACCGGTGAGCGAGAGAATTCGCCTCGTTATGGAAAGCCGGGTATAACTATATTTTCGGAAAAGTTCAGAGCACAGAGAAGGCATTTATTTCCACCGTACGAGGCTTGTTATCGGAAATTTCGCTCGGTCTATAGATTTACGCTTTAAATCGCGTCGCGGTAAAGTAATTAAAACATTCCTTTATCAGATTATTAATAAAATATATTACCTCATTAGATTGTGAATTTCTTAATAGACTGACTAGACGAATCTTAAGTTTAATAAAAATTAAATTAAAGTAAGGTTTTTACACAAATAAACAGAACAATGTTATTGTGACATCGTAATAAAATTAGATAAATATTCATTATAAAATTGTACGTAACGCAACTGTATTCGGTAAAAATAATCAAGTACTTTCTCGTTTGTTTTACGTACCGAGCTAAAGAACTTCGCCGTATACAATTTGAATCGCGCGACAGAGTATAAAGTGAGCGCGATTCAAGATTTAGCCTGTCCAATATATATATACACGCATCTTTTTAGTGTCCCTCGTAAAATACAAGCGAGATAAAATTATATATATATATGTATATATAGAACGCGCGAACAGCGTGTCCCGAGCAAAAAACTGCGCCAGTCGCACGTAATTTACGGTATCAAACTTCTGACTACAAAATTATAATTTCCCCCGTCTCCCACTCGACTTTTCTCCTCCCCTCTCCCTTCCCGCTCTCTTCCACCTGCAATTTTCATTCTACTGAATGAAATACTTTCCTGTTATTCGCGGAAGCGGAGTCAAAATTGCCAGCTGGCCCCGCGGTACCTACCTATATATATATATATATATATATATATATATATATATATATATATATATATATATATATATATATTACGTACACGTAAATAAAAAACTTATAAATATACGAGTAGAGCGCAGAAAAAACAGGGCGAGAGGTTTGAAACAGTAGGAGGAGGGCGGCAGGGGGGGGGGTTAAAACAGACCGGAAAAGGGATCAGAAACAAAGAAAATGAAAAAAAAGAGTTCGCTATATATATACGCACGGGAGAGTAGAAATAGAATCGCTATAATAACTACGACGACCGATGCTCGCGCTCGTGCGTGCGGCTTTCATTTCGGAGTCGCGTCATAAAACGGCGACGAGACGCTCGCGCGATATATATATATATATATATATATATATATATATATATATATATATATAGTATAGCATTGACTTGCCGCGAGGGGAGAGCAAAGTCGCGCGCGTCGGACTAGGTATATAATACCAGCGAGGAACGCCAAGGGGAAGGGAGAAAGTTAAAAGGGAGAGACGGACAGAGAGAAGCGGAGGGGTGCCGAGGAGGGAGAAAGATAGGGCATCGGAACAGCGAGTCAGAGAGCGAGATCGAGAGGGATAGAGTGAACGAGAGACGGGATATAGGAGAGAGAGAGGGAGAGAGAGAGAGAGAGAGGCCGTACATATAATATACCGGCTGGCAAGCAGATGGTTGCCCCGTTTATTGGTTCGCTCGTCGGCTCGGCCCACGATGCGTTCGCACCCGTAGGCCCCTGAGTTCCCCTTTGTATAACTACACTGAAAGAGAAGGCGAAAGAAAGAAAGCGAGAAAGAGAGAGAGAGAGAGAGAGAGAGAGAGAGAGAAGGAACTACGCGCGAAACTCTAATGTGCGGCCTGGTGCCGCCGTGCGTCGGTCGCCCACCAGAGACTCGTGCAGCGATGGTGTTTCCTAACGGGAGCGCGTTGGCGCGAGGGGAGGGGGGCGCAACGACAGTAGTAGCGCGAGCCACCGGTCGGGGGGGGGGGCTCACCTTTTGCCGCCTTTTTTCCAATTACCGAACAGTGTATATATATGCAGTCCTGAAACGCGGGTTACAGAATGCACGCTCGCGCACCCCGTATTATTACATATCGTCCGTTTATTTAAGGTCACGGAATTTCAAAAGATAATCCGCGAGCACTCTCGACGTGAGTACAAATGATTGTAAAGGGAATTGGGAGGATGTATACCTATACGTATAGTCGCCGCGTTATGCCGAGTCGCGCAATGAAGTCAACGAGCGCGCGCGCGCGCGCTCATCGGTATTACGACAGAGCGTGGTTTTTTTTTCTTTCCATGGACTATATATATAGACGATGAGAGGTATATATATATAGCGTAAAGTACAAGCCAACTGCTGCTTTGGCAAAAGTTTCGGGGAAAAAGAAATTTTTTATATACCCCCATATACGAGAGTGCGAGATGATAACAACGCCAACGTCGATTACATTGTACTGTATTAGCGTGCCGGGGGCAGAAAACCGACGATAGATTCGTGTTTTTTTTTTTTTTAACTTTAATAATTGTTAGAACGTTCAGTATCTTATGTACAATTGATATAATGCGGTAGAACCAATACTAATTGAATATAAATTATCTACTGTAAGCTGACGTGTTTTGCGCGATTACCGATAAAAATGCCCAAATCAGACGAGCTCTATACTTAACGCAAGGACTGTCGATGGATTGTTTCTTTCTTCTTCGTTCTGCAACGGTATTTACTAGGCGTCTACGCGCTTGCAATTATTCCTGCCAGCCTATAACGTAATGATTCAGCGCGACCGAAAAAATTAATGACCCGTGGCATGGAACAATAGGCAATCGCTGTTCGGGTCGAAAAGGTTCTCACGTGATTGTTATGGTGGGGTTAGCTTTTTCTTTATTATTTTTGTTTTTTTTTTTTTTTTAATTCCGTATCGCCGACTGGAAATATTCGTAATGCGCACTGAAGCCATATCGGGCGACCTTAAAAATATGCAAAGATCTGATTTCAAACGCGTAGTGTATAAATAATGCCAAGCATTGCTTTTAATTTAACGACAATTGAGTTGGCTCTGAAAATTGTTCACGGTTTTCGGCCTACATACTTTTTGGAAATGAAATCGACACTTTCATGTGATTTACAATGAGATATTGACATCTATATTTTTCATTTAAAACTTCCCTTGAACTCCTGTGTACTTGATAATCTTATTATACATCTTCGTATATTAATTTGAGAAAACTGTTTTTTTAATTTACAGAATCATAGAAGCAGTAGTGGAAGACTATTAATTTGAATTAAACAATGAGTATTTTTGGCTTAATTCTCACCTGTCCAATTTTTTAATTCGTCCGTAATAAAATTTCAACCGAACTAGGCATCCCTTAAGGTTTTTAAATCAAATGAAGAAAAATAAATCCTAATACATATAAAGTACCCGTTATTTTAGCTTTTTAACAAATCTTATCATACATGACAGTCTATTGCATGCTCATTCGATAAAATTTTATTTTTTAATTAAGTAATTTTGAATTTTAAAAATCATTGAAAATTTATTAATTCATTGTGGTTTTTGTCCTATCCCGTTCAAGTTCGCTTAAAATTTATAAGGAATCAAAATGAGGAAGAACCTGTCAATCGACAATATTTATGATAGGGTATTTGTACTTGGATAAAGAAGATGTAAATGTTACATTTTATCGGAAAACTTTCCTAATTTTTTCAATTATATTTGAATTTTTGCGTTTCATTGGCTTCGATCTCAAGATTTTCAACAGGATTAAAAGTATTTATCATGTTATACAAAAAAGTATGATAAAAAATGGAATCGATAAATCAGCCGGCACCTTTATTATTCTAAATAAAAAAGTTTTCTTCTACGATTATACTCAATATATTGACCTTTGATGTCTGGAAGGACGCCATATATGGCGCATTTTTTAAAAGCTCATTACAAGTTTACTTTTATATGTTAAAAATTGTAGAGAATCCAAATTTTACAGTTGAAATTGAAGTATCACGTGGCCCAATTTTTCTAGCCCCAAAATCAAAGTCATAAATTCTGTTTTGTAAAATCGTTCGATTAGGATTTTTTTTTTGACTTCTAATATAATTGTTGTCATAAGCTGATCTGTAAATTTGAAGTTTGATAATGGCAATCACCGCTAGGTGGCGACTATCCATTAATTCATTAATAATCTATAAGTGATCTTTTAGACAATATTTTTATCGGAGACTAGATAATTTCACGGTGATTTTTTTTAAAAATTAGATAAAACAATAAAATTAATAGAATATAAAAATATATTTAAAAAATAATCCATGCATTAGTATCCCGGACCGGCATGACGTCATATGTTGTCATGGGTTCAGTTGTAAACACCTGACCTTGGATTCATTCTAACTTAGAGATATCGGAACACTTTTCTACATATAGTTATATAAGTAGTATATATACTACTTAGTATATATACTACTTAGTAGCAGCACACTACTACGAACACGAATTAAATATAGCTAATTCTCGTGTATATATCATTCGACTTCTAATTTAATTTAGTTCTTTAAGATTTCTTGTCATACGGCTAAAAAATACATGTGTCTTATACGGTTACTCGAGCGTGAAACTGACGATTTGCAGTGAATAATTGAAGGCTTACCAGACTGAACATACTTTACTGAAAATGATTGAAAAAAGAAATTAATGTTTAATTACGGGGTCAGCATAGAAAATAATGCTTTCGTAAAATTTATTAATTTAACACAGTATTTTCAAGCTCTAGTCCCATATTGATAATGGTAATTGAAAAAATATTATAATTTATACTTTTCTTTTAAATGAAAGTATATTTAGAAACACAAGCTGTATAATACTTTAATATACTTATATATTTACATCAAATATACTAAATATTATTCTTATATTTTTACGAAATATATTATATTCTGTATGGTAGAAAACAACATGGTGACAAAAACTAAAACGTGTGTCGTATGAAAAATATTTCTACAGATTTCATTTCTTATAGCAAAATTTTAGACACATTTAAGTTATTAATAAATTACAAATTATTTTCCTTTATCTTCAATATATATTATCTCAGCTTATTATTTGACCTTGTTGGTTAAAATTTAATCGGAAGTATATAAGTTACGGAAATCTATTCCAATCAAATAGCAATTACAAAATAATTTGTGTTTCGCATGATTTTTTGACGAATTCTATTATATGGGAATTAAAGAAGTTTGGTATCGAATATTCTTTATTAATAATATATACTATATGTATATATAATAATATATATAATAAGTATATATATAATTATAAAATATGAGATTTTCTTATATCTATTGACCAAATTGTAAATAATATTATTAGTAAAAATATCACGTAAATATAGAAGCAATTTAAAGCATGGCAACATTAATCAAATCTTTTTTATAACAGAACTTAAAAATTTTCTTTTGCAGATGTTTATTATTCTTGCAATGATTTTTATTGATGTACTATGATTATACTATCTATTAATATAAAAATAATAACGATTTCAAAATAACACAATTTATAACTATATATATATATATATATATATATATATATATATATATATATATATATATATGAATAAAAAGGAGCTTATGACACCAAACGCCAAATAGTTCCGGTCCGTTACAATATAACTAATGGAACTTTGATTTTTCAGGAGCAGATTACACACGGAGTCGAAAAATCTGACGCTCGGCGCTCTCTTCCTTCCTCGCCTCCTATCTCACTCTGTCGCTCTAGCGACGGGGAAAATTCTTTCTCTACAGCCGAGGAAAGCACGACCGAGAGCACAGCGCAGAGACTCAACGAAGCCGCGCACTGGATTTAACGTCGGCGGCACCCAAACAGACGTGTATATATAACACGCATATCAGAGAGGAAGCCCCGTAGAGCTGTGCGGGGAGAAAAAGAGAAAGAGAGAGAGAGAGAGAGAGAGAGAGAGAGAGAGAGAGAGAGAGAGAGAGAGAGAGAGAAGAGGGAGACAGAAAGAAAGGCAGAACGAGAAAAGTATCCGAAGCGGGACGAAGAAAGCACCACCATGGGAGTCGGATAGAAAGAGACGCGAAGTTAGTCTGGACGCACACTCAGGCCCTACACGCGCATACACACACACACGCGCGCGCGCGCGCACGCACACACCCATAATAGCGTGGAAAGCTGATGTCTCCCTCGTCATGGCGTCGTCCTCGGCCGCCGACGTGGTGGGCGTATACACGTCGACGGGTCGATATAGGGCGATTCCTTCCCTACCCTCCCCTTCCCCGTGCAATCTCTCCCTTCCTCTCACGCACCCTCGTTCATCCCCCTCCCTTACGGCGACATTCACCCCTTGCTCCACGATGGCGGGTACCATTGCTGTTGCTGCTGTCACCGCTACGGATATCGGCTGCCGCGCCGCGACACGGACGTCCATAGGTATATAATATATATATATATATATATGTGTGATTACAATCCGTTCAACAAAAACAAGTTGACGTCTAGGTAGGGGAGGGGGTGAGAATCACGAGACACCTTTTGCGCACAAGGGATTGCGAAATAATATATATATATATATTCGGATAGCACGAAGCGACCTGATCGATGTATACATAAAAGAGAAGCGGTGGAGAAGAGGGCGCGATCTATGGGCTGGCTGGTTATGCGGGGCCCACTGACGGCGCGAGGATTTAAAAGTCACGCGGCCACTCGGACTGCCATAATCGGCCCCGTATCCGTCGGGATTCGGGTGCGGAGATCATCGAGGACGACGCCGGGCTCGTCGGTTAATTTGTCGGGTTCACGGGGCGTTGGAGAGGGAGGGAGGGACGGATAAGCCGGGATCGCAAAGAAAACGAGAAGGATAATCGCATCGGGCTTGCCGACCCTTCGTTCCTCGAATTCGCGGCCGTCGGGTTCAAAATTATACCCATGGAGGTGTACTTCTATATATATATATATATATATATATATATATATATATATATATATATATATATATACATATATATGTAGGTGGAGCGGTAGGAGTGAAAGAGAGAGGGGGTGACAGAGGGACGCACGCTCAGTTGGTAAAGTCAATATTTGGAATGTCATATATATATATATATATATGAGTATATTGCCAGTCCCGCTGCTGCCACTGCCACTACCAGCCACTACTACTGGGCAGCGTACCGGGGATTAAGACGGCATAATATCGGATCATTATAGTTACAGATGACGCCGCCGCGCCGCGCCTCGCCCCGCCGGCTGCTCAGAGGTAGGGCTACACTAGCGCGCGTGGGTCGGTAGGTAAGCTATCTGTAATCCGGGATATAATCGCTTTGACTTCTTCACGCTCTCGAGCAGAGCCGGGCGCAATTATGCTTCTCTAAGACGGCGAGAGATACTTTGACGCGCCGTTGACGCGTCCGGCGATGCGTAAGCGATCCCCCCGCCTGTGTCAACAGCCGCGCGAGCGCGGCAGAGGAGAGGCTCTTTAAGCCGGTGTCGATGATACGTATATATATATATATTTCTATTATGTGTATATTGAGCGCCTAATGGTCCGGTGACAGCTATCGATCATCTGCGCTTTTTTTCTCTTCTTTTTTTTTTTTTTTTTAAACGCGCCGGCTTGTTAACACGAATCTCTGTAATATACACGTCGCTTTTCATTTCTGTACCTTATTAATATGGCATTCTAATTCATACTTTTTTTTTTTATCCTCCGCTCGCGCGTGTTTTTTTTTCTCTCGCGTATACTGCCCACAGATATGCATAATTAGACTCGAATCTGTCTTAATTTCATTTTTTTTATCGTTAGTGGAGTTTGTCATACGAATTTTGCGTATTTCGATTTTTTACTATGAAATAACTTATTTCAAAATGATCAATATGTATTTCAAGTTTGTTCAAAATATTTAAGGATCCTTAATTTTTATCAATTTTACTTTTAGAACGATACGTATAGCTATCGTTATTATACTCGGGAATAATTATTTTTAAATTATTGGAGAAACATATTTATAGACTTGAGATGTTGGACGTGAGACATTTAACAATGTTTATAATGATTAACTATTTAAATCCGTATAATATAAAAAAAAATATATTTATATCATTAAACGTTACACATATAATTTTTTGCATATACTACATGTCATATAAATTGATATATTGAAGCAGTAATATTTAATATTTTATACTGTTCTTTTTTATTTCACGTTACGTAATTGTGTTAGTAACACCATATTAAAACATTATTTACTATACCCTAAATATATAAGATTTTGAAATTTGATCATTTATTTAAAGTGTTTCGTTATTAGATTGTTATTACTTTACACTTAACGTTTCTACTGGGGGAAAATTATATTTTCTTTTTTTACAGTAAATCATAGTTACCATAGTAGATAATAAAGGACCTCGTCTGTAGGAAATATAACAAGATATAATATAAGATCTTAAAAATGAGTCATGAACTGTCTACATCCTTTTTCCTGAATATTACATAAAAAACTGAAATTTTTTTACTATATTATACCGATTCTCTTGGCCGTAGATATTGTTTAAAAAGCCGCAAGAACAAAACTTTCGATTCTGTCAATGCAACGATATGCAATTTTGATAAATTATCATGAAAAACTTTCCCTTTAAATTCAATAGAATGTAACGTGCATCGCTATAACAATAACATAAATTCCCTTGAAATAATCAATACGATTGCTTGTATGGATGATTTTTATCTAATAATTTTCAACGACTAATAAAAATATTACGAATAAGCAATCAGTGTCTAAAATAATTTTTAAAATGATCGTTCAGTATACTCTGTCTCTATAACTTTTCCCAATAATGCACTTCAAAAAGTACTCGAGTCAATCTGACTCGGAACAAAACTACATGATTTTCTTACACGCGCCAATATAATCAAGAAAGAAAAATACACAGATATTTATTAATCTATTCATCCGATTTCTATTACATGTATACACATTGTACAATATATATATATATATTCAT
Organism: Sycobia sp. Sy_11; assembly: GCA_018907035.1. NCBI lineage: Eukaryota > Metazoa > Arthropoda > Insecta > Hymenoptera > Epichrysomallidae > Sycobia > Sycobia sp. Sy_11. Next base: position 1,538,674 of record JACCIC010000053.1, on the reverse strand, counting down.
CAAACAATAATAATTGTAGACTCTATACAGGCAAGAAAGTACGCGCTTAAATACCCATGTGCCTATGTACTTATACAAATACTGATGGAAAAATCTTCTCTTTTTTTTCAGAAAGAGACGCAGTCACGTCACATTGACCGAGTAAATACCCGCGGGTCAAACGCGACGAGTAAAACCGCTCGTCTCGCAGGAGAGCCCGGGCCGATGATGCAGCTGGATCCCCACCTGGGATCGAACGTCATCGTCGCAGGAACGCGTCACGATCCGGCATCGCAGGAGGGCGAATAAAATCCACATCGCCCGGTCAGAGGTCTTTACCGCTATTGTAATACATCGGCGAGCGCGAGGAGGAGGAGGAGGAGGAGGAGGAGGAGACGGAACGAGAAGGTGGTAGACTTAGGGGGGGGGAGGGGTGGAGAACAGAGGGCACGAAGAATCGACGTCTTCGCCGGGACGTCGATATCGGCTGTGTCATCCACGGCCCGTTAACGGCCGTTCTCGGCTGGTTGCTCGGTTCGCTCGCATTTTTTTGCGAAACAGCGCGCGCGTGCGGGGCTCGAGCGCCTATCAATCAATATCGCCACACTGCGGCAGGTGTAAAGCAATCACTGCCACCGTGTGTATATATATATATATATATATATATATATATATATATGTATGTATGTATGTATATATTATGTACATAAGTGCCTCGCCGCCGGCCTTTTCTTCGGGCGCGCATATTTTTTAGTCCGTGAACGAACACGACGATGATAACGATTCGAACGGTGGAGTCGCCCTTCAACGTTGTATAAATATAGGGTCTTCAAATTGAAAAGTTCGCATTGTCAATGAAAATTGTGGCTTTATTTAAATAACAAAAAAAAAATGTAACAATACATTATTCACAGTAATTTCAATCATTAGTTATCGCCTCTTCCCACATTTGGGGTCGTTTTTCTCGTAACGCTCGTTTCGAAGGCATCAATTGTCCTCGGCCGAATGCCCCATCGACTGTTTGATCCTTTCTCAACGGTTCACAGCGATCGCACCTCTCTGATCCGGCCAAACATGGAGCGTTACTGTATTTGCACGATGTTGTGCGCATTTGACGATCGTAATCGATTCACTTTTCCAATTTTCGTCCCCAGTAATAATTCGATAGAAAATGGACTTCTTTTCGTGTCGCTGGAGAAATAAATTTTTAAATCAGACGACGTTTTTCGACGTTACTGGACGTTAGCTCGTCCGATAACGAACTGCCTAACATTTGGACGAATTCTAGGAATTTTCGACGCTTGGAAATGGCTTGCCGTCTTATTACTAACGATGTAACAAATTCTTCTTGCGTTTGACATGGATCTTCATCGAGGAATGCCTCCTCACCCTTATCCTCAGACTTTTTTGCCTAGTCCGGACGATTTTTGTGTTTAAAAAATTTTGACAGATTATATTATCTATAGAATATTCTGGGCAGGATTCTGAAAGCAATCGGTGAACATCAGACATATTTTTCTTTCAATAAATGAATAAAGTTAAAGGTTTCACTAATACTGTTTTCGTGATAGGTAATTCGGCATTTTTAACGAAACAAAAATTTTGTGTACAAACTTATGTTCAATTGGACAGAACAAATTTAATATTTGATGCTTTTGTATATAAATGGGTGGTATATCAGCTTATAGATAGTTTTTCCTATATGTTATTTGAATCGATTATTGATCATTAGGGTGCTATTTTTTCTTTTTCATAATCCGTTTTAATGAATTAGTGTTCGAGGAAGGGAAATATCTTTCATGTATATATACACCGTGCCTTGTAGAAAAAGGAAGGTGGAAATAATGCCTTCAATTTTCTTTGTACAGTACGTTGGAATATAATGATATTTTCTTTCTTCTTTATCGACTTTCACCACGTTTTTCATGACGGTATTAAAATAATACGATAAGATATCTGAATCAATCATTCATGGACATTATATTTAATAATAAAGCAAATATAATACAAATTTTATTGAAAAAAGTATTACTTGCTGTATAGGTTTCTACTTTATCGGCTATTTATAAGAATTAAAAAATTTTTATTGACTGCGTTGAGACCAATTAAGTAAGAAAGAATATATGCTTAGGATATGATAATTGTATTATAAAATGCAAATTTAGCAATATAATTTATTCTGCACAAAGGATTTAAAAATTTTAAATAATTTTGAAGGTAATTTCCAAGTCAATTTTTACCGATTGAGTAAACTACGATCTGTTTCAAATATAATTTACTTGCTGCAGTATTCAAAAATTTAATTTATGAGAAATTTATGAAATTTATCCATTTAAGAGAGTTTTAATCTAAATACATAAAATCTGAATATATTTTCGAACTTTCAATATCTATAGTATTCAAATTTGAAGAGATTTTTAACGAAATGCATAAAAAGAACAATCAATCGATCCATTACTTCTATTTTGTTAACAAACGCAATGGCAATCTAAGCATTTTATTATTTTTATTTATTTACGTATATTATTTATTACGTGCATAGTTTATTTATTTACGTGTAAATAAATAAACTTTTAATCAAATTATTCGAAAAAACTTGGGACTACTTTAATATATGGCGAAATTTCTATACGTATGTTATTTTAAATAAGATAAATTTGTTTTTTTTTCTTCAAATTTTTATACTCCTGGCTATTCTCTGTCCGTTAAAACATAAATATTTTGAACACAGCCGCTTGACAACAATGTTAAATATTTCAAAATTTGGCAAGCTTCAGGCGATATGCTGGTTCCACATTATTTTATTCAATGTGTGAATGGCTTTATTTTATTTATCATATTCGCACGAGATTCGGAGTTCCTCGCAATTTGTTTAACTATTGTAAAAGAGAGACTTCTATAGCTCCTCACAAAATTCACGGAAATCTGTTACAAATTAATGCTTGTAATTATTGTTAAACATAAAATATATGCAAAGCCGTGCTGCAAGTTTCCGCATCGATTACGTACTTATGTATATATCGTTACGCAAAAGTAAATACACGTTTCAAAGTGTTTTTTTTTTCACTATGAGTTTAAAATTAACAGAGGCAGCTAAATATGTATATATATATATATATATATATATATATATATATATATATATATATATATATATATATGGTCGCCAAGCGATTTCTCGACGAGCCAGACCGTTCAAAGGAGGAGGAAAAAAAACGCGTATCAGCCGCGAAAGCGCGTCAAAGTCCACCTCCCCCCCCACATCCACTCCCAATGATTTCGGTTATAATTTATCGCCCCTGAGTCAGCACAAAGCAACCGGGTGTATATAGGAGTCGCCGATCTAGCCGAGTTCTTTTTTTTTTTTGCGCCGCACGGGAAAACTTTATTTATCCATCGCGTTCGCCTTCGTATCGACTTGAGGCATATTTAATCGAGGCACGGGCCGTGATTTTGAAAAATTCCCGTCGTGCTCGTAATATGCGTATATATGTATGATAGCCGCGGGGGACGTTTCTAATGCCCGATCGGAAAAATCGACCCTCCCCCTCCTCCCCCACGGATCATCAACTCCTCGCGCAATTGGAAGAAGCGTCTTCTCGCGAGGAATCGGCAATGAAAAAAAGAAACCAGAAGAAGAAGGAGCAAAAAAAAAACAAAAAAAAACCAACAAAATTCTATGTAGGACGGACGGCCCCGCGTGCCGAGACCGACATGAAAATCCAACGGCCGACCTCCGCGTCTTCTCCCGCAAAATGACTCGACGTTTATGTACATAAGTACATACATACATAAATAGATACATACATACACACATACATAGATATATACATATATAAATACATACATACATACATATATGTATACATAAACGAAAAGTCAGGGATATCCCTGCGGATGACGTTGCGGCTTCTCGCAGGCGGACGGGCGCTCGGGCTAAAATTGCAGTCACGCGCGTCCTTAAACCTCGGCGGTACGGCGGCGCCTCGGCAAACAAACACACACGCGCGCGCGCTCGCATTCACGTACTCACATTGCGCGCAGACACGCTAGCCACTACCGTTGGCGGTCAATTCGTAAACCAATTTCAATGTAATCGCTTGGACGGCTCCCTCCAGCCCGCCCCACCCACAAGCTCGCCTTCGATCACGCCTCTATAGAAATCCGTGCATAAACTTTACATTTCGATTTCAGATTCGATGCCCCGTGCAGCGAGATGATCCTGGGCATCGCCATCCGTCCAACGACGCTTGACCGACGCGCGACATCACACAGAGGCGAGGGCGAGCCTGAGAAGCTGTGACGACCCCGCGCCCCCCGACGCCCCGTCACGCCGACGCACCGAGAGGGGCCCGAAAATTTGACGAGGTTCTCGCCCGCGGCGCCGAACGTGGACGTGGATTTTTAAGGCCCAGTTAATGCTCTACATCTACCCTGTAGATCCGAATTTGTTTGAAGTCAGGCGACAAATTCGGTTCTAGAGAGGTTTGTGTGGTGCATACAATGCTACATGGTCTGTAATGCTGTATAATTATTGCGTTGAAAATTCTTACGGAATGTAATACGTACGCGTATATACGACTTAATGTATATTCAGCGCAAGATTTTAATGATTTTTTTTAAAATGATTTTTAATGATTATACATCTAATAATACCATGTAACGGTCTGTTGAAATTCAAATGTTGTTTCTTACTATATTGTACACCTTTTGCAAATACAAATAATTTTCCGAGCAACGGCTATAATTGATCATTTTCTTTACTTACGCTAAATTTGTTCACTTAATTTTATCTTTGTGTAATTCATATAGATTATGAAAATATATAGCATCCTCGTTAAACCAGTCAAAGAACATTTTATATTATTATGTATATATGTAACTGTAATATATATATATATATATATATATATATATATATATATATATATATATATATATATATATAATCAACCAATTGGTTTTATGAGATACGAATGTTACAAAAATTAAATGTTGAATTAAAAAATTGTACTTAAAAAAATAAGCAGTTATAAATATGTAAAAAAGCAGCCATAAAAATAAGTAACAAAAAAATAAATAACTATATAGTATATATGTGAATTGATACTCTGTTTCGAATCTACACATAGTTTAGAAACTAACGCACACAAGAAAAAAATATTTATGCAATTCCCATTGCAATATTCTTGATAAAGTAAAATTTATGATTAATATTAGATTACATAATATATTCATTTAATGAAAATATCTAATCTATATTATCTGATCAAATTGAATAAATGTATGCAAATTCATTCGATTTTCTCAGTCGATAAGGTAGTGAAGTATATTAAGTCGAGTAGTTTTTATCTATTCGTCAGAAAATAAATTGCTTGATAAAAAATTATTCTGTTAAGTATCTTACTAAACACAGTAATTAGAATGAAAAAACTATCATTAATTTATTTATATTACCACAATAAATTATAATTAATTTTTTGTCCATAATACATATTAAAATTTGTAGAATAATAATACGTCGATCGAATTCTATATGCTGGTTTAGAGTTTACAAAATATAATATAACTTTTTAAGATTTATATTTTTTATTGGTTGTTTATGTATTAATAAAATAATTAGAATTCATAGATGTGATATGTATATCTATGCATAAAAAATATTGTAAATTCAAATAAATATTTATTTGAGTCTTCTTAAAACAATATATTTTGTTTAAATTAAGAAATTATTTGATGGAATCAAGAAAAATTAATTTCATTAAAAAACATTTAATTAATTCCAGAAAAATTTATTTGATTTTAAATGAAGTTCATTGACTTTCAAATAATCTTACTATTTCGAACTAATAATACTTTTCTAACGTTAAATTCTTACAATCTTTTATTATATTACAATAATTATTCTTTCGCAAGCATGACTTTATAACGAAAAAATTATGGCTTATAAACTGATTAGAAAACTAGGTGTAAGATGCCAAAGTTGAGAAGGTGACAGTTTAAATAAGATTATTTGTTCTGATGTAAAATGTGATCAATACACGAGCGAATAATACAGTATTAATTGTGTCACAAAATTAATTATCAAATATAATAGTTTTATAAAAACTTGGCCCTGTTTGATTCGACCATGGCCCCAACTTGATATGGTTATATTGAATGGAGTATATTGATGATTATGTTGAGTTATACCTTAAGAAAATATTTTATTAACATAGCATATTTTATGAATATTTTATTAATAATAAATAATTTACTTAAGAGAGTTTAAATAAATATTTATTTGAAGTAATACATTTTTTTTCACGGTGATAAGAATTAATATGAGAGATAGCATGTTTAAATTCTACTATGTATATTTACAATCCAAATTTCCATATTTGATCAATTGCAAAAATATATGCTAGTATCTTAGATTAAAAAAAATATAATATAATGAGCATTTGTTTATAAATTTTATACTTAAAAATTTTTCATGGGATAGATCCTCAATGGTTGTTACAATGACTATCGTTAAAGTTTAACGCCAATGCATGTGTAATAAGCACTTATTGGCGATCTATTGAAATTTCTTGTACAAATTTTTGTAAAAATTTTATTTCAGAATGATCCCTATTGGTGAAGTGAATTGATAACCCTTTTTACATTACTGGACCGGCAAACTTTTACAGTTTTCAATCGATCAAGTTGAAAATTTTTATACAAATCTGTATGTATATACACAGTAGATTAAAAGCCAGTTAACTATACAGGTATGAATATTCTGATTGTTGAAATAATGCTTTTTTTATAAAACATATTTCGTATTTCATCCTCTTCTTGCAATTAATTTCAATTGATAATTTTATGAAATCATATGTGGTTCACTGATTTTTATTATCGTGAACCTTATATACAAAAAACTGTACGTTAGCCATCTACTAGTCGTATCAAGGGTCTCTGTGACTTAATAACATCTTTATTTTGATTTCAATTTTCACAATATTTCTAGAAACCTTTTTTAATACTTTCTCCACATTTTTTCTCATAATAGTATATATTTTATTGCTTTATTCTTATGAGCACACAAAAATGTCTCATAAAACAGAATTTACAAATCCAAAAACTATAGCTTACCGAAGATATCACTATATTTTGTGCGTGTTAGGAAATGGTTAAATCAAATCCTGTGATCAGTTTGCTATAGTGAATCTGAAGTCGTCAGCGTTGCCAAAGTTAAAATCAAGATAACGAACTTTATGCTTGCGGATTTGTAATTTGTTAAAATGTTTTTTCTTTTTCTTTTAGGAAATCCTTAAATATTAGAGTAAAATGTATAAAGAGTTTTCATTAAATATCTCGTAAAAAAACATACAGAACACCTGCAGTTATCTTCTGTGTGCTTATCTTGAGATTTGTAATACTGTGCAATTAGCCTACAATAGAACACTTAAGAATTTACCAATTTACTTGACCAATAAATATTAATGTGTAAATTTTGGATCTCAGATGTCATTTATTATAGGCTCTTAGTATCGTTCAGGCTGTTACTCTATAGCAAAAACTACTTCCGTGAAAATGCACTTCATAAGTATGCTTAAAAAATACATATCAGTGTTGAATAAACTTTCGAAACGTGTCCACCCTCGATTTTGGCAGAAATTTGTCTACTTATTTTATTTTTAGGCAATGCTGATTACGATTACCGTACATACCCGTGTAGAAATTCATTCTCGAATCTAATTAGTATTGGGTTAGTTTTCCTTAATAAATGTTCGGATCGAGAAGGGAAATCTAGTCTGATTCCTAATTACGATTTGTCCCACTTTTATTGGCATTTTAGACAGGGAGCGAGCTTAGATTTTGTTAGGTATATCAAGTTCTAAACTAGCCAGAATCTAGACAGAAAATTTAGAAATGAAATCTATTTATATATTGTTTCAAATTTGTTTACTCGATTAAGTGAATAATTTTTTGGCTCTTATAATTTTTATTTATATGAATTAAACATATATTTACGTATTTAAGTAGCACATACCATTTAATTAAATTTTATAAATTACTTTCTATATGCATTATTACGTATACGATTTATAATTAACAATTAATAATTATTAATATATTTTTATGCACTATTTATTGTAAATTTTAATGTTAAACATATCAGTTGAACATATAAATATTTTATTACGATGAAAAAAATTCCGGCCTCCGCTGAGTATCGAGAACCCACGACCCTACGATTCGTAAGCTAACGCATTATTCACTGTGCTAAAACACAATATGCGGTGAAGATACTTTACTTTGCATATGATCGTACAGCACTTGAGATTATATAATAATTTTATAAACACAAGTTAAAACATGTAGAGTAAACCTATTTTTTAAACTCTTTGCTATGTTGCGAAGATCTGCGGAAAGAATAATCTCTATTCATTTATGTAAATCTATATTTACATAAATGAATATATATGCTATTAATTTATTATATAATTATTATATATATTATTTATTATATATATATTAGTATATACATGAATTTATATACTATCCATCACAAAAAAAATATAAAGAAAAAATTGAAAAAATTCAATTTACAGCAATCAGAGCAGCACTAGGTTACCGCATAAGTACACCAAAAAACATTCTACTGGCCGAATCAAAACTGACATTAATAGAACATCGATCCGAATTTCTATGCAAATCTTTCATTATAAAAGCTATTTTCGACGCAAAATCACTCGCGCACGATACTATTCTGAGGTACAACTCTATACAAAAAAATATAAAAATTAACAAGAAAAAGTTGCCTCCTATATTGACGACGTGCATTACTGAATTATTATGCCCAGACGTAGCTAAACAATATCACAACTATGATATATACTCGTATGATTACGAATCTCTAACTACAAGTATACATGTAAATACCGAATTTGGCAAAATTTTAAAAAGAAAGCCTCCGAACACTTTACTCGGTTCATTACTGCAAAATGAAAAAGCAAGAGCCATATATACCGACGGAAGCAAAATTGATAGCTCTAACTCTGTAGGGGCTGTATGTATATGTCCAGATCTAAATATAAGTATAAGCGAGGCTATTAATAAAACCGCATCGGTATATACAGCTGAATGTTTTGCATTATCAAAAGCACTTGATATATATAGCTATAGAAAATCCATATCCAAAATATAACATTTTTTCAGATTCACTAAGCGCACTAACATACCTTCAATCATTAAAACATACACCTACTATAAACACTTACATTCTTGAAGTTAAACGGAAATAGAAAATCTATCATGCCAATAATACTAACTGCACTATATAGCTTCTTTTGGATACCATCACATATTGGCATTGTCGGTAACGAAATAGCGGATACGACAGCAAAAATATCAAGCACCACTGATTCAGATGGATCTGTTATAGTGCCCTTCACTGACTACCTTGAGCAATATAGAGAGCACTCAAATATGCAAACTCAACAACGTATAAAAGAGATAGGGCAAACAAAAGGTTCAGAGTACTTTAAATTACATTATACTACTAAACGAACACCTTGATTTTTTAAATACACGCTTAAATCGTCGTGAAATTGCAACTATAAATAGATGCAGGTCCAATCATTATAATCTCTCAGCCTCACTTGCAAGATGTCACACAATCAATAATGCAGTTTGTTCATGTAGAGAATATGACGAAGATTTAAACCATGTACTATAGGCAATGTAAATTATATGAGACTGAAAGGAAAAAACTGACAGACAACCTAAAAAAAATCCATCTATACTTACCTTTCAACATCGAATCCCTTATAGCCAAACCTAACATTAAAGCGTGCGAATACATATGTGCCTTTTTCGAAAAATGTAATCTTTATATCTGATTAGTATAGATCAGATATATTGTTCTATTGTGCATATCGACAAAATGTACACAAAAAATGTAAATTAATAATAAGAATAATAAATGTATATTCGTAGCTGTATAAGTTTCGCATACGCGAAACTGGAAAAAGCTAAATATAAGAAAAAAAAAAAAATATATATATATATATATATATATATGCATATATGTGTGTGTGTTTATGTAATACTCGAGTAAATGAAAAAAGTTAAGAAAATCTAAGTAGATTCAAGGTAGAAAGCCTAACTATTTTCTTAATTTTCGTACTTGTAAGGTCTCGACTAGAAAAAACATCGTTCTTCCCTTGGCAGATGCTGCCTAGAAAATACGTCATTCTTTCCAAAATAGGGAGAAGTTAAGGAAGTCTGAATAGATTTAAGATAGAAAGCTTAATCGTTTCCTTAATTTTTCTACTTGTAAAATTTTGACTATAGAAAACTCGTGTTTCTTTCTAACATCAATAAAAGATAAGGAAATCTGAATAAAGTCGAGAAAGTAATAATTAATATAAGACGATATTAGATGATCGTAGGGAAATCTAATCGGACCTGGCGAGATTTACCTACAGGAGGAAATCGACAGTAATACTGACTCGGATCTAGACCGAACTAGCGATACACCGAGTATATTTTTGCACAGGTAGTAGATTTTCTTAGACACTAAATTTTCACAAGGAAATCCATTATAAGATTAGTTTTCATATTTATCCCAAAATATAGAAAAAATTTCAAATAATATTTCAAACTAAATTTGTAGATCTCATTAAAATACATGATTTTTATACTGTTGTTTTGCCGATGTAAACAATATTTCTGGGGAAAAGTTCAACATTTTCGCCTTGGCATTCCCTGAAGCCCTGGCGATATGTGACCGAATCGTAAAAAATCATGAGCAATTCCTTCCGGCAAAACGGCCTGCAGATATATTTATATGATATCTAAAATAATTATTTGAAATAATTTTTAAAAAAGTTTGAATGTTTACCTATTTGTTGTCTATGTTGAAAAACCATAATTTTTATAATTTTCAACATACATATGCGTGCTGATTCCATTTCCGTCGAAAAGCACCACGATATTGGTAATAAACACCCCAAAAACATAAGTTTGCAGCAAAATCGTGGGTGAGTATTTTACGGAAGTCGCCACTCAGGATTTTATTACTGTATCAGCTTACTGCGAGCCCATTTTTTACGTAAAATTAAAGCTCTCTTTACTCGGCAGAACGAAAACGTCACCTTCTCCAAATGTGCACTCAAAATGCACGATTTACTCGTACAACAAAGGTTTTTCTCAAGAAAAAACATCTTTTAATCACATATCTATATAACTGACAAGGTAACGTCGAATTCCTGTCAACATGAACCAAACATATAATTAACTTTTTTCCCATCTCCGCAGATAGTAAAGCATCGTTCGAACACACACACACACACACACACACACACACACACACCACACACACAAATTACGCTCGGAGATCGGACTCGCTGTATTATATATAGTTATATATTTTTAACGCAATCCGTCGGCTCGCGCCTGTAAGCGCTCCTGGCGTCTGATTTTGACGCGCATCTCGAAAAGGTTATAAGCGCGAAGAAATATAATCGGCGCGTAAGACCATTAATTCCGAGGAGTCAGTTACATCCGCGACGGGACGCCCGCGCCGCGCCGCCCCGACGCCTGATTATATGAACTCTGTCGCCCGCATTCGGTCTGATGCGTGATCAAAAAGCGCGCGCGCGCGCGCACGCACACACATACACGTTATGTACTGCCGGTTGGTTGATGGACATGTATGTACGCACATGGAAAAAAAAACAAGAAAAAAATTTTTGACAACATACCTAAAAAATCGTAAGAAAGTTAATTAAAAAGCAAAAAACAAAAAGATATTTAATATTGAATTTAAATCAAACAATAAATGTATTGGAAATAATATTAAATATTTCAAAATACATAAATTAAAAAAAAAAAAAGATTGCCCGAAGACTGAGATGAACTCTATACATTTCATCTGGAGACATAGGTAACGTTAAACTTGTACTCAGAAACCTGATTGTATAAGCTCATTCTTTTGCTTCTAGTAAATATTTTAACATGTTTTATATTACTCACAATAGTTATTGCAATTCAATTTTAATTTATAAACAATATTTACTTTTTATTTTTTCATTCCATTTTTTACCATTTTTAAAAAGCATGCTTCAAAATTTTATATATTTTTTACATTATAATTTACTTGTTATTTTGGTATAAGTATATAGATATGTAATAATCCTTCCTTAGGGTATGTATATATCTCCTTATGTATATAGCGTTTCAGTGTTTTTACGTCTATGTTTTTATAAATTCTTTATTACATGTATTTGTATAATACTATTATCACCATGATCAGAATTCACATTTGATACTGGCATACAAATAAAGTTCATCTATTTCTCTATCTATTTATATATCTTTTCTTCCTTCTCTGTCTCTATGGCAGAGAGAGAGAGAGAGAGAGAGAGAGAGAGAGAGAGAGAGAGAGAGAGAGAGAGAGAGAGAGAGAGAGAGAGAGAGAGAGAGAGAGAGGAGAGAGAGAGAGAGAGTGTGTGTCCGCGCGTGTGTATTATACACAGAAATACGAATAAAATTAATTTTGCAACACTTCCAAATTTGTGTGTAACCGCGTATTCAGTGATCTGGTTGTCCAAATCTAAATATTATGACTCAAATTGCTATTGTCATCTGAGGATGAGATCTGTCTGTACCAATTTCCAGCACGATACGTGGGAGGCGTGTCAAATTTATTTGTCAAGTTGTGAAAAATAGCCGGGTGCATACAAAATTATAAAAATTATCACCTCTAGACGACCCTCCTTATTCAGCGACCTGTGAGTCCAGCTCCCGATATTACGATGAAAAATTACATTGTCATTCGTAACGAGAGTCTCGACCAATTTCCCAACCCTCCAGAACATATGCAAGTGTGACAAATTTATTTTTCGAACTTTGAATGATATCCGTACACACACACACACACACACACTCTCTCTCTCTCTCTCTCTCTCTCACACACACACACACACAAATATATACGTACTTCAACAGCATCAGTATAATTTAAACATAGAAGCGTGTAAAATGTAAAGGTGTTGTTGCGGTGCGCCGAAATAGTTTCCTTTTCGAATTTAATTTATATAATTATGTTTGAAGACGCGCCGCGCGGTTTCACGATGTATTAATCATTACAGCAGCGCTCTGTCTCTTTTTCAAATTCCCATTATAGTTTTCTCTAAATTATTATCTTTAATTAAGTGTCTTGTCAATCGTTGTTTTGTTCGAGAGCTTTGTACATATATAATGTTTAAGAACCACATGTGTGATATAATATGAATTATTATCCGTTCAATCATTATTTGATAATGTCCATTTCTTTGTTATACACCCCCACCCCCTATTATATATATACACGAATAGAAAGAAAAATCGATGCACATATATATATATATATATATATATATATATATATATATATATATATGACATAGCACGTCGAGGTGAGCGCGGTTAATGCGCTTAATAATTTCTCACCTTCGGACGGCGCTGTAACATATTGTTCGCCCCCCCCCCTTTTAACGCGCGTATAATATAGATTTCCGAACGCGAACCCCGTACGGATATTATAACACTCGCGCGCGGACGCGGCGGGCGCCGAACGCTTTAGTCCTCCTCCTCCTCCTCCTCCTCCTCGTGCGGCGCGATACTGGAGGCATCTCGGCCCGGGGCCGTCATGTCCATTAATCTCCGATCGAGCGCGGGAATAAATATAAAACGACGCGCTCTCCTCGCGCCCTCCTTTATGCGACGCGCCTCGCAGAGTCGGCCGCGCTAATGAAGTGCATACACTCGTGCACGCGCGCGCGTGCCCGCGCGCCCCGCCGTAATTAGCGAGAGAGAGAGAGAGAGAGAGAGAGAGAGAGAGAGAGTGAGGGCTGTCCACTTTTCACTATATGCGCCTCCTTAATGGATGGGAACAGTAATGATCTGTGAAACGAAAATAAAAAAAACGAGGAAGAGGAAGAATATGCGTCGGGCGCTCTCGTAGGGTGCGCTTCATAAAAATATTGCGGTCTCTCGATCCGGTATAGATGAGCTCCCGTATCCAGTGTATATATATGTATATATATACGCGTCTTTGGTCCACTTTTGCGGGAGGCACGCGTTGCAGGACGCAGGATGCATTATTTATCAATGGAAAATTAAATCAGTGATTTATAAAGCCTTATCATGTATATTATATAATTTTGCTGAATTAAAAGTATACATGATATTCTGATAATGTTTATAGGTGGAATAACTTTTTATGATCGCCAGGAAAAAGTTTTTTAGTGATAATTTTATGCTTAGTATTAAAATTTTTAGAAAAATTAATCAGTATAAAAAGAATCTTCAATTTTAGAAATAATGTTTGATGCAGATAAATAATGCGTTGATTCAGACAAACAGGTGTGAAAATATTGAATAGGACTATATTTTTCTTTTGCATTTTTGGGCACTGAGTCAAAATATATTATATAAGACAAATTCCAAACCTTAATAATCTAAAAAAATAATACTAAACTCAGAGACTCCACATACAAAAATTTCAGAGCAACAAAACTTATACTCAGAAATCCCAAAGATTCAAAATTTATATCTATCAACGATGAACCCGCAAACCTCAAGTCTGTAAATATCAAACTTATAAACCCTAAAAGCCACAGGCTGTAAAACGTGCACTTGACATTTCAAGCTTTTATGTTCATACGCAATTGCGAAGTTGGTGGCTTCATGAATCTGGATCGAAATTGTTTACTTTTATGGAATTCCAAATTAATTTGGTATCGTGGCGTAATTATCTTCCGTGTTATAAAATCGACAACTAATGATTAATTTTTGCTAATCTAACATATTAAATTCAATACTTTTGAATAATTTTTTTCATATCATTGGCTTTCCAAATATCATTTGCAATACTGGGTCCATCTTCTTTAACTTCGTTAGCATCTCTAATTAGTAATTCCGGGAACCTCGGATTTTTCTAATTATTGCCAAAATTTTGATATTTTTGAATAACTCCATATTCTATATTTGAAAACTAATTGATTTATCATAAAGTTCAAAGCCTAAGCGCATCTTCGTCTTATAAATATAAACTTATTTTTACACCAATTTTTTATAACAGCTACTAAAGAATCAGGAAGCTCTACAGAAAAAAAGTTATTTTTCAGTATAGTATTGAAATGAATTTTTATTCAAGCGATAACAGGTCAAAAAAATATTTTGTTTTAAATGCTGTTATATTTCTTCCTATACATTGTAGGAACAAAAAGAAACAGTTGCCTAATTTACTACTGCAAAATATGTCAAAAGTTGAAATAGTACTTTAAAACTTAAATATGCTTGGTATTAAGTCAACTCACGCCTTTGAATCGATTTTCATGCCGAACAAAAGTAAAACAATTTTTAACACAACTTTTATTTCTTGCAAGCAAGCTCGGTAAAAACATTTGGTAAATCGCTCGAATATTTTATTATAACGGGTCAAATACTTCCATTATAAAAATTGACATTAGAAAGAAACAAGTTACCTTCACAATGCCATTACGTTAAAAGCTTTATTTTCCAAAAGAAAAAACCCTCCCCGCCACGCAGTTTTCAGGGAAAATGTATCGAGCGCGCACTTTTCTAGTTGCACGATCCGATAGGTTTCTTATACGACTCTCCGCGTCTAAATCCACATCCGAGTGCGAGAGAAAATGCGGCAAGATTAATGATTTACGTGACAGGGGAAAGAGAGCGAAATAAGAGGGAAGAAACGGGAATGGGAGGGGGGAGGGGGTGCGCCACTGCCACACGGTCTGCGCGCGGTCCTGTCAGCTATATTCTGGAAGGGAGCCGCGAGCGTATATATATATATATATATATATATGTGTGTGTGTGTGTG
This sequence comes from Sycobia sp. Sy_11, assembly GCA_018907035.1. Classification (NCBI taxonomy): domain Eukaryota; kingdom Metazoa; phylum Arthropoda; class Insecta; order Hymenoptera; family Epichrysomallidae; genus Sycobia; species Sycobia sp. Sy_11. The sequence goes on along the minus strand of JACCIC010000053.1, from coordinate 1,522,836 downwards.
TGTGTGTGTGTGTAGGAACGAGACGCGCCATCGCTTGCAGGAACGGAGTCTGATGCTTTTCTCACAAAAAATGCCCCCCCCCCCCAGCCAACCCGAAGAGAGCTTCGCCTCTCCCGGTGCTTTAACGGACGACAAAGGAGAAATAAAAAAGGAATTACTCCGTTGTAAATTCGGACAATGATTGAATGAAATGGAAAGTTTCCTGTTTAGCGGACGAGCAATATAGAAGTGAGGGCCAATTTAATGGGTCGAGAGGGCGTTTCTGCAGCAACGTCCTTCTGACCAAGTGTCAGCCAAAAGATTTTGATGAAATTTCGCTTGGGATAGATAACACCATAATTGACTAAGTAACATATCCGTCAAAACAGTGATTTTCTCAAATATGTATATGAAATAAATTTCTAGGATTTAGATAAAACTTGAAGAGAGTTCATACACAGCAAATACGTGAGATAGTATTGGATAAGAAATACGATATTGGGCTCTATCAAGCTGTAGTGGTCATCTTAGCGGAATCAAAACTTATCTATGCAATTATTTTTAGGTTATTAATACCTAATTTATTGCCGAGTAAAAAAAAATTATAGCCACGATCAGATGACGACACGTTAGCTTAAGATTTAACCTAGATTGCACCTGGCATAACTCAAATTCTATTGCAGCTATAAAAGCGTGTTAGGGCTCATAATTATTAGCCCGAGGTTTACTTGGAAATAGACTAGAACTTGGAAGTAGACTAAACTTTTGATTGAAAAATTGCCGAAAAAACCATAAAACATAATAAGTGCTTGATTTTATTGCAAATTTAAATGGGTCCTGATGACCGGGAACCTGATAAAAAATTATATTCTACTTGGATCCTGGTAGCGTGCGATAAAGGTTGAAAGTCTATCGTAAGGGCTGGAAAAATATATATCGTCCATTTATATATATTTCCATTTATATTGAAATTTGCTATAAATTTTTTATGGATTATTCAGCGATTTTGACCTGTTTCCAGAGTTTCAGGGTGAAAAAAAAAATGGAAAATGGCAAAACTATCCCTAGCGTATATTGAAATTACACCTCATCAAACTCGAATTGATGGGCCCTAGCACGCTCTTGTAGCTGAAACATAGCATTAGTTACTAGCGTTGCGAGATAAGACTTGGATACTGGTAGCGTGGCATAGGGGTTGAGAATCTATCGTAAGGGATGGAAAAAATAGTGGCTATTAATTCTAGTTCTGTGTCTCATATTGAAATTTGCAATAAATTCAAGCATTTATTAATTGATTTATTTTTTTGGATTTTTATGGATTTTTATGGATTTATTTTTTATGAATTTTTCGGTGATTTTTACCAGTTTCCGGAATTTTGGAAGTTTCAAACATCGTTAACAAAATTAATTCTCAGTATTACCATATAATTTAACGTAATTCAAAATATTTTAGATTATTATAGAATATCATTTATCAACTATTAGATATCAGGCGCGAAATAACAATAGTTTAAATTATTCTTGTATAAAATATTTTATTCACAATATGTAATGAAAAGCACGATTTTTGCTAACAGCGATTACTCACAATTGACTGCATAAAAACCTGCAGCTGCAGCCTTATATGTCAAGCACTATAAACATTTATAACCATCTACTATAATTGTACGTAGAAACCGAAGGACATTTATTTTTGTTCCCTGAAGAAATACTAAAATTCAGAAAAATCCAACAGCAACGATAGTGAACAGCACGTTAATGTATATTCTAGGGGAATAACCCGTGAGGATATTGGCGAAGAAAATTTCTACAATTAGTTTCACAAACATGACACATTCTTTAATAATAAAGAAATAAATAACTTAAGTTCTACATTTGTCATTGACAAAATTGTAGATAATTATAAAGCATTATAAAAATAATATACTTTTATAAATAATATTTTAGGAAACGATTTTTAATTTAGGAAATTGTGTTAGAATCATGGGTAAAATATCTATAACATAAGACAAACAGCTTCCATCATATACAAACCTTACCATTATTTGAAAAAATTCTATATTTAATAAAAGTGACAGTGACTTGAGAAGAATGTTTTCGTTATGAGTTCTCAGCGTATCTCAATCATATGTTTACTGATAATAAAACGAGGAAAAGTATGAAAATCAATGCTGTCGTATTTTCAGCTAATGAAATAGTTCAATTGCATGATATATATTATGTATCTTATAAATGGAGATTTCTTTTACATGCAGTTTTATGGAGTAATGGATATAGATATTTTTTGACATTTACCATCAATGTATTAATTATTTAAAAGAAAAACATTTTTTCCAAATTGCACAGCAATTTTTGACAGATTTAAGTGAAGTAAAATGTACAAAAACTGCAGAGCATGGTCGAAAAGAACAAATATATAGTCACAGTGTCATAGAGTTTAATGACAAGATATTGACAATAAGCCAAAAAGAATTTTTAAGCAATAATAAAAACAAAGTAATATAATTGTTCAGCAAACACCTAAAATAAGCAAGCACAAGTGTAAACAAACCATTTGAAGATATACCCTTTAATAATTCATACATTAATTCAATTTAGTGAGAATTATTCATCGGTTATCGTTGGAGAAGATGTAGAGTTATTTGTAATAATGTATTAAGTTTTTTTTTTGTTAAGCAAGACAAGGAAAAAACCTTAAGGGTAATAGAGACTAACAATCGCCGGAATCCTGGAAATATGTTTAAAATCAACTAATGAAAAGAATTTATGAACTAAAAGAAGAAAGATAATTTAAATAAATTATAGATGTTCATATTTTTTCAACTCTTCGTTACATAAAAATTTTAATGTATTTGTCTTACCGTCAACTGAAGCTGTCACACCTCAACATTGTTTGCGAGTTTAACATCATCTACTTTCATGTAGCGAAGACTTCACAAATTCAATTAATTGGGTTTAAGAAAATAAACAGAAGACTGATGCTCGTAATAACAACGTATAAACCGATACCGGAGAAATATTTGAAAAATGTCATGTACTTGTTCTAAAGGTTACTAAAGAAATATTTAAAGATCTCATGTACTTGTTCCAAAGGTTACAATAAGAATAGTTGTAAGAATTTGGAAATGTTTTGCGCAATACTTTGCAGAAATTAGGAGGGAAAAATTGAGCAAATATTTCAGAACCTTGACGTTGCAGAATACGAAATTGAACAGTTATTGCATGAAACAGAAGAAGAAAATTTATGATTTCTGGAAACGCCTCGAGGTCTATAAAATGTTAGTTATGTTTAAATTAGTGAAGAAATAGAAGAAAAATTATCAAAAGCGATGAAAAAAATGTAAATTAGTCATAGTAGTATGCGATCGTCTGATTATTGTTTAGAAGCATTATATTTAAATAAACAAAGGCGTAAAAAAAATTTCGATTACACGATAAAAGTAAATGTAATTTATAATATATGTAAAAATGGAGAACAAATATTGTATGAACAAGTTGATTATATAGAGTATTTTGTATTTAAATTAATATAACTTACATGAATATAATACATTTAATTATAATATTTTGTATTAATTTTTTGTATACTTTATTTATCAAATATTTATAATTTCTTAAATGTTTACAATGAATAAATGTAAAACAAAAACTGTTTGGAATGAATGAATAATAATTATTATTCATATTTACTAAGACAGTTATTGGAGATATAAGGGATGGAATTAAAGGTAATCAAGTTTATCGATAACCTGGAGGAGTCCACGGCACACAAAAGTACACTCACTTCTGTATATAGACATTCGATTACCTCCGGGCTTCAGCCATATCTTGGGATGCTATTTGAATATTCCCAGGGGCGTATTTCTCTGGGCCCTCTTATGTCACCCCGTTATTGCTGCCAATCGATAGCTCTATTCGCGTCGCATATGCGGATTTCTTGAAATAGTGAGTATTACTGGCCTCCATCTGCGCCTGATTTTACACTGCTAGATTTATTTTATGGGGATCCTTGAGCCCATAAAAATCTATAAGCCTCTGACGAACTGAAAGCCGATATCGAACTAAAAACTCTAAAAAACGTCGTTAATTACGAGCTCGTAGCTCGTAGCTTAGAGGAAACCGTCGATAAATTAAAATGGAAACGATGTTGGAATAGTATAAATAATTTTAATAATAAACTTCTCAATAAGGCATTGGTAGCTTTTTCTGAGATAGCCAACCATAGATATTTTTGCGGCTATATAACGATTCAAAGTTCACATTATGATATTCATGAAAAAAAATAAAAATTGATCCTAGTTATAGAGCCATCAACCAGAGGCACATACAGAGCATTCTGATATCTATACACAGATATATAATATAAGGCAATGTCATCCTACAGTTTGGTTTAAATCAAAAATATAATACTGGAGTAAATTACGTCCAAGCTAAATCTAAAACTAAATCTCTTTGTCGCCTTAATGTATATCCACTTACTAATGGCTCTCAATGACTCACCGACGAATCTTCCCTGGTTCACTTGAAAATAATACTTGAATTTATACATAGTAAAAACATAGAGATTATTCCCATTCCATCATTTAAAAAATATTTTTATTCTTGCTTAGCCTGAATTGACGAATTTCAGTTTTACAGAAAATAGTTTATTGCTTATATATACTTTACTTGTAGTATTTGTACTTTATGTATTATATATACATGCAGGAATGAAATAAACATAATCATCAAACATGAACAACTCTTATAATTCTTTTAGTATTCCTGCTAAATAATTACTTCGTCGTAATTGAGCATTGAAAAGTATGAAAAATTAAAATATAACTTACATGAATACATTTTTTTTTTTATTAACACATAAATACATTTGTTTCAAAAATATTATCGATGCTATAGAGATGAAACATGTGTACGTATCCCATCAGCTGCTTCTAAATTCGTCACTCTAACTATGCATATCCATTCATATCCCCAAATTCTTAAATAATTATTCCTTGAATTGATTAATATTTTATTATATTTTTTACATTCTATTAATTTGGATCTGAATACCACGTATCTACTTAGTTATCTTCGAGACTACCGAATAATTTCCAAAATATCTTGAACAAAATTGACTGATCTCATTGATGTATAATATTTTTGTTGCTTTCCATATTTTTATTCATGAATTTATATTTGGTAAAGAACATTTGAAGTATCATATAGCAACCCCGAAGTTTATAATCGGCATTTACCTAATGCTCGAGAACGATAATGATTGCCTTTGGAAAAAACAAGTTTTGATACCAGTCTAAATTTTTTTGTTCTATGTAAGTTTTATGGAAAAGTATTAGTTTTACAGCAACAATCTTTATTTAATATAAGATGTATTGCATCTTTAAATTAAAGATTTCGTATTTTCGATCAAAATTATATGATGTTTTAATATCAAAATGAAAAAATGCATTGTCCAAACTATTTTCCATCGTTATAGCATTGGTCTTAGCCCAAAAATCGAACAATTTATGGATGTCAGTCGAAAAAAATTATGGTATCTTTTAGAGCCACAAACAAAAACAAGTCGATTTTTGATACTTTTAGGTGAAGTGCAGCATGCGCTGCTGATGGTATTCAGCAACGACCTAAATGTGTGAATGTTAGAAAGGGCATAATCTGGGCTACACTGGGCTATAAGACGGGTGGGGCGGAACTTCTGACCCACTGTTTTTAAATACATTTTGACAGAACAATGAACGAGTGATTAAACATTGACATCATGGAAAATCAATATCTTGTGGCAAGTTAATTGATGATTTCAAATTTATTATTGGTTCATTCCGTTTAGATTTTAGCTATATTTAAATTGAAGCATAGTTTTTTCATATCCTATCCATTTCATATCCTAGGTTGCAATATCTGTTATAAATCTCAATACTATATTTTTCATATATTGATATATTTTTTTGTTATTATTTCTCCTATGTATATGATACGGCAAGGGACAGCTGATTAGGTTACTGATATAGTTATTTTCATCTAGGAATTTAAAATCGTTAACTGTAGCAAAACCACTATTTATTTTTTTCAAGAAAATTCAATTTTTCAGGATTATGTATTTTCTTAACGAACTGGTTAACTACAAAAGATTTTATGTATTTTCTAACTAGTTTTATGATGAAGATATCCATTCTTATTATTTCTGCTTTTCTCTAGAGCGTTATGTTTGATATTCTTTTTTTTTAGTGGAGCTGAGTAATTTCTATATAGATTTAAGCACCATCTTAAGAATTTTCTTTCAAATATTCTTATTTTCTCCAATAAATACAAATTAACATTAAACCAGGTGAGACAGGAATAGGTGATTATTGATCTTAATAAACTTAAGTAACTTATACTTTTTTATTTTTGATTCAATGAGGAAAGGACAATATAGTGCAATTTTTGAAAAATATTGCTTGATTTAGTTAGCTGTACGTTAATATGTTATTAGACAAGCTCATGTTCGTATTTATATTTTCAAGGAATTTTAGTTTGAGCTTATTAAATAACGAAGTTAACTTCCTGCTTAGTTTCCATGTAATATTTTGTCAATTATCTGATTTTTATTGAATGTGTCCTGTCTGGGAGGCTCTGTTGTCATTCTTGCTATCATTTTAGGTGCTGTGATGCGCGCATGTGCTGCTGTCCTGGAATCATGAACTGGTGTTATCTCATAGTTCATGTGACTATGACGTAACAACCAGCTCTAGTGCTGAGCTAGTGTGATTTTAGTAAGAATTTCATTATATGTAATATTTCTTTTTGTTTTTGCTTGCTCTTGCGTTATTTTTATTGAATTTAATTTTTCTAGGTACACCAGAAAACCTTTAAAATTGTCTGGGTGACCTTTTATTCCACAATTGATGTATTGAATTTCCATTTTTATCGGATTTCTTACTTATGGCACACTCCCCTGGATTGTGATTTTTTTGGCCTTTCAGGCTACTATTGCATATTGCAGTTCGATGTTATATCACGAAATCTCTGGCAATTCTTGCATTGAGTTATTAAATTTTTCTTAATGGTTCCCGTTTAATTGTTTGCCATAATCATACTTAAACATTAGTGATCATTTTGATGTCACTATCAGGGGAGCACTCGACTATAAAGTTCTTTATATGTTCGTTTTTTTTATTTGAGTAGGCTAGCCTTTCAACTTATCAGGTTACCGTACAATTCATTTTCGTTGATCTGGGCATTTATGAGCCTTTCAGAACGAGTGTTTGAGGTTTCATTACCTTCAGCGTGAATGTTTAGAATTGTACACAATTTTCACTTAAATTCTTTTTCACTGACATATATGCTGACATAGTTTTGGCAAGTATGTTAACTTTATTTTTGTTATCGTTTTTAATTACGTGTTCGCAATTGATATCCATTCTGATTAATTTTTTAATTAACTCGTTTGATGAGATATTTTCTATATTAGTGGTGGGGATTTCTTGTAAGTGGCTTCCGTTTCAGATTGGCGACGCTTTTCTTGTATACGGTTCTCCAAAATGGCGTTGCTGCTGTGCAACGCAAAGCTATTGTGCGATATGTCTTGTACCACGTCCATGTTGGTTTCCGTGCTACTCGTTATGTCGTCGTTGCTACACGGGCCCATGGTCTCGCCTTTTTTTTTGACCTATTCGTTTAGACACGATCGTTATATATTAATTCACCAAGCCCTTTAATGTTAATTTTATTAAAATTTTTATTTATTTTTTATTTTTTCCCAGATTGTTTCACTAACGTCAACTCCTCGATTTTTTAAATATTTTTACTATTAGAAGGCATGGTGGTATCTTTATCTTCTATTGAAAATTTTCTTTTTGCGGAATTATTCATTGATTTTCAAACTTTGTAAGTGTTCAATGCTAAATCACATTGTAATAGATTGTTCTTTGCACTACTTTTAAGAATTATTATGGGTGTTTAACTCAACGGTTTCAATAAGTCTATAATTTGCAAATGTGGATTGCAGAACGCGTACCTACGTGCTATCCGTCGCAAGTTTGGAATCGAACTGCCCCAATTCTTCATTCTCAAACTTTTTGACTGGCCCTTGCGCATTTTGTCGTCGATATGAAAATTACCAATTTTGAAATGCGTAAACTATATTTAACACGTTCTAAAATCTGATGCATATTTTGGGCATGTTTCTGAAAGCAACTGATGAACTCCACATATAATTTTTCTTTAAATTAAACCAATAAAGTGAAACTTTCCACTAATGCCATGTTGTCGATACTTAATTCAAGATTTTTTTACGCTAGAAGCAAATATGTACTCTTGTTCACTTTAACTGAAAAATTAAAATTATTCAAAATTATTGAGAGAACAAGGAAAAGGTTATATACACGATATAAGTTACGAGCTAACCTTTAGGCTTGCAAACTTTCTGTTTAGCAACGAAACACGAAGTGAATTCTGACCTCCACTAAGGGCATTACAATATCTCGGGCACGCAAATTTTACCGTTACATTATAAGTGCAGTCGATCGCTCTAATGACATCGCGCTAAATACCCATCACAGTTTGTCCAAACAAGTTCAAAACTGCATATCGATAATCGTACTTAATTTACTATAACAATAAATGTTATGTCTGTCAGAGGCTTACGTATCAAGGTGAACTTTACACATTATTTCAAATTACTACAATAACTCTCCGAAAATCTAGCAGTTGTCTTTGACAGTCATTCATATACAGTTGTTTAAGTAATCGCACGAACTGTTCGTAGAGACGGCCTCGAGAAATGCCTCGGGCTTAAGTGTTAAGGTAATTGTTACATAACCGCACTCGAGACCGAACCTCCGATACGTTTTGCCGCGCACCCCAGGCAACCGGATAAGCTTATGATTTATTATTGGCAACCAGGGATAATTTTCCGTTTTAATCTAAAATAACTGCATATCACATTGTAAGGAACCTCGAGTCCATTGGTTTTTTTTTTTCGATTGTTATGAGTGTGCGACCGAAGGCAACAGCCTTCATATAAATCGGATGGATGGCAATTCCGTGCGACGCTTCGAGTGAGAAACATTCTGTGTAATATTTAATTCAATATGTACTTCTTCATATTCTAACACAAATACGGATTGTTCAAAATAATTTCCTGCAGCTCTTTATATTCTTATGTAATTGGACAATAGTAAACGCCGTTTTAAAAATATGGTGCAGAGGACAGATACGAAGTTAGTAACAAATACATATTTTTTAAATTGCAGAGCAAATATAGATTTTTTAATTTATATCTTGTATTTCAATAGTTTTCGTGGTGCTAGGTGCTTATACTGATAATAGAGTTCTTTCCGAAGGTTCGTATCTACACAACTATCTATAGCGTAATAGAATCAAGTAATCTTTCAATAATAATAAATTAACAAATTAATTGTGTGACGAATTATGTATGTTCTTAATAGTTCTTCTATATTCTATGTATAATCCATTTGCATATTCGAGTTCATATGATATTCTACATTCCAAAAAATTAATTGTTTTTTAATTGTTAATTTACAACACTTTATATTCGTGAAATTCAATAGCATTATAGGTATATCCGGATTTTTCGTGTTTCGCATTATGAGAATTGTCTTATCAGTCATGGTCACTGTATAATTCATAACGACTAGGTGTTTTAGAAGTTCATTAAAAATAAATAAATATTACGATCCAAACAAAGGATCAGAAAATTTATTTTACATTATTTCAAGTCCAGATATGTAACTTCATACTTATGGAATAAAAACGTCGTTTTAATATTTTTCTGTGTCTGGTATTTTTGCTCCAACTCCTCTTCCAGAAATTCAACACAGAAACTTTAAATGTAATTGTTTTCGAAATGAAATATACTTATAGTAAGTAATATCTACAAAAAAATCTTTATGATTTTAAGTCTAATACTATCAAATTCTTCTTCTAAAAAGTTATCTTGAACTTTTTGGACAGTAAATTACTCGTAATTTACTCCGAATTTACTTCTTTCTCAATAATAAAATTTTCACAAGAAATATTCATGACAATATCAACATAAATATTAGTCTGGTAGCTTAGTATTGATGTCTGATACCTACAAATTTTTGAACGAGTTCCTATCTCTGCTTTTTCATACACGCAGTCCAGCTATTTCTGATTTTATTCAGAGCGACCGCATAACTTTCGTAATCCCTAGTCAGAAAATCAACTATTTGAATAATTAATACAAATTACAATACTTTTTTTCCTTAATCTTTCTTATAATTAGTAGAAAAAAATTGGCGGCGGTTTTGAATTATGAATAATATTCCAAAAACTGTTCCAACAAATCTAGATAGGCACAAAGGTGTAATTCCTAATTTATTCTCTATCGAATGGGTTGCGCAAGTATTAGTAAAGAATTGATTGAGATTAAAGAAGAATTAAGAGGCTATTAATAGACATTATCTAAAAAATTACTCATTTCTAAACAGTTGCTCATTACATGTTTACTTGAAATATAAATGAGGCAGTTCGATTATAAAAAATTTCTCTGACTTTAGTATACTAATTTATAGGTGAGAAAGTATTATATCTTGGTAATGGAACATCGTTATGCGTTTTGAAAACTTTACCGGTCTCGGTTCGAAAGTAATTAGCGTCACTTCAGTTAATCTCGGCCAAATCCGTCATCCAAATATCGTTGCTTGTCCTTCTAAGTGTAAATATTATTTTAGTAAAGTCGAATCAAATAGTGGGTCTCTACAAAGTGTTGGATTAGTTTATAAATAAGCAAAATTCAGTTGATTAATTTATGGATACAAGCAATGTTCATAAAGATGATCTTTTCATTGTACGTTTTATTCGTTGGTCAAATGAATTAATAATTTATGCCTCAATATTATAATACAAAAATCGGGTCACGGAAGTCATTTATCAAAGAATCTCGATGTTGCACTGTACATTCAACGCATAGAACACACTGCCCGACGACGCTGTATATATATATATATATATATATATATATATATATATATATGATGTTGTGTGTGTGTGTGTGTGTGTGTGTAGAAAATAAACAATTCTATTGCAGCTTCCCTCGATATAAATATAGTTAGGATACCTATATAGAGTTATACTTGTTCATTGAAAAATGAGGTGCACTATCGTGAAATAGAAAGCCGTAACCCCGGAGTTACGAACAGAAAAGTCCCCGTCAACGACAATAACAACAACAACAACAACGACGACGACGACGACGAACAAAAAGAAAATCAAATCATTTCGCGGTATTTAAACGAGACGGCAAAAGCGTCGCTCTTACGCGTCGTCACGTCGTCGACCCGCGGGAGAACGAAAGAGAAGTGCGGAGTGCGGAGAGGGGCCTGAGGGGTGGGGGAGGTGAGATAGATCCGACTGCAAAGGGGTTCGGGAAGGGCTCGAAAGGGAGGGAGGCCGCGCGGAGACGCGAGCGCGACGGACTAAACGAGCTCGTCGCGCGAACAACGAGGCCGAGCCGGGGACCCCCCACCCCCCACCCTCGCTGCCAGCGCCGCAGATTCGCGTCGCCGCGTGACTGATGGCTTCTCCTCGATCACCGCTCAGGCCGACTGAGCTCGTCGTCTGTTGTGCTCCCGCGCGGCCTCCCCCCCCTCCCCCTCCTTCGCTGCTGTCATTCTTTACAGAGGCCCAGCATCAGCGACGGAGCTAACATCCTTCTGTTTCGGGCTCGTTTTTATACGGACGCGCGTTTCCCGATGAGACGCGCGTACTATGCGTGGACACGATTTAATTGTCAAAAAAAAAAAAACAAAACAAAACAAACAAAACAAAGAATGAATGGTGACGAGACGGAGAGAGGTAGGGGAGGGGGGGAGGAGAGCGACAGAGCACGGAAACGTTAATTAAATGCTAATCTATAGCGAAATCGGCCGGCCCATGCTTGCTGTTCCGTCTCTTTCGGGACGGAGTTCGGAGTAATCTTCATTGAAAATGAAAAAGCAGTCGCGGAATATTTCTTCCGGGACTTCGTTCAACCTCGAATCTCTTTTCTTTATAGACAATGATAAAGTATCGCAAGTTAATCCACTCTCGTGTTTACTCTACGCTCTGAAATTCTTCAGAATACCGCAGTATGATGAAGCGAAGTATGAAGTAAAAGTGTGTACATCTTTCCTATTTGTACATTTGTAAAGTTTTCTCGGTTTTTCGTGTTACTTGAAAATTTGATATACGTATCATTTTTGTACGTTATTGTTATCATCATCACAGCAGTACATGAGAAAATTTCAGTTTTTTTTATCGGATTCTAAATAAAATTGGCTTTACTTGTTCTTTGAAAAAATATCGATTTTTTCAAAATCATGATAAACTTTGTTTAATGTTAAAAATATTAAATCTTATTTCAATAAATATATCGTTTTATCATTTAGAGTAGAAATATTTTTCGTCCTTTTCCTTTTTTGATAATATTATCAACAAAAAATACAAAAAAAAAATAAAAAAAGTTGCTTGAAATAAGAAAAGTTTTTTTAAGCCCAGTAGTTCAAACAAATAAAAAAAGAACCATAATCGAGGCCATAATTTATTTTCTATAGTTTCACCAAATTTCATTTAAATTGAGAAATTTATATATTGTTACCAATATGTGAAGTAGTACAATTTAAGTAGTAGAAATTCGTGTCGATTATTATACTCTTTGAAATTTCATGCATTCTTAACTTGCATACATAATACAAAAGATAATCTTAACAATGCGCTTCTTCATGCATATAATAAGGAATTATTTCTTTATTAATTATTATTATCCGAAGATATTACGTATATGTATATTAAAGATCCCATCAGAATGGATTACGTACATCGTCATGAAATTTATCACAAATAATCGTTGACTTTTCTAATTTTCCATTTTAGTTAACGTATTAAACTAACCATTTTGAATTATATCAAATTATATCAAATTATATTGAATCACAGTTCTGCGCTAATCCAATCATTATAATATATCTCAAAGTATAGTTTTTTTTTTCAAAAAAATCTTAAAGAATTCTGTTTATATTGTTTTGTAGTTATTGACTGCTGCGGAATATCGATTTTCGACACAAGTTTTTATATATATGTATACATTCAGTAAAATTTAAATACAAATAATAATTAACAACACAACTGTATTGAAAGAAGCAACATTTATATATCCAATAATTTTTTAAATACTGTAATAATAATAAGTATAATCATAATAGCCTGCAAATAAATCATATACAGACAAACAAAACTGCGTATCCATCAATTCAATAATATTATTCAATAACAATAATAAAGGCATAAGAAAAAATATTAATCAAACAATAAATTATATTCACAATTTATAAAGGATAGACGCGTGCTGCGTATAATATGTTTAAACAAATCATCTGTATAAAATATCAACTCGGACAATTGCGATAACTCGTTATAACGACACAGAGGTAGCAAACAATAGAGAATGCCGAGAACGGCCCTCGTAAGTTTCGCAACCGTAAAAATTTCCCTCCTCCGTACGCGAATGAAAGTATTCTTGAAAAAAGGCGGGACAGATTTTCGTATAAACCGAAAAATTGCGCCACCGTGAAGCGTCGTAATTTTTTAAACTTCCCGCTTGGCTAGGAAAAAGAAAGAGAATTACATCTAAATCATTCGCTGAAGCGAAAAACGAGGAGCAGCAACAGCAGCAGCACCAGCAGCGACATAATTACACAATGGCTTTCAATTCACAAAAATTTCTCTGCGAGGGCGCGCGCGCGCTGCACTCGGAGTCGGTCGCGAGAAGTCCAAAAACAACAATAAAAAAAAAGAAAACGAAAAAAAAGAAAGAAAAGAAAAGCAGAAAACACGCGGACGAGCTCGTCAACTCCCCCTCCCCTCCTGACATCCGCCGCGGTGAAAAATCGTACGCGCGGCGAAAGGCGACGCGACGCCGCGCGCGCGCGCGCACACACACACACACGTATATAATATATATCCACTCGGTGGCAGCGGGTCTGCCGCGGGGCGTGCGTAATAATTGTAGCTTTTGAATTTCGTGCTGGCTAAAGCCCCCCCGGATTAAAGAGAGCGTGTATTATATATACAGGAGGTCGCGGCGTAGATCTGACACGGCGCAATATTAATGATAGTCGCGGCGCGATGTCTCGAATTCCACCGATGCCGGGTTTCTTGCTCTATATGTGCTTGCGCGTTGCGTGTGTGTGTGTGTGTGTGTGTGTGTGTGTGTGTGTGCGTGTGCGTGTGCGTGAGCTGTATATACGTATACAGGCGAGAAAGAAAGGAGGCGGAGGATTCGGAGGGAAAAAAAGGTCGCACCGGTGCGAGAGCGCGCACGCGCGAGTCAACGCGCGGGTCGAGCTCTCAAGAGTGTAATATATATACTCGTAATAACGCGATGCGGAGGCGTGCGCGTGTGGTACAGATATGGCGAGATTCTTATTATATACGCGTGTATATATATATATATATATAAATACGTAAGCGCGCACTCGAGGCAATTTTTCCCCGATGAAATAGCGCTGATATATCGACTTATTTCCACAGCGATATAGATATATCGGTATATGTATTATACACGTGCCCCTGACAAGGAGCCGGTCATAATTTTTTCGATCGCGCGATAATAAGAAATCTGTCTCTCTCTCTCTCTCTCTCTCTCTTTCTCTCTTTCGCTCTGTTTTACCTTCTTTTCTGTCAGAGAAACTATCAATACTCGTACCTTATTGTTGTATATACGATTAAAATTTAATATTAGCTTTTGACGAAAAAGCGACGAAAGGAGCCGTGGATATATACGTGTAAGTCGTTGGCTGATGGTTGACAGCTTTTCTTATACACACACACACACACACACACACACACACACACACACACACACACACACACACACACACACACACACACACACATATATATATATATATATATAGAGAGAGAGAGAGAGAGAGAGAGAGAGAGAGGGGCTGTCGCGCTCGTAAGCTCTCGCTGAAAATAATTTATCAGGACTCCGGAGGAAATAGAAAGCTAATAGGTTATCCTAATAGCTCTCGCTTCCTCCTTTCCACTTTTGTCAAGCGTTATATAAATTAAGTGGTGTACTCGGAGCTTCGAGCTGTATCTGTGTTAGCGCTTAAAACGGCAATACCGCGTATACCATTGGAAAACGTGGATTTGGTGCCTATATATATAAAGAAGAAAAAAAGAAGAAAAGATCATTAATTTGGTAGCTACTTGAGTTACATCTAAAGATGCATTTCTAAATAAGACTCGAGATTCCGAGTATCATGGGGGATGTAAACGCATATTGTCGCTTTCGTGATGTGTTGTCCAATTTTTTTTTTTTAGGAATATATACCAATCAAAGCTCAAGGAAATAGAAAAGATTAATCGACCTCGTTTATTTTGAATACTTCGGAATTTTCATCATAGGAAATCCATAGGATTTTTTTGAAATTATTAAATTATGCATACTTGTCCCACTATTTTTTCATCGTAATCGCGGTTGCGCGACTATTTACTTCTATCGATCCGGAAGATTTTTCATTTGCACAGTTCAAATTACAAGTAATTCGTTCTTCTTTAAGTATTCTGTATGTTGAAGAATCGATCACTTGTCCTCCTACTGTTGAGCCCAACAGGTGATTTATATGACGAACCGTACCGCGTTACTTCTTATTCGCGATTTTTATTTTGTATTGTAGCACTTGACATTTTTCGTTATTTCAATTTACATTTTTTCCTATTTAATTGTTTATATTCCTCAGAGCAATCTATTAAATTTGGACGGAGCCACGGTTACTATTGTAATTCGAAAGAAACTTTAAAAGTTTCCTGGCCACACTTTTGTACAATTTTGTGAAGCTTGGAGAATTAGCTTGAAAATATTAATGTTACTGTAAAATTTTTAATAAAAAACCAGAAAAAATTTCTCTTTTGTATAATAAATAAAGATAGACGTTGTCAATTAGTTAAGCGCGAGAAAAACCCCGTACTCTTTAAAACGATAAAATCATGCATGGCGTGAGAAAATGATCTTATAATGTCAAAAGTTAAGAATTTACATAAATACTCTTGCTGTTTTCTAAGTTATTTAAAAATAATTATTTTACATTTAAACGATTATTTCATTGTAATCGGTAGCAACCTTGTTATCTAGGTGCTTTATTTTTGCCGATTAAAATGTTTTCTTCGTGTAAAAGAACAAATGCTTGAACGAAAACGTCAATTATTTAGTACTGCTCGCGTGCATCATACGCATATAAAAAAGTAAACTGTGTTGGATTTTTCAGATAAATTAAATTATTTGCCAAATTGCAATATTTTTGAAATGCTTTGTTGGAATATTAAATTAAAAAAAAATTATTAAAGAAAACAAAAAATGTATCGATCTAACAAAGCACTGTTCATAAACGGGATTGTTTTATCAATTATCAATTGTATATTATTGTGCTCTAAACACTGCCTTTCAAAATATAATATTTAAAATTAATAGTATCATATTCATTTTCTGAATATACGTATATTGCTGAAAAAATATCAGATTTTTGAAACGATATTTAAAAATAATAAAAGGTGTATTAAAGAACTTATAGTCGCTTAAAGCTTTAATACGATACTTTTCAAGCTGAAAATCAATGTGTTCTGAAAATGAAATAATATTTACTGAGAGAGGGAGAGAGAGAGAGAGAAAGAGAAAAAGAGAGATGTTTCCCTTTGCTCTACCTCTCTTCCAAGTAGATGTTGTTTGGAAATCTTCCTTCCCATCGTTATACATGCTCCGAGATCTATAACGTCGCCGTATTAACTATTCGGTACCTGCATTCCTTCCTGTCCATTAATATTTCGAACCACTTTCCGTTTCCCACTGTCCCACGAGGGCCAAAAAGAAAGAAAGAAAAAAAAAATGAACCGATCTCTAATCCATCGCTTTTAAATCAATCTTCTTCGCGACTATTACAGAATAATTAAGCGGGCCAAAAGATATGTGTAATTATGCTGGAATAAAAAAAAAAAAACATGCGTTAGTAATGCCGGTCGAACGCAAAAGACATCGCGGGAACGTTAAAACTTTCAAGTAGCGCTGGAAAATTAGCCGGCAAGGGTAATTATGGTAATGTTGCTCGGGAAGTCGTAATCGATCCGCATGTGTTGGCTATATTGGCGATAGATCCCGCGAATCAACTCATCATCAAGCGTACATAACATGGATATTACTGACCGAAGAATATTAAAAGACCTTTGCCCTCGAGCTATCTCGAGCCGTCACTCGCTCTCGTTCTCTCTCTCTCTCTCTCTCTCTCTCTACATCTTTACGCTTCTCTCTTTCGACCACCTGCTGCCCCTTTGATTCCACCGCCGACTGCTCGTCTGGCCTTGTAATCTCGATATTCTTGATTACCATTGCTGAACGATTCGTCCAACCACCCACCCACCCACACACACACACACACACACACACACACATATATATATAGATACGGCTTGTGTTCATGCGTTCCTCCCACTATTCCTCCCTTCTGCCGTCGTTCATCTTCTTTCGCTTAGCATAAGAAAAATAGTTGTCGCTCGCGTTGCCGTTTAAAACTCCCTTGATGTATAAGATATGTAATATTTTTACTAACCGCTGGTATAGTCGAAGAAAATGTAGCCGGAAAAATGAGATCGATTGCAAGCGCGTTGCAATGAGGATGTTATGCTCGAGACATATGTGATATTGCGCATGCTTATATTAAAAAATAAGCGACTGAAAAGCGAGCCAGTCTCGAGTATAAATAATCTGATTAAATTTTGTATATCCTTAATTATAACTAATATTTTGAGTAGGCCAATTACATTATTCAATCGAAAAAGACATCTATAGAGTAAGTGTAATTGTATTTTTATTCTCAACCGAAGTCATTGCTTGATAATCCAATTAAAGTTTTTCTTGTTCAAAATTTAATAGTATTTGCATATGAAATTTTTTATTGATTATAAATTCTTTTATAAATCATCGAAAAAGAATAAATTTTATAATAGCAGTGAATCATTCTACAAAAATCGTTGCGTTTCTTATGAAATGAAAGCTAAGATCCAAACATTACATTAATCAAAAAAGAAATATCTAAAAATTAATTTATTGAAAAAGTTCTATGTCAGTAAGCTAGGATTCAAAATAAATTTTAAACTGAATTTTTCGAGTATTTTTTCCCAATATATATTTGAAATAAATCAATCTCCGTTAAAGCCTCTTCTATATTCAGGCAACATAATTTGATTGCAATTTTTCAATTCATAACTCATCTTTCTTAATTAATCAATCCTAAGTCATAGTATATTATATATTTGAATCTACATCAATTGGGCTCTTAATTTTTATTGAACCGTCAAAGCTACGTAAGAAATGCATTTCCAAAGAGTGGATCACAGGACCTAGCATTTATTATTAGACAATAACTACATTATGTACATATATCTATATTGAATATAGGGATAAAAATAAACTCCAAAACAGTAATTCGATATGTAAAAACGCCAATCATTCTCGGATACAAAATGAACCTGAATACTATAGCGCTTTCCTTGGTTGCGTTTCTGCCTCAGGTTTGATCGAAGCCCGTGTAGAAATTTATTCTCGAATCTAACTAGTATCAGGTGAGTTTTCCTTATCAAATGTTCGGACCCAGAAGGGAAATCTAGTCTGATCCTAGTTCCGATTTGTCCTACTTTTAATAGCATTTTTAATAGGGAACGAGCTTAGATTTTGGTAGGTATACCAAGCTGGAAACTAGACAAAATCTAGTCAGAAAACCTAGAAATTAAGCCAATAATAAATTATTCTAATTTTCTTTCCTCGATTAAGTGAATAATTTTTTGACTCTTTAATATTTATTTATTTAAAATAAAAAAATATATTTACGTATTTAGGTGACGCATACCATTCATTAGAATTTATAAATTATTTTCTATATGCATTATTACGTATTACGATTTACAATGAACAATATAATTATTAATATATTTTTTATACACTAATTATTGTAAATTTTAATGTTAAACACCTCTGCTGAACATATAATATTTTATTCGATGAAAAAAATTCCGATCTCCGCTGAGTATCGAACACCCACGACCATACGATTCGCAAGCTAACGCATTATGCACTATGCTAAAACGCAATATGGGATTATTATACTATATTTTGCATATGACCGTACAGCACTTAAGACCATATAATAATATTTTATAAAGACAAGATAATACATACATAGTAAATCAATTTTTTAAATTCTTTCCCATGTTGGAAAGATCTGCGGGTGTTTAAAAATAATATGCACACACACACACACACACACACACACACACACATACACACACATATATAAATATAATTTTTGTACACATAAGGCCTTGACTACAAAAAACATCGTTCTTTCCAATATTAGAAAAAGTTGAGGAAATCTAACTAGAATCAAAATAGAAAGCCTAACCATTTCCTTACTTCTCTTACTATGCAGATGACGCCTAGAAAAACGTAAGTTTTTCCAAAATAGGGAGAAGTTAAGGAAATCTAACTAAATTCGAAGATAGAAATCCTGATAATTTTTAAGTTTTCTGCTTGTAAAATTTTGACTAGTGTAAAACAGCATATTCTTTCTAAGCATTAATAAAAGATAAGGAAATCTGAATAAAGTCGAGAAAGTAATAATTAATATAAGACGATATTAGATGATGGTAGGGAAATTCTAACTCGGATCTGGCGAGATTACCTACATGAGGAAAATCATCAGTAATATGACTAGGATCTAGCCCGACTAGGGATATACCGAGTATATTTCTGCACGGAATCGTATTTAATTAAAAATCGAAATTATTCAGATTTGCCATATGTATATTAAATTGAAAAAATGGTATTTTGTCATCAAAATTTTACAACATAACTTAACAAATGATTAGATTTCTATCTTGTTAGTTAGATTTCCTTAATTCTCTATTTTGGAAAATCCGTTTTTCTGGCGAATTGCATATAAAGAAGTAAGGAAATGGTTAGGCTTTCTATTTTGATTCTAGTTAGATTTCCTCAACTTTTTCTAATATTGGAAAGAACGATGTTTTTTGTAGTCAAGGCCTTATGTGTACAAAAATTATATTTATATATATATGTGTGTGTGTGTGTGTGTGTGTGTGTGTGTGTGCATATTCATTTTTATATACCCACAGATCTTTCCAACATGGGAAAGAATTTAAAAAATTGATTTACTATGTATGTATTATCTTGTCTTTATAAAATATTATTATATGGTCTTAAGTGCTGTACGGTCATATGCAAAATATAGTATAATAATCCCATATTGCGTTTTAGCATAGTGCATAATGCGTTAGCTTGCGAATCGTATGGTCGTGGGTGTTCGATACTCAGCGGAGATCGGAATTTTTTTCATCGAATAAAATATTATATGTTCAGCAGAGGTGTTTAACATTAAAATTTACAATAATTAGTGTATAAAAAATATATTAATAATTATTAATTATTAACTGTAAATCGTAATACGTAGTATGCATATCGAAAATAATTTATAAATTCTAATTATGTATGCGTCACCTAAATACGTGAATATTGTCTTATTTTAAATAAATAAATATTAAAGAGTCAAAAATTATTTACTTATCGAGGAACAAAATTATAATAATTTATTGACTAGGATTAATTTATGGATTTTCTGACTAGAGTCTATGTATCTAGTTTACACTAGGTATCGATAGGGGCAAAATCTAAGCTCTTCTATATATTAAATATGCTATTAAAATCGTACAAATCGAAGTCTGGAAATCAGATACGAATTTGTCTGTGCAGGCTCATAACAGCGCTTCTTAGATAACTTACCCGTTTATTACCATCCGCTATTGTGAAAGATCGAGATTTATGACCCGATAATATCTTACACTGTTCGGTTATTTCCTAAAAAAATTCAATCAAAAATGTCGTTTGCCCGCGAGCCCGTGCGATTCGCGCATTGTTTTACAATCATTGTTTTTCTGCTTTATAGAATCGATTTTACTTTGCCAGAGTTTTATTGTTTTTATTTCTTATAATAATTGATCTCTACTGTAGCTCGTTCCCGGTTCGGCCAGGATCTCTCGAAGGAGGAAATTTCGCTTTACGAAACGCACAAACTGCCCGATCGACCGATATATACATATATGACAGTTCGCGAAAGGAGAAAAAAAATATAATGATTTGCGACCGACTGTGAAATGCATAACGATTCATCCGTATAATAATACAAGTTTTTCTTCCCGATCGGCAGTGCGAGTTCGCGTTGATCAATCACCTCGGCAAACATATGGTGTTTATATGTATATAAATATACATTCACATTGCTTGGGTGCGAAAAAAAGATGGACACATCTCATGCACGCTGCATTATGAAATATATATGCACCCCCCATCGATAAAAATTAATTTCCACGTCTTAATTGGAAATGTACTCGTCTGGTATATATCATATCCTTAGAAATTGTATATAGCCAAATATATATATACAGCAGCATTCCCCGTCGGTCGAATCGGATTGACGATGCAGAAAATCCAGCGTCTAATTCGAGGCAATGGCGCACGCCTTTTCGTTTACTTCTACATTATAAATTGTAGTCACGAGGGCGAGCTCGGAAGGTACGCGACAGAACGCAAGCGCGCGCGCGCGCGCGCTCGCGATTCGTCGCGAAGCTCTGCCGAGCTTAACGATCGTTCCGCGCTCCCCTATCATGTTCTCCCCCCGCCCCGCTCCGAAGCGTTTGTATACGGACAAATCGAACGATTAGATTCTTGCCCGTCATCCCCTCTTTTTCACCCGTGCGAGCTCTTGTGCTCATATAAACTCCCCCCCCCTTCTTCTCACGAGGAGAAGCCAAACCGATATATATATATCTACCCCTCTGCCGTTCTATCTGTCTCGCTCATACTGTGTATATTATATACTATTGTGCGCTATCGTGGTTGGGCAATTGGAAAATATCTATAATGAAAATAGAGACTGCCCGCTGCGAGAGCTTTCACATTCTGCAGGAGAGAGTAGTCGCGATCTAAGCGAGGAGAGGCTCGTATATTGGTCCTAAATCGCGGGGGTTGCAAATGTATTATGTGTGTATAGCTGTAGAGAAAAAATTCTTGATTATAAGAAGTACGGGATCGGGAACGTTATTGTCTCATTGTAATTTGTCGTTCATTTCGTTATTGCATTATTCCGAATATCCTCTAGTTACGGTTATCCAGTTTCCTACTTCGCTTTCACAATTTTTAGCGTACATTCGACAGATATACTAGAATATAAATTTTGAATGTAAGAATAGTATCGTTGAATAGATTGTTCCGAATATACTTTATGGTTCGAATTAAAAAGAATCATACTTTGCTTCATACGTTATTGATCGATATAAATTCAAAAAAAATTTTCTAATTTTTTGATCAATAATCTCTCTATTATCGCCTGACCAGTATCTGTGTAACTTACACTGCGTACTTTAATTTCTACCTGTTTTTAAAATACCAGCAAAAGTCATAAATTTGATCCGAAAACATTATTTAAAGTATGAATCACATAAGATAATAACAACGCAAAGCGGCATAATCGAATTCATAATTTTGATTATCGATTTTTTTTTAATTTTCTGTTGGTACATGTATATTGAGTATATGTTCTCGGCTGTAGCTCTATAGCATTATTTGTTTGTTTGTGACGGGCATACAAATTTATAAGTGTTTCGCGTGCTCAGCGATTTTCTTTTACCAAAAAAATAGGAGCATAGAGTTTGCATTAAATTTTGTGTCAAAAATGGAGTTCAGTGCTCTAAAACTCTTGAAATGTTGATAGTTGCATACGATAAATCTACTTTGAGTATAAAGAATGTGTATAAGTGATACTAGCTGTTTCAAGAAGGTCGAGGGGATGTCGAAGACGAACCTCGCCCTGGATGTCCTAGCACGTCAACAACAGACGAAAAGCGTTCAAGCAGTGAAATATATTGTATCAAATCACTATCAGAAAAGTTGCTGAAGATGTTGGCATACCGGTTGGCTCATGCCATGCTATTTTTTCGAATGTTTTTGGCATCAGACGTTTGTCAATGAAATTCGTTCCTGCTTAATTTTGATCAAATTTAATAAAAACTGCTTAATTTTGATCGAAAGAACCGTCGCATGAACATAGTGTTTGGACGATATACAATTTCATATGGTTTCATTTTTCAATAACTTTTTTATAAATAATAATTAATTTTATTTCATAGAATTTAAATTCTTAACTTTGATATACGAGACATCCATAAATACAATTTGCTCTCCGCACATTGTTTATGGGGCTCGTATTCTTTTCAAGGCGTCTATGTTTACTTAACTGGGAGATACGGAACGCCAGGCCGCTGGAGCGCCGGCGATGACCGCGTACGAGTCTAGTTAATCTTCAGTTGTCGAATCGTGCAGTCTAAAACTTACACTATCGTCCAGACGTCCTCTCCTCTTCTTATTTTATAACATTTCGTAAGGAGGCCGCTCTCCTTGCAAGTGAATTCGTTCGTTGGCGAATTCAAACAAGATTCGCGTCGCAACGCTCGAATCTCCACGAGATTCACGTCGCAACGCTCGAATCTCTGGGAGAGCACATCTCCCGACGAGTTCAGTACTCGTTGCACGCAACGTGCAAAACTTATAACTAACAATAACTGCTCGCACCTTCGAATCTTTGTCATCAGGGGTTTTTATGCCGCTAGGCTTTTCCCCTTTCATACGAGCCAATAAAAACAACTGTATATTTGGCTCAATTGTTGTACTTTTATTTGTAAACCTAATTACATCTACATTTCTATCCTTTTTCCATTTTTATTATTCCCTTCAATCTTATATTTTTTTTGTGCTAATATTGATAAAATAAAAACGGGATTTAGTCGTGTTGACTAGATCTCGACGCAACACATAGCTTAGGAGATATTGATTGAAATCAATAATGATGCTGATTTTCTCAAACGGATTATAATTAGTGATGAATCGTGAGCATATGGTAATGATCTTGAAACTGAAGCCCGATCGTCAAAATGGAAGGGCCCAGAAGAACCAAGACCGAAGAAAGCACTTCAAGTTCGATCAAATGTCAAGGTTTTGCTCACTGTCTTCTTTGATTATCGTGGCATAGTGCATCGGGAATTCTTACCACAAGCTCGTACGGTCAATAAGGATTACTATCTCCAAGTTCTATACACCGTTTGCGAGAAGCGATGCGCTAAAATCGTTCGGAACATTGGAAAAAAACAATTCGTGACTTTTGCATCGCGATAAAGCACCTGCTCGTTCATCGTTGCTTGTGCGAGATTTTTTGGCCAAAGCCAATGCCAGAGTTATACCTCACCCTCCATATTCGCCAGATTTGGCGCCAAGTAATTTTTTTCTTTTACCAAAACTGAAAAGACACATGACAGGACATCAATTTTCAACGATTGAGGAGATAAAAACTGCATCGCTGAAAGAACTCAAGGCTATATTAAGAAATTATTACCAGCAGTACTTTAATGATTGAAAATTTGTGGATATTCGCCGAAAACCGAAGTATCATTCAATACGGCTAAAAGAAAGCAGGACAGAGATTTGTCTATTACCAACTAAGAATAGTAATACGTAATACTTTTACGGCGTTAGCGAAGATACGCAGATGATTAGTAATGGAAAACTGTAGGATTTGTCGAAATTTATACTAATTGCTCTACCCTTACACCCTGGTAGATTGGCCGTTCTGCTTTAGCTTTAAAAATTTCGGCATACGCTTATCTTGATTCGGTGAGTTAACGATCGAGAATGTTAACGATCTACATGAGAACATAAAAAACGGTTTGAATTAATTCTCCACTACTCTATCATATTTAACGATATTTATAGATCTTAGTCCGATTTAAAATTAAGTGTATGATCATATAAAAACATTATTGAAATTCTATGAGAAAGTTCTTCGAAAGCTTTCTTTCATAAACTGTATATATTTTTTCCTCGTTGGCGGTGATTGGTTTCTTAATTTTGCTTTTATTTGTAAAGACAAATTTTAAATATAATTCGCATAGAAATAATTTTGGTTGTCTTAGAATTTTTTTTCTACCCACGAGACCTGTAATTTAAGTATGGAAAAAATAAATTTTACAAGCATCGTATCAAATTTAATGCTGAGGCCTACGATCGCTCGATCGTTAGAGCGAAGAACGAGTAACTTGGTAATCCGACTTCAAATTCTGATCTCCGCCGATTGGCACAAACACCGCTGTAATAATTTACGTGTGCTTTCTTTAAAAACACGTCCTAGACCTCCGTCGCTGATTAGCACCGATATTTGGAAGCATAAATAAAGCGACGTTAAATAACATAAAAGCCAACAAAAAAAATGTAATGCTGCATATCCCGCTCGTAATATAATCCATCATCTCTAAAATAATATTTTCACTCGCATTTCTGATAAGCCGAATATATACTTATTTTGCGGCATCAAATGTACCGTGCTTGCCGATAAAACTCGCGTCCATTGTACGGCTGCAAAATAGCTGTACTCAGAATGCTAACGATAATGGTCCGTTGGTTCGAATGGTGAACGTAGTTAAAGTATGACTCAAAACACTAGAAAATTACAAAAAAAAACAAAAAAGAAAACTATAGATGTTTAAAGAAAACCAAAATCAGTTACCGATCCATTTTTTCGGAAAAGACATTTTGAAAAATCGCACTTACTACGTGATTAATACACCTATAGATGTTTATTTCATAATTTTTAAAAAATATTTGATTAACTGTTTTATATTGAGAAAGTGAAGATCTAAATAAAAACACTAAGTACTAATGGTACACAGTTAACCCTTTTAATTGAAATTTTCTATGATACATCATACCCATTACTTAAAAAAATATTCAATTACTCCCGTTAGAAATTGAAATATTTTTACGATTTTTACGATTTGTTGAAAGTAAAAATTATATGGATAAGGCTTAAAGAAAATTAAACGAAATTGAAAATGAATTCAAAAGTTTATTATATAACTTTTTCAACATTCTTATACTATATATATTAAAATAATCACAATATTTATTCCTATATCATCTCTTCGGAACACGATTCGAATCACCTTAGTGTTAATTTTTCTTCAAATTGCAATCAACTGTTCTTTTATGATCCAGCATTCATGATCAATACACATAAATTTCCGAAGTCTTTAATTTCTCAAATACAAGAATGGATTATTTAATTAATAAAAATCAGTCGAATATCGTTAATGCTTTCATAAACGTGTATCAATTATCATTCTTGTACAAACAAATTATTGGGCAACTCTTATATTTTCGGATTATCTGCATGTTATCGCTAGCGAAGGAAAGATAATTGCAAACATCCACCTTTCATCCATTTATCCCATAAACAGTCATTTATTATAACCAACGAGAATTCGTGACTGGCGCCGAACAATTTCGCAACGCAATCGCGTGCGCCCAAAGAAAAAAAGTAGAAGAAAAAAATACGCGTCGCACAAGTACCGGAACGTCGAGTTTTTCGACTGGGCAGGATCGTAGGGGCAGAAGGAGGATCGACGGCCGAGCAGAAAAAGCGGGTTATTCGGAGAAAGGTCGAAAAATCTATTATTACGAAGTCCAGGTTCCCCGCGTGCAGCGACGCGGAAGCAGCGCTTATACGTGGAACGCAAGTTCTGTTACATATACGAGTATGCGAGTCTGTGAGCGCGCGCACGTAAGTGCATCTGCGCATTATAATAGCGCGTGCTGCTGCCAGCGAGTTACTGGGGAATGCAGAAGAGAAAGAAGAGAGAGAGAGAGAGAGAGAGAGAGAGAGAGAAAAAGAAATGGCCCCTGCTGCCGGCCGGGAGGGGGTGAGAGTAGCCGAGCGACAGCAGGCCACGCGCGCGCGAGGGAACGAGCGGGAGGCGGGCGGGACGGAAAGCGAGCACTAGACAGAAAAGGGAGCTGTGAGCTTTTCTTTTTTTTTTCCAGCCCGAACTCGAGCTTCTTTCTCCCTCTGCCCTGCCCCCCTTCTCCGCTCAGCGCCGATAGCCGTCCCCGAGTGGTCCCCTTATAACTGCCCCCTTCTCCGGGGCGGAGGGTGTGGGGCGCTCTTCACCATGCAACCCCTCCCAGCTGAAATAGAAAGATAGAGCGACAAAGAGTGAGAGAGAGAGAGAGAGAGAGAGAGAGAGAGAGAGAGAGAGAGAAAGAACGCAGGGAACGACGGAACGGCGGAACCGAGTCGCTTAGCGTGGCACTGTCGAGGAGGAGGAGGGGGAGAAGGGAAAGAGAGAGAGAGAGAGAGAGAGAGAGAGCGCAGCGTCAGGCGACAGCAGCAGCAGCTCGCTGCCCCGGCGACCGCGGCAGCCTATAGTCAAACCAAAACTCCGGGGATGATTAATGATCGCGCGGGCCGACGGCGGCAACGGCGGCGCGACGCTCCGTCGACGTCGCTGCCTCAAACAACAAACTTTTCCCAAGGAACGGCGGGGCTGAGGGCGAGAGAGAGAGAGAGAGAGAGAGAGAGAGAGTGAGCGCGCGCAGGCGAGAAAAAATATCGAAGAAAGGAGGGAACTCTCTTTCTTCGCATCCACCCTTCAGTCCGGGCTAATACCGCGGGCTCCTTCTGCTCCGACGGCCTTTCGTTTCTTCTTTTCCCCCCTTGCCGCCCAGTCCCCGCGTGCGCTTCTCGCCGCTTCCCCGGGAAACGGTGGAGCTTCGCCGCTCCTCTCGCCTCATATCGTTTATTGTCCCGGAACGAGTGCTCGCGTCTGCTTATCACTGTGAGCGGGGCGGGGAAGGGGGGGGGGAGGGTTGCGCGCCCGATAATCGCGTGCGCGGCAGACCGAGCGCGGAGCTGCGACAGGGTTGAGGGGTCGGCGGAAGGTCTGATGGTCCGCACGCGCTGAAAGAGCCGAAGGCATTAGGAGAAATGCCGGGACGGTGGTTATGGAAGAAAAGTGCTTTCACGTCGAATTTTCCCTCGTTTGGAACTCTTATATTCGAGCATTCGCTCGTATCGGCTATATAGTTTGCGTGCGAAATAGATTCGGTTCTATGTGTGTATGTGTGTGTGTGTGTATGCTGTCGAGCTGACAGGAGTTATCTTTTTCTTTGCTTTTTATCAATTTGCTGCTCCTTTTTCCAAAGGCTGCTCATTTTTGTAAAAGCCTCTCGGATCGTATATAATTCTTTTGGATCTCTGCAATGTGAAAAATTTATTATAGCTCCGATGTGGACTCACTTTTCAGCAAGACCTCCAATCGCTCCCTACCACTCTTCATTCTCGGCGGACTGCGTCTGTTTAGCCTGCGACTCTCTGCCTCTCGCATTCAATCTTGCCGATTTAGTCTGCCTCCAAGCCGTTATGTAGTGTCACTCGAATTTTTATTGGCCATACGTAAAAATATCGTTACGATGATTTTTTTTATTTATGGTAAAAATTGCAACTTGTTGAAATTAACTATTTTAATTGGATAAAAAATTTTACTAATAAAATTGTTAATATTAGCATGCTGATATATATAATAGATGTAATATTACAAAATTTTTAGAAAATAATAATCATCTAAATGAGATGATGAAACAAGTAAATTGTGATTCTTCTATTTCAATGCTACCCCTAACAGTCGTAGGTGGCGGCCTGAACTTCGTTTAACAAATATGAAAAAAAAGCATATAGCACTTTTTGTTTTCTTATTCGAATATGCACTTGAGATTAATAATGAAAAGTCTGAATTTCTTCAACAGCGGAATGCGCATTCATTAAAGATATTGACGAAATTCTTTAAAAGTTCCGGTAAAATTGCTATTGAAAAAGATATGTATAAACATAATCAGTGAACGATCCAATCGTTCAAAAGAAAACCTTTATAATGCACAGCTACACATGTAATGCAAGACTTGGCAGAAACCGAATTTGATTTATGTTTACGTTAAGATTTCCGGCATTCGTCTTTCGGCCGATGACTTGTAATTAGTACAGCCACCCACGCTAACGAAAGACGCACAGCGGACGCAAATCTTTTTTTTTTTTTGTTCCTTCTTTTCTACCAAAAAACAGATCCCGCAGCGGATGCTCGCGTATACAGAAGTCGTGGTCGGAGAGGGAGAGCGGGTGGAGGTTTGGAGACAAGCAACAGATTTTCTTCCTGTAACCTCGTCGGCGCGAACAAGGCGGCGTCGGCGCGAAAGAAGCTCCTCAAAGCTCTCTCGTGTATAAAGACAAAAAATAGAGGAAGCGAAGAATTCGCAAAAAAGTCCGGTCGCCTTTCTAATATATATATATATATATATATATATATATATATATATATATATATATATATACGGCTTTTTTTGGCTCATCTTCCCTTTTGGCATGGGAAGCTCGCGAGTTTGAGAAATGCACTGTACTGCGCAGCTATATATATATATATATATATATATATATATATATATATATATATATATATATTGTATTAATAAATCTATCCTGTTGACGTATTAATCCTATACATAAGTTTCACGATATTATATAGGCGCGAGATAGCTACACGCAGTGCATATATATAGGTACTATATTGAATGTGCATTATTAAAAAGTGAAGTGAAAACAGAGGTGCACGTGCATATGATATTTATAAATCTCATTGATATATATATATATATATATATATATATATATATATATATATATATATATATATACACGACGTGCGGGGTTACATACATACGAATGCGAGAAAAGCACTCGAGGCATTTATCGTAAATTCCTATGCGAGTTGAGTATATATGTACATATACGTATATTACTAACGAGAAGAGCTGCATTGCATACTTTGTCGACATGAAAATCGTGATAATTGCTGTCTGCGTCGGAGCTCCTCAAATCTTCAGCTGGGTGTTGATTTCTTTAGGTTTCTACCTCGCCGTTCAAATTCGCTACACGAACAAATCCTTTTTTATTCTATATTCATATAAATGGGCCAAAAGGAAAATTTGATTAAAGAAAGGATACTGATAAAGTGTCGGGATCCTTGTTGAGGACAGAATTTGTAGAAATAAACTGCGAAATTAATTATTCGCAACAACCCGCTGCTACCCTCTTTAGGCGAAATATAATCAGGAACTCTTCGACAAATCCTCTGCGGTGTCTATCGTCCCTTTTTCAGCCCGATACTTTATGGCAAAATTTTTTTCTATACCAAAAATGAAGGGTGCTAATCACGTCAATTTGCTTTTATAATTGAAAAACTCGATTCTTTCATAGGAGGGGTCCGTGGACAAGTGTCATTTTAACATTACATTTTTTTCTATCAATCATTACCCCGACGATGAAAATTAAAGCTACAATTTCCATTTGAATCAGCAATGATTTGGCAAATTGAATACAAATAAATACGATTAAAATCTTTTCTGACTCACCTATAATTTTACACTGACTCGTATTTACAAATGAAAATCTCTTTCCACGAGACTTATATAGATACACACACACACACACACACACACACACACACACACACACACACACACACACACACACACACACACACACACACACACACACACACACACACACACACACACACACACACACACACACACACACACACACATATATATATCGTACACACTACTTGAGTTCTATTCACGTTATGCGTCGAGCAGATGATGCTGCATAATTAGACCACTAATGGCTCTACCCGTCATTTCGTCCAATTGCGTATATATATATACATACCGGTATAACGTGCGCCAACATAATAATTCGCGCGGGTGTTTAACGTGAATGCCGATTTAAAAGCGCTCCGCGGCAGCCTCGCTCCAAGTCGAACACATATTCTGTACAATAAAACTTGAGCCTTTTATGGCTCATAAGTAGGAGAATGACGATCAGTAATTCGTTTACACGGGTGCTAATCGACGTATGAAGCATAACACGACCTCCCTCCCTCACTCTCTCTTTATTTCTGCGGTTCAACAATAAAGTACGCGCTGAGCTGCGCCTATATATATATATATATATATATATATATATATATATATATATATATGTATATATATGCACATATGAACGCAGAGCAGCATGTCATTATAACCGTATAATAGCCGTTCGATCTCGAGTGTCTTATCACCGCGGCATTATATTCGCACCGGTCGGCCGTGCTTATTCGAATAAAAAAAAAATGTAAAGAAAGAAAACAAAACAAAGAACAAAAAGAAACAACCGAACCGCGTGTTTTATCGATCAAATTAGCCGCGCTCGGACGTTCGTGTCGTGTACAACATATATATAGTAGTCGCGTTTCGTGGACCGCCGCGCGCCCTCGTACGCGCATGTAATATATGTTTTTACACGAATTACACGAATGCCGAACTTTAACGGACGAGCGGCGTTCATCTCGTCGGCGAGCGCGGCGATTGGCACGGCAGCAGCGGCAGCCCCCGCATCCCTAATGAGGCGCATTGTGCGCCTGGTTCCCGATCGCGTTCTTATATTATAGTGTGTATTTATATATTAAATTGGCATGTACCACCTTTCTCTCCCTATATACGTCTCGGTCTCACTCTCGCTCTTTTCTTGCACACACACACACACACACACACACACATATAGATACACGCAGGCGCGGTGGCGGTTTCTGCTGCTGCCGCTGCCGTCGCGCTTTGCACGCGCGCATTTGCGCTCCCTATGATCGCTGTCTCGGTACGTGGTCGACTTCGCATGACTCGGCATTTTTTCCCCGGGAGCTTTCGTTCGCGTTATAATATATATATATATATATATATATATATATATATATATATATATATATATATATAGGACGGGGACCTGGACGGATGGTGAACGGCGTACGAGTGTTACAATATAATATACATATACATATACATATATATATATATATATATATATATATATATATATATATATATAGCACGCAGCGCACTGTAACCGCTTTTGCCGAGCGCGTATATAATATGTTAACAAAGAGATGAAAGGCGTCGAGGGAAAGGCTGGATTGTCGGAGGGAGGGAGGTGGAAGTAGTGCGCATAAAGATATAGAAGAGCGACAGAGAGAAAGAGACTGAGAGAAGGAGCTGTGGCCAGAGCCACCGCGGGGAAGAAAATGCCAGATCGCTTTGTATATATGTGTGTGTGTGTGTGTGTGTGTGGCCGAGGGTGTCAGTTTTTTCGGAGCGATTCGTAATAATAAATATATGATTTCGAAAAAGCGCGCCCCCGTTCAAATTATATACCACCATAATGCGAAGGCGTGGATAGTGATCGAGTTCGAATCAATCGCCGTTACGTCGAGCGTTTTGAGAAATGAAGGTACACCTATATAAGATAAATTTGGAACAGACGCGGAAGTCCGATGTGGCTTCCCCCATAAAGTCCCCATTTCATCCTTTTATATATATATAGCGTGTATATACACACACCTTTATAATTTCTCGCTTTGTGCTGCCAAATTGATGTTCTCTATTGGATAGTAAATTATACTGCACAAGAGAAATTTATCATTTTCCGATGATGGAGAGGCTCGTATGTAGACATATAGATACACATCATGCTTGGTTCACCGGTCTATACACAAATAACGTATATTATGAAAATACACACTTTACGTAATTCTGTTACGGCACACTTCAGAATCGTGCGAGCACGCGCGCATCCTTCGCTGTATGAACTTTTTTGTCGGGATTTTTTCCAAAAACTCTATATATATATAGGATGGATATAAAGGATGGCAAGTTCTGTGTCTCTGTATAAGATTATAGATTGTGAAACTTTCCGTTTACCTGTCCCATTTGTTATATTTATATATACATATGAGCAAATCGAAGAAACTTTTCACTTTTACGAAACCACCCGTGCAGAAATATACTCGGTATATCCCTAGTTCGGGCTAGATCCTAGTCAGTATTACTGATGATTTCCTCATGTAGGTAAATCTCGCCAGATCCGAGTTAGATTTCCCTACGATCATCTAATAATCGTCTTATATTAATTATTCATTTCTCGACTTTATTCAGATTTCCTTATCTTTTATTAATGTTAGAAAGAAATATGTGTTTTCACTAGTCAAAATTTTACAAGTAGAAAACTTAAGGAAATTATCAGGCTTTCTATCTTGAATCTAGTCAGATTTCCTTAATTTCTCCCTATTTTGGAAAGAATGGCGTTTTTCTAGGCGGAATCTGCCAAGTAGGAGAATTCAGGAAATGGTTAGAATTTCTATTTAGATTCTAGTTAGATTTCCTCAACTTTTTCTAATATTGGAAAGAACGGCGTTTTTTCTAATCAAGACCTTATGTGTACGAAAATTATATATTACATATATATATATATATATATATATATATATATATATAATAAATGTGTGTGTGCGCGTGTGTTTGTGTTTGTGTGTGTGTGTGTGTGTGCGTGTGTGCGTGTGCATATTCATATTCTAATCAAGACCTTATGAGTACGAAAATGAGATATTATATATATATATAGTATAGTATATAAACACCCGCAGATCTTTCCAACATGGGAAAGAATTTAAAAAATTGATTTCCTATGTATGTTTTATCTTGTGTTTATAAAATTATTATATTATCTTAAGTGCTGTACGGTCATATGCAAACTATAGTATAGTAATCCCCCATTGCGTTTTAGCATAGTGCATAATGCGTTAGCTTGCGAATCGTAGGGTCGTGGGTTTCGATACTCAGCGGAGGTCGGAATTTTTTCATCGAATAAAATATTATGTGCTTCAGCAGAGGTGTTTCACATTAAAATTTAAGAATAATTAGTGTATAAAAATATATTAATAATTATTAATTGTTATGGTAAATCGTAATACGTATAGTCATATAGAAAAATAATTTATGAATGCTAATTAAATGGTATGCGTCACCTAAATACGTAAATATATTTTTTTATTTTAAATAAATAAATATTAAAGACAAAAAAATTATTCACTTAATCGAGGAAACAAAAATTAGAATAATTTATTATAGGCTTAATTTCTAGATTTTCTGACTAGATTTTGTCTAGTTTCTAGTTTGGTATACCTATCAAAATCTAAGCTCGTTCCCTATTAAAAATGCTATTAAAAGTGGGACAAATCGGAACTAGGATCAGACTAGATTTCCCTTCTGGGTCCGAACATTTGATAAGGAAAACTCACCTGATACTAGTCAGATTCGAGAATAAATTTCTACACGGGCACTAGTTTATTTTCTCTAGCGTAGCATATAGGATGGAAGATTTTTTTCAGGTGTAAATTTTTTTTATAAAATCGTAACAATGTATAAAATGGTATCACATTAATTTTATGATTGAATTGTATATTTATTACGCGCAAATTTGAAATAGTAAATATCAAATTATTTCCCGATTGAAATATTGACTTTAAAACTTTTGGATTTCATTTAATAGTGAATTATAATATTAGAAAATTCTTTTAAAGCAATTTATGTTTGAACTTTTATAATCTAAAGAAATAATTTGCTAGTTTTCTTTTAATTCATTTCCAATATTAAAGTATGCGAGTAGTACTGAGAAGTTCCAAAAAAATGTATTTTCTCCCAAAAAAAAAGTAATTTCCACAAAAAGAAATGACAAAAAATAATTGTTTTTAAAATATGTAAAATCGGTTTTCTATTTGATAAAATTTTAACATTTTCTACGTTAATTTTCATAGTACTCGAAACAATCTCGTTGAATTTTTGAATGTGATACTGATTCTCAAAACTAAAAAAAACTGCAATATTAAAATGACACCTGTTGACGAACCCCTTCTATGAAAGAATCGAGTTTTTCAATTATAAAAGCAAATTGACGTGATTAGCACCCTTCATTTTTGGTATAGAAAAAAATTTTGCCATAAAGCATCGGGCTGAAAAAGGGACGATAGACACCGCAGAGGATTTGTCGAAGAGTTCCTGATTATATTTCGCCTAAAGAGGGTAGCAGCGGGTTGTTGCGAATAATTAATTTCGCAGTTTATTTCTACAAATTCTGTCCTCAACAAGGATCCCGACACTTTATCAGTATCTTTTCTTTAATCAAATTTTCCTTTTGGCCCATTTAAATGAATATAGAATAAAGTACATGAAAATGCGATTAAGTTGCCGTTAGTAGAATAGAAAACATGGGCCAAGCGCTTCCAAGGCCATTATAGCATGTTAATAAGGTATCGCAGGATCAAAAAAAATGACAATCATTTATATCAAATACAAAAATTACGATATCTATGATAATTATTTGAGGACAATTGCTCAAAAATTTAGAATATTGCCATATTAGATAATACTAAATAAATACAATTTTATAATATATATAGGACAATACATAATTGTATTTTTTTAAATCATTCTTTCATATCATGTTTCATCATATCATATCATTCTTTCACTAATTTTGCACTGATATTTTTACTTATTTTCGACATTATGCACTGTTACGAAATATTTATTTAAAAAACTATTCATTAGATTAAGCAGTCTATATATAGACTGTTTAATGTTATGAATAGTTTTATATTTCCCTTTTCGTTGAAGTTGAGTTCGTTGAAATATCTTCTTTGTTTTTCAATGTACGCTTCACTTTGGGAGAATTAAATTATATGAATTATGCAATTTACATCAAAATTTATATATAAGGCTTAAAATAAAAATTATATAGTTAATAAACCATTAGAAGTTGTGAAGGTAATAAAAACTTCCATAACACGACAGACTGACAAAACCAGATTTTAAGAGCTTACGAGTTTGGGATATTGCAGTATCAAAGTCTTTTGATTACTTATTCTTGTAGGTAGTTTTATGATTTCTAAAACTGATAAAATTTATACAATTTAACATACTAAAAATGAAATAAAATGAACGTTTAGAACCGTTTGAACAAGATAAAATTCTTGATGATGTTTATATATAGATATATATTTTAAAATACCTCAAAATATGAGTTTTGAGATTGGTTCTAATCCCGGATTTCAACTGAACACGTAAAAATCTTCAGAAAAGTGTGTACTCAAGTTTCTGGTATTGGTAAAACTTTGAATTCGCCTTTGTATATCATTAAAGGTACATTTAATGTCTCGAAAATAATTTTAAATTTCAACAATATCGTTTCACCTTCTTCCTTTCCAACTCTTTGCACATGAAATGAGTTTTTTTTTGAGATAAAAGTAAATTAGTTTCTGATATCAGAAACCTATTATGTTTATAAATAAAAACGTAGTTTCTGACACCGTCTGCTGATATAAGCTATCCTCAAAATCGCTGCCCATCTCATTTGTAGGGACCAGTTATTTGGTTCAGTATAGTTTCAGGACAGACATTAGGGAGCCATCCCATTGCTTTTCTTGTGATATTATATGTAGGTAACAGCCCTCATGCATACATATTGAAATTGACCTTTCAAAGCGATGAAGCTGGAACAGGCGATCAAAAAGGGGGGATTGCGAAATTTTGAAAATTCGATATAAGGGCAATCTATATGTTGGTGGAACGTGAGAGCATTAAAGAAAAATATCCATTAGATGTGATATTGGCAAACGGATGTATTACGTAATTTATTTTTGGAAAGAAGAATTACAATGGACAAAATATTTTACTCCTGGGAGAGTAAGATCTATAGATTATCTGATTTTTTTTGGAGAGAATGGAAATATTTTACTATAGGTAAAAGCAATGTTTCTCGAAAATACAGATTGGGAATAAACTAGGGAAGTCGTATAGGAGGGATGTACAAATTTTGGTGAGTTGCAGATCATTTTTCGACGCCATGTTAATGCTCATCGGCCACTCAGCAAACGCTAGTTCATATTAATCGTTGTAAGTCAAATTCATAACCAATAATTGTTTATAAATATAGATACACTTATTACCGATCAAAATTTCTAAAGCACAATAAGCGTACGTCTGTTGTCAATTGTCATGCATTAGTGTGATTCAGTCACGACCGCGGCACCCAAAAGCTATCTTCAAATAAACACATAAATCTTTGTCTGCTGAGGTCAGAAGGTCTCTCCCGTTGTTCTGTTGATTGCAATGCAAGTCTCATCCCTTTTACTCAATTTCTATACCCATCTAACGAGAGCCGAATTCGTGCTCGTTCCTTGGACGATTACTATTGTCATTTAGCGCAAAATCAATTTGTACCTTACCAAAATACATACGATTTTTTGACCGAGTCTTACCTTGCTTATTCCCGATCCATCATTGCGAGTAATCACATTTGTGACACCCTGCATGTGTACACCTCCTTCTCGCTCTTCGCTATGCGCGCTTGAGAATCAAGAAATGAAGAAGCTAAGACGACGAGGTGTTGCTATTATACGCGAATGGCCAAAGGCTCCGAATTCCGATCGGATGTATAATATAATGCGAGACAGCGGCTCGGGAATGTGGAATCGCGCGCGGCTAAAAGAATCGGACAGGTATATTCCAAGCGCGATTCGAGAATCGAGAGACGCTGCACGAATGCATACAACATACGATCTCACGCTTCTGATGCCAGCCAGTAACATCGGCGTGCCAGCCCTCGACGGGCGCCGGTCGGTCGCGGCTCTCGCGCCCCCGACGGACACAGATCCTCTACAGGAGTTGTATATTCTTCTGTATATGGTTTAGCTGAAGGTATACGGGACCCGCGTACGCATGCGTGACGTTGTCAGCCATATACACGCATATATATATATATATATATATATATATATATATATATATATATAGATGAAAAGCCGAGGAGGTTACAGCGACAGCCACGGGCATCCAGAGTTGATTAACGATGCCGTGAGTATAAGGCACCTCGGCAAGGTGGGTGGCGCATGCCTTTGTGACAGCGCGGCTTGGTCGCTTCTCGCGCGTAGCTCTCTCTTTCTTTCTCTCTCTCTCTCTCTCTCTCTCTCTCTCTCTCTACCCATGCTTCTTTCGCTGTATTTACGTCGAGATGGCGGACAGGATTCGTATAGATACGCATACGTGCACCGGCTCTTCTGCTGCACCAAGAAATCCAGGCGTCTTCATCGCCAGTCCGTGGCTGCTCGATCGTTAAGGAGGGGACATGCACACAGGCAGAGACACGACTGATGTAAACTCGAAATTCCGGGGAGTGAAACGTTCCGGAGGGCTAGTACAGTCTACTTTTCTGATCTGCGATATCGGTGCGCCTCGTTCCACTTCAACTACGGGCTTTTGGCATATATACATGTCTGAAAGTCTTAAAAGCTATTACGTATGTCGTCGTGAATATATACGAATTTTGCGCCACTGGCTGATGGAAATGAGATGCCACCGCACAAATATGTATATGTACAGTAGATATTCTGTCTCTCTCTCTCTCTCTCTCTCTCTCTCTCTCTCTCTATATATATATATATATATATATATATATATATATATATATATAGCATGATCTTTAGATATTTCCATTGAGAGAGACGACGGATCTCCGGTTAAAAAGTGTGTCAAAGGAGCGCTCGCGGGACCGTGGAAGATGCGCGGGTCGGGAGAGACGCTTTTGACGCCGACAACCTGCGGCCCGAGATTAGTAAGCAGATTTTTTAATAAAATCGTATTCCTTGCTGTAGGGGGGGGGGGAATTAATTATGATAAATCGCTGCTTTTCTGCTGAGTTAGGCAGCCTGTACTAAGGTCGAGGGTATAGTTGTATACATTTATATATATATATATATATATATATATATATATATATATATATATATATATATAATGATCTTAAAAACTGATTCAGTTTTCAGTCATCAATAATTTGTATAGCTAATCGATGGGGCAGGTTTCACTTAATTGTTTACGCTTCTGTCTCCCTTTCTATCGAAACTTTTCGTACATCTTCGGGTATGTGCGAGAGAAATATTTATAAATGTAATGTGCAATGAATAGGATCGGAGTCGACAGTAGCAGTCGTGCAATGTTGGGCCCATCATTTATTAAATTATATGTCTATGACGTGTGTACTGGTTTTTATTTGTCTAAGATAGGGCCGTTCAAGCTCTGCTGTTATCAAAAAATCTGGTACTTTCTAAATTTAAATCAGTGCCAACTATAACTGGAATCTGGTATGTATTAAAATACTGATTATAATCACCAGTCTATATAATATACACTATAAATTCCATCGGAGATTAAATTTGCACTGCGTTTTATAAATATATAATATATATATAGAGTCCACAAAAAGTATCGATTTAGAAAGCGATATAAAGCTTCACTTTTGTATAATCTATCTGGAAATAGCTGAATGTACATTGTATATATATATATATATGTATGAGTATCGAAAGCTGTATATCCCGCATAAAATGGTTTCTGTGTTATATATGACGATGCCGATATAATGTTCGGCAACTATATGATCTCGAAACTGCGAGATTCAGCATCGTATCGTAAGCGCGATTATGCCGAGGAGATGAGCAAATATTTGCAAGATTTGCCGTATCGATGATTGTTTCATTATGATGGAAAAGTGGACCGAATTTTTTTCAATACCTCGAAGCCCATACACGCGGACTCTGACCGATTGGCACCAGGGTTTAATCACGCGACGACGAACGTTCATAATAGGTATATTTGGTATCTATGTATTACTATATATGAATATATCGCGCACGTATCGTTGTCCCTCGCAGCATCGAATCTGTTTCTTATAACTGCGTCGATCGATTACATGACAACGGCATTGAGTACGTATAGACGCAATCAAATCGTATCCTTTACCGACTCGAGTCGAGGATTGCGGGCGCCTGTGTGGACACTGTTCGTTTAATGTCCTTTAGAATTCTACTATATTGATTTCTGGAAAAATAAAAAAACATTCTTCCTGTTCAGTGTGTGTAGGTTATAAATATAACAATGCTTATAAATACATAAAATCTATAATATACATTTCGAAAGCCGTAAGCATGGAACTTTATTTCGATCGTTGAACACTTTTTTCATCCAACACTTACATAACAGAATTCGCAGCCATTTTATTCGACATCCGTATGACCCACGCGCGACACCCCATTGTTTCGCGCCCTCCTCCACGACTCGCAGGCGAAGATGAAATCGTCTGTTCTCTTTCTCTCTCTCTCTCTCTCTCTCTCTCTCTCTCTCTCTCTCTCTCTCTCTCTCTATCTGGCTCTGTCTGTTCCTCTTTCTCGATATATATGTAAGGGCGACGAAGTCTCTCGAGGTCTGAATCATCATCGGCACCGTGCACAACGCGTCGAGTGTGCGCAAATTAATCTCGAGGGAATACGCTCGGCGCGTGTGCATGCCGTAATCCCCGTTTCCCGCCCCTCGAAAAATTCTAAATCCAAGGGGAGAGAAGCGGCGCGAACCTCGAGGCATAGAGAGAGGGAGAGAGAGAGAGAGAGAGAGAGTGAGAGAGTGAGTGAGCTGGCGGGGAGAGAGCGCGGAGTCCATTTTGAGAAATGAGATCAGTCGCCGGCAGGCTTGTTGTTGCGCCTCTCGCTCAGCGAGTGGAGCGAGAACGCACGGCGTGGCTTTTATATATATATAGAGAGAGAGAGGCGGGTAAAAAGGACACAAGGGTCGATTTCTGACGAGGGTTATATATATATATATATATATATATATATATATATAAGCTTGGGCGAGAAAGAGAGAGAGAGAGAGAGAGAGAGAGAGAGAGAGAGAGAGCGAGACATGTAGAGAGGGAGAGAAAGAATTCTATATTGGCAGGCGTGGCCGCGGGGAGTGGAGGATAAACTCGTGTGATTGGTTCGGTGGGCCGCGCAGCCTCCGAAATACGAGGACTAAGGTTTGATGCTTTCTCGCTTATCTCTCTCTCTCTCTCTCTCTCTTTCTCTGTCTCTCTTTCTCTCCCTCTCTCGTTCTCTCTATCTGTCCCACTCTTTGCTGCCTGCCTTATTCTTTCTCTGCTTATTATAGCTGTATTAT
This sequence comes from Sycobia sp. Sy_11, assembly GCA_018907035.1. Lineage (NCBI taxonomy): Eukaryota > Metazoa > Arthropoda > Insecta > Hymenoptera > Epichrysomallidae > Sycobia > Sycobia sp. Sy_11. The sequence goes on along the minus strand of JACCIC010000053.1, from coordinate 1,481,942 downwards.
TTGTGCTTCACCGAAAGGAATGGAACGGGAGTGTAGGGTCTTATATGCGCTGATCACATTTAATGAAATTCTTATATTATTCTTGAGCGTATATATATAGAGAGAAGGGTATACGCGAGGCAATAAGTATATTTGCTCAACAGCTTGCGCAGATCGGGATCGCGTTTAAAAAGCTGATACCGAAAAATTTTAAATGCCGCGATTATTTACTAATCGAGCGAAATGAAATCTTTAAGGTGATAGAAATAAACATGAATAATAAACATGAATATTTGGCCAACCGAAAGATAAGTTATCATGATTTACCGAATTAAAGTTAATGCATGATACTAAAGTTTGTGTATATCGCAGTATCGGTATACAATTATTTTATTTTAATTTATTTATAAACCCTTTCACTTAATAACATGTATTGCCGCATCAAGTAGTTTAATATTTTCCATGTTTAATATTAGGATCTGGTAATACAGTGCGTGTTTTTTAAAAACTAGATTATATTTTTTCATATTCTATTCGTTCTTAAATATCTGAAAGGGCGTGTTTTGCGAATTTTTAAATCACAATTTTTCTCACGAAAATCAAAAACTATACTATAATTTTACATTTAAGTTTCAGAAAAGGTTACTACTTAAGGTTTTGTACAAAAATGTTTTGTTCTTGTATAATATATTTAGTTGCCTTTTTTTAAATAAAATTGACAGACCTAAGGTAATTATCTTTTTAATATATATATTTTCAGAATAATAAATATATTTCTAATACTTGATGATTCAAATTAGTATTCCTCGATTATTTTAATTATATTTATTGCATTACAACTTCATAATATAAAAAATCAAGGTTTTCGTACTTTACATCGAAAAATCACTGACTTATAATACGATCAACTGACTAAACCATAGATTTTCTAAATGTTTTGTGGTACAAAGATGAAAGTTTAAAATTACTATCAGCCCGTCAGACGTAGTCAAATGTCTAATGTCTCGTTATATATTCAAAGGGTCGCTGCGACGACTCTGAAAAGTTCATTTGCTGTTAAAGAGGATCCGAGAACAGGAAGTTTTTCCGTCGCAAAGGAGGCTGATGGGTGACTGGGCGTTATTGCACGCTTCTGATATATATATATATATATATATATATATATATATATGCATTGGGTGATTGATTTATTCTGAATGATTAAAGAATGACCGAGCGCGAGGGTATATAGAATAATAGCTCTCGATAGACTCATCAAAGTTTCCTCCCCCGAGAAAGTTTGAAGTTTTCCTATACTTCAGGCATAACCATCGGCGCGAGATTGAACGGATCGTCTAGATTTCGGGTATGCATGGAGGTTAAAAAAACCCCCCATTTTTCGCAAACTTTAAATGTCTTGCTCTTTTTCCGCTTTGTAAGATATATATATATAATGTATATCTGCTTCTAGAACGTTTTGATTTTTATGTCATTTAATCATCGTTGTCGATGCATTTTTGATATAACTTTATATATGGTATGCAGCATTTCAATGCTTCATTATTTTTAAGAGAACAATCCGTACGTCATCGCATAATTCCTATTAAAAAATGTAATCGTGTTCATTCAAATTAGCCGTGCAAAACGAAAGAATAATGTAATGGCGCACGATATCTCATAAAAAACATAGTGACTATTACATGTAATACCAAGCCGAGTGGCTTTGTTTTTTAACCTTTGCAATGATTCTTCGGCGTTCAAAATATTATAGCTTCTGTGTTTTCAGCAATGTCTTTAAGTAAGACGAAGAAAGTCCAATCAGATAGAACTAATGCAACGATCAAACGTAATGATGATGACCGATCCAAGCATGCATGAGGAATTTGAACGTAAATTTTAAAATCACCTGTATTTAATGTATCGTTCATGCTCGAAGGATCATATAAGTACCTGAGATAGAACGTTCATATATATGTACATGAAAAAGTAATGAACGAAAAATGGAACCCTGTGGTACATCGAGATTAGTTTAAATTAAAAGTGATTTCTCCTCCGAGTTAACAATAGTCTTTTTTCTTCTATAAAAATGAAAAACAAACAACAGAAATTCCAGCAGACGAGAAGGTCGTACAGTACGAATGCATTACTAAAATCAAACAGTGAAAAAGCATAGAGGCATGTTCATAGAGTGATAGAGAAAGAAAGAGAGAGAGAGAGAGAGTGTGGGAGAGAGAGAGAGAGAGAAAGACAGAGAGACAGAGAGACAGAAGGTGAGAACGGCACTGATACGTGTGGGGAGTGCGGTTAATGAAGTATTCCTACTAAAAAAAGACTGGCTCCAACATCGCATTAGTATATGCGTTTGGCGCATCGAGCGAGCCGTGGCGGTGCATTAACGAGGGAAAAAAAGCACAAATAGAGAGTGCTGGGCTTCCTCTCCACCTTCTTTTTATCTCTCGTTCCCCATCCCTCGTCATCGCGTAATATACATTAAGAATACGCCACGAACGAGTCTCGCTCGAACGCCAGGATAGGCGCGCGAATCGCGCAGACCGCGACAATAAGAGGAATCGGCGAGCTGGGACGCGCTCGCTCTCTCTCTCTCGCTCGCTCGCGGGACTAATGACGGTGCAGCGCGACGGCGCGCTCTCCGCGCCTCCTCGGTTCGCGAGCGCCGAGGGTCGAATAGCTCCGCGTCATGCCGGCTTAACGGCACATTCGCACTTGTCGAACCGAAAGGGAGAGAGAGAGAGAGAGAGAGAGAGAGTCAATTACCATCCAGAGGAGGTAACAAGGTTAAGGCTGGCCTCTGGCAATTATGCGCCATCAGGCGCCTGTAATCTGCAGAGCACAGCATCTTCACTGTCTTGTCCTGCTATATATATATATATATATATATATATATATATATATATATATATAATGCACTTCAGCACGTGGTTTCTCGTCACAGGGAGGTTGGACATTAGAACCTGGTTGACCCATATTCTATATTACAGTAGGACTAATCGTTCGGTGGAATGAGTTTTCATGGATGCAAGGATCAGTCGGGACTTGTTCTCGAAGCCGCGTCGCCTCGTCGGCCGACCAGCAGAAGGACGAGGAGGCCGCCAGCGGCGCTCGCACAGATGCACGCGCCGGCTCCACCGACGCCGCGTTTCCGCAGAAAAACGCGCCCGCGCGGGATGCACGGGACTGCGGACCGCGCCACGTACGTAAGTGCAAAGGGCTGTCGGTGGCGGAGAGAAAGGCATGGAGTGACGGCCGGGGGAGGGCGAGGGTACAGGCAACAACGGCGCCGAGAGCGAAAGAGAGCGAGAAAGGAGAAAGAAGCGAGAAGGGCCAACGGATCGGGGACGCGAGACGAGTGGAACTTCGAAGATTAATGGATTCGCATTGTCGGTCTTTTTTTTCCTCAGCCGTTTTAGGAGCACTTTTCGGAACGAGGCTGACCGCGCGCGCGCGCGCGCTCATTTTTCAAAATACGGGTCTCCCGACCGCGACGCGACCAGCGCCAAGACGCCAGCGCCTCGCGCCACCCAATCGGAGAATCTCAAAATCGCGGCCGAGCTTTCTATCCCCATGTTTGACCGTAAGCTCGCGCGTGTAATAAGGGCGACCGCTGTTCCGAGTTAAATGAAGCGAGCGTCCAGTGGCATCAGCCGGCTCTGGACACACACACACACACACATATATATATATATATATATATATATATATATATATATGCACCTTCTAGAAAGTAAAGCGGTGGATCTCCTGCGTGAGAAAAAAACGAGGAGTGGACGCCGTGTCCCACTCGCCTGAAGTCGATCGGCTTCGCGGCTCTCGAAATGAATTTTTTTTCGGGGCGCGAGTGCGTTTTTACGTCGATTTATGCGTGTTTGTTTGTGTGTGTGGGTGTGTGTGTGTGTGTGTGTGGGTGTGGGTGTGTGTATGTGTGCCTGTATGTGTTTACGTGAGACGGAAGATCGTTGGTCGCCCCCGGGGGGCTGAAATATATAATGAGATCGGTAATCGCCAGGGATAAGTCGTGTTTTCACGCGAGGCCTCGATCGGTGGGGGGGGGGGGTCGGTGTGACGGTTGGACTCTCGTGGAGGTGTATATATCGATTTTTCACGTCCAAGTCGAAGAAATTTCTTTCAAGTTACAGATACATCTTCTGAAGCCTTAGCAGTCACATAGATACATTTTTAAGACAGGGGGCTTCTTGATGTTCTAATAACTATAACTCCTTGATGTTCTAATATCTATCCACTAGAGCGACAATCGTTGCCAATAATTTTCGTATTCCATTTTCTTGCGGGTTCTCATCAATTTGCGAACGGGAAAAAGCCGAATGCAAACTCATGAATGTGAGGTTAAGGTGAAGGTGAAATTTTTTGCCCAAATTATCCAATCTGAAGTAGCATGCAAAATCGCGAGTTTGCGGACAATCGCAATTTTTTTAAAAAAAACTTATAGATGTGTAGCTTATATAGCACACGAAGCGAACCATATTTGATTATTTCAGAAAGCTTTCTTAACGGGAAATCGAAGATCATTCAAAACGTTTTACTTTACTCGTCATTAAATGCGTTGCCATCTTTTGATGCCCAATCTTAGTGATTCCAGAGCGAAATTCGTCATTATGATTTCTTGTCAGCAGAGCTTGCAATACTAGCGTTTACATGTTCAACATTGTGAAGTATTCAATTATGCTTTTTATCGTAACTTTGGTATAAATTCTTCGATCAATTATATGAATTCTAGAAATCGCCAAAAATACCAAAAGATTTAATTTGCATTACTCAATTCCCACTCGGAAAGAAGTGTAATAATATGTTTAAGTAGGTATAAAAGAATCAGAACGAGTGAACCAATCTACAAAGAAAAAGAAAATCGACCGTAAGTGCTTGTTGAAATTCAAAGTGACCTTGCTCTTGGAACACCTTCAACATCGATATTTCACGTCTGCCATCCAGTCGTCCCGCGGTGGCCCGTACTCATTTTTCCTGTCTGCCCGCACCGCTCGATCGACGCAGATACACAAGCCGGGCATACACAAAAGCGCGTTCATGAATTAAATAAAGCGAGAGGCCCTGTTAATGATCGATGTCAATCATGCGGCGTCTCCGATGGATGGCCGATAAAGATATGTAGAGGAGGATCATTTTTTGTGATTCTTCGCGTCTCTTCACAATGATCGCGCGCAGCATTACGACCCGAACAAGTGAACGATAAAAACGTCTAGTCAGGTATGTTTGTACTGTCCGCGCGAGATGCTTGTGTGACAAAAATTTCTTGAATAATGAGCGTTGAATGCGCGTTTTACCTTAATAAATTTTGATCATTACACGGGATCGTATGTTCATATAACGAGAATTTTCCATTTATTATGTAGTCGTGAAGCTATTGTAAGACCTCATACACATACATATCACTGATAAACAGAACATGTGTAACATATTAATACGTCTTCTAAAACGATAGACACCGAACTTCCGTTCCATCAAAACGGCGGCACTATTAAAGAATTCGCCTATCCATGATTCCTTTCCGTCCAACACGGAAGTCCTTTCAAATTAATATGTTGAGTTTATATATAGATGAAATTGGTGGAGTAGGGACTTACATTACATCTTGACGGAATGGATGGCAAAGATACATCGTAGTCTTAAACACCTTAAAATTTCACATCAGACCGCGAGACAGAGACAGAGAAGGACAGAAAAAGTCTCAATTTTCACTGGGTTTGACTAATCTACCACCGAAGAAGCTATCGTTATATTTGTCAACGCGTCAAATAATTTGCCTATGGCGAGTCAATAATTCCAGTCAATATACACAAACATGCTCATTCAGGCGGAACACGAAGGCGGGATTTCAGGCGCGTTCATCATATTTTACAATTAATGGTATGGACGGGGGCGGGAGGGAGCCATAATGTCGCCCGCGCACCCGCGGTAAAGAACAAAAGATTTGAAGATATAATTATATACCTAAAACCAGCAAAGACAACAGATCGCTCTCGCCAAACCTCGCGAGCCCCGAGCTCTTCAGGTCTTCCCATTGACTCCGGTCGCACCCCTTTGACTCCCCCGATCGCCCGGCCGCGCCGTCAGCGGGGATCGCGTCTCGTCGGTCAAATCCCCAAGAACAAGTCCCAGGGGCAGAGGAGAGCCGCGCGGTGGCCGGAGCTGGAGTCAAAGGAGTCACGAGCCGTCGTGGGCGGAGACGGGGGCTCTGATTTGGCACTTTTACAACCCCGCCGAGGCTTAACTCTTGGTTACGTCTCAATGCGGGAGATGAGTGCCAGAGGAGAGAGAGAGAGCGCGCGCTAGCCGAGTAATTTGTGGCATTTATGGTTAATACAAAGATTTACGGAGGAAGGATTTGCGGACCTCTGTGAGAGACGCGGGAGGTCGCTGGAGGTTGACTCGTGTGGCTACGGGCACTGAAGCCAAGCGCGCAACCCGGCGCCTTGAGTGAGTGCGCGAAAACGCCGAGGATGCGAAGGAAGAGAGAGAGAGAGAGAGAGAGAGAGAGAGAGAGAGAGAGAGAGGAGACTGCAGCAGCTGACGAGCCGTAACCGATCGGCGCACAATAACCGTCCGCAACGAGTACCGCTATCTGCCGTACCTCGCGCCTGCGTGTGAGTGCGATCGCCACGTGTGCGAAGGCGATCCTTTATTTATATAGCGCGAGATGCCCTCGATCGAGTCGCTCTACAGACTTTGTATGCGCTCCGAGCCCGATAGGATAAGTCCGCACGTGATCGGGCCGCAATCTCGCCTTAGAGTACGAGTGTCGTCATGTTTTAAAGCGGTCAATATGACTTGATTATTATCGACAGGCTTGACGCGACCTTTAGCGAAGTCGGTAACGGAAAATCGGCTTTGGAGCAGGTGCATAGGTAAGGCCGGGAACTCATTAATTTTGTCCTCGAGAAAGATAAAAATATCGGTCTTAGGATAATGGAAGAGGATAAAGAATAATGATGAATTTTACACTTGTAATCGTAAGTTCATTAATTTTTGTAGACATATGTGTTGTATTACTGTGAAGAGTCTTTCTGAAAATGTTGGTATGCTTAGATCTTTAGTTATTATTCTTTTTCAAAGAGTGCTTATTTGTATGTTATCAGGAAAGACAAGCAGATATGAGTGACATGAATGTGACGTAAATCTGATTAAAATCAACAATGTAAATTTTTAGGACCATAACGACTTCTATTCAAAAAATATTTTTATTTCACGAGTATTCTGCTTATTGTATAAACTTTTCTTTAATTAAGAAGAATATGCTATAAAGCAAAAGAAATTTTGTAAGAGAACCGCAACATTCGATACCCAATTAACACAAAATTATAATAGTTCAAGTAAATAAATTTGCATTAGTCGATAGGCATTGGCGTATTTATTCCTATTAAAAGTTTCCCTGCTTTTGTATGCGTAAGCAGGTGGTGGCTTATCTATGGTAGCGACAGTAAATCTATTCGAACTACAATCGACAATATTTTGGAAACATCTGCGATCTTTAACTTGATTAGAACGTTTTTTGTTTAGAATATTATTCTTTATGTTTCAAGTTAAAATTCAAATTGTGCTTAATCACGAAAAGCACATTAGCTGACTAAACAGTATAACAAATTTATCCAAGAAAACTTAGTAACCGACAACAAGAAAATAGCATATTTTATTAGGGGATTCCAAAATTCGGCTCCGGAAACAATTCAGGGTTCCTTTGTTAGCGATAAGTCGATCCTCTCTACTTTAGACATCAATTAATTGTTAACATTTTATGAAGAATTTTTTTATAGCTGTTTTATAGTATTCAATATAGTACACTAGATTCTTATTAATATTTATTCGTAGACTTATTCTTACGAAGAAGAATTTTTGTATAATAAACTATTTCTATAAACAATGTCTTTCTTTTCTTGTATAGTATAATATTATGCCATACATGCCTACATTTTCCAATAAAATTATCATTTGAAATTAAATTTAAAAGTAAATTAACAAAATAGTAAATTTACATGGTTGGCTGTCCCATAAAAAAATAAATTAGAAATAATTTTAATTTTCGAATGCAACGTCGGACCTGCAGTCTCTCTATACTTTGTGCATTACGCTCTTTCTTCGAAGCACGCATTGACTCCGCACCATGAACTCGACTGAATATAACTATGCTGAATAATCGTACCACAATTCTAAAGCGTATCCCTCTGTAGGAGTAATATATATATATGTAAGTGACGCGGACATTTATAAGTGAAACTTGAAAGTGAATGCCGTTGTCATGCCGACCCAGATATCGCGGACGAGAACACGTGCCAGTGAAAGGAACGGCGCAAATTCAAAAAGCTGCCCCAGTGTCGAGGTCATCGTTCACGTACGTTCGGGTAAAAAATCGAAAATGTCTAAAATGTGCACAAAATTTTGAACGAATCATCGGCTCGAATTGACAGACACGCTGTTAAGGAGGAAAAATCAGAAACAAAACAAAAGTATTCTTAAAATTGGAACGTTTCAATATTTCTGATATCTATATAAATCTTTAGTACAGGTGAATTGATAGTCATAGTCAAGAAGGAACGAGTGCAAATGTGTGTAACAATTAATTCAAAACCATTCATAAATCAAGAAAAAAAAAGCTTTCTCTCCCCGTACCTTCTGTATGAAAAATTATACCTTATAAGAATGTACAATTATTTTCCTAGCCTCCCATAAAAACGGTATAAATATGTATACATAGAAAGATAAAAATGCATTGTTTGAAATGTCAAGATTTCGTTCATTCCCTTATCTGTTGCATGTGCCTGAATTATACGACTAATTTAAAATAGATTAAAATTCATATTTTTCTAAAATTATATCATACATGAAGTACGATATAACTTTATCTGCATTATTTTTCATTAATAAAATATAGATCATTTTTCAGTTTTTTTTTTTCAATTATTATTTGAAAATATTCCAATCCCATATCCTATTTCAGTATATACAAAGCAATTTATTATCTTCCAATATGATATTCTGCAACTTTTAATAACGTGATGCTAACGTTCTTATGTAGATTTAATGCTTTATTATTGATTGGCCAGATCAGAAAGCCGATGCATAGGTGATGCAGAATCAGAAAATACGGAGAGAGGAAAATGTCTTATACTAAAAAGAAAATGACGTAAATGCTTCACACACACACACACACACACACACACACACACGCGCGCATATGTGTGTGGGTATATATATATATATATACAAATCATCATATACAGAAACGCTTCCATCTTTCAATTGCGGGAGCCCGGCGCGTACACTGTCCCACGAGCTACACGCGCAGCAGGCGAATTCAGATAATCTCCGATTAACTCCGCCGCTCTCGGCGCCGACAACGGTCTCGGTCCCGGCTTACGCGGCCTTTCCCGAGAGCTGCCCGCCCGCGAGAAAAGCAACTTTCGCTTCGGCGCGGGGAAAATGCAGCCCCTCCCTGATGTATATTATATACGCTAAGCGTGGCGCCCGCGCAGACGAGAAGCCGACTCCGGCTCGCGGTGCCGTCGTATCTCCTATTAGAGAGAGAGAAAGACGGAGGGAGAGAGTGGGAGGAGGGAGGGAGGGAGGAGAGGGAGGGAGAGGAGAGAGAGGAGAGAGAGAGAGTGATAGGCGATTTGAAAAGTAGCGGATGGCCTGCAAGCTGTTCCGATTATGCCGTGGTAACACACACGGCTTGGCGTGACTGCGCGGGCTTAAAGGTAAAGAAGCGGTTTCCAGAAATTTGAATAATTTACAACTCAACGATGTAAGAGAGAGAAAGAGAGAGCGAGAGAGAGAGCGAGAGAGAGGGGGGGGGCGAGAACGAAAACGGAGGGAGGGAGCGGCGATTGCAATCAGCATGCGGAAACCAGTTGGCATTGTGTGCTGCCTCGGTTAGAGGCACAATGCGGCATTAAATAGCGGTAGCCGGCTACTCTCTGCGAGTCATTCCCTCGCTCTCTCTCTCTCTCTCTCTCTCTCTCTCTCTCTCTCTCTCTGGCTCGGTACGCTCGGGCGCGCATTAGCTTTGGACCGCGGGGGCGAAAGGGTTGCCGAGCGACTCCCGCGCCGTATCCCTACGGCGGAGTGTTCAATGCGCATACGGGAGCCGCGCGCAGCACCGAGTCATTGATTTATGGCGGCGGCCGATCGAATTTTTTCCGTACCCCGGCCTCGACCGACCCAGAGATGTGCGCGAGAGAGGCGGAGAGAGAGAGAGAGAGAGAGAGAGAAAGGGGAGGAGGGAAAAGGACGAGTCTCGGAACTGCAGTCAGCGGGTGACGAAAATCGGCAAAGGGTTCCGTGGTTGCGACGCGATGTAGGTCAGCCGGGGATGTATGGCGTTTGCCCTCCTGTACACAGCTCCAATGGACTTTCCAGCGGAGCTTTCGGGACTTTTCCAGTCGTAGAGTTTGGCGCGTTTGCCGAATTTCGGGCGATGATCATCAACGTTCTCACTGTTTGCTCAACAATGAATTTCGAGATTGAACTTAATACGTCTCGCGAATGAATTGCGCAGGACGACACTAATTATACCGGAATAATATAATGTTTTTTTTTGTCAACATTGACACTCGGCACAATTCTTATGGTCCTTCTCAAAAGGGTTGTGAGTAATCCTTTCCATATTATAAATAAATAGCTTCATTGAAGCCTTTTCTCAATAACAAATTTATAAAATTACATATTACGTACGATGTATGGAACCTTACACTTACTGGTATCTAATTATGTAAATTTGTCAATGAGAAATTTTTTTTAAGAAGCAAATCCTTTATAATATTGAGAAATTTGATCGTAGTCTCTAGACAAGGATAATAACAAGTTGTCCAAACATTGATGTTGACATAAAAGATTATTTCAGTAATTTTCGTTTTTTTTTTTACAATTACGAGCCTAACTGATATTACTTTATAAAAATAATATTCGTTATATGTTAAGGTAACTGTTTAGTTATTTTTATAAATCTAATGTAATCATTAATTTTATTGTGACTGTAATTGATACCAACTTCGTGATATACAAGTCACTAATACATAACTTTGTATAACACTAATGTATACCTTGGTGTTCGAATTCGTTCTTTTTTAGGAAAAAGGCTTCCGCTACTTTATATACTAAACGCTTCCGTCTTTTCAATCACCCCTTTCGACTCTCTTTCTCTTTGTTATTACCTTAACTATTTCGACTGTGATATAATCCTACATAAATATTTTGAATCGAAGATTAAGAAATATATCTTATCTTTTTTTCTTGCAAATTCAAAAATAAGAAAATATATATTTTCAGAAATAATTATGAAATTAAATTGAATTGAATTTATTCAGATTAATAATTTGAATTCAGTCTCGATTTTAGTATAGAATTATGTTTGTTTAATAATTCTTTCATATATTCTTCTATTTTATCTTATTTAACGTAGGCTTTCTTAATTATTTCATATTTTTCAGCAAGTTTTAAAATTATCATTTCTATTCCATAAAATTAATGTTAAATTGAAATTTTTGTATGTTAAATTGAGTTTTTTTTCTAAAATAGAAAATTTTTTATTTTATACTTTTAAAATATTATATATAGATTATATAACTATTATATGATAATATAATTTATATATATCAACCTTTTTTAGGTTTGACCTAAAATAGTAATCTCGAATTATTTTTTATTAAATTTATTTAAATTTTTTCAGTGAATTTTTTCATTTTTTCAAAATACAGAATGAATCTATGAGCAAATAAAATTAATACAAACATTGTTTTACTTATTTAAAACTCGTTGTCCTTCAGCAGTATAACTATGGTACAACGTCGGAATTACTAAAATCAAATATATATATATATATATATATATATATATATATATATATATATATATATATAATAAACAGAAACTTTAGGATTTTATCCCTGCACCAAAAAACGATGCGCGACAAACATACAATTATTTTTATTCTTCGGGTATAGATGAAGTGGTAAGCGAACGTATTATGTATCCTCTTCCATTGCGTAAATACAAACCATGACCTCGAAACAATTCGGATCAGGAAGAGGATACATCTTACTGAAAAGTCACTGGTTAATAAGCCGCATTAAAATTAATCACATCGATAAGTAAAATCTTCCCGCTGGAGTAAATAAAGAGATCGAAACTGAAGAAGCAGCTAATCGGTTCCGCGAATCTTACATTATCCCGTGGTGAATAGTACGGTGCAACGCACAGCGTGGACAGAGAAAGAGCCAGCACGCTATATAGCCGTAGTTTAATGCACCTGCCGCAGGAGGCTCGGCGCGGCGCCACGCTCACATGTTGCACGCGAGCGAGCCATCCATCATGGCCTGGGATGGGGCTTGCCTCTGATTGGCCCGCCACCCGGTCACGTGGCGCGGCAATCGTGCCCGAGTGGGCGGGCACCTCAGCTGGCCTCTCTCCGCGGCGCGCGGCTCGCTCGCGGCTGCGCGCGTGTGCGAAGAAACGACGGTACGCGCGCGCACGGATCTCAGCGCCGGCACACACACGCAGTTCAGGCCGACAGCCTTGCAAAAGTGCACAGCGCGATAAGGAATACTCGCGGCTTGCCTCTGTCCGCGCTGGTGTATATAGCGTCTGATAAGCGAAGCCCTTGCGTGGCCTATTATGCAGTGTCGTGTGTGCCAAATCCCGAATCGTCGCGAGCGAGATTGTGAAACTCAATACTGCGCGTGTTAAGGACTCTCTCGCGGTGCCTCGTGCTCGTCGAATTCGCGCACGTGCTGTCTGACACTACCCAGTGATCCGGCGTCGCGGCGCCATCATGAGCTCGTTCCTGATGAACCCGTCCACGGGCGGCGGCTACCACCAGCAGCACCATCACCAGCAGCCGGTGACGCACCACATGGTGGACCCCAAGTTCCCGCCGAGCGAGGAGTACAGCCAGAGCAACTACATCCCCTCGAACGGCGCCGACTTCTTCGTCGGCGGCCACCACATGGGCCATCCCCAGTCCCACCAGCTGCAGTACGGCTACCACCAACAGCACCACCACCAGGCGGCCTCGACGCCCTACGGCGCCGCCCCGGCCGTCCAGCTGAACGGCGGCTACCCCGGCTACGGTGGCTACTACGCGCCCCACCACCCGCACCAGGTGCACCCGATGCACCACGCGGCGGGTCTACAGCCGCACCACCACGGGGTCGGCGCCCTGGCGATGCCGCCTGAGGCCCAGCAGCCGCCGCTCACGTGTCCGCCGTCGATGCAGCAGCAGCAGCAGCAGCAGCAGCCCCAGCAGACCGTCGCCTCCTCGACGGTCATGGTGCCGACGGCCCTGTCGCCCTCGCTGCTGCAGAGCCACGGGCCCCAGGACGGTCTGCCGGCTACCCACGGTCAGCATCCGCTGGCGCAGCAGCAGCAGCAGCAGCAGCAGCAGTCCCATCCGGACGGGGGCGTCTGCAGCCCCGCGGGCTCGGGCTCCATGCACCGCGACAACTCGCCCGAGCTTGGCCAGCAGCAGCGGCACCAGGGTCTGCAGGCTGTGCAAAAGCCGCAGCCCCATCATCCGGATGACGGATCCGATCAGGAGGAGTTGGACGACGACCAGATGATGGATGGCTCACCGGGGATGCTGGAGGACGAGGACGAGGATGAGGACGGCGGTCAACGGGTCGTCTATGCCTGGATGAAGAAGGTTCATGTCGCAGGAGTTGGTAAGTTCTGATAATATAATTTCAAGTATCGTATAAATTAAGATTGTGCAACCTGTTCAAATTCCTCGAGTTAATTAATTACGCGTATGTGTAAAGTGCTAATTAAAGTACGTATTAGTGCTAATTACTATAACCTTGCAGTGCACACAAAGTAATTAAAGCGCGATATGAACGTAAATGATATATGCTTACAGTAGACATAAGTAACACGTGCATGTTACAATTATAATTTCTTTATCATACATATTTTAAACCCAGTTCGACTAAATATATGTGCCGTAATTCATCCCGTAATAGATCATTGTAATTATGTTCGATGGCCCATAGCTATTTGAACAATTCAATACATTTACATTCATTAGAGAACGTCGTATGTCAAAGACCATATGTATTTGGAATAGTTGCAGATCGTTTGCATTATGTATCATTTATATAAATATAGAAAAATATACATTAAATAGATGCAACGAGATTAATTCCTGTAACAAGACTTTCCTTATTTCAATGACTGATAGCTTTGAATTTAGCACATATTGAACAAATTTGAAAGTTTCATCTAGAAGAAAACTGTGACACAGTTGTAAATGGTTGATTTTGAATCGTACATAATTTTACAATAGTTGTATTTTTTCTATCCTTTCATTGATCTTCTTTACGAGTGTACGACATATGAAAAAGTCACATTTTCAAACTAGGTTGTTTAATTATGCTGTACATGTAAAGTGAGTATAATCACAATACTATTATTACTATTGAATACTAACATAATACACTTTAAGAATACGGGTGGGTATTTACTAACCATGGCCTGCCATTCTCCGGAAAAATGTGACAAAGTCGCGATCGCTTATTCTCTTACATTTTTATCATAGCTCCATATACCTCTCTGCACAGGGATGACAACTAAGTTACATGTATCGTGATTCGCTAATGGGCATTTGCACAAGGAGAAAACCAATTCGTGTAGCTATCCAAAACGCATATTGTTTTTTTTATACATCTTTTACTTTCCGATCTCATTTTTCTGCGTTGATTGATTATATTGAGCAGATCATATATGGGTATATATGTCTGAAACAGGATTTCTTCTACCAATCGCCATGCTCAAAATTGAGTGGCCATAGTTTCCGATCGGTTTCACGCAGTGCCTTTTTGGACGGTTCGGCACAAAAAATCAAATCCCTCAAAAAATGGGACAAAAAAGAGCATGCCTGGAATGTTAATGAATAGAGGAGCTCTCTCATTGGCTGACAAACATTGGCATAGAGGGCAAATACGAATTTGTATAATAGCTCGAAAGACCTACTGATTGTTAAATGCATTATATTGAACAATTTCAAAAATGCAGTTTCGAAACTTCCACGTACTGGAAAATTTTTCAATGGATAAGATACGTTCAAACTTTCTAATTTTGCGAGAACTCTTAAAATGTTTTTTTAAAACTTTGAAATGATAATTTTCAACTGATTAACTCAGATGCTCTATGAAAAACTGCTTTGTGAGGATTGTTACAGGCCTAGCATAAAATAAGAGAGTGTAGAAATAAGCTGTAAAAATGAGCATAGAACATCTAGATATCTATGTTCTAGATGTCTAGATGTTCCTAATGACGTGAAAAAGTTGAAAATGGCGTATAGAGCTTTGCAAAATGAAGAGAGCCAGTTATATTGTACAAGTTAATGAATTAAATTAGAAGTCAAAATGTATTCTGAAAATAAATAATGAATACCTTATGAATACAAAATCTATATGCTGAGATTTTGGGTTCCGAAACAATTCACCAATTGATAATCAAATAGTAGTAGTATAGAATTTATATTGAATACATTTGATGTTCATGAATTTTCACCAAAATGTGAAGTAGAATTTATATAATATCTTTTTTTTAAATATTCAATCCGTTCGCGTATAAGACTAATCAAGAGATAGATAATACTGTATAAGTTTAATATATTTTTTTGCGTTCCATGAACAATATTTGATATTCTACAAAATATAATTGCCCGATGAATTCATTCCAATTAAACATAATTCGTTTCTCTGATTATCACAGAATGATATCAATATGATTAATTTTCTACATTAATTATTATAAATTCAGAAAAAAAATCATGTATTCAAAAGGAATGCATTCGGCAATCACCTGGCCGTCTGGAAAAACTATCATGCTTGTTTTTTTTTTATATTTATATATAATATATAATTATTTTATTGAGATCTTAATATTGGATAGGCCCTCCTCTACCTATAGTTATAGGTATTGTTTTCCTTCAGTATGGAAATATATATGCTCTTTCTATATGGTTACATGTTATTGTTTACTTACAGTGTATACATAAAAATAATGTGTACTGTGCGAGTAAAAGAGAGAGAGAGAGAGAGAGAGAGAGAGAGAGAGAGAGAGAAAGCAAGAAAATGTACTGAAACTATAAATTCTTCCCTTTCTCTGCCTGTCCAACAAATAAATTTTTAGAAATCTGCCTCCACTTGTCTTCTATGCTCAGAGACTCTCAGACTCTGAGATCTTTTCTCATCATAAGTTATCTATTTGGTACCTATATTTCTTAGTATCCATTAATTTCTTAGCCTTCTCGTTCCATTTTTCACTATCCCACCTAGATAAAAAAAATTCATCTTTCATTCATTGATTTTATATTAATCTCAACAGCTATTACAACAAATTAGGCAAACTAAACGATACATATAATTTATACATAAATTATGCATTAGTGTCGGTCGAACGAACACCGGCGAGAATACTGGAACACCGTGAGAGAGAGAGAGAGAGAGAGAGAGAGAGAGAGTAAAGAGAAATTTGAAACAATGCGCCCTTCAAGTAGCGATAGAAAATTAGTCGGTAAGTGTATAATTAATAATGGTGCTGGGAAGTCGTAACCGATCACCATATATATATATTGCTGATAGAACCGGCGAGTAGTGTCCGAAATGCGAGCAGAATTATCGTCAAGGGGATACATCAACGTATTACACGGCAAAGAATTAAAAGACCTTTGCCCTCGGGCCGTCTCGAGAGCCCAATCCACCTCCACCCTCCTCACCTCTCTCTCCCTCTCTCTTTATCCCTCTCTCATTGGACCACCTGCTGCCCCTTTGATTCCGCCGCCGAATGCTCATTTGGTCTTGTACAATCTCGATATTCTTGTCCACCCATGACTGCGCGTTCGTCCCAGCACCCATCTCATTTATTATGGCCTCCAGTTTCGGTAGAAGTTGGTACGAAAAACAAGAGTTGTTCGTCGTGCTGCCGTTTGAAATTATACATTTTTGTCTTTTATATGTATACAAAGTTTTAATTTCATTTTCTACATTAAACAGGATTGAAGAATAATTCATTGGATATTTCAAAATTGTCAAATATTCCTTATTGACATTATTTCTATTGTGATAGCAATAGTTAATCAATTTATTTATTTATTATATATATATATATATATATATATATATATATTCATTATACTTTTTGTAATTATAAGAAAATTAAGATTTTTATGTAAAATTCAATTATTCAGAATATTGTACTTTCAAATTATATCTTAGAATTAGCATATTATTTTTAGTCAACAATTTATAGTAACCTTTATTCAATAATTAAAACAATAAACTATATATTCTTCATCAGATATTTATCAAATATACAATCAATAATAAATAATAAATATATACTCCAATCTAAAATTATTTTCCAATACCACTATTTGTATAAAAAAACAATTATACGTAAAATTGAAAATTTAACGAATGCCAATTATTGAAAAAATCTGAAACATTTTTAAATCATCGTTTCAATTATCAAAGGGAGGAAAACAAAATAAATTTGAATCATAACAATTTCTTCATTAGCATTTGAAATATTACTTAACTCACTACTATCACTTTCGAACACTCAATAAAAATTAAAAATGTGTTTCAGCAAGCACTGAAGGAAGAAGTTCATTAACATATTGTACATCATGTATTGTACTTATACTGTATATCGTAAAATCTTTACGAAATGATTATGCAATAAGAAAATTAGATTGTGATTACACAATAGAGGATTGCAAAACTTTACCCGTCTTTTTTACAGAAAAGCACAGCTTCATATTATGTAACTGGTCGATCATTTAGAAATCTTTACTTTACACTTGATCGTTTCAACTTTTTGCAATAATCCAATTGACACATGAAAAAGGACCCTTTCTTTCTCAAAGATCTCGCATTATCAGTAAATCTTTTCTTCAATGATCACGTAACATTTCAGAGGAGTGCTCTTTGTCTTATCACCTCAATTGATATATTAATATACATAATTCTTGGGATCGTCGAATTCATCATTAGATATATCAATTTCAACGTGACACCTTCCATACGGTCGTCGTTAAATTTTGTTCGACTATGAACGTTAACATGATTAGCTCGTAAATGAATATTGAAATTGTAGATTGATATGACTGATAATGTCTTCATTGACTCTACAGTAAACTGGACTTTTATGCGGTAAGTAAGCGAATAATTTCCATCGCTGAACGCGGTTTATGTTCTGCGCAATTAACTTATGCATCAATTGTTCCATTAAAAGGATCTTAAGAAATTTCTGAGTTAAATTAGAATATATAAAGGCTCATGAGCTGTTTGTATACGAATCAATGATGATCTTGCAGAAAATCAATGGTGCTCTTAGTTGCCTTTCTGTTCAAAATTCCTTTTAACCTCTATATATACAAGTATACATCTATACATTCATAGCGAAAAAGAAACTATGGATTTTTATAGTAATTCACGACACAACTGATAATTTTTGATAATTTTAAACGCTTGTTTTTTCCAATGCAGACAATATTTTTTTCTTTTGATTATGACATGTGTGATTGCGTTTTATATTTGTTTACATGAATCGATGCGGTGTTTAATAATTTTAACTTTGTGATTAATCATCATTTAAGCATACTCAAGCATCTTGAATTGCATTTTTAGTTTATGCAACAGATTATTTTTGCACACAAATTTTCACTCTTACAAATGAAAATTATCATGATCCAAGCCATTTCGATCTTATACAAGAGAATACAGACGAAGATTGTATTCGAAGATCGTTGAACTCATTTTCGAAACCAAATCAGTTATTCGAAAATGGTATAATGTAAATCTAATCCTATTGTAGCTACGCGCGTGTGTGGAGGTTCGACAATACCTCAAAAGCTAATATCGTTATTGATCGGTTTCGCTTCACATAGCCAGACCAGCCGCAAAACGCTATCGTACATCAAACGAGTTATTTATGTAACTTTCATCACGCAGTTGTTTATATATTATACACTGAGAAAATGTTTTGTGAAAAATTGTTGGAAAAATCTAACGAACTTTGAGAAGCTTCTCAACGAAGTTGAATATACTTTAAAGGCGATTCGGAGAAAAGTTAAAGTCTAAACATTGCAACGATGGACGATTTTGATGAGTATTACCATGTTTTTTTTATTGATCAATTATCTGTATTTTTATAATATATATATATATATTATAAATCACCCATCCATCCCTTTACACAGATATGGTTCAATTCCTTGTTATTTATGCATTTATAATAATATCCTTACCGACAGGGGTTCTTCGCGAAGCCACATGGCCGAGCTTTTAACCCGTTGTCCTCGATTCTTGGACGATCGTTTTTGCGATAGTAATCGAATGAGTATAGATTGGGATTACTCACGCGCACCGCATATGTTGGCGCCGTGCGATGCACGCGATCTGGAAGACGAGTAAGCCTCTGCAGGAATTTCAGGGATTATCTATATACTTATATATATATATATATATATATATATATATATATATATATATATATAATTACGTAGCAACAAGTATACAAGCGCTTATTCGTCACTGCCATTACTCGAGAAGCTGAGATTGCTAATGATATCAGAGTTATGACTGAAATTTAAATTCTTCGGATCTAAAGCGAGTTCATTATACGTTACAATATTGTATAATACTTTCTGCTTACAATATCATTTTCATTGAACTGAAAACAAAACTCCATTGGTAATAAAGATAAATGAAATCATAATGTAAATGAGTACATAGCTAAATAGTCTTATAATTGACTTTAAAAAAGTATTGACTTTTTAGAGTAATTAAAAAAATTAGTGTTCGAATTCGAATACCATGGATCTCAATGTCTACACGTAGATACTATTTCAATATATAATTTCCATTTATATGTAGATACTATAATGTCTATATGTAGATACTATTTCAATATATAAATTCCAATCCAGGAAACCTTTAACTTTTGGGAAGCTGCTTTTTTATATTCTCTAGCGTATAAAATGAACGTTTTTTTGTAGGTTGCAACATTTTTTTTTTTAAAAATCGTACTATATACTACAACTAGAGGATCTACGTTTATTTTATGATTAAATTGTATTTATTACGGATAAATGTGATATAGTATATCAATTTTTTATCGATTTCAAAAAGACTATCAACGTTTTTCTTTTGTTATACTAAAAAATAAGTTGTTTTAAAAGATCTAAAAATTTCTTTTGATATTATAACCTCTTTAAAATGGCATTGTTATATATATTATAAAATGGAAAATGGTAAAAAAATAAGAATTTTTACAATATCTAAAGTTTTAAGATATACCACTGTTCGTTAAATGTTCGTTAAGAGTTTCTCACGTTACAATACATCAATAATATTATGTATCCTTCAAAGATTATATATTTTTTAAAATACGTACACAGTATGAATAATGCATTTCATTAAAGTACAATGTCAATATGTCAAATAGCTAATCCACATAACTATCACAAATAAACTGTGGTTAAATCAAGTCATTAATCTCTTATAGGTCCTTTCATTTTTTACTTCTTTAGGGCACCATATTGCAAAATGTATTCATCCCGAAAAATTCCGAAAATATTATATTAGTGAGAAAAGAGGATTCGTAAATGAAATTGATGAATTTAAAAGGAAGTACATAAATATACATATATAAAAGTTTATTTAAACTTCATAAGAAAGACTTATTCAAAGGACTGATTCAAGTACCCTCAAAAATGGATTTTAACAACAATAAATTGAAAATATTATGTAGTTATTATTATTTTATACAGTTGCCTTAATTTTTTTATATGGCTCCTAAAAAGGTAATTTCAGTAGAAAAATTCAAGTTTTCAAGCGTCAAAAGCATATTCTATAAAGATTGCTACAACGTATTCATGTCCAATAGTATATTACATGCCTACTAAGATACCATTTGAATTCACCGTTTTGAAAGTGCATTATCCTTATTTCGCGGTGTCAAATGTATCGTATTTGCTGATAAACCTGACGCCTATTGTACGGATACAAAATAGCTTTCTTTCGAATACACGCGATAATCTCCAACTTATCTGCGTGCGATCTTTAAATTAACTTTTCGTTTTAAGTTATTAGATCTAAAAAAAAAATTTGAAATTTTCGTCATTATCATTATACATAAGTTTATAAAAAAAAACCATTATAAGACCAATAAAAATATATATCAGTTTGCAGGTAAAATGTTTAGTTCAGTATTAAGGAGCAGAACAATTAGCGATTGCTTTTAGAAATAAAAAGGTATTAACAATTTTATTCTTCGGTTATTTCACTAATCATTAAGCAACTTTTGATTTTTCAGAAGTTTTTATAATTTTTCAATATTATGAGCTGATGATTACATACAATTCATGATTTGTTTCTTCAAATATTTGGCCTGTCACTATAAATTTTTGAGCAAATCAGACTACAAATTTACACTCACGTAAATACTATTTTCGGTCAAAGAAGCAAAAACTTTGGATGAGTATTAATTTTATTTTGTCCATTCATCCCATCTCCAAATTATATGTGATTTCCCACAAATTTCTGAACGTATAGGTTGCATCAATAAGAAAAGATAAATACTTATAAACTTAACTTCGACCCCGAAAGCCTATATACTCATCTATAATGAATATTCGGTATTCGCGTGTACATTTCATCCAAAACCTTTTCCAGCTTGAAATCCTTCATTTTTTCTCTCTCTCTCCAAACCTCGCCTTTTATAGCCATACAGCGTTATTAGACGAAGTGACATAGGTGGACCTTAATGAATATGATACTTGTAACTGACTTTTGGACCCTTATATCAGTCGCAGCGTCGCAAATCTGACATGCATATGTAGGATGCACACGGCAACAATAAAGTCGAGTCGCTCGTGAGGTTTTTATATTTTAGTCATACAGCGCCTCCGAAAAGCGCCCATTGAAGAACAGAGCTTCAGAGGAAGACCAATTATAGCGGATGTACCACGGCTTTGTTACAAGGGCGGCACAGGGATGAGGGCGAGAGAGTGAGACAGAGAGAGAGAGAGAGAGAGAGAGAGAGAGAGAGAGAGAGGGGGGCGTATCGGAGCAGTAGAAGGAGATTATTCGGAGAGACGTCAAAAAGTCTATTATTGCATTTGGCAGTCCGCACGTGCAGCGCGAAGGAGTATACGTGGAAAACGGAAGCTCTCACGCATGGATATTATGTACCATATATTACGTATATCTGCGTATTATAATAGCGCTTGCTGCTCCCGCTAAATCGGGGGATGCAGAAGGGAGAAAGAAGCAGAGACAGAAGAAGAAGAAGAAGAAGAAAGAATGAAAAAAATGGCCCCCGTTTCCCTGTGGGGGGAGGGGAGGTGAAAGCATCCGAGCGAGTGGGAGGCGGGCGGGACGAATAGCCGGGTAGAAAAGGGAGGCTGCGCGCGAGCTCTTTTCTTTTTTCCATCTCGAGCTCGCGGCTGTTTGGGGGCTCCGCCGCCCGTTTCTCCTCGTGGTCGATCCTCCTCCCTTTTCCTGCACAGCGCCGTAAAACGTATATCTGTATATATATATATATATATATATATATATATATATATACCCAGTATTACCCACCAACTCTAGCTCCTGCTGGGAGAGGGTGCGGGCTCTTTCCAGTGGAGTCCCTCCGAGCTAATATGGAGAAAGGGAGCAAAAGAGACAGAGAGAGAGAGAGAGAGAGAGAGAGAGAGAGAGAAAGAGAACGAACCGAGGAACGACGGAACAGAGCCGCTTCGCGTGGCACTGCCGCGCGCGGCGCGTTAAGGAAAAAGCGAAGAGCCCGCGCGGTGGCAGCAGCAGCAGCAGCAGCTCGCGGCCCCGGCGACCGCGGCAGCCTATAGTCAAACCAAAACGCCGGGGATGATTAATGATCGCGCGGGCCGGCAACGGCGGCGCGGCGCTCCGTCGACGTCGCTGCCTCAAACAACAAACTTTTCCCAAGGAACGGCGGGGCTGAGGGCGAGAGAGAGAGAGAGAGAGAGAGAGAGAGAGAGAGAGAGCGCAGGCGAGAAAAAATATCGAAGAAAGGAGGGAACTCTCTTTCTTCGCATCCACCCTTCAGTCCGGGCTAATACCGCGGGCTCCTTCTGCTCCGACGGCCTTTCGTTTCTTCTTTTCCCCCCTTGCCGCCCAGTCCCCGCGTGCGCTTCTCGCCGCTTCCCCGGGAAACGATGGAGCTTCGCCGCTCCTCTCGCCTCAGGTCGTTTATTGTCCCGGAGCGAGTGCTCGCCTCTGCTTATCACTGACGGCGGAGTGAGGTGGGGCGGGGGGGGGAGGGGGGCACAGCGGCGTATGCGTGCACCAGATAATCGCGCGCTCGAGCGAGGTCAGAAGAGCTGCGACGGAGATGGGGTGGTGCAGGAGAAATGACGGTCGGCACGCGCTGACAGAATGGATAGCATTGGAAGCAAAGTTGACGATGGGGGGGGGGGGAGTGTTAAGAAAAAGGGCTTTCACGTCCAATTTTTCCTCGTTCGTTATTATTAGCTGACGATTGGGTCTTATAGGGGCTCTTTTATTCCCGGGAATAAAAGTCATCATACTTTTATATGTCTCGCTGGTAAGGTTTACGTAAGTTTTTTTTCGTGCCAAGTTTGGATAAACGTCTTTGATTACATAATTTTATTAGGATCTTTTTTTATTCGAAAACACGATGGAGTTGAATTGCAAGAAAACTAGATTTTTTTAACATCCGCTGGCCGAGTTAACCTAGAACGGGAAATCTTAAAAAAATTCTAACAGAACAATAAACACGTAGCAACTTTAAATTTCTTTTATTCTTGTCATCGAAAAATAAAAGGCATAATTAACGTGTTTTTTCTTAACATTAAACGATAGCCTTTAACACAGGCTTTATATATGTTTCTATGCTAAATTTGAATCTGTAGTTTAATCAGTATCCGATTATCTTAAACTCGGCTAACGTTTTGAATAATTTTTAAAAAACTAAATCCACCAACAAACTATATTGACTATATTCTGGCACATTGAGTTGAGATCCTTCCACAGACATTGCTTATCTTTATACTAAAGCGAGCTTATCTTGATACTTATCATCTTTCTTAGCAATAACTGTTAAGAAAGTCATAAGAATATTTTTGCTCTTCCTTCAAAAATCCCTACTATCATTCCAGCGGAAAAATATACTATAAAAACAGATTGAAAAGAAGTTTTAATAATATTGCCGAAATTGGCACAGGTTAATTGTTTCTTATGCATTTTTCAGTCATTTTTAAAGCTAATATCTGATTTAATTATTGAAGATCCACAATAAGACCACAAATGTTAAACCATTCAATTTCGGAGACACGAGAAAAGCTCGAAGTCATTATATATATTATATATACTCACACACACACACACGCATAACCAAGTAATGTCAGTCGACATATTCAAAACGTGTCGTCCGAGCGAGCGCAGCTACGCTATATACGTATATATTCCGGTAAGTATCCTTTCGCCGTTAGAGGAAGCGGGAACTGAAAGTTTTCCTACCCGCGTGGCAAAGGAGGCTGAAGGGTGACTGGGCGCAATTGCGCGCTTCTATATATATATATATATATAGATTGGGTGATTGATTTACTTTGAATGATTAAAGAATGCCCGGGCACGGAGGTATGTGGAATAATAGCGCTCGATAGACTCATCAAAGTTTCCTCTTCGGGAAAGTTAAAATTTCCTATAAGCCACGGAAGCGAGGGTGAATGGATCGTTCAGATTTCAGGGATGGATGAAATTTTCAGCCAAGTTTTTAATGTATTTTACACCCTATATGTATATATAGAGAGTGGAAGAGAGAGAAAGGAGAGAGAGAGAGAGAGAGAGAGAGAGAGAGAGAGAGAGAGAGAGAGAGAGAAAGACTGGCTGCATTTGCGTTACCACTTATGGTAGATGCGGAATTGAAATGCTTCTTTTCTTTTTGACAGATCGGTATACGTTATCTTTGGTTGCATTCCTCATTTAAAAGATTTAACGTGTTATTTATTATCAGCACTCAAACGAAAAGGACAATGCGCTTGTGGCGCATTCGATATCTCGTCGAAAATGCGTCTGAGAACCAACGAAGCTGATAGGCTAGGTGCAAGATATAATTTAAATATAAAAAGTGACAAACATATATATATATATATATATATATATATATATATATATATATATATATATACTATATATTTAATCAGAATCAAAATGCTTATATAAGCCTTTCATTTGGTTGTATTAAAAACACATTTCTCGAATTTAAGAAACAATCTTAGAAACTGCATGTACATGCATATAGATATCTTTGCAAAAATCTCCAATTCTATAATATAAGATGTGTGTGCATTTTGTAATATATATATATATATATATATATATATAATGATGATGAATGGAAGTAGTCGCAACGAAAATTCCTCCTTTCAACCCAGCAGCTTCAATATATAAACTTTATAATATACGTGAGCGTGTGTAGGCGAATTCATTAATCGGCCGATTATCGGCTCCGAGACCGACGCGCGGGTATATATTCGCCGTCGTCGCCCCCCCTCCTCCTCGCCCCGTCCCGAGCTATCGGCCGAGCTCTGGAAAAGCACGCTGCGACTTTCACTTTTGCGCGGCAGCCGTGGAAATAGGGCTCGGGGCGAGCGGGCGCTGCGCGGATCCGAGAGACCGACACCGTGCACGCGGATACGATGCCACGGTGCACGGGCGGTTCGCTCGGTCCCGATGCGGAGCCCCGGGCGGGTGATGCGGCGCGACAGAGGCCCCGGGTGCTAAAGAAGCGGCTCCTGGAAATTTGGAATAATTTACAACTGGCAGATACGAGAGAGAGAGAGAGAGAGAGGGGGGGGGCGAAGATTACCATCGGGCAGCGGAAATCAGTATGGGTCATTGTGCAGCCTCGGTTAGAGGCACAATGCTGCATAACAACGGGCAGCCGCTTACTCCCTCCCATACGACCGTTCTACCTCTTTCTCTTTCCGTCTCAGCAGTACGCGCACACAAGCTGCTCACGGCCGGCCATGGGCCGAAAGGGTTGCCGGGCTATGCTCCTGCGCTATTCGTAGTTCAGTATTACCCGATGCATGTAGAAGCCGTGCGTAGCGAGGTACATATATATATATATATATATATATATATATATATATATGCATCTTGATTTATGGCGGAGCGAATCGAATTTTTTCAGTCCCCCCCCCCCAGCCCCATCACCACCGGACCCCCACCGACTCGACGTGCGTGCAAGAGAGGAATAACGGACGGTACGACAAGTCAGCAGGGGGGGGGGAGTGGAGGTTGAGAGGAAAATCGGAAAAGGGTTTCGTGCGGGTGTAGGTCGATGTAGGTCAGCCGTGGATGCGGGCGCTTCGGCCATGTGCTGAAACCATCCCGGTTTGAACCGGTGGAATTGAATATATATATATATATATATATATATATATATATATATATATATATTACCGTCGTGGGATTTTTCGTTCCCTAAATTTTGCGCTGGTCATCGAGGGTTCACGGTTATAATGAAGGGAATCTGTAAAGTTCACGTATATATTACGAAAATTAATTACAAATTATACGTTTCCATTTAATTAGTTAGTAATATTATAATAATATACAGGTATATTTTCGTAATTTTATTATGGACAATGCAATTCCGCGTAATAGAACATTCAATTTTGTCAATGTATAGAGGGGATACCATTAAATGTCTATTACATTTGAGCATATTCACATCATCTAAATTTTAAAACGTTTTAATACAGTTGACATCTCCAACAAATTGAATTACGATGTGGGCTTAATACTTGCAGAATCGGAACGACATTACGCCAATTAATTATACTTGTTCGCGTGAACGTTTACCTGTTCGTCCATGCATTTGCAGGGTTTGCGTTGTTATTCGAAACATGGCCGTAGTTAATGTTGCGCCGTGCGAAGGTGACTCGCACAGAAGCAAATCCGTTCTATGAAAGTATAATTTCGAAAATCCAATAAAAATTGTCTTATTCGGTCAACATCGATTTTTTTTTTCATGAATTCTAAAAGAATGCTCCGTGATTATAAATTTTTTTTTCAATTAATTTAATTTATTCAAGTTAAATATGCTTAATATTTAAAGATTAACAATCAAAAATAATTAATAATTCTAATTATTCGACTTTTTTATTTCCATTATTAGTATTACAATAATGCGATATGTTTAATGCGCGTACCAGTTGACGAACATATATAATACTCTGTATTACATTTGCCAATAGTCTAAAATTTTTTCTCGTGTACCACTAAAGAATCGATTCTTACCGAAGAAAATTAATTATCTGTATTAAATTTAATACAAATTTATTTCTTTCGACACTCATATCAATTACTTTAAAACCGCAAAGTGCAACTTGTCAAAATAGTTTGGAATAAAAATAAATTTTCACGCTACAAATGACTCGGTGCATAACTGCTGCTTTCTTGACTGAGGAAATTAATAATCAAATTGAAATATGGTTGCAAAGTTTTATATTGGTTAAGATCAAAAGGACGAAACTTTTCAATCTTACAAACTTAGAATCAATGATTATAATCTATAGTTTCTCATTTTATCTAAGATGATTACGTAGCGTGAAAATACTTGTATGATGAATTACAATTGCTTCATTTCAAGTCAAAATAACATTTCAGTTTGGCACTTTATTTTAACCTTTCACAATGTCATACAAGTCCAATGAATTTCGTTGGAATTGATCGAACTGTTGACGCGCATAAAAGAAAATAAGATATTGAAGAAAGTCTTGGTGATTGAAAAATTGCATTTTTATTGTTGATACATTTACCATCATCATCGGATGCTTGTTAAATAATTATTTATTATTATTAACGCATACGTTTCCACACAGTAAATATATAGGGAGAGAAAGTTTTTTTTTGTTGATTTATGAATCTGGTATTGGATTAAATCTTACATACAATCTCACATGCTATCAATCAAACTGTAATAAATTATTATTTACATCAAAATTATTATAACGGTCCAATTTTAGAATTTTTTTTTGACTTTTCAACTTTTCCTCCATGCACCGGTGTATGTCGAGTCGAGCCGACGATTCGTTCAAAATTCTGTGCACATTTTAGACATTTTCGATTTTTTACCCGAACGTACGTGAACGATGACCTCGACACTGGGGCAGCTTTTTGAATTTGCGCCGTTCCTTTCACTGGCTCGTGTTCTCGTCCGCGATATCTGGGTCGGCATGACAACGGCATTCACTTTCAAGTTTCACTTATAAATGTCCGCGTCACTTACATATATATATATATATATATATATATATATATATATATATATATATACCGAGAGATACGCTTTATTAGTTGTTGTCCGATCATTCGGAATGGCTATTTAGCCGGTTTCACGCGAAGTCAACGCGCGATTGGAAGAAAAAGAGCGCAATGCAAGCTGTAGAGACCGCAACAATCTGTGAATATAACACGTCTGGCTTTTCATTCGAAAATTTATTTCTAATTCATCACTTAACGCGACAGCTATTCATGTAAATGGGGTTTTATGTAAATCTGTCTTTGAAATATGTTTTATTTTTATTAATACAACCTGGAAAAAACATAATTTTAATATATGAAAGTCTTCATATATCCATGTTCAGATTTTCACTTTGATACAAACTATGTATTTGGTTTTTATAAGTACAACAAATATAACTGCTATAATTCAATTTAAAAACTGATGTAAATAATGTAATGTTTAATTAGAAATGTGAACTATAAATATTAATGAATGAGTAGTTCATTGGATAATTACGATAATGCCCATGCTATGTATGGATCATTGATCATGAGACATTAAAAAGGACACCTGTTCCTGTCCAAATTCCGACATTAGTTATGACTTCGAAAATACCTGACATTCGCAATCTATACGAAAACTTTTATAGTAAAATTGTTGGATTTGAAGAATAATTGTTTTTCTCCTTATATGCATCAATCAATGAGTTTGTAATTCTACGTATACGATTCATCATTGTTCTTTATCCTCTCCTAATATTCCTGGATTCATAAGTTGTTATTTTCTTCCAAGGACATTATTTATGAGTTCTCGACCTCACCTACGCCTGCTCCAGAGCCGATTTTCCGTTCTTAGGTTCCGGCAAAGGTCGCGTCAAGTCTGTCGATAATAATCAAATCATATTGACCGCTTTAAAACATGACGACACTCGTACTCTAAGGCGAGATTGCGGCTCGATCACGTGCGGACTTATCCTATCGGGCTCGGAGCGCATACAAAGTCTGTAGAGCGACTCGATCGAGGGCATCTCGCGCTATATAAATAAAGGATCGCCTTCGCACACGTGGCGATCGCACTCACACGCAGGCGCGAGGTACGGCAGATAGCGGTACTCGTTGCGGACGGTTATTGTGCGCCGATCGGTTACGGCTCGTCAGCTGCTGCAGTCTCCTCTCTCTCTCTCTCTCTCTCTCTCTCTCTCTCTCTCTTCCTTCGCATCCTCGGCGTTTTCGCGCACTCACTCAAGGCGCCGGGTTGCGCGCTTGGCTTCAGTGCCCGTAGCCACACGAGTCAACCTCCAGCGACCTCCCGCGTCTCTCACAGAGGTCCGCAAATCCTTCCTCCGTAAATCTTTGTATTAACCATAAATGCCACAAATTACTCGGCTAGCGCGCGCTCTCTCTCTCTCTCCTCTGGCACTCATCTCCCGCATTGAGACGTAACCAAGAGTTAAGCCTCGGCGGGGTTGTAAAAGTGCCAAATCAGAGCCCCCGTCTCCGCCCACGACGGCTCGTGACTCCTTTGACTCCAGCTCCGGCCACCGCGCGGCTCTCCTCTGCCCCTGGGACTTGTTCTTGGGGATTTGACCGACGAGACGCGATCCCCGCTGACGGCGCGGCCGGGCGATCGGGGGAGTCAAAGGGGTGCGACCGGAGTCAATGGGAAGACCTGAAGAGCTCGGGGCTCGCGAGGTTTGGCGAGAGCGATCTGTTGTCTTTGCTGGTTTTAGGTATATAATTATATCTTTAAATCTTTTGTTCTTTACCGCGGGTGCGCGGTCGGCATGGCGGCCCCCTCCCGCCCCTGCCCGTACCCTTAATTGTAAAATATGACGATCGCGCCCAAAATCCCGCCTTCTTATTCCGGCTGAATGAGCATGTTTGTGTATATTGACAGGGATTATTGGCTCGCCAAAGGCAAACTATTTGACGCGTTGACAAATGTAGTTGTAGCTTAATCGGTGGTAGATTAGTCAAACCCAGTGAATCTTGTGACTTTTTTCGCCCTTCTCTGTCTCTGTCTTGCGAGCTGATGTGAAATTGAAAGATGTTCAAGATATATATACGTTCTTTCTTCATTCACTGCATCTATGTGCAAACTCTACATATTACATTTAAAAATTTAAAAGAACCTCCGCGTTTGACAGAAAGGAATTACGGATGGACGAATTCTTTAATAATTTCGACGGTTTGGTGGAACGAAAGTTCGGTGCCTATCGTTTTATAACTCATATGAATATGTTACGCATGTTCTGTTTATTAATGACGTGTAGGTGTATGAGATCTTACAATACCTCCGCGACCACATAAAAGCCTGTCTGATTAAATGTTCATCCATGCCAAGGTATTGTATTTCTCATTATATGAACATACGATCCCCGTGTAATGATCAATTTACACTACGGTGAAACACACATTGGAGGCTCCTTATATCACAAATTTTTGTCGCACATGCGCCTCACGCGCACAGTACAAACATACCTGACTAGACGTTTTATCGTCCATTTGTTCGATTCCTCGTGCTACGCGCCGCTATATGGCCAAGAGACCGGGGAGGATAAAGAAAAAAAAAACTATCGTTTCTCTTTATCGGCCGTCCATCTCGGAGATGCTGAGGCATGATTGACAGCGATCATTAACTTACGTCTCTCGCTTCATAATTCGTATGCGTCTGAATACACGGATGCTTATATTATAAATGTGTACAGCGGCAAAGAGCTGTACGTCGATCGATCGCCGGACGGGAAAAAAGCTCGCTCGTTCCTCCGATCTGTGCGCAGACTTCGCGACCTTATATATATATATACACTATATACAGTAATATAAATACACGGCAGCATTCACGAGGCTGAATAGAACAGTGAGGATGGCTTCTTTACTTGCTTCTTTTTATCTCTCTTACACCTCGTCATCGTGTAATCTATAAGAATATAGGCGAGAACGAGTGTCACTCGGACGCCAGCATAGGCGCGCTGATCGCGAGTGCGCGAATCGCGCAGACCGCGACAATAAGAGGAATCGGCGAGCTGGGACGCGCTCGCTCTCTCTCTCTCTCGCTCGCTCGCGGGACTAATGACGGTGCAGCGCGACGGCGCGCTCTCCGCGCCTCCTCGGTTCGCGAGCGCCGAGGGTCGAATAGCTCCGCGTCATGCCGGCTTAACGGCACATTCGCACTTGTCGAACCGAACGGGGGGGGGGGAAGAAAGAGACGAGAGAACTCGCGGATTCAGTGTGTATTCCTGCTATATATACACATATATAGGTATCGGTAAAGTCGTGTGGGAGGGAGAAATAGTACGGACGAGAGAGAGAGAGAGAGAGAGAGAGAGAGAGAGAGAGAGAGAGACTAAATTACCATCGGAAGGAGGTAACGAGGTTAAGGTCGGTCTCCCTCCCTCCGTGACCTCCGGTAATTATACGCGTCATCAGGCGTCCGTACGGTCTTCGCGCCGGCCACAGCATCCACATTGTACCGCTCTATTATATATTCGCCGTAGCGCGGAACCCCGCTGACCCACATTCGACATCGCGGCGGGACTAATCGCTCGTACGGGCGGCCCTGCGCGGGTGCAGGGGTCAGTCGGGACTTGTTCTCGGAGCCGCGTGGCCACGTCGGCGGACCGGCAGAGGACGAGGAGGCCGCCAGCGGCGCTCGCACAGATGCACGCGCCGGCTCCACCGACGCCGCGTTTCCGCAGAAAAACGCGCCCGCGCGGGATGCACGGGACTGCGGAGCGCGCCACGTACGTAAGTGCAAAGGGCTGTCGGTGGCGGAGAGAAAGGCAAGGAGTGACGGGTGGGGAGGGCGGTCGTGGGGCAAGGCGACGGCGTGGCAAAAGGGAGGTAGAAATGAGAGGGACACGGAGAGAGAGAGAGAGAGAGAGAGAGAGAAAGAGTGAGTGAGTGAGAGAGAATAAAAAGAAGGGCAAACGGTCCGGGGACGCGAGAAGAGAGGAACCGGCGAAGATTAATGGATTCGCATTGTCGGTATTTTTTCCGTCGTTTTAGGAGCACTTTTCGGAACGAAGGCTGAGCGCGCGGGCGCGCGTGTTCATTTTTCAAAATGGGCGTCCCGCGACCACGCTGTGTGCCACCGCAGTAACCCAAGAGTTCTGACTACTTCGAAAATCGCGGTCGAGAGCTCCACGTCTATAGAAACGTATGTATGTGTGTCTGGGCTGCTTCCTTCTCGCTCGAATAAAGCTAGCGCGTATGTAAGACTATATATGTACATATAGGCGTGAGCTAATGGCTTCGTGTTAAAGCGAGCCCGAGCGCGTTCAACCGGCTCCGGAATTATTATAATATACTATATATATATATATATATATATATATATATATATATATATATATATATATAAGACGAGATTCTGCGATCCCGTGTGAGAAAAAGCAGCGTGTAGTCGTCGCGGCGATGCATTCATTTGTCCGCCGTGCAGCCCGTTCGTATATATTATATATACAGAGCTATACGCCGTCTCTCCGACGCAAGGTTCTCGAAGAGAATTTTTTTTCTCGGGACACGAGCGCCCTTTAACCGTCAATCGCGTATATGTGCACGACGGAGGAAAGTAAGCCCCCCCCCCCAGGGGGCTATGGTGTATAATGAGATCGGTAATCGCCGGCTATAAGCCGTGTTTTTCACGCGAGTCGTCGATCGGGGGGGGGGGGGGATCGGTGCGGCGGTTACCTTCTCGCTGAGATGTAGTACAAGTATATCGATTTTTCAACGTAGAAGTCGGAGTACATTTTTTCCTGGCTGGCTTTGCTTGTTTGAATTTTCAATCTATATTTTGTACAGGGGCAGTGCTTACAGATCTATATATATATATATGATGTGTCCCAAAAATGATTGATCAAGGCCCTAGATTCGAATTGAGGGATTGAGAAGGGATTGAGACCTGTAGTGTGTACTGGTCCAGATAACCGACATAAGCACATAATTTGAAAATGTCCGCTTATATATTTTCATTGCTAAATTTCGTGTGTCGCGATTGGTTGATCAATATTGGCACTGATCGATGCCCTATACTCGTCATGCTGAGATAATTTTTATGGGATTAAAAAAAAACATAAGTAATAAATGTTTTTTTAGATAATTCGTCTTTAAATTTTCGGCTGTTGCAAATAATTCATAGGATTTCTTGATTGTATGTCAGCCATTTTTTCGCTTACAAGGGTCGAACGATAGAATGTTCTCGGACGAATTCGTGCAAGAAATACGTATCGACTTTTGCACCAATCCTGTTCCTGAACATAATACCGATGTGCTAATGTGCCTGATCGCATCGGGAACACTCCGTACGTACGAAATATCTTGATTTTCGGCGTCTAGTGATATAATGATATAATGACATAATGATCCAAGAGGGATCTATCAGCCCTAAGCAGGACTCAACGATTTTGCGATTCTCGTTCGAGGACAGAGGGAAAAAAAAAGAAATGTCAGGCGAACCAATTCGCGGACTTTCTAC
Source organism: Sycobia sp. Sy_11 (assembly GCA_018907035.1). Lineage (NCBI taxonomy): Eukaryota > Metazoa > Arthropoda > Insecta > Hymenoptera > Epichrysomallidae > Sycobia > Sycobia sp. Sy_11. The sequence continues at coordinate 1,448,177 of JACCIC010000053.1, read as the reverse complement.
GGACTATGGGAAAGACAGGTTATTTAGAGGGGTGAAAAAACGGAAACTTGTCCATGACGTAATCGCACCTATTTTATTTCAGTTTCAAATGGGAATTATACATGATGGTCCTCCCCCCCTGCCTGTCTTCTGATTCATGTAACATTCACATGTTATTATAAAGTTACTTTCAACTGCTCCAAATGCACATTGAATTTTTTAAAGAAATTGTCATGACCGTTAGGGACTTGCTTGATACTACATTACGTCTATGCTATCTTTATCAGAAAAACTCTATAGGTATAACGTGAATCGAATTTGGATCATTCAATGGTCTCAACTTCTCAAGTCGACGTTTAAGATAATAAAGAAAACGACGTCTCTCACTCGTGAACACAATATAAGTTTCGGTTAGACTGAAAGTTAGAGAATTACATGTTATTTATAGTTATATTCAAACACGGCATATTTTTATAATAAAACAAATGCATTTTTCTATTAAATGAACAATCGCCCGGTAACTCGTATAAAAGTGCAAGATCGAGAAAAGCCAAATATCATAACGAATACCTTGACGACGTTTTACATCTATTTATCCACGATCGATCGATTATGCACACAAGGCCGAACGCAGCTTTGATGTCGTAAAATAACCGCCGAGCTTTATATCTTGTATATGGAAGTACGCGTGCTTCGCATTTCCCTCCACCTGAACTTTTGTCCTATATATATATATATATATATATATATATATATATATATATATATATATATATATAGTATCAATTGCGACGCGCCCGTGGAAAAGCGCATCGTCCCAGGAGGCCAATGCCTACAATACACCCGTGACTCAGCGCGAATTCTCTCGATCTATACGCGCCGCGTCCTCTCGGGAGAGACCCGTCGCACACACACACACACACTCTCTCTTTCTCTCTCATCGCCTCTTTCGTCGACGACGACAGTCTCTCTCCTCCTCCTGCTCCTTCATCTCCGCGCCAAAGACTACGGTGCGATAATGGCTGGTATCTAAATATATCTATATATATTTTTTATATATACGACTCTATGTTCGTCCGAACACAAAGCGCGAGCTTGGTGAAAAGCCTCTCTCTCTCTCTCTCTCTCTCTCTCTCTCTCTCTCTATATATATATATATATATATATATATATATATATATATATATATATATTCGACAAAAGTATAATAATATAGATCTGTATAAATCTATCGGGACTCATCCCGATCCCATCTTCGAGATTCGAAAGTGAATATAATAATATAAAGAGCCGGTGGCTAAATATTTTGGCAATTGGGTGGCGCCGCGCATCGTCCTTCCGCCGGAGACGAGTGCGTATATATATATATATATATATATATATATATATATATATATATATAATTTATACGTGGAGTTAGATCGCTCTCAGCGATCGATCATCCGTGTCCGCGGGGAAAGGATCGAACGATCGACGCCAACTATACGAAAGTGAATCACCGATTTTTACGATATATATATATATATATATATATATATATATATATATATAATGATATACCCGGACGATGATCCGGTTGTCATAATAAGCGATATACGAGTCACCGTCGATCCCCTCCCGCCGCCCGCCAGGCTCACGGCTACCATAGTCTCTTTGCTTGGGTGGCATTTTTTTTGCGACTCCCCTCACCCTCCACCCACTGATTATTACAGTGTTAATTATTGACTCCGTTGATTGATCGTCCCCATATATTTTTGCATTATCTAATGTATATCTTGTAGCTGTATGCTTGTTGGAATGGTTTATAAGTATATTATAATGTATATTATAATGTATATATATATATATATATATATATATATATATATATATATATATACACGCAGGTGGGGGGACTCAACGATCGGGGAATTTGGAAATTGGAGTGATATAGGAGTTGCTTGCGAACGTTAATATATGCGTTTATATTGTAGATACTGCAGATATAGTGCGGCCATCGTTTTCATTAGAGCGCGAAATTCAGAAAATGAGAAATTCGACGTGGTCGACACGTAGGAATGGAATAAATTGCATGGGATCTATAGGGATCAGGGAAAATGTGAGGAAGTCATTCTTAACGCGATCCTCCGATCTCGCCCATTCTTGCTTTTCTTCTACATTTCTACGACTGTAGGCTGTTGTCGAACTCACGAATCGCGTCGTGTTGTGCTATTCAAACGTATTGAACGGCCAGTTAGAATCGCAGAATTCGGATTTCCACGCGAGAAAATTTGAAAAATTCGGCGGAGACTTTGGTCTTTTCGTTTGTTTGGAATCTATCGTGATGAATTTCGTTATTTATTTATCCGCATGTCAGTCAATACGAATAGACAGAATAAATACTCGACAAAAAAGGATATTTTTCTTGCTGCTCTCATCGCCAAGTTGCTCATCGCACGAATGCTGTGTCGCGTTGTCCTACAGAGCTCTACGTGAGCGCGACGACGCGAAAGCACATTTATCATGTGATTTCTTCTTCTTATCGAATGAGAAAAACGCGAAAGTCTCCGTCTGTCCTTTCAAATTCAGCCTCCCAAACCAATGACTGAATTCTATGTTTCTGATTGGCTTTTCGATCTTAGCGAATAGCGCGAAAGCTAAGGAGAATTATATAAACATGTGTGTGTGTGTGTGTGTGTGTTTGTGTTTGCGCGTGCGTGTGTTTCTAACAAATAAGTGAAAAGAAAAAAAAATTACGAAGCTGGAAAGGCGCCGATCAATTTTCCTCGTACACGTTGACTCGGCAACATTTTTTTTCTCCAGGCTCTACAAAAAAAAAAACTGCTTTGTTCCCAGTAGATTGACACCTCGAAGCCGCATAGGAATTCACGTATATATACATATACAGACTTACGCAATATCAAACGAGCTGAACAAAGAGAGAAAAGCAGAAGTCACCTATCCCCCCCCCCTCGACCGAACACCGCTCTTTACCGACAAACGTCCGATCGACGACGCGTGTGCGTCGCGGCGTCGTCGATGCCTCGTCGTATAGAATTTGCGCTAGGCAGACGATGCGCCGCGATCTTCAGATTGGACAAATGTTTTATCTGCGTCGAATCGTTGGACAGTTTCCGTATAACTTATTTCTATATATATATATATATATATATATATATATATATATATATATATATATATATTGAAATGGAAAATCTTACATAATATAGACTATGTCCTCTGGACTACCCTCGCGCTATCACCGAAAGGTGAAAGCGAGACAGCGTCAGTGCCGGTCTTCGAGATCCACAAGCATAAGTAATATTAACAATAATAATATAATAATAATAATAATAATAATAATAATAATAATAATAATAATAATAATCATAATGACGCGACTTTAATAAACTGTACGGAAAAAGTTGATAAATCGCAAAATTTTCCTGTTCTCTCTCTCTCTCTCTCTCTCTCTACGCGGGGAAAAACGGGAAGTTATTAAAACCTCGCGCTGATGGACACTCCATTATTCTATCATGTACAAATATTTTAATTTGAAAATTCAAATATTGTACCCCCTGCAAATTTTTACCCCCCCCCCCATACTCATCGAGATGCTATGGTTCTCTCTCTCTCTCTCGTCCTCTCCTCTCTCTCTCTCTCTCTCTCTCTCTCTCTCTGTCTTTCTTCTATCTATCTCTCACTCTACACACACGCGCTTCGCGACTCGATCATTATTTTCGTGTCAATCATGCGACTGTCACGGTGCGGCGCACTATGGCTCCGCTGTATAGCCTTTTTTTTTCTTCTCTCGAGACCTCGGACTGAAACTTAATTGCCATTTCTATGATTAAATATTAATAATATAGTCGGGAGAAAAAAGGATTCATACGTGTATATAAGACAAATTGTATCTTTTGCTTATTATTATTATTATTATTATTATAACGATTATTATTATTATTATTACTAATATTTATTTTTTTGTTGTATTATATATTTTTTTAATCGTTGCTATTACGCGAGGAACATTTACCGCGCGGGAAAATAGTTCATTTTTTTCTCTCTCAGTTGTCGTATGTATAATTAATCATTTTGTTTGTGCTCTCGAGCCTGTATCGGAAAGTATACTTCGGGAAAGTGCGGACTGAAGAGTATTTTTCTGTCGTAAGAGTATATGAAATGGTCGTGGTTCGGTTCATTATGGTGACTTATCTCAATTTTTATTAAAAATTAAAATTTATGAAACTATTGATGCGAAAGAATTGAAATTTTCATAATACTGTAAGTAATTCGCGTCCTCTTTGGACGCACTGGTTTTCTTAATTATACATCGTATGTTGATTATTTGGCAATATTTATGTTTCAATGAAATGAAATAAGACACAAAAAAAAACATGTTTAGAAAATTTTCTCGTACGGTACTACTTTCATTAAGAATACAGTCACTAGTTGTGCGAATGGAAAACATAACTAAATTCTTTTATATCTTAGACAACATTATATTTTGCTTAACAGAAAAAAAAAATATTATAAGCATCTATCGTAAAAATTGTACATTTTGATAAACAAAAAAAAAAGGATTATAAAACTAAACGTATACATAATACTTATTTACGTCAAATCTTGATATTGCACATCGTGATAATTATTTATTATAGAATTCATACAAGCCCGCTTACAAGCACAATAATCGCGAATTTTCCTCGGCATATCCGTGGCAGCGGCGCGCTACGAAGTCGCAACTATTTTATCCCCGCATTTCTTGGAAGGGGAGGACGATAGTTACACAGGGCTGTATATATGCGCGACACCGCGCGAGCGCGAGCGCGCGCGTTCGCACGCAATAATCAGAATACCGCATGTTTGATATGGCATTCCTGACGCGATACGATATACCTTCGAATAAGTGTGTGTGTGTGTGTGTGTGTGTGTGTGTGTGTGTTTACATATATATATATGTTTGTAGAGAAGCCCCGGTCGCATCTCCGACGATGAAGGACTGCTGCGCGCACGCGGGAATCCTTGCGGAGCGCGAGGAGAAGAGGCGAGGAACAAGAAGAAGAAGAAGAAGAAGAAGAAGATGAAGCTCGGCACTGTAGAATGATGGAGGGTGGGAATCGGGAGAGAGACAGAGAGGGGCGTAGGGATAGGGGAGGGGGGGGGAGAAGGGGAATAGAGAATAAGAGCGCCGAGGAACGAGTGAGGAGGTGTCACGCCAGTACGGCTCGGGGAGAAGTGATTGATCGTGTTTCGCCGGAAGACGCAGCGGCAAGCGGCAGCAGCAGCAACGGCGCGGCAAACGGAGACAGAAACGCGGGTGCGCCCGAGTCATGTATATACGCGCGCACGCGCACACACACACACACACACACATATACGAGGAGTATGCGCGGGGGGTGGTAACAAAAGAAAGACGTAATAAGGTGAAGGCACGGGAGCGCGCGCGGGAGGCCAGATATAAATATATATATATATATATATATATATATATATATATATATATATAGCTTAGGCGCGAGATAAGGACAGAGGGCAGATAACTCCGGCCGCGGAATATAACATGCGGAAAAAGGGAAGATTGGCGAGCGTGAGCGCGAAAGAGGATGGGTGGGGTGCGCTGGGGGGGAGAAAGAGAGATTTCAGTATATAAAGGCTCGCAGTTGTGCACGCGCACGTAAGAACGTCGAGAGGGTGGGTTGGCAAGACAGGGGCGGAGGGGCAAGAACATGGGGGAGAGAGGGCGAGAAAATGAGGGGCAGAGTACGGATGGTAAAAAAAGCAGCGGGCCATGCGTTGCTCGGATTGGATACCGACGGTATCGGCTCTGGAGCACTATGTATCTATATGTCTGTATGTATGTATGTATGTATTTAAGTATGAAGATACAGGGTGTAGAGTTTCCAGCTTACGCGACAACATTGTGGTTTACATAATGCTTGAGAGACGATTTTTATTTTTCTTATGCGTGAAAATTAAAAAAAAATCGAAGAATTGAATATATATATATACGTATTGCAAAGCTCATAATCTATCAAATTTCAATTAAAGAACAAATGGATTATGCGCTGAAAGACACTTTTCCCCGTCGTATTCCATGTGGTTATAAGCAGTGGATTTATGAACCTAACAAATATCGCACAAGCACTTCTGATCAACCACATTCAGGACGTCTCGTTGATATCATACTATTCACAAACTGATTCAAATAAATGATAAAATTGTTTATGATAGGGGGGATAGAGTATAGATCAAATTTGATATACTATAGAATGTAAATGGAGGATGCTTGCAATATTTTATATACGAAAGATGAATATTTAAACATGGAAGGGTGCGAGACTTCTGCTGATACATGGATTCTTTCATCTAAAATTGTTCCAGAAGATTGCTTTCGCGGAAATGTCATCTAGTCAATTTAATATAAGCGTCGATATATAACCAAATGATGATAATTGAACTCACCAACTAGTCGTGACAATATAGAGTGAACCATCGGTTGGACGAACTTCAAAGTCCTCAGAAATAATCTTATCGCCCAATAAAGTTACGACGAGCGTTATTGAGCTGCGAAATGATTTATCTTCGTGTTGATTATCTCTTGGGAAGAACAGTGTATACCATAGTTGTATACCACCATCGCCGGCTAATATACCGTACTGGCAGACTCGCTGCAACGCGTCCAAAGCACGAAAAGGAACATCAAGGACCTGGCTTTGACGAAGGAGCGCAAATCTTGTCTCACAAAAGCAAAATGTATCTGGATATCATTACTGAGATATCGCTATATTGCCATTACTCAAATCGACAAATCGACGTTGAAAAAATTCGTTGACCCAATTATCGCATTCCGCAGATTTAACAAAACGACCTCTCCTTTCATATTAAAAAATGGAAAAAAATTATCTGTATGTCACAAAATTCGAGAGCCCCGCGAAAGTTGACGCTGTCAGTGCGTTCCTACGCTTCGTTCATCGTTCCCGCGTCGTATATGCGCCGGGCAATGTATGGCGGACGGGTATTATATGCAGCGAGATATAAAAAAAAATTGATGATTTTGCGACGGTCACGGTAATAATGTGTTTGACGGCGGGGCGAAGATGCTGCTATAAAAATTAAACCTTCGTTAAAACGCCGTACAGAGATTTTTCTTTCTTTTTTTCTTCTTTTTCATTAGATTAAATCGATGTGCTTTAACTTGACGTCTGCCCGCTCGCCCAGCGTCAGGGGATTCGGGCGTTCGGCCGTACTACTGGATCCTATTGAGTCCACGATGCCGCGGTATTCATTTCCGTGTCAACCGAAACGGGTAGAAATAGAGGGGCATAATCTTTCTTGATTTTTTCAATAATTTTCCCTCACATTAATCCCTACTTCTGGATGTTACCCCCCTTTGCCTTCCCGCCTCACCCCTGCCCCTCCCGCAAACGGACTTCCCACCCTCCGCCGGGACTGACTTTTATTTGTAACATCTACTCCTGTGACACATAACATACCTATAATTCACGACCTGGCCGAACACTTTGCATTTTTTTTCTCTCAACGACCGATAGGTAAATATCCTCCGGAACTGAACCAACGCAGAATATTGCACCGCACCTTGATTTTATCCAATCGACTAAATTGGGGTAATCATTCTTGACACAATCAGAAGATTAGTCCCATCCCTTCTTCCAAAAAAACAGGTTACATTCCGCGGGCGTTTAGTGCGCCGGGAACTTGGTGTTTTACAATTGCACTGATTGTGTCACATTTCAGAAATTCCCAATAACCGTTAAAACGTCAATCGAATTTTTTTTTTTTAAATTCAATCAATACTTCAGTTAATCATTGTTAATAAATTACTAATGGTAAATCTAATGATCTAACAAACATATATATAGATAATATATTATATAATAAGGCTATTGAATTAGTAAGAATAGAGAATAGAGAGAGAGAATACAAGAGAGAGAGAGAGAGAGAGGCTAGGAATATTAACAGAGAGAGAGAGAGAGAGAGAGAAAAGGAGAGAGAGAGAGAAAGAGAGAGAGAGAGAGAGAGAGAGAGAAGAGAGAGAGAGAGAGGGAGAGAAGAGAGAGAGAGAGAGAGAGAAGAAGAGAGAGAGAGAGAGAGAGAGAGAGAGAGAGAGAGAGAGAGAGGAGAGAGAGAGAGAGAGAGAGAGAGAGAGAGAGAGAGAGAGAGAGAGAGAGAGAGAGAGAGAGAGAGAGAGAGAGAGAGAGAGAGAGAGAGAGAGAGAGAGAGAGAGAGAGAGAGAGAGAGAGAGAGAGAGAGAGAGAGAGAGAGAGAGAGAGAGAGAGAGAGAGAGAGAGAGAGAGCGAGAGAGAGAGAGAGAGAGAGAGAGAGAGCGAGACACTGAGAGAGAGAGAGAGAGAGAGAGAGAGAGAGAGAGAGAGAGAGATCTCGGTCTCTCTCGACCTCTCTCTCTCTACTCCCGCCTCTCTATCTCTCTTCTCTCTCGCTCTATGTCATGTTCTTTTTCTTCCCTCTTCTCTATACTATATATACAGCAATATATATTATATTTTATAGTATAAACAAGAAAGCAGAAGGTATTATATAGGGCACTCACAGTGAGTCTCTGAAGGTGTCGTCGTCCGTCGAGCCCGCCGCGACCGTCGCTCGCCGGGGGACTCGAGATTTTCCACCCTTTCGCTCGGCTGCAAAAGTTTCGAGAGCTCTGTCGCCGAGAAAACGATATTTCAAACTGCCGCGGAGATGGAAAAGGGAGTACACGAACGGAAGAAATATTAAAGATATCCCGCGAGTGCTATAATGATATATATATATATATATATATATATATATATATATATATATATATATATATATATATGGTCGAGAGTTATTTAGCGGAGAATAAACTTACGAGCGTCTCTTGAACTGTCAGAATTCTAAGAAACTTTTCTGAAGGCTGTTTATTTCCTATAATGAAGGGTCGAATTATAAATTGTATTTCTTAACTGTATTTTATTACGAAAACTTATGCAATTTATACAAATCAAGATAGGGCCGTTGCACCAACGATAATATTATGCCTTCGATATTTTTTTTTTTTTTGGAAATTAAATAAAATCAAACGATGAGATTCTTTTTTTTTTTTTAAAGAAGTCATAATATTATAATATTATCATATAAGTTTTAAAAGTATTTTAAAAATTTCTTATATGAGGGTAAAAGATTCGTATTGGTCAGCATTTGATGGACAATCATGTTGGAATTAGCCATAAGACAAGGTTCGAAAGTTGAAATATGAAAGAAAACTTTTTATTTCCTATCACATTTTTTCAGATTCAGGCATTGCTTCAGTGTAATAAAATGACTTATCGGGAAAATTTTTCTTACTATATGATAAGAAAACAAAATTTCTATAAGTTTTATTATATTTAAGACGTTCGTTGATTTTATTTTATATCTATACATATGCACCAAAGTGTTTGGGAAAATATATTTTTTGACATAATCACAGCCATATTTTATTTTTGCCATTTGTCAATGAAAATTCAAACATATGTAAATTTTTCTTCACTTACAGGCTGGCTCGGTCACAGTTAGTCAGAAATTTTTCAGCAATCGCATGTACACAATTTTAAATATCGAGCATTAGCAGATATTTGATCATCAAAGCAATTTGAGATCAGCATTCGTGAAAGATTGTTTCAGCATCCAGTAGATCTTGGAAATCTATATATATATATATATATTACGTAGAAGCACACAATACCATGGATATGTAACACGAATCCGCATAAAAGCGAATGACTTATTTTAGACTTGAATTATCGTCGAACGACCGGGCGAACGGACGAATCAACCATATATATGTATATTGTAACACACACACACACACACACACGCATCCCGGATTTATATAATTTGGTACCCAGTACTGCGACCGCCCCAGCGGGCGCTCTCATTACCTCGACACACTCATACACACCTTGATTATATTCCTCCTCTGGGGGATCTTTGATAAATGATAATAATGGGCGCGCGCGTCCACGCGTATACTCGCACATCGTCGAGCGAGCCGCGAAAAATAATCGACGATGCGTCCTAACAAAATAGATGTAGTACCTTAGTATCATAGTTACATAGATGTATAACACACACACACACACACACACACACACACATAGTCGCGAGCGCTCGCGTACTGTATATGTCGACGAGGTCTTCTAGATCCCGCGCGAAATTCGAATCCCCTCCATATTACACGTGGAGGCCCTCTCCTGTAATATGCATAAAATAATATGTGCAAAATGGACCACGGCTTTCGGGAGCGCTGCCGGGTCTCTTCGCGCGTCATTGATTCGACTAATTTTTTATTTATTTATTTTTTTTTTGGTTCGAGATAGGCTCGGGCCAATTGTAAACTGTTAATTATCGCACGCGAGGCGATAAGTGTAACGAAATCGTATTGTGTGTCAGATACGCTACTGCTCCGTGGCCGTTAATGCAAACACGCGAAAGAGAGACTGTGTGTGTGAGAGAGAGAGAGAGAAAGAGCTGTTATACGCTGCTCTCGATTCACGATATGGCCTTCCCATAAAGGCGGAAAGAGCCTCGAAGGGATGAAGAATTGCAACGATGGATCTAAATATGGCGCAGTTGGTGAGATTAGTAGGGGAGGAGAGGTGAATACATAATAAATCCCTGTTCTTTGCATATGTATAAAAATAAAACACATTTTCCAGGGCTGATGAGAAATTTTATACGTGCTTCTATAGACTTTCGCTCCAATCAGAATTTCGCTCAACCTGAAAGTTTCGAAGACAAGATAATTCTGAATATTGTATGAAATGTATATTGGGCGCATTTTGAATTTCTGCCTCTTAACAGGAAATTTACAGTCAATATTTGACTTTATTATAGATATCAAATTATTAATCTATTTCTTTAGTAACTAATACATTTGTTTTTAATAATGAATAAATTTAAAAATATATAATAACGTATAACGGTTTAACCAGATCAGTGGTTATCATATATCATATGGTTATCATCATATATCTATACCGTAAATTATATCAATTTTCACATGCATAATGTATAAGCTTTTGTTCTCTGTTGCAAATATTTTGGTCCAGGAAAATAACTATAAATAGAAAAAAAAAATTCCTTTAGTAGATAAAAAATGTTCACTACAGGTATATTATAATTTTTTTATACATAATCGACTTTTCAAAATGAAATCATCCGAAAGTAAAGTTTTGTAAATACATCTCCTATGCGAATTGGATGCAGTGTCTCCGATACGACCATCGTGTATATATATATATATATATATATATATATATATATATATATATATATATATATATATATTAAAGCACCGTGAGTTAGTACTTTTCGTCTATATAATGACTCGGCTGCCTTTTGCGAGTTCCAACGTGTGTACACTATATACACCGACGCTTATAGCTGTGCACATATACGCGTTTACTTTCAAACATTATACATTTATATAAAGGAGCTGTATATTTTCGATGCCTTTCAATTACGAAAGAATGAAATTTTTAATTTAATTCCATTTGTAAAAATCTGCTGTAAGTGTACGGTGCAACGTGAAAAAAAAATTCATTTTCTTTTTATTACGCACGACCTACGATGCAAATTTAGGTAACGCTATTTTTAATATATATATATATATATATATATATATATATATATATCGTTAAAAATGCCTGATTGATTGATTATTACCGCATATAGTGTAAAAAGTCGCGTATCGCAAATGTTAAATTACACTGGAATATTGTGCACAAGGGTTAACAATAAGTTTTAAACGAGAAGAAACATTGATAAAGAATAATCGAAAAATTAATTTTTGTATTGCAGTTTCTTTTTCTGTTTATACGCTTGGGTTTTTGATACCATAAACATTCTTGAAAAAAAAAACTTTCAATTACTTCTGTTTGAAGCAGTATTGAGTTACTCCATCAAAAATTTCTACAGGTCGAAGTACATTTTTGTACCGCACGATTTTTCTTATTTTCAACCGTGATAGATACGAATTAAGTGATTAATTTTTATACCCTAGAATATTTTAGTTTGAAATATATTCTTTACAAGAACAAAAACAGTGTCGAAGTTTATCTCTACACTATAATTAAAATGTATTTTCCATATCAATATTATTTATTTCAAAAATCAAACTGCAACCAAATCAATTATTTTAGTTGCACTTGTCTACAACTGAAAATAAATTTATAAATTAAATTGTCAATTACTTATAATCTTCCACTAATGGCATTGAGAACGCATATTACAGATATTGATATATAACACTATCTGGATAAACTTTACGAAGTGCAATAGGAAGAAATGAAATTTTTTTCAGACACAATCAGATTCTCATCAAATATACGCGTAAGCACTGAAATTCAACCTGTGATTATTAACAGATTATTATATACGATACATAGACATTGTGAATAATCTAATCCGCTTATTTTATCTTCGCGCGCCTATTTTTAAGACATTTAGTTTCGACGTATAATTGTACAAATATATATTCAGCAAATACATGTATAGTTCTCAATTAGAAAAGTATATGTACGCATATTTAAATCCAACGCGTTGTTCCTCTGTCATCATAAACTCAAAATATGTACCTATGGTCGATCATACGACTGACTCAGCCAAATCCATCGATTTCTTCTTCCACGTCTAGCGATACACAGTATATATTACATTCCCTGTATACAGCGCGAGCTCAAGTTTTAGCGCTCGCTCAACCCGTTCCTGATTTCCCTCATCGCCTCGGCGTGTCAGGTCCCATGTGACTTTTCCTATACACATATATCTGTATATATATATATATATATATATATATATATATATATATATATATATGTATGCGCGGATCTCCGTCCCTCTTTGGCGCAGCCTCTCGTCTCTGGATTTTCACACCGCGTCGTCTCTGGCGAGAAAGAGGCGATTGAGTTGAGCGAGAGGGGGAGAGAGAGAGAGAGGGGGGGGGCGAGAGAGAAAGGCGGGCTAAGGAAAGCCGTAGGAGTGACTGCCCCCCTGACGACATATCCCGGGAGCCCTCTGTGCCGCGTGATCTCGGCAAACGAACCGACGCGAGCGCGCGCTCGCATTCCCGACGGCGACGCGGCCTGATCGGGCGCCACGGCCCCCGGGGCTCGAAACGGCCGCCGTCTAGGGGTTGGCCTCGTCGGGTCGAGGAAAAGAGGCGGGGTCGGGGGGGAGGGGGGGGACGCGTGCAGCTCTCGCCGCGCGCTGACTCGCCCCGAGCTGGCCCGGACTGGTGGGGGTCGCGGCGCTGCCGGCCTCTCGCAGCGCAGCTCTGTATCGTGTATACACCTATGTACACACACGTACAGCGCAGCCCGCGCAGGATCGCGCTCACCGGTAGAGGGAGAGAGGGAGAGACAGAGAGAGAGAGAGAGAGAGAGAGAGAGAGAGAGGTAGCGTAGCGCGCGGCAGCTGCGCGCGGTATCCTCGGTGGGAGCGTCCGCGCCGCGAGGGAGCTCTCTCGACAGACGTGTTTCTGCCGAGGCACCGCGCACCTCATCTGTTACACTTTATGCACACACGGCTACTGCCGGGTGCGCTCTTATCTCGGAGGCGCTCGTACGTGCATTGTCCCGTGGACGACAGCTGCGCTTTGATCTTCGACCGTATAGTGCGCGAAAGCAGTGAGGACGTGCATTGCGCGTGTGTTGCCGTCGAAAAGTGAGAACGGAAAATTCAAGAAGAAAGTTCGTCCGTCCGAGTTCGAGGACGGGCACTCGGACGTTTTTTCGAGGGTACAATATCGCGTTGTATTAATCAGTGGTGACCGGCCGTGTACGGTACGGCGCGAAGCGCTGGTCGCTCGCCGTATATACACACATATACAAACACACACATATATATACATATATATATATATATATATATATATATATATATATATAGTTCAGTGCACCTGCCGCAGGAGGCTCGGCGCGGCGCCACGCTCACGTGTTGCACGCGAGCGAGCCATCCATCATGGCCTGGGACGGGGCTCGCCTCTGATTGGCCCGCCACCCGGTCACGTGGCGCGGCAATCGAGCCCGAGTGGGCGGGCACCACAGCTGGCCTCACTCTCTCTTTCTTCGTTCTGCAGCGGCTGCGCGCGAGGATCCGTCCGTGTCGCGCACAGGCGCGCGGGCCGGCGCGTAGAACGTTGCAAAAGTGCACCGAGCGAGAGAATTGTGACGGTGTATATATATATATATATATATATATATATATATATATATATATATATATATCTACAGCTTTCGGATAAGCCGCAAAGCCCTCTCCGAGACCGTATACGTTACAGATGTATTTATATATAATGCAGTGCCGCGTGTGTCGAATGCCGAGTCGTCGCGAGCGAGCGTGTGAACCTCGATTCTGCGCGTGTTAAAGACCGATCGCGTGCAAAACTGTTCGCCCAATTCGGCTCTGTGATTAAACGGTGATAATGAGTTCCTTCCTGATGAACCCGTCCACGGGCGGCGGCTACCACCAGCAGCACCATCACCAGCAGCCGGTGACGCACCACATGGTGGACCCCAAGTTCCCGCCGAGCGAGGAGTACAGCCAGAGCAACTACATCCCCTCGAACGGCGCCGACTTCTTCGTCGGCGGCCACCACATGGGCCATCCCCAGTCCCACCAGCTGCAGTACGGCTACCACCAACAGCACCACCACCAGGCGGCCTCGACGCCCTACGGCGCCGCCCCGGCCGTCCAGCTGAACGGCGGCTACCCCGGCTACGGTGGCTACTACGCGCCCCACCACCCGCACCAGGTGCACCCGATGCACCACGCGGCGGGTCTACAGCCGCACCACCACGGGGTCGGCGCCCTGGCGATGCCGCCTGAGGCCCAGCAGCCGCCGCTCACGTGTCCGCCGTCGATGCAGCAGCAGCAGCAGCAGCAGCAGCCCCAGCAGACCGTCGCCTCCTCGACGGTCATGGTGCCGACGGCCCTGTCGCCCTCGCTGCTGCAGAGCCACGGGCCCCAGGACGGTCTGCCGGCTACCCACGGTCAGCATCCGCTGGCGCAGCAGCAGCAGCAGCAGCAGCAGCAGTCCCATCCGGACGGGGGCGTCTGCAGCCCCGCGGGCTCGGGCTCCATGCACCGCGACAACTCGCCCGAGCTTGGCCAGCAGCAGCGGCACCAGGGTCTGCAGGCTGTGCAAAAGCCGCAGCCCCATCATCCGGATGACGGATCCGATCAGGAGGAGTTGGACGACGACCAGATGATGGATGGCTCACCGGGGATGCTGGAGGACGAGGACGAGGATGAGGACGGCGGTCAACGGGTCGTCTATGCCTGGATGAAGAAGGTTCACGTCGCAGGCGTTGGTAAGTCGCGGTTCAGTTGCGCGGCTTGGACTGGAAATACAACGTAACACTTATATTGTGTGTGTTTGTATGTTGTGTGTGTGTGCGCGCGCGCGTGTGTGTGTGTGTGTACGAGAGAGAGAGAGAGAGAGAGAGAGAGAGAGAGAGAAATTATTACTGTCAAAATAACTGATTAAACTCGACTAACGAACGACTGCAGAATTTTGATTCGTTAAATAGTTTTGACCGAATGTAAATGAGAATCATCTGACACGTGTACTGTAATATTTTTTATATGTACTACTCAAATACAACTCAAATATAATGACAAAAAAGATATAAAATGAATTAACTGAAGCACATTTATAAATCACTATTAAGTTAACTATTTTTTAGAATATTTAAATCTCAAATTTTAATAAGATGCAACTAAGAAAGATTCAGTTACGCAAGTCGGGAGTTTTGTCACTTATGTGCAGTCACATTCAACTACAACTTTCCCTCAGTATAATGTCAGAAAATTTAATTACATGGGGACTAGAAATTCATGGTGAAAATGCTTCATTTATAATTGTTACTTGGAAAAATTTAGATGGAAATTCTCCACATTAGCATTGAAAATGAATTACGTGCGTTCATTCATCCCTTGAAAAGTGCAGTTTCTATCTTTTAGTAAACATTCTTCCTTTTTTAATC
The DNA here is from genome assembly GCA_018907035.1 of Sycobia sp. Sy_11. NCBI lineage: Eukaryota > Metazoa > Arthropoda > Insecta > Hymenoptera > Epichrysomallidae > Sycobia > Sycobia sp. Sy_11. Next base: position 1,432,191 of record JACCIC010000053.1, on the reverse strand, counting down.
ACATTTTTTTCAGTTATAATAATGTACCTGAAATCTACGGAATTACACATTTGGATAGTATAAAGAATATTTGCTTAAATGACATAAACATCTGAGTTTACAAAGCGTTGATTTAGTGGTCGTTAAAATTTTATAATTAAGTTCGTGTCTAAGTGAAGAGTGAATGAAAAAACCTTCTTTTCTAATCTTTTAGTTTGACCATTTTCTTGTTTAGTAAAACTCGGCATTTGAATTATTTGCTAAAATACAAAATTCATAAAGTAATGAATTGTATTGTTCGTAAAAATTCTCGATACTTCGATAAATTTTTATAATAATGGTCAATAAGTCTAGCATTACAGGGAATCGGATTAATGTAAATTATCTAGTCTGTTTTGACTAAAAAAAAAATTCAAATGCGATTGTTCGAAGAAAAAAAATTTCTCTCCACGGCAATTTCCAATTTCCATAAAATGTTAAGAAATTCGTGACTGTGTATTAAACGAAAGTTTTCGATCGCGACCGCCCGGAACTTGTAAATAACAAAATACAACCACAATAACCTTTAATCATCGAAATCGCCTTTTCATAAGGATATTAACGTACCGTCCCTCAAACTCTTTTTTTTCCCCAAACTTACAGCTTAGAAATGGAAAAGTTAAGTCTAACCACCCACGCATATAATAATACCACAGTTCATAATCTACAGATAAATACGCGAACGTAAGTCTAGCCGCGAGTTGCGTGGGTCGCGCGCGAGCTGCCGTCGCTCGCGTTTTACCGTCGGGCACGTACGTAATGACGCGTCCCCGGTCTACCGGACCACGTAATACACATCTACGCACTTGTTCCGTGTATCACGCGCATAATGGCTCGGCTCGTACGCGGCGCGCTTCTGTATTATTATGGCACGTATTATTGCCACAATTTCGATATTTGGAGCCTCGCAAAATAGCGTCGCGAATAATAGAAAAATAGCGCCGGATGTTATAATAAATTCGCACGGAACTTGGACTGAATCGCGTCTATTTAGACATGGTGTGTTGGCCAGTCATTCGAAACTGTGCCAATATAATTATCAAATAATATGGAGAATTGATGAACAATATAATCGTTAATAATAACATGATCAGGAGTAATTAGAAATCTTTAGTTTTCATTCATATCAGTGTGGAGGGGGGAGTCAAATGTAACGTTTTGTTAAATATACCCGAGTTTGAATTTTCGCTCGCACGTTAATAAAATAGAAGAAGACACATAAGAGTAACGTAAACCATATTTATGTAGATTTTTCAGTTTTTCATTTGCGAGCAGATATTTTTGTCGAATAGTCCAAATTCAAATCGATAATTCCTATGCACGTAATTGATAGGAATTTTCAGTCACAATCGTGTACGGCATATATTTTTCTTGTGCTTACACGCGTTCGGAAAGTTAGCGGATGGGAAAAAGTTCAGCCACGTGTAACCGAAAGATATTACGCTCTCGGTCGCATTCAGCTGACTTCTCAGTCACATGTAATACTGTAAAATTCGAAGTAATTATTTGATATATATTATTGCGTTGGAAGACTCAAAAATATTCATAAATCTTCAGTGTCCTCTATTATTTTGTTAAAATCCGTTATTCCAGCGCATGTTACTCAAATCATGGCGAAACTTAGTGCTTCATCGATAACAAGACCGAGACCAGATTTAGTAAAATATCGCCTTTAGTAAATATATCGGAAAAGTATATTGTCATTTGAGTTATACTATTGACATTTGATATATAATTTTTACTTTTTCGGCACCAAAGCAATATTTTACCAAAACTGGTCTTAGTCTTGGTATTGATGAAGCACTGGTAAGAGTTTTATCTAAAAAAGTTTCAATTCAGTGTTTCTGATCAAATTTCTCACGAGTTTAATTCAGTAAAAAATTATTATAACACACTAGCTGGGAGTAATGTAATATCTAAAAATTAGCTACTTTTCTTTGGCAGTTCGAAGCAAGCTATGTAGTCTATCGACGAAAAATTCCATTAATGTTTACGGAAAATACTAGAATATCTATATGGTAAAATTCATCATTTTATTGCAATTCTCCAAAGAAATTATTATTTTATAATGAAAAATCATTGGATTTTTTTTAATCAGCCGAATGCGCCCAAAAACTATCGTAAAAAATACTTAAAATCAATATCAATTTCCTTAATGAGGTTCACTTATATACAAAAAGAAAGAAACTCGATCTCGTTCGTATACGCCCAGAATCACGCGCGCGCGCGCCCGTCTGTTTACGTCGCACTTCCTCTTCCGTCGCAAAGTGCCGTCGGGCATTTATCTTGCTAGACAACCGTGCTCCTCGCGCATACCGCCCCGATTAAGGGAAGAATTACGGCGACGAATCTATCGTCGAAGCACCTTGTTGTCACCTGTTAAGTATCCGAGACCCTGCTCTCTCTCTCTCTCTCTCTCTCTCTCTCTCTGTCTTAGCGCCAGCATCGCAATATTAATGCCCGGCTATTTCTCAAAGCATACCCCGGCGGCTAATCTCAACTAATACTATATATATATATATATAGTATGGATATATCTGCTACTGCACATCCCTCCGTTGCACGCTTGAGACGTAAAATCACTGAAATGAAAGTGTGTGCACACAATTATATAATATATATGTATATATATATATTTTTTCGTAGAAGATATAGACATATATATATATATATATATACTCCCTCTGTTTGCTTGTGTATTTGTATGATACGAGTGGGGCCTGTTCACGACAAAGAGTGCGCACGCGGGCACCAAATCACATGGTCACGCCCACACACGGGAGTTATTTATTGCACGATTCTTCGCCCATACCGCCCAGAGAGAGAGAGAGAGAGAGAGAGAGAGAGAGAGAGAGATTGGCAGGAAGCAACGACGGAGTATTTATTACTAAATATTATGTATCTCGATTTAATTTCTATTATTTTTTCCCTCTTCGCTTTCGCGCGAAGAGGATCAATCATTTGGGTATACTTTTTTCACCTATCATTTCTAAGCAAAGGATAAAAACATGAATTTTAAATGCATATAATTTTCTCGAGAAATAATATATATAGACAGCGTTAAAAGCTATATAATTCTTATTAGGTTCTTATTCAAGTGGTATGTCATCGGCCTTTGATATATATATATGTATGTATGTATACATTTAAATAAATGGTCATTAAGTAATAATTCGAAGCGATAATTTACGATGTGTACAAAGGTGTATATATATATATATATATATATATATATATATATTCATATATATTCATAATACATTTATTCCATCATTTTGGAGATGCTGAATATTTTAAAATGAAAAAATTATCTATTCTGACATTATGAGTGGCTGGGTAAAAAATCATCAAATGAACGCTGTTGGTAAAAATTTCACGACGAATGCAAAACCAATCGATTCATGCGATGAATTATAATCTTTGTGCAATTGTATACCTATCATGTATTAAAAAAAAAATTTGACGTGCGTTGGTTTATTTTATGCATTTTGATTCTAATTCGTTTTGTCCCTTTTTTTAATCCACAAAAACATTATAAACTATATTATGGTAAGCTAACATTTTTGAAAAATGTATTGCTTTTTATTCAAACTACGTATTGATCTTGAAAATAAGTGAATGAACAAAGAAAAGTATTTTGATCGATATTATTCACGATATTATACATATATTTTTGTATTTATACGTGTTTCTGCTCAATGCTTCGTTGATTAACAATCTTAATCGTCAGACTACATTCCGCAAATAGTTTTAGTTATCTATATTTATATAGAAATCTGATTTAATCAAGTGTGCACTCGATAATATATACCTTATTATCTCAATCATAATTAATTGTTAGTTTTCAACATTATAAAATTTTTAGTTCCATAAAATTAATTATATATATAAATCACGTGATAAAAAAGCTATTTTTATATAATTAAGGAAAAAGTAAGATAAAAAGCGTTGAATTATAATAATATATTCCTTTCATGTAATACATATACAATTATTATTGCCTTTGCAAAAATTAGTAATGCTAAAGCAGCATGTATTAATTACTTACATTTATTATACAGAAATATGTATATATATATATATATATATATATATATATATATATATATATATATATATATTAGTCATTAGACTTAAGACAAGATTACATTGTTCAGTAAGCACATTGTAAAAATAATTTAATTTTATGCATGAATTCTGACTGTTCTTGAATTGATCCACTTTCATAACTATAATTAATTACAAACGACTGAATCAGCAAAATTTCAAAGTTAGGAATTCAAAATATTCTTTAACAGAATAATTGATAAATTTTGTATTTGACGATGAGTGTTTAACTTGTAAAAAATTTTCAAGGAAAAGAACTTTATGTACAACATAACATATGTAAAACTTTCCTTCGCATACCTGAATCTTGCATACGGTTTCTATTAAAATTCCATCAAAATTCGTTAAAAAAGCTGAAGCACGTGTCACTGAAACATTTTTCCGTTAAACGTGCCTGAAGTTATTTTACTTCGATTCCCTCGATTTCAATCAAAATTATCTCACTATTTAGACATTGCCACAAAAATTTGTGATCGAAGCCGACGGAATTTCGATGGAAAAAACTTAAGGCACGCATGTAACCGATGAAAAAAGTCTGAGTAACAGGTACTCGAATTACATGAGCACGGACATTACTACTGAAAAATTCATCAGTAATGCGCTAAGCGCGCTCGATCGAGCCGGTATAGAATTTATCGCAACGTCAGATTCTCTAACTCGCACAAATTAACTCTATATTCGTGTGTGTGTGTGTGTGTGTGTGTGTGTGTGTATATACGTATATACGTTGTCCAAACAAACTCTTTCAAAGTACCAATCATATCGAGCCGCGCATTATTGTACAGAAAACGTTGCCTAATACTGCTCGCCCGGGGGGCAACGCATCGCATCACATCGCGCCGAGCACGAAATAACTGAGCCGGCTGACTTCCACCCATCGATCGGATGGATCTTCCCGATAAGTTAGTGTTTTGTTGTATATCGTTATGTATATATACATATATATATATCTACACGCGTGGCGCTTCTATATCCTACATGTCTTCGCGTGTATTCTCATACGTGTATATATTCGACACATGTATGTATTGTGTACCTGGAACAAAAAAGAAAAAAAAAACAAGAAACGGCAAAGCGGCTAAGGACAAACGTCCTATCTAGGTCTCGCCCCGTCGTCGCGTCGGCGCGGCGGGGCCGCGCGCGTTTCGTATTATACATATACGTGTATATATATATATATATATATATATATATATATATATATATATATATATATATTACACGGGGAAATAGTTGCAAGTTGGAATGAGCTGCAGTTTCGCGCGCGGTCAAAGGAGAATAAGGAGAGCCAAGAGAGAGAGAGAGAGAGAGAGAGAGAGTGTGTGTGTGCGACGGAGGCCCCCATACGGAATTACAAAGCCATCAGCCGGCCAATTCCGAGGAGTGTTACGGTGCAGAAAAACGGTTTTCGAAACAACCCCCTCCCCTGCTCGCCCCGCTCCATCGTCCCTTCTCGCTTCGGCCGCGCCGCTGCCGTGTTCGTAGTATATATATATATATATATATATATATATATATATATATATATTCACATATATAATAAGTAGTATAACCTTTGCGCACCGTACAACTTTTGTCCGACGCCGACGCCACTGCCGCCGCCGCAACTGCCGCGCGGGTCCGAGCGCATGACCGCGGTATTTTTGGGCCATTGTTGTTCCATTTCTCGAACGGCCGAGCGCCCGGCATGCTGGAATTGGATTTTTCGAAGGGTCGGCGGGTGGATGGGGGAAGGGGAGAAGTCACGTCCTCGCCGTCGGGGTAGGCATACATTAGAAGACATAGGCGAGCGCGCGCAGCGTGCGGTGCGAATTTTCTTATATATATATATATATATATATATATATATATATATATATACTCTCCGCGTCGACGTGGGTATCCTCATGGCCATGGGATTCCATACTATTTTACTATATCTTACAATTTTTATTTCCCAATATTTACTAATCTTTCTAAAAGACACTAGAAGTTAATAAAAGACACTAGCATTTCTGTTGCTAATCTAGTATCTCGATATCTTTAATTGGACAGAAAAATTGCAATCATCAGATACTGAAATAAAAGGGGGAAATCATATCTGCGGTGTTATTCTATGGATAATTTCAACGTAGACTTGATCATTCAAATATAGCTGTAAATTAACAAAGTTTCAATTGCCTGAATATATATTGCTTGAACTTAGGGGGCTGTATCTTTATCTTTGGTGTATAAATAAGGAAATCTTCTATTTCGTATAGCTGAAGTTCCCTCCGATATATTTAACAATGGGGTTCTTCTAATACTGAGCTTTCAACCAAGATATTATCAGTCGATTTGTCTTGTATTATTCCCACACACAATACTGCTTTAAACTTTTACACGTACATTGGTAAGAAAGATTTACTGAATATTTGTGCACACAGAATGTTTATATATATATATATATATATATATATATATATATATATATATATGTATATATATATATGTATATGTATATTTGCAATCTACAGTACTTGATTTCTTTCATATCCTCAGTCCTAGTAATCATAAATAGTCTTGAAATTATAGATTTAAATTTTTATTATCGTCTTCAATGAGATAAGAAATCAGTATAAAAATTATATACTTTGAAATCCCTATAATAAAACTTTATACAGAGATAAACGAACGAAAAATATTCAATCAGGATGTTTTTTCTCGAAATTTTTGTTTTGAAGGATTAAGCTACACCAACTGGATGTTAATCGTGAAACTGTTTAATGGTTGAACATGAACTTTTTTTAAGTCTTCTATGATATGAGTTTGTCTAAACCTGCTTTTTTAAATAAAGCAGAAGCTCTGTAGGTTAGCAGTGGTCGTTTTAATCTATAATACCATAAAAATAAGAGGCTAATAATGCGACTTTTATATTCGACTTCTTTTTCGATTAAAAATATTATTTTTAGTCAATGCCAAGATTAACGAAGGTTTTTTTTATGATTCTCAGCTCTCGCGAAAAATTTTTTACTTTCAAAAATGTGTAACGAAACAGCTACAGAGATAGAAGATTCTATGTAGTAGTCGATCCGTTTATTAATATATTTTTCAAATGGCTATTTTGGAAAAATAAAAATATCAGTTTTATAAATTATGATTGCAAAAAGTTTGTATTAATTCTGTGAGTGATAGGGGCAATTGTTACCAAGTTAGCTATTTTATGCTACGCAAAACTCTTTTTTTTTTAATCTTCTATAATTCTATTTAAATATTGTTAATGATAATAATGAAATTTGTTTTGAAATATTTCTCTACCAAAGAATTAATTTTTATTTTTCGGTTCAACAATTTTCTGTCTTTTGAACGTTTTAATGGTGAATGCTTAAAATGGACACTGTAATGTACATATGTACAAGTAGAATTTTCACAATCTCCCAATGATGTCGTATTTTTCTTTTATTTATATTATTTTACGAACATGTTACATTCAGTTATTTTAAGTACCAATCGGATTTTGTGATATTTAATTGATAATTTATAGTTAATAGCGGGAGTTCGGTTAAATGATTATTTTCAAAGCTTTCATAAAATAATCAGTAAATCGAATTTTAATATATATATATATATATATATATATATATATATATGTGTGTGTGTGTGTGTGTGTGTGTGTGTGTGTGTGTGTGTGTGTGTGTGTGTGTGTGTGTGTGTATGTATTTCCTATCCAACTAATTGAGTGAAGAATCTTAATGCTGTGGCAATGCCTACTGTATCTCGCTCCTAATTTATATATAATATATATTTGTATAAACTTCAACATTTTTATTATTCGACTTTCCATGTACAGTGTTTTTCGATCAAGTTTGACAACCAATAGCGAAGCTTTACATAGTAAAAACCTTATTATAACCCGATTCACGAAACAAAAACAGACAAAGCTTGGTTCGATCGTCATCCGTCTCGCGCGCTATATAATGCAGTTTAAGCCGAAGGTTGCGCGTCGCAAACGACTCGTTGACTCCGTTGCCCCAGGAGGAGGAGTAAAGGGAGCGATAGAGAAAAAGAGACAGAGGAAGAGAGAGAGAGAGAGAGAGAGTGTGAGAAAAGAGAGAAAGAGTAGGGAAGTAGAGTATATGAGCTTGTGCATGCGTGCGAGGAGAAAGATGTATCTATGTACTGGACGGACATAGGAAGAGAACTTTAAATACGATATGCGGTTTCCCCGTGTGGTTAACCCTAATACTATATATCGGATGTGTGAGCGTGACTCGTGCGCATGTCTCTGTACGTGTCGATGAGTGAGAAAGAGAGAGAGAGAAAGAGAGAGAGAGAGAGAGAGAGAGCGAAGGATAGGGTTCCTCCGACGGTCAAAGCTATATATATATATATACAAACATACACACCTAATACACACGGATATATATATATATATATATATATATATATATATTTACTTATACGTACGAATGTCCAGAACCACGAAGAAGGGTCAGCATCAGCATTGGAATGGAATGTGCCCGCAGTGATTCCAACGCTATACGTCGCGGCCCCACGGCTCGTCCGAACTGACTCTTGTTCTCTCTCTCTCTCTCCCTCTCTCTCTTTCTCTCTTTCTCTTTCTGTCTCTCCTCTCCACTCCTCCTCCTCCTCCTCGTCTGTTCTCTCTTGTACACGTTATATTTCATGCTGCCGTTGTGTACCACAGAGACCACCGTGCCTCGCTATTCGCCTCTCGCCCATACTCATTTTTTCCCCCCCTCTTGGCCTCTCGTCTCCATTCTCGCCCCCCCCCCCGCCGCACTCCTTCGCCCACTCGCCCCTCGCGATCTTTTTATCTTTCTCTGACCTTTGCGCGTCCCCCGCGCTCGTGGCCACATGGATTTCTAGACGATGTATTTGCGCGCGACCGTCGCGAGGTGGGAAACGCGCGACTCTATACCCATCCGTCGGCCGATTTAGAGTCGCGTAAATATGCGTACAGCGTGTATTTATTATAATACTTTATATAAGTCGAATCGTACGAGCACTGCGGGTAGTCGCTACTTCGGGGCAATGTATATATGTATATAAGTATACATATATTATACGGGCGCGAGATTATTATATATATATATATATATATATATATATATATATATATATATGCACACATAGGCATATTAGTCTCGATTAATGCGAACAATGAGCCTAACGCGGGATAGTACTAAGCATCTTATAGGTTGACGCCGACGACAGCCCGGATATAATACGCGTTATTGCCGCGCGATGATAATGCCCGCGTCATCGTAAGGATGAAAAATTCGGCGGAATTTATTCGAATCTATCCGATGTATATGAGGAGTATACGAGATATCGCGACAATGCGCGTGGAGAGGGGGGGGGGGTAGGCGGAAATTTGAAGAAAAAAAAATGCCGGCTTACAAGTTTAACTTTCGTGTCGCTTTTAGCAGCGCCTTTAATGAGGATGGAGCGTATTAATGCCACGAGACGGATAGTTCGATTTAAGCTTCTAAACGCATTCGACCCAATTCTTGGTTAAACATTACAGTAACAGTACTTTGCGTAAACGAAGACAGCTTTTTTTTCGCTTACGATACGAATTGTTGAAAATTAATCGGTCCAAAACGGTTATGGTCCATTACTTCGTCATTTTAGATTTGGATACGCGACTTCGACTAAGCTACAATCGTATAAGAACGTAAATTCAAGAAAATAGCTATAGTGATACAGAATAAAGTCTGTGGGGTTTTTTTTTTTTTTTTTTTGCATTTGGCCAAAGAACGCACCAATTCGCGTGGCCCAATCGCCGCCGATTGCGATTTTATTCTTATGTACACGTTGCTGTTGCCGAATGCAAAAAAAGTCCCTCCGCCCGGGTGGTTTAACTAAAAAATCCTCATTCGGCATTTTTGTAAAAAGTACGATGCGTGTGCAACGCGCAGTCTTATCGTCCGCAAGTTCCTTAATTTTACGAATTATCGATCGTCTCTCGTACTTTAAGCCTCGTATGAGAATTGTAATTAACCGTTACTAAAGCAGGCCGCCTAAGTCCCGAATACATCGGGCCCTCCACGCCGGCAGATTACACACTATACACGCGGATATCGTACGTCATAGTTATATACGCCATTGTATGATCGAGCCCGAGACGGAAATTAAAATTCTGCCGTCTGTGTGGCGAGTTATGTATATGTGTGACATAATTCTTAGTCAGCGACCGATAACATCGATCGATTTCCTTAATGCCGATCTAATGCTCGAGCGGCTCGAAAGAATTCGCCCAAAGCGCTCGTTGGCATTATATATAGCGCCAAATGCCAACGAGTTCCTTGTCTTATATATATGTATATATATATATGTATATATATATATATATATATATATATATATATCTACCATACAAAGCTTATCATTGACAAACGCGCGTTGACGCTTGCGAAAAATGCTAATTCTTCGTTACATATATATATAATTAATTAATCCGGTGTATATATTGGAATGCCCATATGAAAAAAACGAAGACGGGAGAGGGAGACCGTATCGAAGTGATCCATTACGACTGAATATAAATATATGATAAAAAAAAGGGGCGAGAAACGTGTATCAGAAACAGCGAAAGCTCCTTTTCGCCCGCGGGAAGAGGAGATAAGAACAAGTCATACACACGCACGCACGCACACACACACATAGTATTAATATCTTCGAGACGCAGGCGCAGTTCCCCGCGCGCGCGGGTGTAATATCGAGAATTCCCATGACCGCGATATCTTATTATATTGTTTCGGGGGCATGATAATTGGGACCCGGTAATCCGTGTCTCGCCTCCACCTCCCCCCCCCCGCCTCCGCCCGTTCCACCGGCGCGCGCTGCAACATCGTCGTCCGCAGGACCTCAGGTAGCCGGTTGTCGCGGGCCTGAGGAGAGCGCCTAATTGAATTTCCGAATTCCCATAAATCATATTTGACACCTCGATCGCGGAGGGAGGGAGCTGCTGCGACGACGACGACGACGACGACGACGACGACGAAGACGATGACGCGCGGGGAATATATATATATATAGTAGCACCGCTAATAAGGAGGGATTTGTGCCCGATATGTTTCTCTCCTGGCTCTCGGCCTATATATATATATATATATATATATATATATATATATATATATATACATATATATGTAATATATATGCGCTGCGCTGGCGCTATATACCTACTTATAATGTATTCGTCGCTCCGCGCGTATAACTGATTACCCGTGCCACTCGCTGCCCCCCCCTCTCTCTCTCTCTCTCTCTCTCTCTCTCTCTCTCTCTCTCTCTTTCTTTCTCTCTGCTGTGTCGTCCTACTCGTCGTCGTCGTCGTCGTCGTCGTCGTCGTTGTCGCTGTCGCGTCGGGTTGTCGTCGACGCGGGACTTGACCGATCCAGACCACCGGGTTTCTGTTTTTTTTTTTTTTTTTTTTTTTTTTTCTTAATCATTTTCTTCCTTTTATAGGAAGCCAGCCAAACTACCGGGACGACAGGGCCCGACGCGTCAACAGGGGAGAGCCGGTAGCCCCGGCCGGCGCAATGTTAGAGCGATGAGGTTGATATATCGAAGCCGGAGAGCCCAGTTCGGAAGCTTGTTTTAGTGAATATGATTATATATATATATATATATATATATATATATATATATATATATATATATATGTGTATGTATATAAACCTTGGGCAATCGTTGTTTTGCTCTTGTCAAGGTGTATATGGCCAGCGGATGAGCTTTCCGGTAGCTCCTCGAGATATTATACCGAGGCAATATGATATTTATATGCGAAACGAGGTATAAAAAGTACCCGTTGATAAAAACTTGAAGGTATACCTTCCCGTGGGCGCATTCCTTATATATATATATACATATATATATATATATATATATATATATATATATATATATATATATACCTTGATGTAAATTCGAAGTGCAATTCTCGGCCAGGACTCTGTGATGCTTGTATAACAGAGGATGAACTGGCTTCAGAGAACTCTGTATTTTTACTTTTGAGTTGAGATAATATCGTCCTATGCATACTATATACTTAATTTCTCAATTCTCGTACTCTATAGCGACTACGTAAATTTTATTATGCAGCAATTATATATACAATTTTTCTGCTTTTTTCTATTTAATAAGAAAAAATTAAACTGTTAATTAAAGTTAAACTCCACTACTGTTACGTTCGACTGGCGGATACAACCGGTTTCTTCTTCAATTCAAATAATAGTATCGACACTAATATATTTATTTATGTATGATAAAATTTCAATTGCGTATGCATTTCGAGAAAGTTTTTGCATTGGTAAAATTATTTAAGAATTTTCAGAAAATAATTGGCCAGGCAATTGTTTCTTTTTTTTTTATTCAATTTTAATACTATCATAAAACATCCATAAGCATTATATTGTCGCAATATATTATAAAAGTTATTATGATATTCTAATGCCAATCGAAATTGTCGAGCATATTCAACAGTAAGTGTAAATTTCTGTTTCATGTCGCAAACATAAATCTCGATATGTAGTCGATGAATTTGGTTCAGATTAAAACAAGGTATATCTCGGATTACCTTCGTAATGAGTCATATTTCCGAACTATCGCACTTTCTTATTCGTTAAATGAATGCTTTCTTTTAAGTAAATTTGCATCTGTGATGTAGCGGGGTGCATGTATTTTACATGAAAATCTATACTTTTGGAATCGAATAGGAAGGAAGGACAATATTTAAAAATAAAAAATAATGAATGAAACTATGAAGGTAAATTTACAGTTTGTAAATTATTTTTAATTTCAATTGGACCAATTTCCTGAAGTGGTATCATAGGTAGAAAACCATCCATTAGTACCATGTATTTTAAATATAAGAAAATAATACATTTGCGAAAATCCCTTTAAAACAATCTATATTTGCTCGATCTCTTGTATCATTTCTTCGGAACTAGCGTCAAAATTCAGTGGATATTTTCACTTAAAATATGGATCTGACAATACATTCAAATTTAATTAGGGAAAAATAATGATTATATTAACCGATTACCCTGAGATGAATCGTTATAGATATTAAAATTTAATAGGGTTTGATTTGGCAAAATATATATTAGTAACGATGATTATCTTGATCCATTTGAATTCAATTCATTACTTGATTGTCAAACACTAAATCATTCGACATATAGTACTTAATAATTTAAAAGCAGAGAGTTTCAAGTTTGAGATACCGATTTTAATGAAACTTATTTATACTCGTATCCTAGATGTCGAGCTAGATGATTCCTAATCCTAAAACATCAATTATCAATTAGTTCGTATTTAGACATTTGATTCCTATCAATTAATAAACAGTCGTTGCACAAGTAAATTTTGCTTTCGGCTCTTTTACTTATAATTATTAACTTATTATAATATAATTTTACTCAACCATAAGGTAAATTTTTTTACTCGCGAGGTCAGCAACGTATATCCTTATATATGCGAATAAACCGTCATCAAGTAAATTATACGATAAAGGTCAGCTATTTACTTTACGGATTGTCCGAGCTCCTAAAATGTAGTCAAAATTAAAATTGCGTGAAAACTCTTATCTCTGGATGTGACAATGAAGAAAGAAGGCTTTGATCGCGTAAATCAAGTTTTGTACCTTAAGTGCGACCTTAATGTCGGAGAAATTCTAAAAACTGTTCAAAATCAATTTTTTTGCGAGCACTATCTAGAAAATAGCTTCAAAGTAAAGGATTCGTAATGTACAGATACATAAAAATAGATTAACGAATTTTTGGCTTTACGTTTATGATTAGCTACTTTAGGGACCATCTATTTAGAAAACAGGAACATAGGTAATAAAATTTCACTAAAACCTATGATCTAATTTGACTCCGCAATTTGGCATAAGTCATTGCACGCTATTGAAAAATCTTGTACGACCAGGATTTTTGTTAATACTAGAATGAAACATCGAAGATTTAACGGAATAAAATTGATTAGCTTTGAGATTGTATTTTTAAACAATTAGAATTGACTAAATTTTCTTTATTTATCACTAAAATGATCTATCTTATACATTAATTTCGTTGAATAATGAATGCAATTTTCCACTTAAACGTATCTCAGATTATTCTCATTCCTCACGCGACGCCCTCGTCCCTTTTCTGTTTCAGCGAACGGCTCGTATCAGCCGGGCATGGAGCCGAAGCGCCAGCGCACCGCCTACACGAGGCACCAGATCCTCGAGCTCGAGAAGGAGTTCCATTACAATCGTTACCTGTCGCGCCGCCGGCGCATCGAGATCGCCCACACCCTCGTGCTCAGCGAGCGCCAGATCAAGATCTGGTTCCAGAATCGCCGCATGAAGTGGAAGAAGGACAACAAGCTGCCCAACACGAAGAACGTGAGGCGGAAAAACGCGAACGGCCAGCCGCAGCAGCCCGCGGCCGGCAAGTCCGGCAAGTCCTCGAGGTCCGCGGCTAAGAGCGCCGCCGGCGGCAGCCACAACAACAACAACAACAACAACAACAACAACAGCAGCAGCAGCAACAACAACAACAGCAGCAGCGGTGGCAGCGGCGGCGGAGGCGGCGGCGCCAGCGCAATCGGCCAGCAGCAGCGGAAGAACAACAGCAGCTCGCCCCAGAGCTGCATGGAGAGCAGCCTCGACGGCAGCGTGAACGGCGGCATGCCCCCGGGCCTCGCGGACCCGACCGTCCACGACGTGAAGCCGCCCGCCCCGGACGGCGGCTTCGGCGGCCACGCTGCCGCGAGCGGCTTCCCCGGCCATCTAGTCGGCCAGCATCCGCTGGCGCACCTGCAGGCGCAGCTGAGCCACTGCAGCCAGGCGGGCGGCGGGGCCGTCGGCATGATGGACCCGGGGCCCGGGGCCCTCGTGCACATGGCGGCCGCCGCCGCGGCCGGCAGCATCAGTCCCCTCGCGCCCTCGAGCGCGAGTCCCGCGGGGGGCATAGCGGGCGGCGGCGGCGGCGGCGTTGGCGTTGGCGTTGGCGTTGGCGGTGGCGTTGGCGGTGGCGGCCTCGTCATAAAGTCGGACTACGGACTGATGGCGCTGTAACGCGGATAAGGGGCCCGAAGTGTATTTGGTGAGGGAGGGGGGAGGGGGGAGCGCGACCCGCTGCCCGCGAGTCCGTGTACAGTCTTGAAAATTTCCGATCACTGAATTCATTGAGGCAATATTCAAACTATATATATATATATATATGAATATTCATATATATGTTTATTATTTTAGCCGGGGAAATAGAAAAATTTTCTGCAAAGTTTTGAAATAAAAAATTCAGCGAGCAATAACAATGTGCATATTTCTAACTGAAAATCCAGCTACGTACGATGACTGTTTTTTTTTTTTCAATTATAGCGAGTCAGAAATTTTTAACTGTGTACCAAGACGGGGCAGCGACGAAAGTGAAAAAATCGCCAGATCGTTCATCCCCCCCACGCGCGTCGATACTTTCGTTTTTCTTTCCCTGTTCGTTATTTTCATATTCGCGTTTTTCCTCGTCCGATACTGACGTCAGATGTGGACAGTTCGAACTACAGCTGCGATGTACGCAATTACTTTTTCGTCATTTATTTCTTATTCATCTTCTTTTTTTTTTCGTTTTGTTTTTGTAATACAAGTATTATATGTTTGTCGAATGGCTAACATTAATAACGCCGTAACCGCTTATCAGCTGGCGCGTCTCTACGGTGCTGACAGCTCTTGTATATATATTATATATATGCACGTGAAATGTCATCTATGGCGAAGCTATTAATCAAAATATATATCTTGCAACTCCTTGGTCCGAATTCATTATGCATATCTTTTTTACTCGCGCGCGAGACTCTTTTAACTTCTTAACCAAGATCCTTATGTATATCTACCTCTTCGATTATACACCAATGACGGACGATATTGATTCGAGCCAAACAGTTTTTCGTATATGCGATGAGTGTAATAATACAATCGAGAAATAACGTCTGGACCTTTTTATAAATCTTTGCGGAACTGATCGTATAACTATCGCACGACTTTTATAAATTAATTTTCCAATGATTATATTGGTGAAATTGTAATTTCTTACTATTGGTAAATATAGTTCTCATTAATGTACAACTGTTAGATGAAAGCTTGACTATTAATCGTAAAAAAAATGTTTAATCTATCCAAATTTACATCTGAAAACTTTATTTGTATTTGCTATTTTTATGCGAATAGTAATATTTTATAATAAAAGTAATCGGATAAATATTAATGTGACTAATAAATAACGCAGAAAGAATTATTACTGTCTTTTTAACGAGATATGAAAAAGATGTTTCATCGGTAACGAAAAGTACATTGATGAATTTATTATTGGCTAAATCACATACATATAAATTTTGAGAATGTACTTCAAAAAGAAAAAATTTGACGAACTGTCCACAGCTCACGTAATTATAGTTTTCTTTTCTTTTTTTTTTGGTTTATCCTTTTTCTTTAGAGGGACAAAGTAACCCAGTGACAGAACTCTAAGGAACTTGCCAGTCAATATAATCTTTGAATATGTGCCATTTGTAGCATGTGTAAAAGTAAAAAATTGCGAATTTATTTTTTTTACTTTATTCGCGCGAAATTGGCAACGAACGAAAGATTATAAATATATAATATATGTATACATAATGTTTTTATTTAATAGTAGTTTTCTCTTTTTTATTATTTGAAACTAATGTTTCTCTAAAGATTATAAAATTATTGTCGAAGCTCAGTTAAGCGATGTACATAATAACCACGCGAAATGGTGTGTGTAAGTGTGTGCGACGTGTGTGTGTGTGTGTGTGTGTGTGTGTATGTATATAATTGTAAAGATACTGTTATCACGATTTATATATCTATATATAAAAAGTGCTCAACGAGTATACTAAACGTATACGTTCTAGCTGATTTTATTATTTTATTATACATAAAATATATATATATATATATATATATATATATATATATATACATATATACGGTTCCCCTTTTTCTATACGTGTACAAGTGAGTCTTATATTGTAAAGAAGAATAAGAACAATAAAGCAAGAAAATAATTAAGAGCGAAGTCGCTTGAGAACCATACTGACATAGCAATAAGTGTAAAATCGCGTATTGAATGACTATTCTATTACTAAAAATCGACATAAGCTCTGTTACATTGTTGTGTTCATAAGTATGTACCTATATATTATTAGTATATAATATAGAACAATTCATATAGTAAGTAAATAATATTTGAATTTGATATTCGAGGTGAATCTTCTATCCTTATCCTCTCAGACGTGTTATATTTTTTTTAAGCATTATCTTTATTAGTTTGTACAAATTATATATATATATACTGTATTCGATACGAAATAGGTTCTCGGTTTCAATATATTTAGGTATACTTTGGTTACTGCAACGATATCCGCTATAGTATATTCATCTCATTGTGATCTCATCGCCTCGAAATTTCATTCATCGATCAAAATTTAAATACCCATCCCTGACATACCCAATGATTGTACATATAGTTTTCGAGATATAGTCTATTATATATATATATATATATATATATATATATATATATATATATATAAACCGTGAATCAGAGAACTTGGCGCGACGCGCGAAAATCAAAAACTGTAAAGAAACAAAAATACGAATCAAGCTGGTATTAATATAAATAATATACAGAAATTATGCGATCGTAAACGAGTATAGAAATCAAAAAATTTTGACGCACAGAGTCGCTGTGACGATATACCAAAACGATATTACCGTATATACATATACATACTGTACGAAAGTAGAATTTAAGCGAAACACAAGGTAAATTGATGAGTAAAGGCACCATAATTCTAAAGTTCTTCATTAAAAAAAAAAAAAAAAAAACAAAACAAAACAAAAAAAGAAAAAAAAGAAAAAAATTATACAGTCAAGTTGGGAAGCGAAAATAGCATTTTACGCTATATATATATATATATATATATATATATATATATATATATATATATATATATAAATACCCATCATCGGGCGCGCGCCGCAAAAGTTTATTTTGCCCACACGGCCGACCGAGTGCATGCGGTGAAATAGATTTTATATTATATGCAGCTGGGCGGACGAAATGATGACTTGACGCTATTTTTGCTTCGCCGGCCGTCTGATGAGAATTTTTAGACGATAAAAGAGCAGAAAAAAAATTATATATTGGAGAAGAAAAAGTATAATGGTTAATGGGGATATCGAAGTAAAATCCGAGCGTCATGAAGACCGTGTAATATGACAGAAGTTTTGAGGGCGATTTTGTCATAATATAACAGTTTCTACAATTAAATTGCTGATAAACGGCGATTGTTTAGCGATCTTGCTGCAACGATAAATAATTATAATTTTCCGTAAGAATGAGTATGGCCAATGATCGTAAGAGTACTCGAATGATCGTTGTGGACATAATAATTATTACGACTATTATATACAGTTACATGCTATTATTACAGTCGTAATTTTGATTATTTTCACAAATTTAAAGTGGATTACGATTGTTTATCGTCACAGCACCGTAAACAACCAATTTTTACCAATGAAGCGTAGAAGTCATTATATTACGAAAACTCAACGTCAAAACTTCTGTCATATTACGCGGAATTGTGACGACAGCATTTCGACTCCGACGTATCCTTAACGAGTAATCGAGTCGTCGTACAATAAATGTGACACTATGTAATTTATCTCTGTGTATATAATTCCTTGTATATTGCCGACAATGATATATATATATATATATATATATATATATATATATATAATATTAATTATGCGGAATCGCGACAATGCTTATGTTATATCGATGAAAGCGATAAATACATTAAGAGGTAAAAATAAATTAAATTTAAAAAAAATATAATAAAATTTTCTGTTTTCATCTCTTATACGATAATCTCGTATATATATATATATATATATATATATATATATATATATATATATATATTTCGAAGAGTACCGTCAGATTCAGACTCTGGAATCCCCAGCGTATTTCGTCCGAAACGCTGAATTTTTCCCCGTAACGATACGCCCGCGCAACGAAGCTGAAAAACGAGGTTCGACCCCACGGTCGCCAGATCGCGTGCCCCTGTGCCCGCTCGCGGGATCGATATTCTTGTGTTTACAGTAAAGTATGCGGGAGGGATCGCTTATCGAGTCTCGCGTGCGAAGGGATAGAGAGAGAGAGAGAGAGAGAGAGAGAGAGAGAGAGATAGAGAGAGAGGACGGGAATAACCAACAACATAAAGGGGAGAAAAAATATGACTGGGGATAAATAGCAAGAAAGATCCATCTTACTAATGTACCCTTTCATTTTCCCGTTGCTTCGGTGTAAGGCGTCTCTGCAATACGTTTTCACGTTTTATTTGATAATAATCGTAGCAATTTGATGATTTTTTTTTGTTTAGCAAATGAATGTATATTATTTGCAGTATCAGCGTGCAATACTTTAAAATAAAAATTTTACTTTAATTGAAATTTAAAGTATAAATTTAATGTTTACAGTGAATATGAAAAAAAAAATATATTTAAATTTTAGTTGAAAATTTCTACGTCAATAATATTTAATTATCCTTACAATTTTGTTTATAAATTAGTTTAATTTAATATTATTTTATTTAACGTTTATGCATTTTTTAATTTAAATTAATAAAGTGGACAAGGAACGTTGTAGTAAAACTACCAGTAAAATTTAAAGCAAAAACTTTACTCATGAAGGTCACTTCAGTAAATTTTTCCTATTAACAGATGTCTTAAATTTATACAAGATGTAACTAATTCATAACGAATTTATTTACTTTTAATATAAGCAAAAATAAAAAAATAATTACTGCACTTCATGGACGGATCACTATAATGATAGAAATATAAAAAAATGATGAGAATTCTTCAATGGACAACAATATTAATATATGTATAATATAAACTAATGGTTCCCCTACCGAAATTTTTTAAAAATACTTTTTTAACAAAAAATAAAATTAGTTCGAGTTTTGGATGGTTTATTCATCACGCGTTTATAAGATTCAAAATAATATATCAATTATTAAAGTCTCATATTTTAGTATACTATGCGCTCTTTTCAAGATTTAAAAGAATTAACGAAGTTCGCCTTATGCCGAAGTTTCAATTTCTATGCAAACGTTCATAATTCAACTTAAACATGTTTATTATATACATATATACCGAAAAATCGTCGGAAGAAACTTACATCTACAAAGTGCAATCGCTCAGTTAAACAGACTGGAAGAAATTTTAGATTTTTATAGAATAATTATTTGTCAATTCGGGCAATAATCAATCCTTGCCAAGCATTCGCGAAAAACTGTCAGATCAATGCGATGTAAACGTTTCGCCTAAATAACTATCCGGGCACATCTTTTTTCTACAATAATTGTCCAGTCAAATTTTACAATACTGTGCAAAACAAAACAAAAATAGAATGAAGCATCGAGTAAAAAGTAACCGAAAGCGAATGCAATAGAAAACTGCTGCTGTAACCCGATAAACCCCTGACTGCCTCGAGCAGCCGGAGCACAAAGGAGAAGTGCACAGCCAGTAATCCAGGTACGTTATCGGAACCGCACAGTTATACTCTACATAATACTCGACATATACTCTATCTATACTGGATGGTCGAGTAAACTTTCACGTTAAGCGCAAAACTCCTCTCGCAACTCGCCGAATTGACGCGCGCACGCGCGCGCTCGCCATGCGCGAAGCGACAGTGCCAGGTTCTCTTTCTCCGTTCCGCCCGACGATCTGCAGCTGCGTTGCTGCTCCGATATATATATATATATATATATATATATATATATATGTATACATGTATATGCCTTATAATCAAGCCGCGACAACGGGGGCTTGCGCAGTTGCGCCACGATGATCCGTAAAGCCGAGCCTCAAATGTTTATCATCCGCTGCGCCCGTCCGTCCGCTCGCGTTTCGCGCTCCCTGTACGCAGAGGTGGGAGAGTCGCTTTATTCTCCTCCCCCCCCCCACCCGATATCCGGGAGGTGCGAGCGCGCGAGCGCTCGTCAGCCCTCCGCGGCGCGGGCGACTCCACTGTGATGCTAGTCGAGCTTTCTCCCGATGTGGCTGAGCCCGGGCCCGGGCGCAAGGTGGATGATGACTGCCGAGAGGCGAACGAGAGCTGCCGGGCTCGGCTGCCCGTCTGCCAACGCCCATGCGGCCATTAGATAATTAGAGCGAGAGATGCAGGCTGGATACGGGTGAAATGAATTTTGTTATTGGGTAAAAATTTACCCGAACTATATACAGGAAATAGCAATGATTTAAGTTTTATGGGGTATACAGTAACGAATAGTTATTTTGGCTGACGCGCGTATTTTTATTTAAATATCGCAATGAATTGGCCCGTGGGTAAGTCGTAGAAGCGTGGCTCAGCGTTCGAAACAGATCGGCAATCATATCATTGGGTATACGCAATTGCTGCAGATTACATCGTAGCTCATTGACGTGGACGATAGACAGAAAAGGTCTAAGTTCCTCAGAACCTTGAAATTCTCTCTGGAAAACAGAAATCTGTGCATTATGTATAGAAAAGGCCGGGTGTATGGTGTCAGCAGCATTAAAGAAGTCAAAATGTGACAATATTGTTAGTTTATTGTTAAATATAAATTTAAAATTTACAACTTAAACTTATTGTATTTTAACTTTAATAATGAAATATAATGAATCGATTGTGAGTGAACACACTTTTTGAAAACGTTAGAAAGTCGGCCCAACAAAGCAATGCAAGGAGGTCTACAGTCCTCGAAGATGCTTTATTCATCTTTTGCAAAAACCAAAATATATTTTAAGTAATAAAAAAAAAACCAATACGTATTTTTTGTTTCATTCAAATAGACCTTTGCTTTCTTCGTTTTTTAACTAAATATTAGTGTAAGCTGTCTTTTAGTGTAATTTTTTATTTTCACCTATAGTATGCACTTCTTTACTCATATTTTCATATTTTAATGATTACGATCACGTTCAAGCTGAATTCTCTTCTCCTGAAATATTATTTTCTAGAATTATGTATTCGTTATATTTTGTAGTTTGAATGCCTTGAACTTGATTTATTATTAATTTTTACCAAGGTGTGATCAGTCAAGAACGAGATTTTTATTATCTTTCAATAATATTTATTTATTCGCGAATAGGAAATTTCGCCGATTTAAATTAGCTCTCCTGGATATAATGCACTTATGTCAATGTTTTCTACAATTTTCAAAGAATTCAATTGCTACAGATATTCTGATTTTATCTAATTGATGCTGCCAGAACGCCTTCGTTTTATGCATTTTTTCATCATTGGCAATAAAAGAAAGTCGGGGGATAGGTCCAGTGAATACGGTGGTTTTGACAATAGGTGACGTTGAATGTTTCCACGTGGTCGATTGAGCCTTTCTTTCAAAGTTGTATTTCTAAATCCACGATTCATTAACTTTTATGATTCGTTCGAAAAAGTTGGAATCATCATACAGTTCATTTAGTAATATTGCGTTAAGTCATGTCTATATATATATATTTTGTCCAGTTTCAGTTGTTTCGGGACAAATTCTACGCTGACGCGTGCTATATGTATATTGTGTTTTAATGTTTATATTATATCTTAGGTACACTATATCTGCAATGATGGTACACACGGATTCTTATTATATTTCGGACTAAGCTGAGAAGTGCCTTCTTCTTGCGTTCTCGCTCTTCTTTATATACTCTCGCAAACACATATACACTCTTACGTTCATTGGCTATACTCCCTCTTACGTCAGGTTGCGTACCTAACCGAAACTAACGGAATATACATACAGCACAAAATATGAAATATCAGTAAAAGTTGTTTCGCATTCGTCGTGCGATATGCCGATATGATACGTCACTGTTGAAAGGTTGCATTGCTTCAAAACACTATCTGAGTTCTTAATCGAATCACCAAAATACGTATATCAATAAATTGATTGAACTTAAATAGACACTCACAATTATATATATATATATATATATATATATATATATATATATATATATGTATACGCAACTATACATTCATAGATATAGGTTTATTAGAATCTTATTGTTTAAATTGATAGTCTTTCATCGAAAGAGCGCTAAAATAGATATTTGCATTTAAAATATTTCTTTTATTAGATAGTGCACGTGGCTTAAATACGAAAAATGATATTAATTTATAAATATTGGAGATTATCACACTTATCCTCCACAGTCTCGACCAAACCTGTCAACCCAATGTGATGACACCTCCTTGTTAGTAATTAATAATCGAAAACTGGATAAGCAGAAGCTTTAAAAAGTACACTATATTGAATATCATCCAAGGCAACCATCTTCCTTGAATAATAAAAAATTAGATTACTTGTTCAAAACAATATTTATTATTGCTATTGGTTGAAAATAGGAAGGTAGCAGGAGAAATTGATGCTGAAAACCATATAAATGCTTCATTTGAGACAATTTTTTAGATTGCGCAAGTCCCACCAGATGGTACTAGCGCAGCACTATTTAATCTACTGTGAAAAAAACAATTTAAAGAAATTCGAAAGAAATTAGTTTTTTTGTTCTTCTGTAACTTCTGAACGCATTAACATACTTATGATAGCTAACAAACCTTAAATAATATTAAGGATATGGTCTCCTTTCAGGAAAGAAATTCTTGAAAGGAAATAAACTGTCAAATTATAAGGACATCGTAACTGCCTCAAGATCAAGATTTAATTAGTAATCAGACAAAATCTAAAAAGATAGTTGCTACATCATCTTCGTTAATTTAATTCTACTTTTTATGATAGAAATCCGCAGTTGCTCATTCAGAAATTGGTAACTTCAACGTAACATCAAAGATATTATGATGATGTCAGATTATTCTCCAACTTAATTTAGTAATTTCATTGTTATTTGTGACAATTATACTTTTCCAAGTGTAAAGAGGTTGCAGAATGATACGTAGGATAATGTCTAACAATGATTAGTGACAAACTTTTCGTTATAACTGTTAAGTATAAATATAAGTATCGACAATATTATTTATTTATTAAAAATACGCTATAGCTATGTTTTAATCATAATGAAAGTCTAAGTTTCTAAGTTTATTAAGAAGATCAAACTAATTTTCAAAGATTCTTCACCATATTTCTATCATATTGAAAAGGAATATAATGGCTAATTTCAATAATGTCAATATCAGAGCCAGATATCTTGCAAAAATTGTGAAATTTGTTAATCTCAATTAAAACAATTGTTCTATTATTGGTAAATTTAAAATAATTCGAGCTTAACTTTTCAGTCAAAAAGAGATACTATAAGAATAAATATTCTTTTTTTTTAATCGGGATGTTATATCATGAAAAATATCTATCAAAAGTTCTAAGTACTCCTCTTTTTATTTAGAACTTCAATGTCTTTATAACATATTTAAATAACATTTTTTTTAAAGCATGAAAAACCATATCTATAGATATATTAATCATGTAGTAAGTAATATTTTTAAAATACTTTTGCACAAAAATTCAAGCCGAATTTTCGGTTGATTTTGTATCATCGAGTAATTTGAGTCGTGCTCGAAGCACCTTAATCGAGATGAGTCATAGTAACTGTTCTATACTGCAGGGTACAATTATATAACGTTTCATGTCAAAGATTTTTAAGTAGGTCTCTATCTTAAAAGTGTGAGTTCATAATAAAAAGGCCAAGATAGTGCCAAATATATTTAACATCCTTATGAATAAGAATATTTGTACAGAGGTCAGCGGTAGCTATTCTCTCAGAAAGGATCATACAATTGATGTCATTCATTTTGAAACCTGTTCATTTCTTCTGAAGAACTAAAATTTTTTAATTATTCAATTACTTCACATTTAAATTCTTATTAAACATGAGCTAGTACTACATTCTTGTAGTACAACAGATATGAAACATCGTGTCATTGAATCAATTTTTAGGTAACTCACTGACACTATGAAAGCGATCTCTTGCTTATTCATCACTCGAATGTGGCAATATTTGGAGTTTGTCTGTAATTTTTTAAAAAGTACTATATCCATATAAGTGAATAGTCATTTAAATAGGAAACGAATAAATTGTCAGTCAGCCATTTCCACAGAGTATGAGTATTGACAGCCTTAGCAAATTCAATGGCAAACTAATACTCGAATTTAACTATCCTAGTCATTTTATGAGCCCCAAATAATATGGCCATAGATTTTATAGCATTGAGTATAAGATATTATCAGAGACACTCGTTCACGCGCCATTATTCTTACCAATAGAAAATAGTCTCACAGAACCTAGGCATAGATTTGTAGATCATTTTAATAGAGAATCTGTTGGATGCATAAATGATCAAAGGAGTTACATACGTCATTCATGTAAATAACAAAGTAGAAAAACTTTAGAATAGATCCTTGACTAACATCTAGAGTAGCATTTACTCAGAATAATGATTCCTTGAAATAAACAATAGATTACTCTCAAAAAAAAAATAGTAGTTATAAAATGGAAGGAGTAATTTTACACAAGTATGGCTCTATATAAGCTTAAATGTAAAGCCATTTACATGGACACGAAGTTTGGATTAAATAAAAAGTTTTATTTACTCAAAACAGCATAAGCTTTTTACGTAAGGCTAATCTAATTCAAACTGGTAATCTGATGACTACCAATCGTATGAAAGTATCTAACTTCCATCTGCACAGAACCGGCAATTTAATAACTTAAGAGATACTCATGTATTTTTTCATCGTCTATTTTCACCAGAAAATTTGAAAAAAAACACAGTAAAATAGAATGAAAATCAGATAATGATTTAGGATTTCGATACTTTTTCAAAAGAATAACACGTACCTTTCTCTGAATATGTAGAAAGATACTGGAAAGAAAAAATAAAATAACTTAGAAAAAATAAGATTGCTAATATATTACGTCATTAATATTGATGCTTATAGATTTAAAACCATGATATGACGTAGATAAAGTATTTTTTACCAAATTAACATTTTCATCTGACATCCAGAGGTGAAAACAACGCCTCAAGAAACTGTAAATTTAGTATCTTAAATTAAAAACTAGTGAGCCTTTCTTCGTTCACCTAGGAGAGATATTTGCGATGTATCATTTCCTCTGGAAACGATGATTTAACGTATTTGTATTACCTAATAAAGACAGTCAGCTCTACGACAACCTGCAGAACCCTTTTCGTTGATAGTGAGATATTAGTAGCGGCCAAAATTGTGCAAGAGGTGCTGAAAATGGTCCAATGCTCTTTTAACATTGAGTTTGTCAAAACTGTGAGGCAGGCCAATCATAATATTGCGCAAAATTACACAATGTTGATACACTGAAATACTCTTCAAATTTTTACTCGATATAATTTTTTATAAAAAATTAAAAATTTTAGGCGATTTAAATAATACGATATTATGTTTGTTGGAAAATTGGATGAAATGCTTAAATATCTCATCATTGGAGAGAAAAACTAAACTACTTTTTCCCATATTTTTTCTTCATTAGCGAAATATTATAAAAGTAATATAACCATTTCGAGAAGCTTTGAGAAATCGAGAAGATTATAAAATTTATTAACTTAATATTTTTACATATGCATTTAAAACATTAACTAAGTGAAGTTTAATTGAAAGACCGTAATTCTATTTGTTCCTACTTCTAGTTTTCTTTCATATATCCAAAATTGCACACAAAATACAGTTTTTGTTTTGTAAAATCAAATGTTCTGACTAATCCGCAACCAATTCTATTAGTATTTCCCCATGCCAGTCGATTAGTATGATTAGGAGTAGTGTTTGAAGCTTCTTCCAAACTGTAGAAACATAATAATGTTTAATTGTCATGAAAATTTCACTAAGCTTTCGTATTAAAGAATTCGGAAATAATCTAAACACCTGAGATTTTGAAAATTGAGATCCTCCGAACTTTCTTGGTTGTGCCACCGTCTAATGGATGTATATACTGAAGGCTCTGGATCATTTGGAAGTGTCTCCTGTACATCCACTCGTTGTGTAACATTAAACCGATCTAACAAATTATATTATTATATATAGTTATAATAAAAATATGAATTATAAACAGTATATAATATGTAACAATTATTTCAATAAAAACACAAAGTCGACGATTGTTTTTCTTTATTTAAACCATAAGTTAAAATATTAAACTAAATAAAGAGTATTAATTTTCTTACCAATATTTCTACATTTGTCAGTTACATTTTGACATTGTCCGGCCCATCTTTGAGCAATAAATGCAAGTTCTTCATCCCACTTCAGCGAATATGGCTATAAAAGTATTTGAAAGTTGAAAGTATTTACATAAATAAATAAAAAATAGAAGAACATCTTGAATATTTGAATTGAATAAGAATTTCTTAGATAGTATTTTTTAGCTAATCAAATAGTTTTGTCACAGCTAAACAAAATTTTTAATTAAATAATTACAAATGGCAATTACTTACAGATGATGAAGAGTTGGTTTCAGCAGACTGTGATCGTAGATTTTGTCGATGCTTCAATACATTTGATAACCTGAAATAGTTGTGGAAATTGACGATATTGGTTATCAAATTTCTATCGATTGCAGCACTAACTGGAATCCGACAACTGCTTGCCAGCCCGAATCTCTACAGAATACAACAATTATTTGAAATCATTGCGCATTTTTTTTAAATCTATTAGGAATAAAAATAAAATTTTATATATAAATTCAAGATTAAAAATAATAGATCATGAACTTGTTGCTGACATTAGATAAAGATTGCATCTACTTCTTTTGAGTTTGTCTCCGTAGCGTAACGAGTGCAACAAAAGAACGAGAATGATTCCAAGATTTGTAAGGCGTGACTGTATGTACTGTAACTTTCGTATGCTTATTTACAAATTGACATAAGTAGACATTTTAAGGAAGCTAAAAAAACTCCATTTCATTGAAAAGAAGGTCAGACAGTAATTTCTTTTATTATGTATAACACATATTCTAGGTGGAGTTGATTAGTTGGCCGGTACTTTTTAGTATAATATATGTTTGTTTTATACGCCGATTTATAAGAGCGTGCTAAGAATTTATTCATTACTCGCACGATAGTTGTGCCCTCAATGTTATAAAAACTCTCTTTACCATATTAAGGGGACTCCTTAAGGAATGCTGATAATATATTGTTATAAATAGTGATCATGTCATACATATAAATATAAATGCTTCAAACTTACTGGAAATTGACAAAGCGTATGAGTACGATTTGGACAAGTCTTTAATTCACAATATCTATGATCTTCTGAAAATACAGCTGGAGCCATGAGAAGAATGAGTGATAACAAAATTTGCCTCTTCATTCTGTAAGTAGTATCTATGTATCTTCTTAGTATATCTTAATCTATTTGGGGTAATTAATAAAATTACAAATTAGTACCATAGTCGATTCTTTGAAAAATTTTATGTACTTGAATTTATTTAGTAGTCTAAATGCTATATTAGAAAATGTTATAATAGAAAAAATACACAATAGGAGTATATTAAGCGGTATTAAGTGTACAGTTCTTAATTCACTTGCAGAATGAAGACGCATGAGATGAAAATATAATAGAAGTTTTATAAATTTTTCAACAAATAGGCCAATATGAATATCACCATTTGAATTTTTATTTGAATACAGTATTGCGCGTAATGTGATGGATGGAAAATTACTCGATGAAGTATAAGACGAAGATAAAAGCGAGCGGTCGATAAACGTAGATTCGAGCCTCCTTTATGTATACGCGTTAATAAAGGTACCGATGATAATAAAAAAAAATCAGCAACTAAATGGGCTAGTAGTAATTTGTAAGGAAAATTACAAGGGCCGTTTAAAATAATTTGTCGAATTTTAAAATTGTCGAGAGCTCTATAGGAAAGTCCCATTTCTCAAGTCGATGATATGAGGTGATGCCAATCGTTACGGATCCAAGACAATCCAGCTTATCGGTAGGATGGAATGTAGAAAGACGATTATTAAATAATTGCTATTCTCGTATAATTTCCTGTGCAAAAATTTTATGGCTTTTTTATAAATAAATACCGTTATATAAGAACAAGACGAAATTAGCTCAAACCGTTGTTCGAGGTGATAAACGTATATAATATGAAGTACAGACGATTTCGGTAGACTCGAGTATTTTCGGATCGTTTATATAGATTAGAAGTATTTAATAATTTGATTACTTTTTACAGCTAAATACACACATGAAATAAATATACTTTCGAAATTATTTTCCAATGTCAATATTTGTACACTGTCGTTTTTAAATTTTCTTAAATTTCATGCAACAATAAAATTGCATACGATTAATGCTACACGACTGCTTAATAAATATTAATGGGAAGATATCTATTGGTAGTCAATTTATATCAATATCTATAACTAATAGTATAAGTGCTGAACTTATTAGTTATTGATATCTCTGAAGCTAAAGAAATACAGATTGGAAACGACTGAGAAAAGATTGGACGCAATATATTTGTATGAAACTACAAAAACAGTTTTACACTATATGACAATTTTTTTCAGCCAAAATGATTTCATAGAATACTTTTACGCAGTATGAATATAACTGTACGTCATGGATAACAGGGGATCCTTGGAAAATGATCAAATTGAATTTTTTTTTTATGTATAAATGTACCTATTGTATAGAAAACTGTAAATCACGTGGATTACAATTTATTTTGATTTTATTTGAAAAAAAAATCACTTTTAAGCTTCTATCGTTTGTTTTAATTTGTAATATGAGCAGAATTCGATAGATAAATTTATACACGGGATTGTTCATTTTATGAGATATCTCGAAAATTTTAGCCTTCATTTACAATGAAAACGCTGAGATTAAAGCAATTATTAAAATTCCAATCTACATTTTCTTTAGATGTGCGTGAAAAAACTATAATCGTTAGTCCGAATTTTATCCTTACGATTATCCAAAAATTTAATTCGACTTTATCAAGTGGAAGGATAATTATTAATCAACAATGTAGCTAAAGAGGGTGCAGTAAAAGAAAATGTCTTTTCTTCAGTAATTCAATGCACATTATTTTATATTATACTTACATTTGCGGATACCAACAGCAAGTTTCAATTTTGTACTGTATATGAGATGTTTAGCTATTTTTTATTCTTTTATAGCTGGACAGTGTTTATAATTAACATATACTATTATTGTACTATAGCACAAAGAAATCGAAATATAAAGATAATTCTAGATACCTGCTGTATTACACATACGCATTTTACGTCTGATTAAAAATTGATCAATAGATCTTATTATTTATAAGAGTTATAAAAAAAACAGTGGTTTGACATCTTATTCAATGATTAAGTAATGTTTAGTTTATTGGATAAATAGTACTAGTCAAACAGTAAACACCAAAAAATCTGTACGAAGAATATCAAAAAAATAAAAAGTTTATAATTTGAACGATGTTAAAAATATATGTTATCTCCAAATTTTTACCTCACAAAGCAATTGGCTTTTATTGAACTTGCATTGATAATGCCCACACTAAACATTATAGTATAGCTTGTCGATAAAAATAAAAATTTATTCAAAATTTATCTGCATGACTTTCAGAATGGCAAAAGTTTTATTGGAATGAAAAAACAAAAGAAATAAGAAAATTTATAATAATCTGAATGACTTTTATTATTATATAAATATAAATATAAGGTAAAGTATTAGAAGTTAATACGGAAGCAAGCAATTAGATGTCACCGATTTTTTATACATAGAATTAATCGTTGCAAAGAAGCATCTACTTTTTTAGTCAAAACATTCAAAATACAAAAAAAAATCAATTGATCGAACTTAAACAATTAGAAAACATATTATCTATAATACCTAGTAAAATACTAATTTCAATAATATGCGCGATCACTTGTTATGTCTACTATTAAGAGATAAATGTGTAAAGAATTGTCGAATTAATTAATCTACATAATTCATTTTGCGTATCATGAGAAACAGAATAATTTTTTTTTTTTTTAATATATTATAGCTTCAACTAACATAAACTCTATTTAATGTCTCAACTTTTGAATAAAGAATAAACTCTCAATATAGAAATAAAATAAAAAAATCTATGATCACCAAATAATTTATTGATTTATATTGCTACTCCCGTAAGTGACCTAGATATCTTTTAATCTTCTCATATATTCATTAAATACTTATAATTCGTTTATTTTTTAAATAATATCTGCTCTAAAAAATGTCCATATTATATATCAATATCGTCTAGAGATCTTTATCGCATACGTCTCAATATCCATTACTAAACATTTATTTCTATTGTAATTCTCACGCAACAAGTTGCCCTTTTAAATTTTGCTGTGTTCATTTTTATAGATATATTGAGTTTTCTCATGTAGATGCGTGGTCACACGATAACTGGCGCCATCTTTACACGACGCGAACAGAACTCTATAAGTATTAATTCAGTCGCCATCATTTTTTCTTAAGATGTATAAAACCTTTATATCCTTGTAAAAAATATTTCTATGCTTTAATTTAACTGATTGTCTTTTTTTTCAATAAAGCATTCTTTAACAACGCATAACGGGTAGGAAAAATTTATATGTATAAACGTTCAAAAAGCGATTATTAATTATTAATATTAATTATATTTAAGCATTTAATCGCAAGATATTAATTATTATTTAAAAATGTAATCACACTTAAGCGCTTCCACGTACGGTTTTGCTGATTTTACAACGTGTATAGATCAAAAATAATTCTTTCCCTTCAATGCAACACTTATACGCGCGCGATTTTCAATGGGTAGAGATCTACGTAGTTACGATTTCATGCGTCATCGCGGATTATTATAATAAATCATGTTTTATACAATAATACAACTGCTTTGTACAATAACGAATGAACGACATACGAGTAGTTAGAAAATAGAGTACTGCTATCTGCGCGACATTTGTTAAAATAACATGAAATTAATTCAAATGCCTAGTACACATAAGAACTCGACTGTACACAAAACGCGGACCACAGAATATTTTTTAGGATCCTAGCCAGAAGATCCTATCTTCTCCCTATAGAAGGAGAAAGGTAGGACATTTAAGTATAGATTCAAGATAGAAATTTCTATATTTTCATTTTGCCAATATCAATATGATAAGTTGAGTAAATCTATCTAGATTCAATAGACTAATGGATAAAATATTATGGAAATTAAATAATTACAGGGAAGTCTTACGGATCTTTCGATAGGGAAATTAAATAATTGCAGGGAAATCCTACTGGGATTTAGTGAGTCATTAGGTATCTGAGGATATCAGTGGTTTATTCATTTATCACTACTAAAATCTACTACTAGAATCTTGCTTTTCGGGGATATGTCAACGATATTTCTACACGGGATTTTTTTTGTTACTGTGGCTCTCGTTATAGAAAATTCAATTTAACCATGATGTCGCAAGACGAGTTAAATAATCAATTTCCATATAATTGCACTGAATAATTTTGTTGTTTTTAGAGTAATTTTTCGAATGGTCAAAAATTTTCTATGTATTTTAGTTGGTCTACCAAATTATTTAATTTAAAAGTTTCTATATTTTTATGTTACCGACAAGAAACTTTTAGAAAATAATACCATTGTGACTCATTAATATTGGCAGACAATAATAATGTTTTTATATCAATATAAAATACAGATAAGATGGAACTTGAGACAATAATCATAGGTGTAGACGAATATTAATTAACATTTAAATCTTCCAACATAGGGTTTCCCAGAATTTCTAATAATTTTCTCAGAGTCAGGCAGTATGAAATATATACGATGTAAATTATCAAGTGTTATTTGAATAATTCATTGTTTTAATCGTTAAAGAATGTGTAGTTATTGATTTTTTTTTAATAATTCATAAATCAAATGTTCCATTCATTCGTATGTTAAAACTTAGCTTTTCAACGGAAATCTTACAAGGCCTTCTAAATACTCGTCGAATTCGAGATGCTTAAAACCTTGCTTTCTTCATGGCTTGAATTATTAAATCTAAGGATAGTGATCAATGCTCCGTTGTATGTCCATTGACTATGTTATCCTATAATACCGTTAATGGTAATCATATTAACTCTCGTTCCCTTGTAAATGTTTTCATGATAAGGTTTTAACGAGATGTTTTGTAAATTCTGTATAATAATTAAACGTTTCATAAATTTTTTAAGCAATTTTTGCAATCTTAAATTTCTTAAATAATTTTAAATACAGTCAATTTATGGAATGTTTTCATCTGTCAAAGGATAGAATTTAAGTTTTGTAAAGGAAATTCATATAGTTAATTTATATTCTGTTAATAACACTTAATAACTTATTTAAAGCATAGTACTGTTTCTAGCATAAAAGAAATAATATTAGTGCAACAATATCAAATAATACTAATAACATATTTGGTACAAAATTTTACAGAAAGTCTCCGTTAGGGTCGCTGACCAATCTTCGGTGGGTCAGGGTCAAAGCCAGGTCGTGCAATTGCATTTTTTTTATTTATTTCGTAATTGACGACATATGATGAAGGTATGGATTGATTTCTTATAAAACATTCAACAAATTTTATTATGAAGTTCATGTCTTGTATTTGACATTTGAAATGTTATCTTTATTTTGTTTAGAAATAAAAATCTTGTAATTGTAATTAAATGCAACGTAGCTTATCAAGTAATATAGAATTAGAATTTTATGCGAAATAATTATGAAAAAAAAATTTAATAATGATAAAAAAAAATAAGGCAGGTTTGATTTATTTTTACCAACTATCATAATGAACGTTATCTTTGTAAATTAAATCAATACAGTATATAAAATATATATTGAAAGTATTTTGTCATATATCAAAAAGTCAGTAATATCTTATATAACGAACTTATGTAGATTGAAATAATAATGAGATCGTTAACGAATACTCAAGTTGATTTCCATATTATTTTCATTTCTAAGTTTACGTGATAACTAAACAAACTTTTAATGTTCTGAAAGTTAGAATAAAAAATTTTTATATTCAGCTAAAAATTATTACGAAACGAAACATTAATTATTCAAATTAAGGATCTTCCAATTCTTAGTGATCTCACAGACTTTTTAAACTATAAGTTCATCATATAAGATATTATTTGCTTATCGATATATGTCAGATATTTACATTCATGGCATGAGAAAAATTAATGCCCTAATTGTCCAAATTGTCAAGTACTCCGTAAAATGAAAAAATTTACAAAGTAGTTTTGAATTATGATAGTATACTTTACTAGTGGATTTGAGAGTTGGATCTCCAATCCTTGCACGAATTTAATACTTCAAAATCCGGATAGATTGAACCTACTTTTTTCCGCTAATATATTATATTTTATGAATATTTATAGATATAATTTGCGTTGCGATTACATTACTTCATTAATAATATGATTCAGAAGATGTATTTTAAAAATTTTAAACCGATTGGTTTCTATTCCTAGTTTTCGCTAATATATCCATAGTTGCAGACAAAGTATAATCTTTGCTTTAAAAGATCCAGCGATCTGACTAAACCACAGCCAATTCGGTTAGTTTCTTGCCAAAAAATGTTATCATTATCATTCGAACTGACGTTCAAGGCTCCTTCATCACTTGTAGTTTGTCCTCTGTTTGAAGTTGAACTCGAACCTTCATCTAACCTATAATAATTAGAATGTTATAATTACAATTTAAATCTTAGAGATTTTTTTTTATATAATAAATTGATTAATAGCATAATCACCCAAAAATAAGCGTCTCCAAATTTTCTTCTTTATGCCACCGCCTAATGGATGCATATATAGAAGGTTCCGATTCCTGTATGAAAGTCTCAGAGACATCAATTCGTTGTGTAACATTAAACCGATCTAAAAAATGCTCAAGATATAAACTCCACTATTAAAAAACACAATTACAAAATATATAAAGAAATTATTCATTTTAATTGAACAGTAAACGCAAATGACAATTTTAACTCTTATTCAAATTATATATGAAAAATGAGAAGATAATTACAGATAACAATATGTATTCAGATTCTTACCGACATTTCTGCATTCGTCAACGACACTTTCACATTGGTCAGCCCATGTTTGGGCAATAAATGCAAGTTCTATGTCCCATTTTAATAATACCTTTAAGTATACATTACAATGCTTAAATAAGATTTGCCAAATTGATTAAAACTAAATTTTTATCTTTCGCTCAAAATAATCTGAATTGCAGGAAATCCCAGATATAACAAGATACAGTGTATACAATCACTTTCAATTTTATGTTTATTGATACATTAAAACTTGTTTAATTTTATATATATATATATATATATATATATATATATATATATATCTAATTAGATTTATATATATATGCATTGATGTTTTATGTTGAATAATTAAACAACTACTGTATATAATTATTTTCATCTATTAATTTTATATATTTTGTTCATAATTCATAAGGATTATTAATTCTTCTTGGATTTTCGAGCTTAAAAATTACAAATAATGCATGAAATTGAATTGATATTATACTTTAATAAAAAAAACATAATTGCATTGATGGCTAAGTCGTGTATGAGATTAAAAGTATATTTAAGAAAATTAGATATATAAAAAAATAATAATAAAAATAGAGTAATAATAAGTAAAAATAATAAAAAAGAGTCCAAATGTCTCATCAAAACAGGGAATTACGCTGCCAGATGTCGAGAAGTCAAAAATTATTTGAGGCTGTCTATAAAACCTTGCCAAAGTGATCTTAAGCACCCTCGGATCTTCTTTTGGAGAGCATTGAAAGGTGCGATGAGTTCATTTTTTTTTGTCATAAAATTATCACTCTAGAAAATCGATAATATCAATTAGTATGTGGAAAGATACTTTGGCCATCGACCGTCAATCTTTAACTACGAAATAATCCTTTAGTACTTAACATTCAATTTGAGGATTGGAATTTCATGCTTTTTCAGGTTGAAGCTTAAAGAAGCCGGATGCTCAGGACAATTCGTCCTTATTTCAGGACAATTCTCCATCTTTACGTTTTATTACGAAACATTGTTTCATCGCAATAAACTTCGATAAATCATATCGATGACGACAGATAAATTTTGGTTTTCAAATTGAATTTTCGAAAATACATTTATTATAAATTCAAGTTGTGGATTTAAGAAATGTATAGAACCAGTCGATACAGTTACGTCGATGTATAGAGCATGATATAATTCAACCTAATAGTGATCATTTCAACGACAATAAAAAAAAAAAGAATTGTTCTCCTCGACACTGAAGGTGTAAATAAATAAAAACGGATTAATTTTTGAAAGTCGAATTATGGAAAGCGGCCCGTGAACGAGAACAAGCCGAGCTTCTCTAGTCCGCCGACTCATTAAACAAAGCATCGCGCATTCGACAAGATCGTTCGAATTCGAGGGCGTGTACGGGTTCCCACGTTCGTTATCACACAACACGGCTCATCCTTCATCGGGCAAGACAGCTCGTCGTTCTGTATATGCAAAATGTCTCATCGGTCGGCATGCAACACTTCATACGGCGCTGTACACTAAAGTTCAATTTGACAATTCCTCCCATCAGTCGCAAGTGCTTTAACGTTAATCGCTGAAATTTATCGAGAACTTGTTCCTTTACACACTATTAAAAACTTTAAGAATGAAAAGTGTAGATCGATTAAAAACGATGAAAATTCGCCGGAATAATGTAAAATTTAAATTGAATTCTTTGCAAACATTTCAACAAAATTCGTATAAAAATTACGAGTTTGTGCAATTAGAGGTCCACGCATAATTATTACGAACGCCGAATATTAAATATAATGATGTTAATTGTATAAAAATTTGCTGATCAGTTTCAACAAAATTTTTAATTCCTCGTTAATATACAAATACTTTGCTTATTTTAAAAATGTATATACAATCTTTGCGAATGTGAAAAATTTCGTAAGCAATCCATGGAAAAAATGCATTAAAAATCGCAAAGAAAGTAAAAATTTGTAGCAATTACTTCCAAAAAAGAAATAATAATGATTGTTTTATAAGTGAAAATTTACTATCATTGTATCGTAATTGATCAGTACCATTATGAAAACAATGAGATGTATTCGAATAAAGACACATTTAAAATGAAGACACTTTTTTAAAAAACTTCTCATGTATCTTTTATTTGGACATATTATTTTTATATAAGTAAATCGTTTGATTTTCTTATTTTATTAGACAGAGATTTTGAGTCGAAGAAGTTATATTCAAAAATAAGATCCATTCTGTACTATAAGTATCAAATGTTAATTTCTATTGCGGTGGTCAGAATTTAATTATCGTTCAAGGTCATTGAAAATAGAAAGGTAAATGGAGATTTTAATATTCAAATGAAAGGAAGTAAGAGACCCCGACAGGATCAAGGATTAATTGATTATTTCAGGATACATTGATGAACGCTCGTGTAACTTTGTAGTTAATACACAGGATACTGATGATGGTTTATATATAAGTTTACATATAAGTGTCGAGAATAACCATAATGCTCAAATGTTATCTATCAATAAAAACCTACTCCTTCTTTTCAAAAACGCCTATTTTCGAATTTCCTTAGAATCATAACAAAAATAAGTGTAGATTCACTGGCCGCTAGAAATATAAAAGCTTCCATACTCGATAGCAATGTACTACTGTGCTGAATTATATTTAGGATATCCTGTCTACACAACAGAGATTCGTTGTGACATATCTATTTATAAATATTGTTTATATAGAATTTTAAAATATATCAATGGTATTCTATTACTTTTTCTTGTTTCTTATAAAGTAATAGTTTGGCAACTGAACAATTCAACTAATAAACAAAAGGTATAAGCTCAAAGTATATGTAATAAATTATCAGAAATAATTAATAATAAATCTGACTGAATATAGTATTGTCAGTCACTTACGAGAGATGAATTACTTCTGGTAGGTTGTGATTCTGCAATTTGTCGTTGTTTCAATAATTTTTGCAATCTAAAAAGATTGTGATAATCAACAATATTACTTATCAAATCAGCACCCACTTCTGATCTTAGCGGAATCCAGCAACTGTTTCCGAATCTTACTTCCTGCATTATATAGAAACTTTTGAAAACAATTTAAAATTAGCAATATTTATTATAATAAAATTGCAAATCTATATCTATGAATAGAAAAATATTTTATCACATATAAATCTCAAGAAATCCAACTTACGGGAAATTTGCAAAGCGTATGAGATCGATTTGGGCAGCTAGCTAAATCACAATATTTATGGTCCTTTGAAAATACAGCTGGAACTATGAATAGCATAAAGGCCAATAGAATGTTTCTTTCCATTCTGTGAAACCGTCGATGTAGCTTTGTACTTTATAACCTATGCTATCAGGATCATGTATAGTTTTGTATTAAATATTAAAGTTTTTTAATATGCAAGTATATTTTGACACAGTATCAAATCAATTCTTTTCATGGTAATAATTAGTTCGTTAGCCAATGAGTACTTAATTATTTCATCTATTCTTCAAAGATAGGAATAATGAGAGCACGCAGAGATTTCGTACAGTTCGTACAGATTAGTAATTGAAAGGAAAATACAGCCGTGATAAAATGAAATAGTTATTTTTTACTACAGCATGTAATAGTCACCGTTTCGCGCAATAAAAATTAATATAACCACCGGAACACGATTGCGAAAGTATTATTTGTTTAGTCACAATTGTATGCATAAAGATAACTTTGAGCAAAAAATGGAACTTATTTACGCGGTCATCGCCCATTTTATGATCGACATGATTTCCATCCGTCTTTTCAATTGCTATGATTTTGGCTGATAAATAAAGTCTATCGATCGTAATTTGTTAACGAACACCGGTTTATCTAATGTAAAAGTTATAATGAATTATATACCGAGCATATTTCGTCTATTATTAGAACGTTTTTACATGCATTACGTGCATTTTATGGTTTGAAAACATTGGGACAACTGAACGCTTTTGAATATAGAACTACCACAAACAAAAGGGTCAGTATGTTTTTAATAATATAAAGGTCGATGTTTCAACAAAAGCTTCACCAAATGAAGCATTAGCTATCGGAGCGTTATTAAGCATTTACGCCGTTGATTAGTAGGTGACGCATTTTTTCGAAACTCATCTCATACAGAAACTATCCTAATTTATATCATTACCAGGCAGCTAATTAGAATTGACATACTACATGTTCATATTACTATTTTTACGATAGTTCGAGTTTAATCGACGTTGATGCATTTTTATTCAACAAGCTACAAGTAAAATCGATTTTACTTCCAACAAATAATGTATTTTTTGAATATTTAATTTTTCTGCAGTCCCGGAGATAGAAAAACAAATTGCATCGATGTGTTCAAACATCTTCACCTAGGGTATCTCTTATTTTATATAATCATACAGACTGATCCAAAAGTATATGTAAAATGGGAACATTGTTTCTAAGAAAAGCAGTTTGTGAAAATAGTAAATGACGAAAAAAGCGAACAAAATAGGTGATTTACTTATTTTACTCCCTTGAGATAAATATATTATTTTCTGTCTATTTGATTGTGAGCTGTGAGCTTCGATTGGAAAAGTTAACAAAATATAAATACGAGATAAAGAATTTGATTTTCTATACGTTCATCACGAGTTTATTGAACAAGTAATTGATATTTATTTTTGACCACACGTTTCATGATTTTTCAAACCCGAAGTACATTTGATAATGTATTTTAACTACTGCCTTTCTAAGTTAACTTTTAGATTTATTTAAACAATCCTTTAATTTTAGAAATATTTCAAGGAACAAAAATTTAGGTTATTACTCAAAGCTTTGGAAGTTGACAAGAGGGGCGAAGACTTTCCTGCAGATTACATCAACGATTAGTTATTTACCTAGAGATCATTACCTAAACGACTATACACTTAAAAGTTTAGCACTGATTGAGGACAATTAATTATTTTTGCTTTAATCGTCTAGTCATTTCCAATAAGTTACTAGAGTTTCTATCCGTTTTCACAGCTTTGATTCTTTTGAGCAATAACGAAAATGATCGAGAGATTATCAGTGGATAAACATTGGCAAATATCGCTAAAACGATTCTTCGGTATATATGATTTTTTTTTTCATAAAATTTATCGTAATCTATATTAAGGTGCTAATATGTACATAGTACATAGACGAGCCTTCGTAATACCTGGTCGAATACATAAATATCATTACCTAATCAAGTTTTTGGCTTATTAGTTTAGCGAAGTAACGCAAATATATGAAACCAAACACTGATTAACATAAAAGTTCAAATATATAAGTATCAAAGAAAAATGAAAAAATTGTGCTTTATATTCTAATAAAAACATATCGAGTTGAGCAATCCTATTGAATATTTATAAAGAAAGTAAGAATGTAAAAAAAAATGTAAATACTTCGACTGTAATTAATTTATGATCTCTGGAGCATTAGAAAATCGAATGATGATATAATACTAATTAAAACAAAGTTAAACCAGATATCCGGAATCCCTATAAATACCTAAAACTTTTTACTTAGGCCCCTTATAGCAAACAATAAACAACATGAGAGAAGAGCAATTTTTCGATAGAGTTACAAAGTAAGAAAAAGTAACAGTGCGTTTAATAACGGCAAGACACATAAAAAATATTGAGATATATAAGAAACTAAAAGAAAAGAATATTCATGATAGGGTCTCTGATTAATATATAACTATAAAGTAATTAATAAAATACAACATTACATTCAAATCTAACTGACTATAAGTGAAATAACAATCCAAAGTATAAAATGATCATTTGAAATTTAAAAAAGCAAATGAATAAGGAACGAATTATGTTGATAGCACATTTTTAAAAATAAAAACACTATTATTTATCGAATAAGTATGAAGTAAAATGCTCATTAAATTTTCTATACTTACATTTATCAAGAGAACTATAGAAGTTCTTGCTTATATTATAATGACAAAGAAATATTTGATATACTTATATACATATCTGAAAGCTAAATTTTACCTACGATATTATTTCTTTATTTATTATGTCTATTACGATTATATTGAAAAATAGGTACAATCATGTGTATTGATTAAACTACTTACAGGTGGCGGTTACGTACCATATCAAACAAGCTATTTTTCGCCAAGATTACGAAAAAGTTTAATTCAATTATAAAGATCATGAAAAAGAAGTATTTTTCATTTACCATTATCTAAATAATTCTTTAAATATTTTAGTATATGTGTTCTAGCTTCTTATTTGCCTTTGGACGCAATCATTCGTATAAAAGTTTAATTATCTCAATTATTAATTCTCAAAATTACTTTTTTACTAATGATATGCATTGTATTGTACATTTTTTACACCAGATTCATTAAAAAACTTTATTATTCATAAAGATATAATTTTATGAATTTATAATTCTTTAGTTTACTTCGACTTATCCCTCCACGAAGTTTTTTATTTCATTTTTTTTGTGTCTATTCAATTCAACTACATGTAGTGAATATTAAGTTTAACTATAGGTGTGACTATTAAATAACGCAACTGGTGATACGAAACATTTTCTTTTGAAATTATATATATTTATTATCACCTTAAATAGATAGCCCTTCTCTATCGCTACCACCTCGCTCCATGTGAATCTTTCATTGTTCGAAACAATGCTGGAACTATGTTTCTGTCATTTTCTTTAGAACGTACGCAGCTTTTTCTTTCCCAGTAGGAAAGAGGTAGGAGTTGGACGATGCAAGATCCGGCGGATAAGATGGATGGTCTAATATTTGGATGTTGTATTTGGCCAGAAATCTCTTGACGGGGAGTGCGGAATGTGCCGGTACATTGTCTTAATGAAGAGACCATAATATCTGAATACTTCTCATTCAACAATTCGAGTTTTTTGTTTCTTATTCTTTCACAGAGTTCATTAATAACATAAAGTAAGTAAAGTTAGTTATGAGTTTCATCTTCCGAAATCCAGTGAAAATATACAATTCTCTGAACATCGAGAAAAAACAATTATTATTGCTTTGCATTTTGATCGCCTCATTGTCACTTTTTTAACTCTTGAGGAAGTTAGACTTTTCTAGTGCATTGATTGGCGCTTTATTTCAGGAGCATAAGTAAAAAACCAAGATTCATCATATTATTACCATTTGTTATAAGTATAAGTCAGTTTTAATCGCATTCAAAGTATCAGTACAAATATTTTTGTGAGCTCTTTGTTGTTCGAATGTGAGGATTTTACGTAGGTATCAGTTTTGCACACACTTTTCGCATGTTAACATTTTCATGTAAAATTTGCCACAAATATTCTTTGTCTATTCCTATAGATTCAGCAATCGCGCTAATGCTTAATTGACGATCGAATCGAAAAGATTACCCACTTTTTCGATATTTTCATCCGTTTTTGATGTGGAAGATCGAGTCGAGCATGAATCATCTTCGACATCTTCTCGACCATCTTTAAAATACTTATACCACTCTAATTTACCTGAATGAAATAAACATTCACTGCTACACATTCGTTTCAATAAATTATAAGTTTCAGTTGCAATTTCTTCAAGTTTCATGTAAAATTTTACAATAATCCGTTTCTCTATTATTACATCGATCATTTTTCCTGAAAAAAAACAGACCCTATACAAACGAAGGTCAAGGCTAGGTTGATCTATCGACAGACGCAGTAGGCATTGCAGTTGAAATAGTTGACTTCGGGCTAAACAGCTGCCAGTGCTAAGCCTTTGGTTTATGCGTACTTTTTCTTAGAAGCACCAGACTTTTACTTAATAGGAGTAATTCTAATTCGTATAGTATCTAAGCAAATTCTAAACTCATTCCTATTTTATATTTTTATGCTTTCATTTTCTAACTCATTAATGATAATATAGTTTATTATTCTCATTTTTTCTCAACCTTCCATATATATCAAATCTAATTCCCTATCACCATGTATTGCTTTATTGTATTATCATTTCGTCTCTCTCTTTATTAATTATTTTATCTTTTGCACTCCTTTCTTCCCAAAAGCATTCTAATTACTTTATTTTCCCAACTCTAGATCTTTAGTCTTTCAATTATTATTTCTGTTTTATCTTGTACTTCTATAAATTTGTTGATATCTCTACAAATGTATTCTATATTTTTCCCTATATATAATAAATCACTCATAAATGATGATGATTGTGATGAAAGATGTGCTTTTAGTTTGACTACCATGTGCCTTCGTTCAGCCCAATTTCTATTTATTCTTTCGTTTTTTTATGATAATTATTTTTCTTTTTTTGTATTTTTACTACTTTACATGCATTGTTCACACACTTTATATATCGTTGATATTGTTCACTTTATTAATGGTTATACTTGTAGACTGTGTACCCAGTTAGGACTATAGAAACTGATCTCCTCTCTCTATTAATCTAACTATCTTCCTCAATCTTTTGTAAATTCGCGCAGAGTATAGGCGCGTTTCACTACGAAATAAACGAACAGAAACACGAATGTTAAGTAAAACCAAATTATAAGCCAGTCTTGAGCAGGCTTAATTTATATTTACTTATCGACGCACATAAGTGCTGTCGATATATCATGATTACAAAACATCAGAATCGCATTAATTCATCAGAAGGCTCAATTGAAGAAAATGTAGC
Source organism: Sycobia sp. Sy_11 (assembly GCA_018907035.1). Classification (NCBI taxonomy): domain Eukaryota; kingdom Metazoa; phylum Arthropoda; class Insecta; order Hymenoptera; family Epichrysomallidae; genus Sycobia; species Sycobia sp. Sy_11. Next base: position 1,388,286 of record JACCIC010000053.1, on the reverse strand, counting down.
TCAAAGTAAAAAATAGGCCAGTTTTATTTAAATGTAATCATGCCCGAAAGCCAATCAAACTGGAGTATTGGACTCTATAGGTATATCCACATTAGATGTACGATAGATTTCAGTATACAATTCGGTAGCATTTTCGCATTGAATGTAACCTGGAAAGCATTAGATAATTTATTTAAAGTGATCATTACCCAATAACCGTTCACCTAAACATTGAATCAAATGAAGAAAACATAAATATACAAATAACAGAAAAACATTCTGTATAATAGAGCAATAAAAGTAAAAGTTGGTAATAACATTCCCAGTAAATTTAGATAATGGAGTCCCACAAGGATCTGTAGTCGGTGTAACAAACTTTCTTCTACGGTCAACGACATTCAAGATTAAATTTCTGCTTTTATCTATTGCACCGCCTTTGTTGATCATATTAAATTATTTATTAAAGGCACAAATATAAAAATTACACAAGAAATTGGAAAATAATATTCAACTGAATCATAGTCTATTAAAAACACCGTAATTCAAATATCTAGAACAAAAGCCAAAGTAATACTTTTGAAGAAAAACAAAGAAAATACAGATGATCTGAAACTATTTGTAGAAAAAGAAAAAATTTCAATTGTTGATGAAATTAAAATTCTAAACTTAATATAAGATAGAAAATCAAATTGTAAAACACACATACAAACACTTAAAAACCAGTGCTTTTCATAATTCAATATTTTAAAAATTCTCTAAACTGAAAACTAAGGATCAAATCTCAAGACCCTAGCCAACACCTATCAATATCTAGAGAATCTCCTTAGTTGCTTACAGAGTAAGTCCAATAAGCAGTATTTTAAGTGAAACACATATGTACACATTATTTCTAAGAAGAAAAATACTCATTTTGAAATATGCAATTCGGCTATTATATTTACCTATGAACCAAGTGCACTATATCATAAATCAGAAAGTATCATTTCAAGCGAAAGTAAATATTGCTTGAAAGAAATAAATATACAATTTCAAAAAGATATACCTGAAAATATTAATAACGTGAATCAACTAAGAGGAGAATACTATATACTTATTATTTCGTAAACCAAACAAATATGATCAAAACTGTGGAAAGAGGCAAGGAATAAAACACAACTTTCAAAAACAAATTCAGAAATACTAAATAAATAGATTACGTATAGGATACGCTAAATTAACTTATCAACATGTAATGTTGAACACATTATACTAGAGTGCCCAATATATGAACACGAGTAAAGCAAATGTCATTTTGGAATATATATCAAATACATACTAAATAACACAAAGCAATAGGAAAAACTCACTCAATTTATAAAATTCATAGAAGTCAGACATCCCATATAAAGTCAAAACAAAATGTACGATATAAATCCACTCGTGGGAAATTCAATGTGTATTACATTAATGTAATTTATTTAGAAGTATGTAAACGATATATATTAACTAAAACTGTAGTTGGTAATATCTATAAAAGGAGATGTGATATAAAATAAAGTAAAAATTAGTTTATCATTTCTTAGTTATAGTTTTTTTGATTTTGTAATATTTCATCTTACATTCTTTCCTACTTAATTTTTAATTAATTTCAGAACAATTTGTTCCAATAGTATTTTATTTCGATATAAATTTGATGTTATTAATAGTTAAATAATATTGTTAACAATAATATAAAATTAATTTTTTTTATTAAGATAACAATTGATTTATTAATCTAGCATACAACGAATATAAATCAAAGTACAGAATAACAAAAAGGAATATATTAAAGAAAAACTGTCAGTATCAAATTGATGCAAACATTTTATATCTCTGAAAATTATTTAACAACTAATTAATTTTTTTGTAACATGATAATTTATTTCCAGAAATAACATACGTAAGCAAATTATTATCTTTGTTAAAATTTGAATAAAACTATTATTACTGTGATTTTTTTTATAATTTAATTGGAGCTGTGCTTGATAAAGTTAATAAAGGACCGCGTGTGCATCATTATTGGCCCTTATTATTGATAATCTGCAACTGAATTAAACCTTTCATTGTTGAACGACCTTATATTAATTTGACAATATTAACGACATCAGATTAATGAATTGACATAAATAAACACACAAGTACAATAATCAACTAAAAGTCAGTGCCTTTTAAGAATTGCAGACGTTTTAATATCTATTCTTCATTTTCAATCATATATCCATAGTTACATACAAAGTATAATTTGTGATGTTTCTTGTCGTATGTTCTGATCAAACCGCAGCCAATTCTGTTCGCTTTTCGCCATGGTATTTGATGGCAGTCAAGTGGAGGGGAACTCGAACCTTCTCCTAAACTACAATAATATGAATGTTTCGTTTACAATGTGAAATTTCAAAAACAAACTATATTCTATTTAAGAGTTCATGAATAATACCATAGCTTAATGTATTTGAAACCGTGTTTGTCCTTATTGTCATGATCGTGCCATCGCTGAATAGACTTCGACAGAAAAGGTACATGCGAAGAAGACTGATGAACATCAATTCGTTGGGTTACATTAAACCGTTCTAACGAATGTCCAAAATATTAATTGTTATATTAAAATGTACAATTAATATCATGTATTAATTAGATCAATCAGAATAAACTATAAATAAAAACATTTATCTTCTTACCAACATTTCGACATTTGTCAACCACATTTTCGCATTGGTCAGCCCATCTTTGTGCAATAAAAGCAAGCTCTTGATCCCATTTCAACATATACTGTGACGGAGTTCTGTAACTATTATGAACATTAACTATTTCGTTTACTTGATGCTCAACGATTTCTGCTCTCACCACATTTCGACATCGAGATGACAATCCAAAATTCTGCAATATATTCATAGAGTTTACCAAATAGGTTTAAAAATATACCATGCATTTCTTATAGATGAATAATACAATCATTGGTATACAATAACTCCTACGGATAAATATCTCAGAAATTAAATATATCAAACTTACAGGAAATTCGCAAAGTGTATGTGTACCATTTTCACAAGTCTCTAATGCACAATAATTACAATCTTCTGAAAATACAGCTGGCGCTATGAGTAGAGTTAGTATGAGTTGAAGTTTTATTCTCATTTTCTGAGGAATGTCCATTTATCTACGTAATAAATCTTATCTATTTTCTAAAAAAAATATTTTTTATTTTTTAATATACAGTATATTTTTAAATGTACTAGCAACTAACACCTATTTGATATAAAAGGAGGCTAAAAGTGTTTTTCTGTGTTTATATTTATTCTTTAGACTTTGCAAAGTTATACAATTTTTGTTCTTGAACGTTACGTGTGAAAGTGTGCGTAAGTATCAATTTCTTTTTTTATTATTATTTTATACTTCTAAATATTTTTAGCTAGATTACAAAGCACAAAGACGATGTAATTCTAGCTCATTTTGCTTTTCCTCTATTACAATGAATTGGGATAAATTTGCAGTTTGACTTATTAAATCCAAACTTTATTACTTCGTAATAATTTGCATAAGAAGGTATCATTTTCAGTATATAAGCATGAATATTTTTTCAGCATATTATAAAATCATTACTATTTATCTTTATTATAAGCATTGATAATATTAATGTTTTCTGGAAACAAATAAATGTCTTTTTGAATATCGCTATGGACTCGTTCAGCATACTAATCGAAAATCTAATAGTTGTTCACATTATTAATTCAAAATATTTATAATTAGATATTAATAAAATAAGAATAAATACTGATATTTCTATAATCATATTTCTGTAATACGTAACTGACAGTGAAAATACATAAATTTTGATTTGTATTTGAAGAAAGGCAGGTTTTAGCGAGCGATTAGGAAAAAAATAGCTGTTATGGTATAAATAAGCATTACTAATTAGGCAATATAAATTTGATATTTATGGTCTTTGTTTAACAGCTCGAATTTATTAATACGAAACTTATTTTTCAGTCACTATAATCAACATTTTTTTTAACTTTAATGTACAGTATATAAAATATTAAATAAATCTTACTTTTATAGAAAATTAAAAATTAAAGGTTTTATTAATGTAGTTCGTTGAAAAATTACACGTCAGGTATTATATGTGTAATTTTATTACTGTAGTTTTCTTTATTTATTGCACTTAAAGTATATAGCATTATAATACACTTTCAAAATAAATTCTCGATTATAGCAATTAAATAAATACAAAACTATAGTAGTTATAATTGAAAGTATGCAATAGAAAATGATTTATGTTTAATAAATGCATAAGTACCTAATTTTTTTTTACATACCTACTCTTACCAATAGCTATATGTATAGTGGTGCAGTATACCGATACAATAAAATTTCTTATGATACAATGTAATTTACACATTAACCTAGTTAGATGTACTCAATACATTATAAATTAGATTTCTTGAATATAATTAAATTTGAAAAGCAATTCTTAAATAATGTACACAATAAAGAGGAAATCAAATGTTAATTTTTGTATTGCTTTATAATTTTATGAAAATTAGTTGAGTCAACGATGCAAGAATTCAAAGAAAAAAGTACAACATTTGCTAAAATTTTGAAACTGGATGTAAAGGAACTATGAAAAATACTTTAACAGAGACAGAAGTTACCAGAATATCTTTTTAAATTATTCTCAGAATCATATTTATGGAAGTTATCAGCAGAAAACCATAGAGAAATATCACATGACAAAGACTAGTATTATGCTTTGTTACATTCATAAAGTTGAAACATTATTCGGTTAATTCGTAACGTAGATCCATTTTTATGTAATAGATATTCTGCAAAATGAGTAAAATTTATAGTTTCACATAAACTGTAGAAAATTTTGAAATGTGTTTGCAAGCATCTGCTTTAAAATTGAACATCTAGGTATATAAATTTATAAATTGTTATTATAAAACCACGCAAACCGTTAAATAATTTATCTGTCAGACTTGTTATGTGAATTTCTTTACCTTTATTTTAAAAGATAATGATTTAATGATAATAATCTTAATTTTGGTAATAATGTTTAAGAATATTTATTTCGTAATTATTTCGATACACTCAGATATTATTTGTATAGGCACCGTTCCAGATTATTATGCCACGTCTGGTTTTATTTTTAAAGCCACCCACATTTTTTTTGAACTGTTGAACTCACATCACGAGTTGAAAGAAAAATTAAGGCTCTGCAAAATCTTGCAGATTCGTCCCTACAGTTCTAAGATAAACAATAAAATATTTAGAAAAAAACAATCGATGCAAAATTTTTAACTAATATAAAATTTTTGGTTTCACGTGGCTTATTAAACACTTCGAGATTATCTTGTAACGACCATTGAAAAGTGCAACAATTTCACTTTTCGATACAAAATAACTTTTCGATAAAATTGATAAATTCAGTCAGTTTGGTCTTAGTATATGTCTGTGATCGAGCGCGGGATGCTTCGCACGATACATCTTAAGGCATATGTATTAAGGTTTACTCGTCATATAGTTATACGTAACCATCAAAGATACTTTACATCTAAGTAGATACTGAAAATTTTACATACATTAATGTTGATCATTCATTTAGTTGAACTAGACTAAAGTATGTTTGAGTATGGGTGTCCATTTCATCTTCAACAAGTTTCTTTTAGAAATTAATACTCGTCTATTGATATGTTCTCAATATTCTTCTTTGAAATCAAAAGCTGTAACAAAGTTTTACATAAAACTGAGTTTGATGTACAAAAGCGCTAGAATACTCTTAAAAAATCAAGTAACAATCATGTTATTATATTTATTATTCTAGGCTTTGAAAATATACTAGGCCAAACTTTTCTTACTCTTCTTGCTGATATTCTGTTGAATGCAACGATAGTGCATAGGCTGTAGTAACTGCACTACTGCATAGTGCAAGCATCTTATAGAGCAATAAAGCAATTAAGACCCAAAGGGACATTTTTGACCTACAACTGCGGAGCGCAATAACGAATGGCCGACCATTTGCCTCCAGATAGTTCTGTGCAAGAGTTCAATCGCGTCACACCTTAGTGTTCTATCTAGTATTTTCTCCATAGATATTTATTGTAATTCATATCCTTTTTGTTGTATCAATAAATAAATGTTTATATTAATAAAATAATGCATGTTTATTCCACACTCCCCTTTAATAGGTTATGCGCCTAGGTTATTTGGTGTTAAATATATTTAAAAAATTGGAAGTAAAGAGAAGTTCGTCAAAATTAACAATCGCTCAAGGCACCAGTGTAGGATACATAGTTGAGAAACTTAATAACGAAAACTATGCTGTGTGGTCCTACAAAATGGAAATGTTACTCAAGAAAGAAAAAGTGTTGGAAGTAATCAAGGAGACTCTTCCAACTCCAGTGGATTCAAAATAAACAGAAAATGACGAACTAGCGCTTTCATCTATTGGATTGAATATAGAAAACAATCGGATTTGCCATATTCATGGTGCTGCAAGTGTTAAATAAACTTGGAAACGTTTAAAGAATTAACATAAAAAGGCATTGCTGAGTAGTGGAGTATTCTTATTAAAAGGACTGTACATACTGCGGCTAGCTGAAGGTGAGAATATGGAAAATCATCTACTATCATACACCGATATTTTACATAAGTTAGCTGCATTAAGAAAATCACTAAAAGATAAATTGCAAGCCACAATATTGCTTGGAAGTTTACCAAATTCATATGACCCATTAATTGTTGCATTTGAAATTAGACCAGACGGCGATTTTACATTTGAATTTCTGAAAAGCAAGCTACGGGATGAGTATGAATGATGGAAAAATAATCAAAATAATAGGGGCGATAATGAAGCTGCAATGAAAGTGCATTTCCAGCCGCATAAATCTTCGGAAAAGTGGGATAAACAGACATGTTTCTTATACAAGAAACTAAAAAGAATTATGCAAATATAGTGAGTTTCCTATGTAGGCACGGAGTTGTGTTGAAAAAGTTTCGAAAAGAACTCAAAATCGTGAATCGTTGATTCAGGAGCCCGGTCACATATGGCGAACTCGTAGGAAGTTTTTATGGCACTAGACGAAACCATAAAAGAAATGTTTGAAATAAGAATTAAATAAAAAAAATCCACATTGAATAAAAGAAATCCACATTCTTCACAGAATAAAAGGTACGTTTTAACTATAATCGATGACGATGGTAGAGACACACCCGTATACTTCTTAGAATATAAATACGAAGCTGCTATAAAAATAAAGGAATTTATAGAAATGGCTAAAACAAGTTTTAATAGGAAACCAAGAATCATACGATCTGATAGAGGACTAGAATATACTAATAACGTATTGAGATCGTTCATGAAAGTAGAGAGGATTCAAGTTCAATATATTGCTCCATATACGTCCGAGCAAAATGACATTGAAGAACAAAAGAATCCATCTCTTATCGAGTAAATCGTAAATATTGAGCGAAGCAATTCACACCGCTAAATATTTACAAAATAGATTACTGTCCGGGGTTATCGATAAAACACTGTTAGAGCTATGGTATAATAAAAAACCAAGTGTTAAAAATTCGCATAGTGATACTGCATAGTGCAAGCATCTTACGGAGCAATAAAGCCTAAAGGGACATGTTTGACTCGCAACTGCGAAGCGGACTAACGAATGACCGACCATCTGCCTCCACACAGTTCTCTGCAAGTATTCAATCATGTCATACCTTAGTTTGCTATCTTGTATTTTCTCCATAGCTATTGATTGTAATTCATATCCTTTTTGTTGTATCAATAAATAAATGTTTATATTAATAAAATAATACGTGTTTATTTCACACCGTCTTTCAAAATATTGACTAGTCTATGTACATAGATTATTTTTATAACCATAAAATAAATTATTATGCAGATTATTTGGAGATAAAAGATTAAGAAACAATTAAAAGCTGTCTAGCTATATTTGCGCAGAATAAAGTTCATATCCAATGGTTTCGAAATTGTCATACTGATTCAATTTAAAATGAAAAGTTAACCTCGCATCACATGATTTTTCTAAGAGTTGAAATTCGATTTGAGAATTGGAATTTAATACTTTTTTATTTTCAGAGTTGAAGAAATTGTCAAGAGATGTGCGCAAATATGGATATTAAACTGATACTAAATTATTGGTTTTCTAGAAAAATTATTTTGTAACGAACAGTAATCTGGTTTTACTTTTAAATGATCTCTACGCGATATTTTAGGTATGTTTAAGATCATATCGCGATGCTGTCAAGATCTAACATATTTTATTGTAGTTCATGAAAATTAGCCATGAACATTATGTTAAATAACCTTTCTGAATATATCCACGTCGAATTCAATCTAAGATGACCATAAGATAGCTGGTGAAAAATGCTACAAATTTCGTGTTATTTATTTATCTCTGCATATCTTCTAAGTCATGTTATAATTATAAAAATATTGCAGGATTTTTTAACGGCCTAAATGTTTGTTTTAATTTTTCTCGAATTCGGCAACTATCTAAATTATTATACTATCATTAAACTGTCCTCCATTTACATTTGTATAAATTTTATTGAATATCCTTTCGCATTAGTTATGAATATATTTTTATGCTTTTTAAGTATTTTAGGATATATGACGGTTATAATATAAAATATCACTTAGATTTTTCATTATAAAGTTATGAGCATATTATTAAAATTATTAATAAATTTGAAAACTATTATTTAAAATACGTTTATCAGAATTTTCATTTTCATTGATATATTATTTCAAATTCGTAGACTGGCCTGGAAGTAGGTGGTCACTGGAGGAAATCTGCGCAAAGAAAGAGGATTCAAAAATGTAAAGACGAATAGATCAGTGGCCACAGACTATATTATTGTATGACATCAATAATGTCGTCGAATATACGTACAGGATGGGAACCTTGTTAAATCTATCGACAATCCTGAGTTGTAACGGACTGTGGGGAATGCACTCTATTTACGATATCCTACAGTTAGGAATCATCAACCTCCGTGCCACTATGATTATCTCCACTCCAGTCTTGTTTAACGGATCGATTTTTTTCACCGCCTTTAATCGGAGAACTTGAATATGTACAATAGCTCGTTTATTATAATAAGTGCATTGTTGACTTTAGAACTTAAAATCTAAAATTTTGTCGATCCTAGAATGATGATGAAAATCTTAAATGTGTATACAATCTATAAAAGAGGGATACATTTTATTTATACTTGTCCTTTTTGTCACAGAGGTGAACATTGCTTTTCTTTTATCTGTGGTTAGTTCAATCCATGATCTTCTAGTTAGTCAGTTATTACTTTATAATCAGTGACTCAAGATGTTTTGTACTGCTATACGATTAGGTAATAACTCGGATATACTCTGCATTCTGGCGAGTAAATAAGTAATACTGCCTAGCTAATAAATATTCTTATAGCTCAAAAATACTTTCGATGCACCACTACAATGGACTCTATCTGGCCTCTCAAAAACTTCATTTGAAGTTCAGCTGAGTTTTATAATTACAAGATATCCTGAATCACTTGTCCGGACTAACTAGTATCACGTGATTATATCAAACTCGAAAGGGTATATATCTCGCTTACATAGTCTCATACTACGAGTATTTAGTTTTCGCTTATTAGTATAATACTATACCACTGAAACTGGTACACTATTATTCCATGGAATGTATTAGTATCCAAATCACTCACCTTTCAAGCAAGCCACTATGTATGTATGTGGATGAACGGGTTTTGAAGGAAATTGAGGAAGGTTAGAAAATTTATTCCTGGCTTTTATTATTAAATCCGTAGTTGCATACAAAGTACAATCTATGTATTTGAAAAGCAAATGTTCTGATTAAACCGCATCCAACTCTATTAGCAGATCTCCATACTTCTGAAATATTGTTTAGTCTTTTTTCTTTACTTGTGGTAGAGCTTGAAGATTCATCACTGTTTGAAAATTCTTCTCTACGCGAAGTGGAGCCTGAAATTTCTTCTCTATTTGAAGTTTCATCTCTGTTTAAAGTGGAGTCTGAGCCTGCGTCTGAACTGTAATAATAAAAATTATTAGTTCATAATAAAAACTTCAGGAAAATTATTTACAACATATATAAAGGAATAGTATATGTAAATAATTGATTGATCTTAAGAATATATTATTACTTCAAAGTTTGAGGATTTTCTATCTCCAAATCTTCTTGATAGTACCACCGCCTAATCGATGTGAATATTGAGGGCCGAGTTTCGTGTTCGAAAGACTCGTTTACATCGATAAATTGTGTAACGGCAAACCGATCTAAATCATAAAGTAATATAGTCAACTATATCTAGCACATAACTGTGAATGGTAAAAGTATCGAATAAAATGTAAATAGAAAAGAGTACTCATTTTCTTACCAACATTTCTACACTCGTCAACTATACGTTCACATTGATTAGCCCACCATTGAGCGATCAATGCAAGTTCATCATCCCATTGGAACAAATTAGGCTATGAACAATTAAAATATTCAAATTACAATTAAAACATAAAGAATACTCATTACTTTCATAGTAAGTTTGAAATTAGGAAATAGCTATCAAATGTAATTAGAATAGTTACATAAGCAATCAAATATAATTAAATGCAAACGTTATAAAATATTAAATTAATAAATAGTTTTAACGGTTATAAAATATAATTTTTCTAATATAAGCAGTTATAAAATACACATAGTTACAAAATTTTCTCAACGTTTCATAATAAGTCAGATTAAACAGAATGTCTTGATTTATTTACCAAAGTTGCAGAGTCTGTTGTAGCAGTTTGCGGTACTAAATATTCTGGCTCGTCGTACAAATTTGGATATCTTAAATAATTATGGTAGTTGACAATGTGTTTTCTTTGATGTACTGGAATTTCTAACATTAGAATCCTCTTGCAATTGTTACCATATCTAAATCTCTGTAGAATATTTGAAATCCTTTAAACTATTTTAAACTATTGCAAGTAATACATGTTTTTTGTAGATAGAATGAAACGGTAAGTCAATCGCATTAAGGATATATTGCAAACTTACGGAATATTTACAAAGTGTATGAGTATGATTCGGACAGCTTTCGAGTTCGCAATATTTGTCGTACTGTGAAAATACAACTGAGACCATCAGTAGAGTAAGTACTAACTGAATTTTCATTCTGTGAAACCTTCGAATGACATATCAGAATGTTAGTATAAATTTAAATTAATCATGAAAATTTCATTAAAATATTCATCGATAATAAATACACGTGCAGTGCAAAAATATTTAATACTGTATGTAATATTTATTATAAACATATTAGATAAAAATACACTGAAAGAAGATCTCTTATTATAATTCATATGGTTTATAAATTTGACTTAAGTGACTTTGATCAAATACTTCTTAATATATATAAGTTCTTACCATTGTAGACGTAGGTAATTTACATAAAATTGTAAAATAAAATGGAAAAGGATAAATTATCCGTTAAATTATCTAATAATGAAGTTATCACAATTAGGGTATTTTATTTTTAAAAAAACAATATGCTATGATATTTAAAATATGAATGTTACATATTTTTTTAACAGTCAAGAAAATTTTTTAATATGTGGATTTGGCCTTCAAAGCTCACCTGTAAAGACAATTAAAGTTTCTAACAATTCATAATTCAGATTTGATGTAGAGTTCATCATAATCATTATCATAATCATAATCATAATTCTTCAAAAAATTTGATGACAAAACACTCAAAGATGTCAACTTCATTTTTTATTTCTAATCGAAAAACTACAGTGTAAAAAATATAGTCTATTATTTTTATAACCTAAGATTGCTTAAGATCCTATATTTTTCTTTTTAAAACACAAGAATTGTTACTCTTAAAAATTTAAATAGTCACCTTTTATTAGGTCTCTTTGTTTAAAAAATGTCAGCTCTTAATTTATTCAGATATCTTTTGTGAAATATTAAGAAAAAATGATTATTAGGAGTCGACTTTGAAATTGATGTCATCACCCGAAAATGTTTCTTGGTCGATAAAAAAAAATACATATGTCTTATTTTTTAAAGCATTATGATATATTTCGTCAATATTTGACGTGCGATACCTGATCTACATTGATAATAAATGTATATATTTAAAACTTTTCTCATCGCGGTCACTCAAGTCAATTTAATGGATCTTGTCCTTACACGTACTGAATGAAGCTCATATATGCATTGTACCAATTCATGCGACAGAAGGAAGGCATGCTGTACATTGAACGTGGAGTCTAACAATATTCATCTTAATCATAAATATTAATATCACTCAGCCCTCTAATTTTCAACAGCTGTTATCTAATACGTAAATGCTATTACATAATAATTTGATTAGAATGTCATCTGAACCTTTGGTTCAATAGATAAACCAGTTTATCACTATAATAGAGTATAAATAATGATGAAAATATAGAAGCAAATAACTTGTATTTGAGTAAAAAAAATATCAAAAATGAACTATTATAGATAAGTCGATCATTGTCGAATTTAGTTTCACGAAAAAGGGATTGCATAAAATATACAAAATATTAGAACAAATATAGAAACTAGCTTGTATTTACTTCGACATCGGCTGTCAAGGTCCTCTGAAATAAAACATAATTATAATACGTCAATGCCTAAAGATTAGAGTTTGTTTGTTTAATAAATATTTTAATCAGTTTACAGTCTGTTTTATAAACTAACCAATGAACGTTTGAGCTTCTGACGAGCTATAGAAGCGGTTCGAAAAGTCAGAAATCCGAAACGTTCTATGCAGGGACAGTCAAATTGCCCGTTACCAACCAATTTCATTTTCATTTTAATATTTCGGATCTTATTTGTCATTGTGACTGATAAAAATATTTCGTTTACTTTCTATCGCACGAAATAAGTAAACTTTTTAATTTGTTTTTCTCTTTCAACAATTTATTACACATTTAGTATTTCAATATAGCTCGACATTCCTAAGATACGTAGATAACAATTTTAATAAGTTGTCAATGATATAGCATCTTTCAAAATTCTGCAACAAAATTAATTTCAGTTCAGTATAAAATTTAATATGTTAAAGACATTCGAAAAAATACCCAAAAATTTATAAGATTGTTTTGAATAATTACTGTTCAAGACAATTTAAAATCCCAGACAAAGATTGTCCCATGCAAGTATCTTAGCAGTGAGGATTATTTTCTTGTACTTAATTCGATTAGTATTTTACACTAATGACGTCAAGCAAAAGCGTTAGACTATAAAAAAACTCAGCAAAACCATGGCATAAAGAGAAATGCGCGTAAATAAATTAAGATAAATATCGGATCAGATAATTAGTCCTTCATGGTCTTTAGTAACAAATGCGTAATCATTTGGATTATAGTCTTATAACAATATTAATTATTTTATGATATTTTTCAATATTAATATTTAGTATTTTTTATAATTACTTCATCATCAAAGTCAGCAAACGAAAATTTGTCTGCGCGAGTAGTACTTGGAATTGATAAAGAAATATTGTCTGTAGATACAATAAAAGAATGTAAATGAAAAAACGAGAATAACATCCATATAGCTCTTGTCTCCACCATAATTTTTTAATGTAGTTTTCAGACTGAATTCGAATCTAGAATCCATTTAATCCCTACACAACAACATCTTGCTTAAATTATAAAAAACAGAAAATTAGTTGATCCGGATTAAAGGTTATGATTTTGTGGTTTTTGATATGCTGAATTAGCCATCGAAGTTTGCTCATTTCTATTACACTTACTGGCGTTTCTAAAAAGCGTCAAAAATAATTAAAAAAATAATAAGTCAGAAACATGACGAATCATATGCATTATACTAAAAAAGATCATGGTAATACGTCAAAAATGTCTATCGGTAGTTGTGAGCAAGCAGACGAGTGATTACTACCAGAATTTGTTTGTAAACTATCTAATTAATGTTTCATTAGTCGTTGATAACTCTATTCATTTCTCCGCTACAAAATTAAAAAATAAAATAAAATTAGTAATAAGTCTTAATATAAAATTAGGATAATCTTCTAATTTCTGTGAACTGTGTATTATATATATTAGCGTTTGATAATTGTTAAGTTATACTTTGTCAATAGTTATTATTCATCAGAAAATAAATAAATCGATATTAAATCTAAGCAATTAAAAGTTGACTACAAAATAGCGCGGATAATAATTTGAAAAGTAACAAATTTTAATATGAAACTATACCAGAAGATGGTGTGAATCCAAATAGTAAAACTGCGCGACGGCTATAGTGTATAACTTAGTCTACATTTTATAATACTTTAAATGTGTAAACCGAATGAAAGTAACATAGAGTCATAGTATTGTTTAATAAATTCCATAAGAAAAATTTTACCTGTACCTTTTTGAAAGTAAAATTACTACATTACTCTATATGAAATGACGTAAAAAATATAGTATTTATAAAAAAACACTTTAATGATTATATAAATATAAAGCATACGCAAATATTATTTCTTATAAATTATAATTGCCTATCATTCTATGTTAATTTCAATCGGTTCACACAGTTAAAGTATTATAATTAGAGAAATTCCGTATGCGATGTGGCCTATTTATAAGGGCCAGGTTACGAGAAGAGTCTGATTTGGAATATTTTTTAAGTGTGATTTTAAATTTTGAATTCAGCGCGCCGATATAATATAATTGCGTTAATAGATTTCATACGCATCTGAAGTAGGAAATATAAATATTCACAGTTACAACGCTGTAACAAAAAATATTGCACGTAGAGGTTGGGAGGAGTGAAACTATACTAATAATTAGTCAGTTAGTTTATGAAACTTCGTTAAATACAATGCTATCATTCAAGTTTTAAAAACATTATATAGGAACATTTCTAGTTTTTCATAGTTTTTTTTTTATTATAGAATATGTGTATTAGTATATCATTAACAGTAACAAAGAGCAACATGAAGAGCAACAAGTTATGCGTGTTATACTTGGTCCTGATTAAGCGAGGTAACTCTGATATTACCTCCAAGATGAGCCCTATGAAGATTTAGATCTTAACGGTTTCCCATTTTCAAGATATGGTATTTTCTCATATGGAAACAGATAAACATGTTTTATAAAATTGAATCTTGTCCAGCTGAAGCGTAGTACGATATATATAGTACGATATGTACAGGCACCAAAAGAAGAAAAACATTATTTATATTTCAATATTGTATTATTAATTCATAGTTTCATAATATTCAAACATTCACATTCAAATTACCAGCAAGATAAGTTTAAAATATTAATTCATAATTTCAAGTCGGTATATTTCTATGTTCGCGTTCTACTCATATAGCCGTAATTACATACGAAGTATAATTTGTGGTTTATGGAGTCAAATGTTCTTACTAATCCGCAACCAATTCTGTTAGCCATTCCCCATGGCATTTGACTATACTGGTTTGATGAGCTGCTTGAAATTTCTCTTAAACTGCAAAAATAGGAATATGTAATTTAGAGTCGAAATTCCAAATAAACTATTATGTCAATACATATAGAAATAGAACGAGAACCTAAGATATTTGAAATTGAGTTTCTCCATAGTATCTTGAACGTACCACCGCCCAATCGACGCAAATAGTGACGGTAAATACGCAGTAGACTCATGCACGTCAATTCGTTGTGTAACAATAAATCGATCTAAAAATTGCCAAGACATAAAGTACATTTTATAATTATATATTATTCGAGTTAAATTCATTCAAATCACAAGTCAATAAATTCGCAAAACTACAAATAATTCATGTTACTCGAATTCTTACCAGCATTTCTACATTCGTCAATCACACTTTCACACTGATCAGCCCATCTTTGAGCCATAAATGCAAGTTCTTTATCCCATTCCATGAAATTGGCCTATGAATATTTAAAGTTTCCATATTATAAAAAAAGGAACGAAATATATTAGTAACTTAAGTAAATAAAAAATTTTTAAAAATCGATAAAAATTCTAATGCATCGTAGAAAAAAGTTAACGACAGTAATAGCTATTGTAGACAAATCATGCAATTGAAGTAATTGTTCATAATTATTGAAGAGAGACACTTACGGGCTTGCATGAAAGTACACCGAGCTCTGGTTCTTTATTTTCACGTAATTCGAATAAGTTTGGTTGTCTATAACAGTTGTGAAAATTAAGGATACTCTCTATTTGATTGACAGCAATTTCTGCCCTTACAACAGTCCCGCAGCGATCTGCCAATCCAAAGTTCTATAACATACATGAAATTTTTAAAATAGGTTCGATGTACGTACCTATATATATATATATATATATATATATATATATATATATATATCCTCTGCCTGTCTGTTCAAGTTCATCGTTCCGAACGAAACCACGCATCCTGCGCTTCTGATTAGTTGGTAAACATTGACTCATAGCGTGGAAATTAATTTCCGAACACAGTGTAGACTTTATTATGTCTGCATTAATTAGCAGATTTTTAATGTATTTTCAATTTCCGCGCTATTGGTCAATGTTTAACAACTAATCAGAAGTGCAGGATACGTGCTTTCGTTCCGAAAGATGAACTTGAACACGCTGGCCGAGTATTTCGTGGATCTTTGAACAATAGATCAATTCAGCTCATGGATCAGCTTAAAAAAACAAATATTGCCTGAGGGAATCCGTGTATTTTTTTATGTATAACTCTCAGAATAAGTGGAAAACTGATTACAAAAACAATTTTATTTATTTTTTCGCCTAGTTTCTTCTAAATGCTACATCCTTAGTTTTATCAGAAGTCGGGGTTGCGACCAAATAATTATTTGTTTTAATGCTTTTATCGAGGGAAAACAATTGATGTTTCCTTCCATTCCTTTAAACGCTCGTAAAAGTCTCCGCCTTTCGTTTCAAGTTTTTTCTCTCGAACAAAAATCCGAATCCTGCGTTTTTGATGAACTGATAATGATTAGCACATAGCGGGAAAACTAACAATGGTTAATCTACCATTTTTGACAAATATATTTAAAATTTTTTGAGTGATCCAGGATAGTACAAGCGTCGAGTGGGTTTGGGGACATCCAATATTTATACATGGTACCTCAAATAGGATTGTTCATACGAGCGAATTGATAATCAACAAGAGAAGTTGTATGCAAAGATTATATACATTATATAAAAATTATATAGATTATATAAAAATTGAAAATCATTTTTGCGCTATGTGACAATATTGACCAGCCAATGAACTAATAATATTTATATACACCGTGTTTCCAAAAAAACTCGCCAGACGAATGAAATGGGATGAGTCATGATATATGATTCAATATCTACAAGAATGTTGTGTTACTTGGAGATAGAGAAAAGTGCGATAATATATTTCGAAATAATTTACAAGTTGATATTACAACCATGATAACCACAATCAAGCTGAACAATGACATAACTTTTATGTATGCAAGGTTCAATCTGCCGTGTATCAGAAAAATGTTTTAATATTATAATAACTTTCTTTTTCAATGAATATAATGCGTCAGAATTTTAACTAAATCCGAGTAAAAAAAATTCACGCCCGTTCATCTTATCGATATTGAATTGTTTGCGTTGTGATCGGCTGATGAACATATGCTTAGACTCATCCTATTTGGTTAGGCTGATCAGTCTTGTCGGAAACTCGGTGTCTAACTGTTTATCTCCAAAACGAGCCTAGTAAAATTTTACGACTTAACGTTATAGCATTGACAAGATATAATACTTTCTTACTTACGAATTAGTACCTGACTTTTTTAGAATTATATATACAGCAAATATAGAAAAATAGTTTCGATATAAATATTCTAATATTAGCATGAAATTTGAAAAAAGGATAACATTTCAACAAAAACAGTTCTAATGAAGAAATTCGCAAATATCTATTTCATAGTTAATATCGATTGATTGCTTGTGAAATCGTCTTTTCTCAAAGCAATAGCCAAAAAGAGAGATTTTGGTTAAAAAGTTACTCAGATAAACAGTAGATCAAATTTAATTATACAGTCTTAAGAAAATATTTGAAGAAAAAACTTCAATGTCAGGGGAATGAAGGAACTTTAAGTTGTACAACATTATTTAGCAATATATTTAGCCAGACAGTCGTCGCCTCTCTTTGTGAATCTAAATTTCTGTTATGAATAAAAATTCCTGTAGGAAAAAAGCCATCAGTATGACAATATGACATTTTGTAACGAAGGGGGTCATCATTGATTTATGCTGAAAAACTTGCACGTCAAACTTAAGCTAGGATCTGTTGGTGCTAAATTTATGTAATATGGCGTTAAAAAGCAGTATTAATTATGTTTTCAGGATGGGAAAACATTTAATTTTTACAATAATTATAAGTGTTATTATTTAAACCTTTTAATCATTTATAACGACAAATTAAGTAAGAGAGTTAGACTAATTCTTTCGACTTATTTATTAGAGACATATACTGCTTCATAATTCATTACTGCTATATGTTTTGGCTGATTGTAAACAGTTTATTATTCAATTTCATTTTTACGTGCAACTTATTATTTTGTACTATTTTATTCTACTTTAGTATCAGATGATGCTAAATATGTGCTCGTACTATATTTTTGTCCAAACATTCGGAGCATTCTGTTGTCTCCCGACAATAAAAGATTGAAAATAGGTGCTAGAGGTTGGGGTATGGTATATAAAAATTTCATGACACTCTTCAATTATTCCGATATATTAAGGTAAATATTTAAGACTTACTGGAAATTTACAAAGTGTATGAGTACGATTCGGACAGCTCGCTAATTCGCAATATCTATGGTCTTCTGACAATACGGCTGGTACCATGAGTAGTACAAACACCAACATGATGTTCATTTGTTAACGTGTGAAATTCGCTGTCAATTATCAAATCTGAATCTGTATTAAAAATTCGTTATAGTTTTGTATACAAACGTTTATTCATTATAGCTACGTGTACCTTTAAAATATTTAATGCATAAGAAAAATTATACGGCTTATGAATATATATTCATATACTTCAACAGTCAATGCAGCAAATTTTAGTACAGTAGTTTATAAGATACTAGTTCAAGATCGCAATAGAGCTGCCTCTCCAATGCGGAAATTTTAAGTATAAAATACAGGTACCGAAATAGATTTAGATAATGACTTTATATTATAAATATTCAGGTTATATTTACTTTTATATTCATGAATGCTACTGCATTAGTTAGCTCACCAATAACCTGAACTGCAATGATGTAGATAACTATTATCCGAATTTTTACACTATGTCTATAAAAACTTTTATCATTTTTGTTTCCCATAATTCTTAATTGGATTTTTTTATTTTTTGAACAAACAGCTCTATTATGTCCTCAATTTTTTTAGAGCGTTAAGAAAATGGCATAAATGAATAAAATAAAATCAAATGCTGAATAATATAAACATAAAAAATGCAGAAGTAACAATGAAAATTAAAAAATTATGAGATAGATTCGTCTAATTTGAGATCAGAAATAATTTTAGATTCACTAACAGTTCTATAAGATAATTCTAGAAGGAATTACAATAAATCAGTTGTAAAGTAGGTAAAATAAATTTACATTAAGTCACTAATATTATCAATATCTCAGGAAATTATAGTAATCAAAAAACCAATAATATAATTTTAACAAAAATAAATTAAAAAAATAAAAACATAATACATATAATAGCAAAATATCAAAGATCAATATCAGAATAATAGAAGACTAGTAACAAAACGAAGCTAAAGCCTAAAGAACAAAAGTCACTTGAAATATCGTACAAAACAATAGATATTAATCGGAAACGATATATGCTGATAGTATATTTTAAGGAATTCAATAGATTTAAAAAATCATAAAAAAAATTAACAAGAAATCATATTATTTATAAAATTAAGTATAGAACGAGAAAATAATACTTATACAGAAGTTCTTTATTGAACTAGTCCTAAAATATTTCTGATTTTTTATACATTTGTTATACATTGTTATATAGAATTGTTAATATAAAATATTAGTAATTGATTGTACAAAATACTTCACTCTTTAATATAGTTATATATGCTATTACATTACATATAATACTTCTTACATATGATTAAGCTTGTAAAACGTAAAATAACATAAAACATAACATGTAAAATATGTTTTATCATTAATTTAATATGTATTATTGAATATTGAAATAATACAGCTTATTGTATATTCAAAACAGTATCAGAAAATATGTTTACATTGATACACGTCACCGTTCTCGTATGGACCGATAACAGGCGAAGAGAGATACCAGTGTCTGGTACATGAACTCGTAAGGAAGGCGACCGTGTACTGCGAGAGAATCGCACGCTAACAGATGGAGAACCGCCGCGGTGAATACCACGCGAATACAAGCATAGTGACCGGTACTATTGCTTTTACGCCCTAAAATTATGATACCAAGTCGATTTCAGAGATTTTTTTTTGTCGCGCTTAGGGTGAAATCTTCCTAAGGCATTTCTAGCAAAGGATCGAGTATCGGATATTGGAGCTAAAGCTTTCTCATTGCGAGGATAAGCACGAAAAAATTATATTACCGATGAAAAATGAAGATGTAAAAAGTATTTACACGGTATTTATGACGGGCTCACCTTTAGACATCAGATTTCATGGTGACTATGGAAAGGTCGTTGATGCTAGGCTTAATGGTGAAAGGCAGAGACCCTTAAATTTTTCGTATTGAGACAGGCTGCCTTTGGCTTTGTGATTTATCTAGTTCCATGGAGAATTGGAATGCGAATGTTAAATTTGAATGTTGCGGATGACCTAAAGAATCTGCAGAGTAGAGCTGAGTAACTCTATGAAGAAGCCATGAAATTTTGTGAGAGATCCAGAAACGTTGAATGCCCGTATGAGGCTTGCGTATATTAATACGTTTCTAATTGTAGTATTAAAAGCTTGAGTTTTAACAATCTTGATTATGAACTTCTTATACAACAAGTATTAGAGAGAGGAAAACTACAAGTATTTTATTATTGGTCTAGCAATCTATTCACTCCATGTGAGCTTTCTGTAGAGTGTACTGCATAAAAACTTCATGGGTGATATAATTTTCAAATATTGGGGGGGGGGGAAGTTTTTTTGAAAAGAAGTCCTCTTTGGATTTGTTTTTATTGATATTAAGTTTTTACTTTGACCACCATTGAAAAAGAATGGGCAGGAATTTGTGCATGTCTTATTTAGATAAACGCAGTGCCATCTACATAGATCACTAATCTATGATCTCCATATTTGAGTTAGATGCTATGTCTTATAACCATATTTATATTTCAGAATAATCCTCGATTTAAGAGCACGTTTTTAGTGACTTTGTTTAGGGTGGTAAGGAAGCTGATGGGGCTGTAGCTATGTGAGTCAGTGAGTAGTTTGCCGGTTTTAGGAATACAGATCATAGTAATAATTTTCCAGACCCGAAGAAAGTAACATAGATGCATGGTGACTATCTATATTGTAGATAGCCGTAGTGTTTTATTTTCAGCGAAGTATTTTTAAGATATTAAATCAAATGCCATCGCAGGTAAGAATTAACTAATGGAATTAATCTAAGGAGACTGAACTTTTGAGTTATCAGAGAGATTTATGTTTAGAAATGGCTAAATTTCTTCAAACTGGGAAGAAGGAAGCACTGCCTTTGCATATATGCGACAATGATGTCAGCTTTTGGTCGTCAAGAGTAGAGACTAAAGAGTCTACTTTGAGATGTCTTTAAAATATGCTTATTACCGATCGATTCTATATATGGTATAGTTAGGGATAAATATTTTGGAAGAGCGCGTGAAGTATGTTTCAGTAATGCATGCCAGGATGATTCAATTTTCCTCGAAAAAATGTTTAACTTTATACATGATTTTGTTGCCATTCCATATCAGAATAGGCCTATAATAACATATACTAGAATTTGAAGTGTTTATATATAGAAGCGGATAATTGGCCAGTAAACGGTTGGATAAGCGCGTTGATATTGGTGAGTAGGACGTGTAGGAGGTAGTGGCCGTAGATATCTTTCCTTTTATAACCAAGAAGGTGAGCTAGGGATCACATTGGGATTGGTTTTTATATTTATTTTTTTTATTTAAGGGGGCGTCTCTAGTCTTTTTGCATAAATTTTCAAAATTTTTTTCTTAAAGTAAACTTTATTATCACACTACAATTTTTTTATATTAAAAAAATACATATTGAAGTCTGCAAAAAAATTTTTTTTTTCATTTTTCATCCAATATGGCCCAGATATGGCTGTCACAACGAAGCTTGCTTTTTTTTGGCTGACATCATGTCTTGACACAGGAAGCTCTGAAATGAAAAATTCATAAAGCATATTAAAGTATAAGAAAGTGGCTATAGCCCGTACTACAATTATGAATATTCGATTACATTTGAGCACTTTTTTAAACAACATAACCTCAAAAAATAAGCCGAACATTAGAAAAGCCCGCTATTTTGTTTTTATTTTACTTAAACTTCTTGATTTTAGTACGGGCTATAGCCACTTTCTTATACTTTAATGTTTTTTTAATTTTTCATTTCAGAGCTTCCTGTATCAAGATATGATGTCAGCCAAAAAAAAGCAAGCTTCGTTGTGGCAGCCATATCTGGGCCATATTGGCTGAAAAATGAAAAAAAAAAATTTTTTGCTGACTTCAATATGTATTTTTTGAATATAAAAAAAATTGAATATAAAAAAAATTGAATATAAAAAAAAAGACAGAGATGCCCCCTTAATAGTTTGATACGCATTCTAAATACAACATGACAAAGTCGATACATAGTAAAATTATCATTTAATTTTAACTAATATGTACTTATATTATTGCACTAATTCACATCAAGTAAACCTGTATTCGTATAATTTTAATAAAAATATCAAGTTTACATAGGAGGTTTTTTCAAAAAGTGCCCGGAAAACTTAGGTTTTCGAAAGCTGTATTCTTCAGCACACGCATTTTACTCGGTGGAAAGCATGGGCATTTTCGAAAGCTGAAAATAAATAATCTCTCTCAAATAGAGTTTATTATAATATTCACAAAGTGTGAAATATTTCCGGGCCGCCAGGCTACGAGACGAAGTTTTTCTAGGTCGGATATGTTTCATCTTATCGCCGAATTCGCGGAACCTTACTCCCAAGAGTAGGGATAGTCATATATAAACACGGGCGTATTCTTTCTTGAGATTATTATTCTGCTGGCTTTCTAAACGGTACGTCACGATTACTTATTGTCATCATTTTTAATTTAATATTAAAATATCTTCAAACATTTAAGTTTTATTAATTATTTCTGTCCCATTTGTTCATTATACTGTTCAAAGTTATTCAGAGTAGTTTATTCACTGGATATTATGGACTTTTGTCAACCTTTTTTTTTCTAATTCTTACAGTGTAACAACAAATCATTTTTTGTAATCTTGTTCAGCTCCTGCTGGGATGCAGTCTTCATCTCCTCAATCGTGGTTTGACGCCATTTGCAAATAACATAAAGCTGATATTTATTATTGGTCGTTATATCTGGTCCAAAGAATGCATGATACATCACGCGCCTGCAATTGAAGATACCTCGGCAAATTCTTCACATCCGACAAATTTAAAACGAACTTTTTTTCGATATTTGTTCTTGCGGCAGCTTCCATTTGGATGATCGAGCTTTGATTTTCATGTTATAACCATAAATCCATGATTCATCACCAGTAGTAACTATAAACTCACGACTTATGACAGTCTTTAACAAATTTAATTTGCCACCGACAGAGTCCAACAGCTTAGTAATTTTAAATTGTTGCTGTTATTGATACAAATTGAGTCATTTATTCGCTGCATATTTATTCGTTTAATGAAATCGAAAGGTAAAATTGTATGTACTTGATTACGTAAGTAGTTCCAATAGTATTTTAATGATGACATTGTTTTAGAGGTATGTTGGGATAAAACGAACATATGCTCCATAAGAGCAATACTAAGGATATTAATCAGGAGTATTGCAAGTAATGTACCTGCACTGTTGTTATTTCTACCTGATTTCTCACTGCAGCACTGCCCGAGGATTGTAGAAAGATGGATTCAGCCTATCACCGTTATTCTCGAGAGTGACAGCAGTCGAGTGTGGATCATCTAAAGTGTCACATATATATTTAATTTATTATATTATATTCCTACTTCTATCGTATTATATGGTGAATCTGCATCGATTATCATTGAATCGTATTAATAAAATAAAATTGTTTATTAGAATAAAGTATATTCTTGTCTAGTCTAACTATCAAAAATGTTAGGTTTAATCTTAATTTGTCAGGGAAAATCCATCAAAATAAGTTATATTTGGTATATTCTTTTTTTCAAATTATATGAATCTTTTGTTTATATAAATTAAAAAAATTTATATGAATAATTTTCACATTCTATGCATCTTCGTTCAATTATATAAATGCAAGAAGTCAATTAACGTCAAAATCGCTTTTTTAGGAGGTTTGTACTCTCTAGACAGACAATTTTTTTTTTTTTGAAATCTACAAACCGTTTGATCTCACAATTTTGACATCGAAAAATTGTTTTTTATCTACAAATAAAAAAAAAATCAGAGAATTTGACCCTTCATATTAAGGACACCATTTATTATCCAATTTCTTGTATTATACACGTAAATAAAAATTATAAATAAAAGAATTATTACAGAGGAGAACTGATTTAGATGCACGTATGTCCAACTAGAAGGGTATAAAAAAATTTTTATTATGAAAAATTATTTGCTAGATCAGTTTGGTAATCTTATTTATTTCTCTATTTATTTCACAATGAATTACGAATATTATTTTCACGGACCAAAATATGATTTACACTTATATTCTGTATAATATATTGTGTAATGACAAAACTTTATTAATATTATATTTTCACAAATACGTTTAACACATTATTCCCATTCGATACATTTAGAAACCCTTCTCCTTCACTTTACTGCTCTGTCTCCTTCCAAAATCCGTAGTTGCACACAAAGTATAATTTATACTTTCTAAAATCAGCCGTTCTCAGTAATCCGCAGCCAATTCTATTAGTATTTCCCCATAGCATTCGACGATCACCCGGACTATTGCCTAGAACTGATTTGAGCAGAGCTTCTTCTGCACTTGACAGTTCAATACTTGAAGATTCTTCAGAGCTTGACGTTTCGTCCTTCAATTTAATGTCTCCATTCTCTAATGTCAGTTCTCTGTTTAGAGTTTTTTGGAATGAAAAATCTGGTCGACTTGAGGATCCTTCGTAAGATTCTCCTTTACTTGTCGTGGAGATTGAACTATCGTAACTACCAAGATTTTGAAAATGTATCAAACTCTCTGTAATGTACCATCGTCTAATGGACTTAAATAAAGAAGGCTCTGATAAATGCGCAAACGTCTGTTGTAAATCAACGCGTTGTGTAACATTAAATCGTTCTGAAAATGTACAATATATTTTTTAATTATATTTTTAATTATATTTTTAAATTGTACATAATTAACAGTAAATTTGATTCATATAATTTATTAATAAACTACTAATACAGTAAAAGTATCCAAAAATTTCTTACCAACATGTCTGCATTTGTCATTTGCTGATTCACATTGATCAGCCCACCTTTGAGCAATAAATGCGAGTTCTTCGTCCCATTCTAATAAATAGAGCTGCGAATGATTATAATTTTTTAAAGTTAGAATTAATTATCATAAGAATGATTTGATATTCAATTGTCTAGTTAAACTGATCAATTTTTTTTCTGGTATTTAACGTCGCTCTATTTAGGCTTCCAATTAGTGGTGCTAATGGGCAACAGAAGTCTACGATGTGTTTCTAAACAATAGCACATATAATTTGTTTACGGCGGTATTCGTGCAAATCGGCCGAGACCAGACCCTCAACTCGGATCACCAAGTTATCAGTACTTTACTCTAGCGATCGAGCCCTCGTAGGCCTCTTTAAACTTATCAACTAAATGCCAATGATGTTTTTAGCAAAAAGAAGATATAAATTAGTACCCAAAAATATTAATGAACTAATGCAAATAATTGATGCCCAGTTAAAGTAAACATATTGAAGGCAAACACTTACAACATCTGTAGAATTGACGTTCGATTCATCAACTGATTCTGAATCAGCTCGCGTTTCCTCAAAGTGCTGCTTTCTAAAATAATTATGAATATCGAGTATAGTCCTTATCTGATGGTTGCTGACTTCTTTTCTAGAATAGATTCGACACTTCTCCGACAAGCCAAAATCCTATAGTGTATATAGCTTGTTTAAAAGAAAATTTAATCTGAAGAAACATTTGTTTTTTATTACTTTACGACATTACAGAAAATAGGTTAAACTTACGGGAAATTTGCAAAGCGTATGAGTACGATTCGGGCAGGTCGGTAATTCGCAATATTTATTATCCTCTCCAAGTACAGCTGGAACCACGAGTAGAATAAACGCCAACATAATTTTTGTTTCTAATCTGCGAAAACTGTCGATGTGCCATCGTATTAAGCCTTAATCTAGTTTAAATATTCCGAATAATCTTAAGTAAATTGTAAATGTGAACATTTTGAATATAAAGACATGATTATATAACCGAATGGAACAAAGCAATGAAAGTAATATGACTTCTCAATTATATATATATATATATATATATATATATATATATATATATATATATATATATATATATATTATACGTCTGATTTATTGCAATCTCATCAAATTTAAATATTCAAACGAAAAATAACTAACGAATACATTAATTTCGGTTAATATATCCAACTCTATGAACATTATTTTACTATTATATTCAAATTCGAAGGCTTCGTGTTACTTATTTCGCGGACAATGTAAAATTGTCCGCTCAAGTATCTTTTTTTCGACATCACTCGCGCTTCGATAGTTTTAATCACCCCCTCAACACGTCATAACGAAAAGAATAAGAAAATATCTTTTGTTGAATAAATGTATATATATATATATATATATATATATATATATATATTATTTTTAGTTACATTTTATAGTATTTTTACTTACATTGATTTGTAGTTATATAGATCTTTATTATACTCGTACAGAAATATTTCATATCAACGTATATAGATTTCTAATGCTTTATCTATGGTATTATTATTAATTTACATTTTTCGTAATCTTATAAATGGATATAAGTAAATTTAAATATTAAGATAGTTACATTACACTGTTTGCTCTATTAAGCATCACGCTGGTTTTATACGCAAATCTATCGGAAATTCGATCATTCATTGTATAGACTGTTCTGTAATCCTGTAATTATTATTGTAGAAGTGTATTGTACTTTTGAAATTAATTAAAATAATAACTGAAATTCGAATATGGAATTTTTATTCAACGATTTATCTTCTATTATATACTCCAATAGATTTTAATACTAGTAGAACATTGTTCAAGATTTCACACTATCAAAATTTAGTTTAGCTGTAATAGTTAAGCATTTTTCTTTTCGATAATTTTTTTTTTCAGGGTCAAAAAAGTTTATGTTTCGATAATGGTGATGCATACTAATGAAATTATCCGAGGTTAATATAAAAATTTCATTTTTGACTTACGGAAGCCATATTATTATACAAAATAGGATTGAATTTCATGAATATAAATTTTTCATAAAATTACGAATAGATAAGAATTTTTTTGTAAATTTAAAGATTACAAATATTAAATCGTTTTATATCATTCGTTAAATTTTACATTATGATTAACGACAAAATATTAATAAACTTCTTGCTACTATAAAGAATAGAAGTAATTGGAAAGTTTTTAAAAGTTATTTTATATTGTACTGAATTTTTAAAGTCAAATTCATAATATATATCCAATGCGATACACGGGCAGAAAGTTGGGTGGCCGAATTTATCATTTTTAAGTCGGAGGTCAAGTCGAGGACGTCGTGAATATAATAATTCAGGGCATTGAAACTTGCTTGGACAATATCGTATTCAATTTTTCTTGATCACCCGGCCAAAATACAAATCATTAGTACATAATTTAAACGTATTGCAGTGATAAGATTGCATTAAATTTTCTTTTCTTCTTCACAGAATTTTTACGTTTTGATAGGTTTCACACGAGTATAAAAAACAGATGAATTACAAATGACAAAAGTCAGAAATTAGTCAGGTAACATTATTAAATTATCATCATACTGTTAAAAATATAAAATATAAGGTATTTTCTCGCCTGGAAAATAATCGGATAAAGATGCAGTGTAATTAATGAACGGAATTTTATTATTTTTAAGGTTAAGACGAAAACAAAACTTTTACCTACGTTTAAATGGCGATAAATAGAGATGTTTATTTTTTGCATTATCACATCCATCGATATTTGGTATTTTTTATTTATTTATTGATAATTAGTCAATTTCAATATAATGTAAAGTTAGAGAACCCTGTCGGGATTGAATTTAAATTATATTTTTAAGTCTAAATCTAAAAGTCATTACTTCGTGTCTTTCTAAAATTCTAATTTTCAAAATCGCGCGCTCGTCTACGACTCGACCCTCGAGTATCAAATAAACTATAATATCTGCTCGGCGTTTGCCATAAATGTGTTTAAAAAAAAAATATAGCATTGAAATTCGCATAAATACCATTTAGATTTTAAATTTTGACTGTAATCGAAAGTTCTACAGATTTCTCATGATATTTTCGATGATTTCAGTTTCTTTAATTATATCTTATCTGAAAAATCCTGAAAAACATTTTTAACAAAAACTAAATACCGAATTTTTGTAAAATAACGACTTCTCATTATTACACTGAATTTGTTTTATCGCTTTCATGCAAAATCTTAACGAGAAATTTTAATGCTCAATTATATGTGCAATAAAATTGCCGGGGCTGTATATACCCTTAACAGACGTATTTTAGAAATGTGCCCGGAAAATCGAGCGCGCACTGGCCTCAAATCCGCGCTTGTTTTATCGCTACTCTCGTATTTATCGCGACGTATATATCGCTCGCATCTCGCAATCTCGGAGCTGCTCACATACACACAGGCATACATGCATATATATATATATATATATATATATATATATATATATATATATAATGCCTCGGTTCCACGAAATCACCACTCGCTCGCGAGGCAATGATAATCCGGCGAAGGGGGCTACCCCCGCCTTGTCCGGCTCTCGCTCGCTCCACAGCCCCCTTCCCTTAATACACACCGGACAACTTCCTCCGATGACAAATGACGCCGCGCGAGCTTCCACCGTCCACCGTGAGGCGATAATAAATCCGACCGCGGCCATAATACCGCGAGCAATCGCCATGAGATCTTGTGCATAATTATATGAATACACGCGGCCCGGGGACCCACACGGTAGCCCTTTATTTATATATATATATATATATATATATATATATATATATATATATATATATACTTATGAGCGTGCGCGGTACCGGTACAGTAGCGGTGTCCACGGAAGCTATAGCTAATGATCGCCCACCCCCTCCCTTCGGAAAGACTCGTTCCCCGATATATATATATATAGGAGTAGAAGACTTAAACGCTCGTTGTCGCGCCGCTCCTTAATTCCGGTAAGAGCGTTTAATATATATATATATATAGGTACAAATCGCGCGTGTACGGCCCACGTGTACGTATCCCGAAAATTTCCCCGTGTACTGCGTGCATTGTCACCGGTCGTGTATTATAATTAATAGAGGCCTCTCACGTGGGCTTGGCAAACCGGGATGTCGCATTCCGCGCGATTTTAATCCGAGATATATTTTTAGGGCTATAATTTTCGATCCTGACGATGTGCGGGCAAATGATGAAGGGTAAATTAGTTCGCGGACGTATGTACGCGCTTGCAAAACATCAGGGAGGGAATTATTATGGTTATTACGTAGCAAATTATATACATATAGATGGCGTCAAGAAAATCTTGCGCGATTCATTTACTAATGCAAGGTTAGAAAATTCGGGAGTAGCGGAAAATTCGTTGAGTCCTACTCATACTTACATTCCACTAGTTGGAAAAAAACTGGTTCATTCGTTCAAGATAGTGCTTAATCAAAGCCGACGATAACGGGTAATTTTAATTTTCTCCCGTTTTCAAGTCAGATGAATAAGATTCATACAAGTTGTTAATTGAAAAGTTATCTCTCGAAATGACGTAAAAAATAAAATACCCCAAAAGGTTGATTATTAAATAATAAAGGTATTATAGTTTGCGCTTTATTTAAAACTATCTCGGATAGCTAGACCATGCTTTTCTGCTTCATTTGGGATTGTAAGGTGCTTTCTGTTATGAGAGTCTATTCCTCAAGGCTCTGAAATGAACTTTTTTAACATCATCTGCATCTCTATACGTCTGCATTAATTTATGAGGCCAAATTACGCATTGTGCTAATTTTCTCGGTAAAAACGTATAAAATGCAAAATAACCCATTGCGACGTGGCAGTTCTCCGTACAAAAATACGACATGTTTTGTTAATAGATGCAAAAGTAAGAATTATGCCGGTCTTCAGAAGAAGTTCGGTTATCTTCGATTTTTCATTAGTCGCGTGATTCACGTCTTCATAAGGCCGATAAATGTTGGGACTAAATTAAACGTCAAATTGACATCTGGCAATTCAACTATGAACCGATTAATATAATGGAACGATCGACGTCACGGAGAGCTGGGGCTCGTTATAACCCAGTCGGACGTCGATGAAATCATATCGCTATCTGGCCACGACTTCGCTCGACGCCCGCGCCCCTGTATAATAACTGTCGAGCCGGCATACGGCCAAGCAAGAAGCCGAGAATTCTTTTAAATCCCCATTGCGGGGGTCGTCCGTCAAATTTTCAGACTTCGCCACGATCGATGGCGACGCTCGACGGACGAGGCGCGCAAGGAACGAGGCGCGACTCGCCAATTGTAACGTGGACGGCGCGCGTCTCGCCGTTATTTCGATTCGCGGGCCCACTCACGCGCGCAGTAGAGTCCCGGGCCGATTGCATAAAATATCGACGCCCCGCTCGAACGCGTCGCTGACTGTCGGCCGTCCCTCGCCCCCTCGTGCGTCGCGTGTAATTGGCCGGGGGGATTAACGAGGCTCCGAGGGCGGTAGGAGAGGGCGAGGATCCATTTATCAGGCTGCGTAATTACCAAGAGCGTCCCCTCGCGGCTCGCGAAATCGCCCCCCTCCCCTCTCTCTCTCTCTCTCTCTGCCGGTTCGCACCTCCGATGTTTCGCGCGCGATTCCTCGACGCTCGGCGAGAGGGAAAAAGATAGATAGAGAGGGTGAGAGAGGGGGGGGGAGGAGAGGAAAAGCAACGTCGTCGGCGCCGACTGGCTGACGCGTCCCCCCGGGGACCGAGAGACTCGCGTTTCTGTCCCTGCGCGTCTATCTAACCGGAGCGGCCTCGCCGCCCCTTTTAGCGCGAGTCGTGTGACTGAAGATATAACGGTGACGCTTCCTGTCGTCGACCGGGAAGGAAATTGCTCGCCCTCTCGAACCTCGAACAAATGGTTAATTCGTATATTGTATCTATTGGGCGAGAGAACAGTGCATGCATGTACCTCGCAATATTTACAGTATGAACAGTATGGACAGTAATTAATTTTGAACGATAAATCTAATGGCGATCTTAGAATTTACCATCAATCTCAATTTCAAGGTTATTTAAAGGTCAATGTTATGTAATTTAATGTGTTTTTTTGTTAAGCAATTTCCTATTTTTATACCGAGATTGAAAAGAGAAGAAATTTTTACGTTAGAGTATATGTATATATACATATCTGTAGACCGAAGATTGACTTTTCTCAATTTTTTTCATAACAAATAACTGTTTTTATTAGAAAAAGTAAAGTTGTCCTTTAAATGACCTTGAAACTGAAGTTCAAATACTATTCGAAGATTAGAAATCGACTCTTCGTTGAAATTTACCAGGGATATGAGGTTTTACCATATTTATCAATTTTCCCAGATTTATAGCAACCCTGCAATAGCAGATTTCGATCTGTTTTTTATCTCTGAGGATTACGTTACTATTACAAAGAAAGGTCAGAAGATTTGGACGATTAATTTCGTCCAGTTTAAGGAAGTTAACTGTAATTTCTTTCAAAATGAGCACTGCAAAGTTTTAGGACCTCGCGCTCTCTCAGTTACAAGAAATACTTTCTTACCTGCAGATTAGTTCTTTCTTTTATTTAAATTACATACGGAGTGAAGTCAGAAAATTCTTTTTTAAGATTGGCACTGAATTTGAAGGAAGAATGGCATTTAATGTCAAAAAGTTCTACTGGATATATGTCTGTGAATATATATTTTCTTAATTTTTGTGAATAGAATTTTTAGTTTAATTTATGGTCTATCCTTATTGGTCAGTCACTTGTACTAATTTAGATGGAACTTCGATCGACAATAAAAATGGAAACATATAGGTATATAGGTTCATTAGAATCCTATTGGTTCAAATATTATTCTGCCCTCAAAACCACTTTAAAAAAATAAGGATTTCCGTTCAAAAAAATCTTTAGACTGTGCAGTATATACGATTAATTTAAGAGCTAGGTAATTATTGTAAGGCAAAAATGGGTCATATATTCAGAAAGAGACAGGGTTGGGTCTTAAAATCTTGCTGGATTCAATTTAAATATAATTGCTGTTACCTCATTTAACATGATCTCTTCTAGTTAAACGCTCATGTCAATTATAATATAAAGTATATTGATTGACATGGATTGAAATTGGCCGTTAAATGGTTTTTAATTTAAAGTTTAAAGTCTATTTCAGGTTCATCATTAAATTTTAGGTTGAAAGTTCCTTATGATCTTTTTTTTTATTATACCCATCGACACAGCAATTATAGATCGAGCGCACTATGTTATTTGATTGTTTAACTTTGCGAGAAAGCGGGAAAGATATACCCGTGCAGAAATATACTCGGTACATCCCTGGTTCGGGCTAGATCCTAGTCAGTATTACTGATGATTTCCTCATGTAGGTAATACTCGCCAGATCAGAGTTAGATTTCCCTACGATCATCTAATAATCGTCATATATTAATTATTACTTTCTCGAATTTATTCAGATTTCCTTATCTTTTATTGATGTTAGAAAGAAATACGTGTTTTCACTAGTCAAAATATGTATGCAGAGGTCTTTTTCTCTCTTACGGCGGAAAGAAACGTCGGGAACCAAGAAATAATTGAGAGATACGCGGATTTATATTTCCATATTCCGAATTAAAACGCCAGCAGAGAAGAGGTTTCATATGGGTAGTTCATGATCCCCATTCCTTTTGCGCCGTCGTTTAATAAATGAAACAAATTCTTCATTGCCTCTTTTATCTCTCTCGTACAGATTTTTAAATGGCATATTTAAATGCCCAATCTATACTGCTTACGTCAATGTTTATACCATAATCATTTTCAAATTCTCAGAGGCTTCTGGACTGTTTCTCATCCCATACACGTCTTATTCTCATCACTTCGTTCCTCGAACTTCTTCGGGCATTACTTCGCTGTTTACGCGAACTTTTCCCTCTCGAGGCCTCGCGTATATACGAAAATAGCGCCAGCGTCCGTGCACATCGCTGTACTGCCTCGAATCATTAAAATTTCCAGCTACAGCGCGCAGCCGTGAAAAGGGCGAGAAACTTATGGCGAGTACCGTGTCCTAATGGTACGGGCGCTGACGCGCGTACATGACGTGGGCGGTGCGCAAAAGTCGCACGCGCACATCGTTAATAAGTGCCGGGGGCTTGCACTCGTTTCATGCATTACACACACGTATGTGTGTGTTTGTGTGTGTGTGTTTGTGTGTAGGATATTATATTCTTAGCAAGCTGGTTTTTCGGAAGCGAAGCACTGCTGTGAAATCGTCGCCACCCTAATGAGCTCTAAGGGTCTCGGCTCTATATATATATATATATACAAATCGCATTTATAAAACTTATAGATCGATAGTGCGACAATTGACGCATCGCGCTGCGGAAACGCAACGTAGACACAGAGTCATTCTCCTATGAGAGAGAGAGAGAGAGAGAGAGAGAGAGAGAGACGGACAGAGGGGGGGGGATAGGATATGCTATACTTATATACATGTCCGCCCGCGGCGCATGAGATTACCGCACATATCGCGCGTGCCCGCGCGCGATGACCCAGCACTATACAATATCGAACGATGCGCATTCGAGCCCTGGCCTTAGGTATGGGAGGAGAATGCCGAGCGCCCGTATATGACATCGGGAAAAGAGAAAAATTAGGTTTGGATATTGGGAGGATGAGCCTCCAACCCCGTCTTCCCTTTACCCAAGACCCCCCCCCCCTAATAATTGTCAGCTTCCGTGATGTAACTTAAGTTTTATACATATATGTATATAAACAGAATGTGTTGTATACATACAACCGCTTTGTGCAAAGAATGGAGGAGCGAAGGGAAAGCTCGAATCATCCTTGTTGTGATTTAGCCCTGTTTACATCCGCGCATTGTCCGCGACAGTGGGATTTCGTGTCTGTATACGTGTACGTTTGTTAAGTCGATGTAACGTTTTTTTTTTTTTTTTTTATTACGATTTCGGCATCGTAATCGTGTACAACAATAGAGGCGTGAGTATTGTTTCTCATTGTGCATGATTTACGCAACGAGGATGCATAATACTGGCCCATCAGCGCTTTTATCGAAATATGCATCGTTATTTGGTAGCAAATACTGTCTCATGCATATTTATCCCGCGTACTCTTCGGGAATGCGACGTTATAATCGAAATTCAGTCCACTGTCGGTCTATACTCGATCTCATCCCTGTAAATCCGAGATTTCCTTCCAATCCCATCTTCTTATAATTCATTAAAATACTTTTTCGCTACCTTCTCCTCGCCCCCCCCCCGACCCTCAACGGAAACGTGATGGATTCTATTTTCAATTTGACCGAGATCCTTCTGAGAGACGGTCTCGACTCGACAGTATATATCGTGTGTAGTTGTCCTCCTTGAATAACAACGAGATGAGGCTCGATCGTCGATGCGAAAATTCTACCGCGATTTATTACACGGACGATATATATAATGACAAGGTGTCCATCAGATATTTTAATAAATAGAGCATCGAGATTTCGAGAACGTGGATAATATTTTTTCATTTCTTCTAATTGCGAATCATTTTTGCCCTACGTGTCCTAATAATAAAACCTATAAATACCGTGACTTCGTCGCTATAACTTTGTAAGTTGTATCCTAAAATGAATTTTAAATTCAGCGAAGTGAAAAACATAAGGTTCGCATAATTAATTTCTTTTTAAGATTAGGAGATTGGAAACCTGTATAATATGTATTTATCAAGCAACAAGCAAGCGTTTGAATGGATCGTCAACCAAAGGCAGGGAAATTCAGAAAAATTCCATTATCTAACAAGAAACTAAAAGAACTACGCGAGTATATCACAGCTATCTATAATCTTTCCAAACATCCATGGAACCTGCAGAAAGTCTTCGTCAGACTTCTCGTTGTGTCAAAAGTGCACGTTGCTTATGCAGAATGACGAAGCTAAAATTCGAACAATCAACAAAGTCAATTAGAATTCACCCTGATTTTCGAATGCTGAGGTTTAATTTATGGCTTCGTTTTTGATGCTGTTTTACACTTATTACAATGTGATATTAACAAATTGCAATAGATGTGTCTACTTTGAGCTAGTATACCAACCACTCTGAAGTGGATTTTCCTGATATGTCTGTATATCGTGCATTTGGCCCGTGAGACTGTCTGGATCGCAATACTAGAAGAAGAAAAAAAAAACTAATATCTTTGTCTAAGATTTGCCCAACTTGTTACTGATCGGCTGATACATACGTTTATATCTACATAACATTTATGACACACAGTACATAATATTTCACGTTCGTATAAGGCAACGAATCGCTTTGAAATTGACCGACCAATCCTCCTATACATAGTCAGTTTTCTCTCTCTCTCTCTCTCTCTCTCTCTCTCTCTCTCTCTCAAAATCTATCCATGACGATCAATACTCCATTACGTATAGACCGGAGCGACTCTCGTGAAAACGTCTCGAAGTAATTCCTCTACCTTGGCTGCTTGCACACAATATTGGGCATAATTATAAGCTATTAATATGGAGATCCAGATACGGGAGAGAACGGCGCAGAGGCTCGAAGGTATTTCGAATCGTATTCTATGAATTCCGAGCCGTAATAAATCACGATACCCGCGCTCTTATATATCCCGAGCCTTCGCCGCGAGAACGCCGCGTTGTGCGATTTGAAAAACAAAAAAAAAAAAAAAAAAAAAACAAAAAAAAATTGTTTCTTCGCTCAACGGTCGTCGGGGCGCGCTCGCGCCTCGCTCTACGGAACCGCTCCTGTCCGAGCGACAAAAACACCGAAGCCATATACACGCGCGCGCGCGCCTCTCTCGGCGTCCTCGAAGAAGATATACACACCTTCTTTCCCCGGGCGGAGAGCACGGATGATCCGCAGCGCTTCCCCCGCGTACGAGCGGGCCAAACGCGCGTTTCCTGCCCGTGGCATGGCAACTCTGCAGTTGTTGTTTTTTTGTTTTTTTTTTTTTTTTGCTTTTTTCATCGCGCTGGCCCCCGGTAGTTTTCGTAACTATACGCACAGATTAGATTACATATATACGTATACACAAGCCGGCAAGCCCAGTATTGCAATATTCATTCGATGCTGGATAGAGAGAATCGGACGGGCGAAAGAGGGAGGCGACCCCCCTCTTCCCTACCTAAAAAAACAAACACACACACACACACACACACACACACAGGCAACACAGCAACGGAAGACCAGGGATAGAGCCGACGGTGCGCATCGCGCACGAGAAAATACATAGAAGCGAAACGGACGAGGTCTCGAAAAGAAGGACCAGGAGATTGAGAGAGGGGGGAGAGAGAAAGAAAGAGAGAGAGAGAGGAGAGAGAGAGAGAGAGAGAGAGAGAAGCGCGGTCGAGTTGATGAGAAGGGAGGCAGGAGCGTGGGAGGAGGGTTTCCGAAACAGCTCGCCGCTATCTGGTCTGATCCGATCAAGATTAATGAACGCGCGAGCGAGCAGGACGCCGAGCGAACCTTCGCACCGCCCAGCTTCTCTCTCTCTCTCTCACTCTATTCACCCCCCCTCTCGCTCTCTTTCTCACTCTCTCTCTCTCTCTCTCTCTCTCTCTCTCTCATGCTCTCTCCCGCTTCTCTTTCCTCGGCATATACGAATGTTCGCGCGCGCGCGCTCGTAAAACATCCTATGGAGTTCTAGTGTATCGGTAAACCTACGAGCGACAGGTACCCTCGCTCGAACTTAGCCCATAGTAATGCAACTTCTTTGAGCCCGCTCGTTTACGACTATGTTTTTTTCTTTTTTTCTTTCTTTTTCTTTTTTTTCTGTTTTTTTTTTTTTTTTTTTTTTTTTTTTTAAATTTTAGAAGTCCGACTTTTGTCCGTGCGTTTATTCCCCGCGGCGGAAGCCCAACCATCAAGCGAAACCGAGGCATTGTGCCGAAGAACCGCGCGAATTCACGGTTGTAATAGAAGCGTAACGCTTTGCTGTACGAATACGACTGTGATCCCTCGTCTAAATAAAGATTGATTTAACGATTATCGGACTTGAAAAACTAATGTCTGCTATGAAATAATTCAATGAGAATTATGAAAAAAAAGTTGAACTTAATGCGTTGTACAATTACAAACCATTGACATTTTCAAATCCATTATCTGATGTAGCTGACGAATCAACTACAGTTACAAGACGGGCGGTTATAAGATTTTTAGAAAAAAAAGTGAAATTCAGTGAGGTAGTTCTGATTACCGTCAAAATGGGCCCTGTAAAAATTTCTAGACCTACAGTATTTTGTTACTTCACTTAGATTCCAAGAAAGAATAATATTTAAATCGGAAAAGAAAGAGAAAGAAAATAATAATTAAATCGGAAAAGAAAGAAGGAACGAATCTACGTAGTTTATTCATTAATTGCCAATTGAAACGAAGACGGATTTGCGCACTTTCGCAAAGATAGAAATTATCAATCCAAGCGTATCAATTCAGCAAAAATTTCAATTGACAAATAATACAGAATCTATAGACGTATACGTACACTGGTTCGTGAGAACCTCTTCTGCTCGAAATGTGAATGCTTTCATCGAATCCGATGACAAAAACAAAAAAAAAAAAATCTTCCACGGCAGGAATGCGAGAGATAATAACATTACGTACATAAGCTCCAAAAACTTCACTGGACTCATTACGGAGGTAAACAAAATCGAAGTCAGGTCGATGGCCCAATCAGGACCAGGCGAAAAAGTCTCATGAGCTGCAGCATATAAATATATGGATATGTATAAAGAGAGAGAAAGCATAAACCTATAATACGGTACACCAATATTTTATCACCAATTTTTATTATTTATGGCTATTTTCGATCGGATCCTTTGACTCTATCATCGTACCGGCCGCTCGTCTTTGCAAGCAACTTTTTGCATGACAAAACGACGCGTAAGCGAACTCGCGCGTGCGCGCCGGCGAGAAAATCGTCCAAAAGTAGAGCGCCGGCGCACGCCTTCATTTATTATCGCGCGTTATCGCGCGCGCGCTTGTATTATATTGCCCGTTCCGAAACGAATGTATGTCGAATAATAAATTATTCCGCGTATAATGAGGTACCGTTATGCGCGGAGGAGGAACAAAACGACGTTTCGTGGGAAATTCTCGTGTATGGGTCTGTATATGCGTACGTGTGCGTCTGTCTTATCAATGATTGTCAGTCAGTGATCTTCGCAAAAATCACTGACTGACATTCCACCTTAGAATTCCAATCAACTTGCGAACATGCTGTTCGATGAAATTATGCATCCGTGTAAAATTATCCCTGTCGTCATTAAAATTTAATTCGTTCAAGTCGAAGAACAGTCCAAATGTCCCTTATCGTATAATTAAACAATATTTCATATATCTATTGTTTTGAAGAAAATTGAAATAAATAGAATATAACGTCAAGGTTAATAAAATTAAGCAGGGCTCCCTTTCTCCATCCTCGCCCCTCTCTCTTTCTCTCCCTCTCTCTATTTCTCGCCCTGCTTAGATCGTTGTATATATATATATATATATATATATATATATATATATATATACACTTTAGCGAAAGATCGCTCTCGACCCCGGCGAAATTGGGCATCAACACCCCACTCGTGATTAATCCCATAATCCCGGCGTTGACCACTCCAGCGGCTCTGGCGTACGTGAGAGCCTCACTCACGAGCTTCTTCATCTTCCGCATTTCGCTGAAGGGCCGTCCTCTCGACGCGATGATGGAGGATTAATTCCCGCCATCGCAATATGTGCCCGCGGCTCTATATAACGCGAGCTATAATTAAGAATATCTATATATATATATATATATAGTCCAAAATTTTTTATTAAAAAATAAAACTATAATATAAATATCATAATGAACAAGAGGCAAAAACAATCCTGCATTCTATGCCGGCATGAAAAATTGTCAATTTAATATTATCATGTTATTTACATTTATAGATAACTTACCGGAGAAAGACTGAGTAAAAAATAATTTTTTTTTTTTAATATCAGGTAAGAGCGCGCAAAAACGGAAAGCAAAGCTACCGAAACACACACACACACAGACACACACACGCGCTTATAAAATATCCCGTTCAAACGACGTGACGACACAGCTTGAAGTGCAAAGAATCGCCATTTCAAGGTGTGTTACGCGTTTTATCCTCGCCGTCTACGCGTCGCGCTTTTTTCGCGAGGCCTTCTTGCGATACACATATTGCCGCTTCGATTCAGCGCGATCGCCAAGATTCTTTAGCGGACATCGACTTAAAATTATTCACGGCTCGAGCGACTTTTCACAGTTCGCGTCCTCTGCCGCCGAAGCTTTACGGTACGGTGTAAGTCGGTCGATGTGTATATAGTAACAAAAAAAAAAAAAAGTAAACTACAATCAAATATACGACTTTGTTTTCGCTCGAGTTACTAATATTTACACTATCTCACCGTTATATATTGTTTTAGCTCAATTAACATTATCTAAAGATTCGGTTATTTTTTTTTACTCCGCAGACATTTTAACGTATTGCCTATATATAAATATTTAAAGTGTAGCTTATCTTAGAAGCTGAGTAATGGCTTATTTTGCAAATATCATATCTTACCGCTTATGTAAGAAAATTAAAATACAAGTAGGAAGATTAAAATTTACATTAATTTTCCCATGAATATTTCCGTAATCTCTACTGAAATTACGTAGTTTCTTATATTTGGATTTTTTAATACATTACGGGCTAAAAAAATATATTTAATATTGTATACATTAATTGAACGGAAAATATTAATATTTAATTTTCTGTTTCAATTAAGATACGATATCAAGCTTTACGTTATCAATTACAAATAAATAATATAAATAATGAAAAGATGACTCGCTCAATTAGTTCAGCTACATCATAAATAACACTACGAAAGTACCCGTTCATTTGGTTGGAACTAAACAAATTCATACAGATTTGTGGAAATTAATGTAAAATATTCAAAAAAATAAAAATAAATTCATGTTCAATGAATGAGAACACTCCTTCTGTATACCATAATGGCTTTCGCATTGATTTAAAATGAATGTGGACAATAAATTTTTATACATTTTTTTTCTCAAAATAACAAATAATTTAAAGGGACTTTCGATTTTGTCGGAAGGAAATTTATGCTCAAAATTAAAAAATTCAATACGAGATAATAAATGCATTATCGTGACTGAATGTCCCTATTTTTAATTTTAATCCCTAGAATTTCAATTTCAGATTCAGAAAATGTGGTAGAAAGATTTTAAGTTTCAGGTCACTATAGAGTATCTAGTTTTCTTATTTTATTTCGATATCGAATATATTAAAATTGCCCTTCGCCATAAAAATATACGGGTGCGATTTCGAGGATACACATGAAACGAAATCTATAACGGTTTTCAAAAATTTCCACTGATTTCACTTAAATGCGAAAGCCCATATATAAAGGGCACGTATTGTTTATTTTTCATAATTCTACAAATTTGCATAATTACAGTCTTACTTGTAAAATATACATAAATATATTTTTTAATTACTTCTACAACCATGGAAACGCATTTTGTAACACTCAAAATTATATCCTCTAAGTAAAAGAGTAATTTTTATTTTAGTATGTTATGCGAATCCTTTTTGACTCTACGAGTAACAATACGTATATATAGTCTATTTGAAAATGGCCAATCGCTTGTAGATCGAAGCTTGTTTATTGGATATTTTTGCCCTTCGTAGTATAACGCAAAATTCAAAGTGGACTCATATATTTCTGGATGATGAATTACTTTAACGAATCAAATATTACTGCTCTAGGTCAGCATTAAGCAATGAAGGAAAGCGAATACTTCATTGCTTTAATGTCGACTTATACAACATGAATTTGTTCATTAAATTCATTCAACTATCTTTTTTTTTTTTTTGAATCCGTGCCAGAAAAGATCAGTGAATAGTGGACGGAACGTCGCAATAAAAGACAAACGTATTTTTTATACATAGTTTATACTTCGTGGTTATCGCTCCAATGTAATAGAATTGAAATTGAAAAACCATTAGGCAGAGATTTTCACGCTTGTTTCTCAACGGTCGAAATAGTTGATACAAAAATAAATTTTTGTATGAATAGAAGTGTGTGTGTGTGTGTGTGTGTGTGTGTGTTTGTGTGTGTAATCTCACTATAGCACTTTCTTGTTCATATAAATAAAACGCTTAGCTACAACGTATGTAAAAGCCCGTACTTAAATACAACACTTATACGTGTACAATGATATATATAATGTACAATATATATTTTACCCATCGCACAATGGCCAGAAAGGGCGAAGTCGACGAGATGTTCTAGAACGTTTCGGCTATAGTAATACATGCATATATACATATACACCCGTATGGCCGCCCCATTCGGCAGTGGTCGAGCCCCTCTCCTTTACCCCCCCCCCCCCGGGCACGGCATTAGAACCGGCGGGGCAGAGCCGAATTCGTTCCAAAAGAGAGCCATCATCGTTCTATATATATATATATATATACACACACGCGCGCTCCGTAATATGCCTTTCAATTCTCGGGGCGAGAGAGCGGCAGCCTTCATGGCCGCCGGGCCGCCCGTCGCTCGAGAGCCATGATGCTTTCTTCCCGAGATCCGCGCGTGTGCGGA
Organism: Sycobia sp. Sy_11; assembly: GCA_018907035.1. NCBI lineage: Eukaryota > Metazoa > Arthropoda > Insecta > Hymenoptera > Epichrysomallidae > Sycobia > Sycobia sp. Sy_11. The sequence continues at coordinate 1,345,972 of JACCIC010000053.1, read as the reverse complement.
TCCCGTAATCGCGAATAGGGGCCTTCCGTGATCCATTTCTTGCTGCTTGTTTATTTTTTGTCTCCCCCTCCCGTCCCCCCTTCTTTCTTTTCCTTTTCAGGGAGGATGAAGCAAAGAAACTTATCACTGCTCGGCTAACTGGAGAGAATCGAAACAAGGCTTGATTGATGCTCAAAGCAAAGTTCTTAATTGAATTCACACTCGGTCACTGTCTCTCCTTCTCTCTCTCTCTCTCTCTCTCTCTCTCCCTCCGTTCGCGCTTCGTTTACGAAGCGCCGAGTCACGATCGGCGGCGCTGATTTTCTTCGACTTCCCGCATCCGATGGTAATGAGGAGCCCGCGCGCGCGCTTCCGAGCAGCGTTTAATTAGTCCATTCGACTCTGGGAAGAGCACGGGGCTAAGTTAATCGGCGGACGCGTATACAAGGATTGTATATACGTCAGGATCGAGACCAGCCAGATTCCCGGTATTGCATTAGTGGAGCGCGGTGTTTGGCGACGCGCGTCCGACGGCGTTAAACTTCTATTGGGACAAAAGGCGCGCGGTTTGGATTCGCGCGGAGGAGAAGCAAGGATGGCTGTTCGATTGGCCGTTAAATGAGAAATTAACATATTTTGCTTTTTAATATTATGCTGTGGACAAGATAAGTGGATAATTTAATATGAAGCGCAGAGATAGGAATTTGTAAGTGGCTTGTAAAGTTAGAGCTTGTATGATCTCACATAGAAAAAAGAGCAATTCTGATTCGTCAAATTGCAAATCTCTATAAACCTGTACAGTTAAATTTAAATTGTTTAAATTTCGATCCAGATATTTTTGTAGATTTTATAATGTATACTTTCTATATTATTTTTGAACAGAATTTATTTCTTTCTTAAATTCTAAAGCGTATCCTTGCATATCACATATATTTGATTTTATAAAACAACATAATAGATGCTCCTCGATTAGATACAGAAGCATATTGCAGACTACTAATAATGATTTACTACTATAAAATATTCGTGACGGATTTCTTAGGCTTTGAATTAATGAATTCTGATTGCCTACAGAATGAATCCTGTAAAGTTTCACGATAAAACTCTCTTTCGTTTCTAAGATTTTAATCCTTCAAATAGGTACATTCCTCGAATTAAAGTTTAGACGATAGAATAACATTTCAGACCAAAAAATGTTACAAATCCATGTTTTAAATGTGTAGAGTTTTCTAGTTATTATCAAACGTAATTCAGTTGATTTGATGTACGTTACGATAGATAGGGAATAAATCAACTGCGGAAGCTTTTGAATTAAGCCAAATTTTAATGGACAATCATAAAGTACCATATCTTTTGGGAACTGCAGTATGTCATATCTTAAAACTTGATAGGCCTTATTTTGAAGGTAATTAGATTTTCCTTACTCCGTTAGAACTAAATTCGTTATGCTTATATCTCATCCTGCTAGATTTAACAATGGTGATTTTAATTAGGACTGGAATTTTTGATGGAAGCTTAAAGTGGTTGAACATAAATAAAGCATTCAAATAGTCTAAAGAGCACAAACAATTCAAACTGACCTAATATTTCAAAGATTTATGAATTCATCCAACTATTCCATTCGCTCAAAAATTTCAATTAATTGCGGTGTTCGAACAGTTTCAGCCATGTGTGTCAATGAAAATTGGAAATGTCGAATTTGAATGCCGTACATAGCTCTTCGACACGTAGTAGCGATTGGTTCCTATAGACAGGTGGGAACTTAATTCAAGATCGCTTGCAAATGCAAGCTGATTCTGGAATGCAAAAGTAGGTTTGAGAATGGTGAATCCTAATACGATGGTGTAGCGCGGAAATCAAGTCAACATGGACGGTTGGTAAAGTACATTCACGCCATCGAATGGGAGACTTGATTTAGTTAATTGAAATTCTAAAGACCTGGGGCTGGATTCTAATGCTTTGCCGAGCGTTTACCACTCGAGCCATCGACCCATCAGAATGGGCACATGGATTTCCCCAGTATCCCATGAAATAAATATACACTATCTTTGATAATGAATGAAATGTATCGAGAGGCCTTTCTTTAGTCAGAAAAAGAATTAATATTAATCAAACTTTTCAAAACATGTATTTACCGAATTTTTTTAATAAAAGGTACTAAATGTGTTAAATTCTACAACCACCAATATTGATATCAATATTTGTAGAAATAATGAAACTAACAAGTTAATATAATATTGTAAGAACAATATCAATTTATAATGAGAGACCATAATATATGAATAACTTTGATACAGATTAGATCCAAAATGAGCCCAATATGGAGTATTAAACTATAATGCTATCCTATTTCAAGTATTTGATACACTGTTTGTTTTTATGTACTTGGGAGTTGGATATATTGTATATATAGTCTGAGAAATTTTTCAATTCAAACCTGTACACTTAACGATTAATTCTAAGGTCGAAAAATGTTGAAATCCTCAAAGAATATGATTCATAATTGTAAGCGTAGTATAACCTACGGTTCTTATTAATCATTAATGGCCCTTTTTGTTTTGTTGGTACGCATAGTAAAAATTAATGAACATGGATGATAATACCATCCCGATACCATACAATTTATAGATACATTAGCATTTTTTACTTAAATACACGTATATGATTAATAAAATTTTTAGTCAAATTTATAAATAAAATTCTTACTCTGCATTTTGACAAATATTATAAAACGTTAAATAAGTGCTTTTGCAGGATTGGTCATTTTTGCACGTAAATTTTATCTAGAAAAAATCGCTACGCTTGTTTATTATGGGTTTTCTCGAAAAGTAGATTAAAAGTATCGATTTATAAAATATCCTATCTCAAAAAGCATCTTATTCTGAGAAAGTGGCAGCGTTTGACTTTATGGGGCTAATTTTGGAAGTAATCAGAATTACCTCATGGCATCTATCAGGATCAAATAGACCACGCGTATCTGTTGGCCTCTTTTCTTCTTAATAGTCGCTAAATACTAATCTCTGGATTAGTAATTAAAAATAATTACGGTATATTACTTACATATTCTTTCTTTTCTCATTTTGTGGAATGGAATTAACGTTCACAGAAAACGATTGCGGCAGAACACATTATCTTTACATATTATGAAACACGAATTTTTATATTGGCAGCAGAGTAGAGCCTGTAGAAACTGACAAGATATTTTATGCTTTAGGATTAGATATTAAAACTTAGTTTTCCAAAATTTGATTGTCCGACAAAATTTTTATTTGCGCAGAATGCTGTTCAATAATTTATATCAATAATTGTATGTAATATATATATATATATATATATATATATATATATATATATATATATATATATTATATAAGAGGATTAATCAAGGTAGATAAGTATATTAATATTCGTTTACTTAAATGTTTGGTGTTAAAGTTTCGATTGTGGAAATATACTTATATCTATATTTAAACTTAATAAAATAATAATTTGAAAAACTATTTGAAAGAATCTTTTATCTTTCTGCCTATTCTTTAAAATCTTTCTACCTATTCTTAAAAACGTTCTCATTTAATCATAATAAATACATATACGCATATAAAATATAAATATATATAATTTATAATCCTTTATAATCCTGTAATCCTACAATTTCTCTGAAGTATGAAAACATTATCGAAAATCGGTTGTCATTCATGTATTGTGATCAAAAATTTTCACTTACAGCGGTCCAGTACGAGTTTTTCATTTCTTCTCACGCTTAACGAAGGACCGATGGGAGGGGAAAAAGATATTCCGTGAACAGGCAAAAATTTATCCTTTGTTCGCTGCAAGGACGCGTTTATCGTACGACGAGTACACTTTTCTCGTTGCAGGCTTTATAGGAATATATATATATATATATATATATATATATATATATATATATATATATATATGTATACGTATATATGCGCATACATCGTGGGAGGGCAAAATCAATAACTCGAGAGAGGGTGAACGAGAAGAACGAGCAGAACGGGAGCGCGGAAAGAGAGAGAGAGAGAGAGAGAGAGAGAGGAGGGTGGGCGAAGCCAGAGCGGAGCTTTTAATCCGGTCTCGTATAAGAAAACGCGAATGTAGGGCGGGTCCGTGATGCCTGTCAGCGTCCCACCGTCGTCGTCGTCGTCGTCGGCGTTGTCGCCGCCGCCGCGTCGCCAGGGACATCCCCCCTCCCCCCACCCGCTCCGTCGCCGTACTTTATCGGGTTTTCTCCTTTTTTTGTCCCCCCCCTCTCTCTCTCTCTCTCTCTCTCTCCTCGCCGCCTCTCTTCGCTTCTGCGTGGACCACCGCGTGCGCGCGCGCTCACGCAGTAGCGAATCCGCTCTCTCCCACTTGGATCTCCCCCTTTTGAATCTTTCACGTGTCTGCGCGGTTTTATTTTGCGTGCGGGCGAAATTCCGCTATTCGTGCCTCTCGTCGTGACGTTGTTCTGTATATGCTCTGGGAAAAAAGTCCAAGATATAAAAAATCGATAAAATATAATGTTTCGAAGGGTCGAGGGTCGATGAACAATCTGCTTCAAAGGTTAACGCCATTGTTGAATTTTTAAATAGATTCCTTTTTTTGCGTATACAATTTTACAGAGAGAAAAAATGGAACTGAAGAAGAAAATTATTAAAAGTTTAGAGTTTCAGTATATAAAGAATTGGTTAAGGAACAATATTTACTGACTAGAAAATCCCTCACTCAGTATTAAGACTGTGAAAAACTAGGTATCCATTATAAAAAAAAGGTTTTTAAACTGTTTTTTTACAATTACTAATATTGTTAATATATTATTTTCTTCTAAATCGCTTGTAAATTATTTTAAATAAAACATAAAATTTTAAAAATTTAATTTAGCAAGAAATAGTAAATTGCGATCAGCGTGTGCGGGAAGCAAGAGAGGAAAATCTCACAAACTAAAAATTACTTTCACATTATGGGGTCCAAATTTATTATATACCATGGTAGTCAAAAGATCATCTTAAAGTCATAAAATTTAGAGGTTTGAATGTTATAAACAATTATAAATAAGATTTATAAAAAAACAAATATTGACAAAAAATTCTCCCAGTTTGAAGTGAAGCCAAAAGCTTCTTAACAATATATTTTATCTTTTTAGAAATTGAAAAAATTGATTATGCTTTTTTTAGTCGAATAAAATATAATATCTTAATTATTTAAGATATTAGATTATTTATAGATTATTCGTTCGATCATTGCTTGACTGATCTTAATATGTAAAATCGTAATTGTATATATATATATAGGATTATACTATGCATTGGCAATTGTTCAATGTGTTTTTTCTTTCTTGAAATGCTATTTTTTTTAGCGAATACAACGTGAAAAATAGGGAATATCGTTAAAAAATTAGGCTAACTACAAAGTATATCCAATTGAATTATAAGAATGTATTTACATACATACAAATTTACCACTCGTATAAAATATTAAATAATTTATACTTGTACCTGTAGTAGCAAAAGATTGGTTTCAACCTAAACGATTTGAACTTTTTTTCAGCGTTTTCAAATGGTCCTTTTTGAATTTCTATAATGTTGTTTGTAACTCTTGCTTTAATTTTTATAGTTTCTACAGAGTTTTCATTAAAAGTTCCTGAACATACTCTTTCAAGTTAACGAATGAATTCAAGAGTAGTGAACGAATAATGAAATAATTAAAAGAAAGATTCAGATCATATTACCTTTGAAGAAGGTAATTTTGAAGAAAAAATTTTTAAGAAAAAAATTTTGAAGAACAAATAGGAAATTTGTTATATTTGAAAAAAGGAAGTTTGGAACAGAAAAATACATTTTCCATGTAAGAGCAAATATTTTAATTAAAAATGTAAAAATTAAAATAAATGAAAGGAACATAATCCAAAATTTCTGAAACGAATTCCCAATGGACTAAATTAATGATACAGTGCTTCATTTTTAGGTATAATTAATGCATTTTTCAGTCTCTAGTAGGAATAGGTTCTCCGGCGGTTATGTACTATCCTTGTCAGAATTCTTTATCAATCTCGTACAGTTCATCTTACGAATATCTTCATTCATCATTTATTCTCGATATTTTTCTTTTAAAGTAAAATTTGAAGAAGAAAAAATCTACTATTTAGTATCTAATCTAATACTTATTTAAGATTATAAAATATTTCAGAATCAGTTACATTATGTATTATATGTGGTTTTTTGATTGAAAAATATAATTTAATAGAAATAATATTTGAACAGAATCCATTATCCACATAAAAGAAATTTAGGATAAGATTTAATTTTAGAATTAGTTAAAAACTGTACCACATTATAAATCTTAATATTTTATTCAAAATTTTGAATTGGAAACGAAAATTACAAAAAGCGTTAATTGTCAGATATATATTTTTTTTACAGTTCTATCAGATTTCGCCAGTTTTTTAGAGTTTTATATATAATTTTACTCAAATACCTTTGCTTTTTTATTCCTGCGATAACCTCCATTGCGTTCGTTCTACAATGTTTTTCTCCAAAACGATAAAAATATCCAGATAGCAATACCCTTTAGTCCCGGACTTTTGTTGTAATATCATTGGTTGGAAAAATATATTTTATATCCCATCGAATTTCGAGATAATAATAATTAATGTATTAAATTATTTTGAAATGATTATTAACAAATAATATTGATTTATGGTGTTCCTACAATGTTTCATATTTACAGATAATATTTAATTTTTAACTGAAGCTATTAAATACTGGAACTGTTTATATTATATCTATATGTAATATCTATATAGATTTTGTAAAAGCAAACCCGTAATACATCTAAAATAGTTTATATACTTATTTTAATAAAAAAGCAAATGTAATTATTTAATCGTGAAATCATAGTACATATGGATTATTTCTTATAACGTAAATTAATTTGTTTCACTACTTGGAGAAACTACAATTCTACTTTAAAATGGAGTACTGACTCTTTTTCATACCAATAATTTAATTACTCATTGGTAACAAAACTTCAAACCACAAATCTGAACCCAGAAAATCTAAACTCATCAACCCAGTTATAAAGTCAATCGAAGATATATCTACGGTAGAAAGTGGTAATAAGAAGAATAAGTAACGCATTTTACAGTACAAATGTACTTTTCCCAAATGGTATGATCAGTTTTGCAAAAAAAACAAAACAAAGAATTAATTTGCGATATCATTAGAGTTTGAAAATAGTAAATAAAAATAGTATTTTTTTTAATACATTTAGGCTAGAACTGTTTTAAACATGTGATCTATAGGAATATCTTTGAGCACACATTCGGTTCATCCCAATTCTTCGTTTTCAGATTTGTCCACCTTAGTAATATTTCGAATTGATAAAGATGAATAAAAACTTATATCAAACAATATTATCGTGATATTTACAGTCATTTATTTATTTTTCTTTTCTTAATCTACATTCAAAACACATGCAATATAAATGGAATGGATAAGACTTGTATTTATGCAGTGAAAAGCTTTTGTGTGCTCGTATTACTATATAGACGAACTTGAATGTGTTATACACATTAGAAGTTGTTAGGTTATGAACAGAGAATGAGTAGATTAGGAATACGATTGTTGTTCTCTATATTTCTCGAGTTTCCATTCATTTTAAAAAGCACTTTTAGTTCTTTGTCAATCGCTCGTCGCCATTTCGTACTTGGTAGAGTTTACTCGCAATATACTAGAGCAATATTGGCTGTAAGTGCTATAGTTATACCGTCACGATTAACAAATTCACGTACAGAGGCTGTATTTCATGCGATACTTGTATAGTTGGATCTTCGTTGTTATCATTTCCAGGTGAAGTGTCACGAGTTTTTACATTGATACATTGAAATATGCAACGTTTAATGTACGAATATTTAATCTTGGGCTTTTACCATGTACTAATTTTTCACAAAAGAATTCTCATTATGTTCATTATTTTCTTTATTTTCACTGTATAGCACCAATTGATTACATAACTCAATACTTCAGCATTCTTTCATTTAGTTCTGCGGTTATCGTAACTAGGCCAGCATCCATTACAGAGAAAATTTTGTTATTAGGAATTTTGAGGCTTTCAATATACTTTATTGATTCACAAGAAATGTTATATTCCTCTATGAACATCATATATAAAATTGGACCTGAATCCATAAGCCAGTCACCTTGAACTCTCTACTAATATTACAGCAATACTCCGATGCAATAAATGTTGATACAGCAGCTCTACAGTAGTACTCCGATGACACGTACATTGAGATATAATTTCCTAATTTGATGTGGTACTTCAATGGATACGCATTTGATAATTTCTCAACTCATTGGTTTCACTTACGTTATCATACGCTTTGATTTCCTTTCCTTACCTTTGCTGTGAATCACGGAAGATTTCGTGAAATTAAATTTTTCTTCCGATTCAATGGATCACTTATATTCACAGAAGAATTAGGATGCTAGCCAGTTAATTTTTATTCCATCTTTTTTCTTACTTTCTTAAGGAGGTACTTCCCCAAGTCTTTATAATAGTTCATAATTTTAGAGGCCATTATTACTCAATTTATATTGCACGGCTTGGCCTATTGGTTTTGTTTCGATATTTGAAAACCATCAGATAAATATCTTCATACCCGATTCACTGGCTAAGAATAATTTGAGAAGTGTAAAATTCCTGCCAGGATTTTTGATACACCTCTTCATCTGAATCACCATACGGATACTTTAGCTTATCTTAACGTTGCTTGAGACATGACTTTTTTATAAGTTTGGCAATTTTTCGTACTTGCCGCTTTGTCTAGTACAATTTTGACACTGTGAATGCCATCGATAAAATTATTAGATTCTAAAATATCTGAGATACCAAGACTTCAAAATTAACAAGTATAAGAAATTTTTTTAGCCTATTATAAGAACATAAAAATTAGTTTATAAAAGATAAATTTTCTTTTATTGACTTCACTTAAGAAATAATTATTGAGCAGATAATTTATTCATCGGTGTAAACTTTTTGAAGGAAGAACAATATAGATACAATGCATAACAATAGAATAGATGGAAATAACTAGCTTGTGATCAAAACTAAATGTACCTAATCGTTGATTTGTACAGCTACTTTTGGTACTTAAGTATCCGTTTAACTATAATGGTGTTACTTAAAGCACGCGGGTTTGTACGGATTACCGCAAGTTCCTGTAGGTATGATGCAAATTTGTACATACAATAGAGATCACAGCTTAGAATTCTGTCTTGGTAAAGTCTCTTAATCACATTTTGATTAGACAACATGGAACTATCATAGATCACTATGTATTCAACAGCATCTGAGGAAAGATCAATTTTTTATTTCGACCATTTATTTTCTTCAACAATTGTCAAAATTTTTTTTCGAAAGCGATTAATTATAATTGAAAACTATGTCAGATACAAATATAATTTTAAAAAAGTTGCAACTGTTCTAATCAAATCTAACGAAATTATTACCGTTCTTTAAAAAATTTTTTATGATTAAATCTGCCTAGTCGATTCTTAAGCAATTACGAATTCTTATCAAAAACCTACATAATTTTGATTCGTTAGGTAAATCGTAATTGATAGATTATATAAACATACTAAATAATATTATTTGTTCTTCTAGTTGATATTGAATTATAAACTGGATATAACAAATTATCTATGTAATCCTAAATAATTTTTTTAAAGACATGTTATTTCCTTTAATTAATAAATGGGGATGTAAAAAATTTATCAGTCGTAAATTGACTTTCAAAGAAAATTTTTCACAAATTTATCAAAATTAATTCATCGACTTGTTTTTTTAAATTAAAATTAGAATCTTAGGATAGATGAAACATTTGAAAATGAATGAAAAATACTCCAAATAAAATACTACAAAAATGCATCATAAAAATTTTAATTAATTACTAGTATAATGTCTTACATATATATATATATATATATATATATATATATATATATATAATGTTCCATCATTACTTTTAAATATCGCTTACATTGCCCTCATATAGCTATAACAAATAGCCCCTAGCAGTGTAAACACAACAAGTCTCGAGAGGCGGGAGAAAAAAAGACGCTGACGCGGATGCACTTCTCACGTATACGTACAGTGGCCGACTCGCCGATTTTCTTCCGACTCATTGTCGAACTATTCATCTGCAACTGCCGAAGATTATAGATAAAGTTTCCGGTAGCTGTCCGTAAGCGATTTGTAACCATTGATGTGCCAATGTCTCAAGAATCTGATGGACTGGGAGCTTCTTTCCTCGGTCTCTATAATTGACTTTTTGACGCATATCGATTAGCCGCGGGATGCCTATTACGTATCGAGTGTTTTTTACAAGTCATGCACTCTTATTTACACAGATTCTCGTTTTATTAGCAAGAAGAAAAAATTCGGTATTCATCCGCTAGCGAAGGAGGTCCGTTAAACAATGTTTAGAATTAATGGACATTTAGGCTCCAAGGGTGTTAAACGATTCGTTGAGGTCTGTTAATTCATAGACTTTATTAAAAATATTTTATTTTGAAGATAGGACGTTTTCCTTTAGGAAAACTTTAACCAAAGAAGAATTTATTGTTTCTTACTACAAGTTGAAGAAGATTTCTTTGAAGTCACTACTTTCTACTATATTAATCTAAGGTATTTCTTTACAAACAAGACTTGAGAGGAAGAAAAATAAATTAGATGAAATTAAACAATTTCAAATTTAGTAATGTTATATAAGTTACTGAACTGCCATATTTTTTCTAAATATCTTTATAATCGCGTTAGTGCGGTGGTATCAAAAGATGAATTAAAAAAATAAATATTTCGAAATCCACTTAAACAGAGAGTTTTAAAATACACTCTTATACCATTTGAAAGTGAATAACTGAATAATGAATGAACGGAATAGTGTTTATCTGTATTGATTCGACTATGATAATCCACCATTACTGATTATCAGTCGAAATGACTTGTTTGATAATTATAATCAAAGACGCCCAACAAAAAGAAAGTTTTACTAATTTAGTTTTATAGACTGTTTTACATGTAAATTAGGTAGAAGACTGGAAAAAAATTATTGATCGTAAATCAAATTGGTTAGTTTTAGACAAAAGTTCAGATATTAAGAGAGGCAAAACTAAAGCTATAAAAGTCGTATCGTCGACAGTTTTGCAGACAATTCAGGTTGTACTTATATCCCTACAGACTATGTGAATTGAAGAGAGGGATCGCACTAGAAGGAAAGAAAAAATAACGAAATAAGAGAGAGAAAATGAGAGAGGAAGAGGGTAAGGAAGAAATTGAAAGAGAGAGGGAAAGAGAGAGAGAGAGAGAGAGAGAGAGAGAGAGAGAAAGAGAGGGATAAAACTAGTTAATGTAGAAAGATAATATAATTGGAAAACAGAAAATACGTTCAGAAGATGATGGTAAAGGGTGCTATAAAAAGAAGGGAAGGGAGACAAAATGAGAGAGAAAGAGAAGGGAGGATGTAGAGCGAGAAACATAGTAAAAGAGAGAAAGCAACTGAAAGAATGGAAGCGAATAAGAGTAGAGTAGTTCGAGAAATAGAAGTAGAGAATGTACAAGATAAAGAGAGAGAGAGAGAGAGAGAGAGAGAGAGAGGGGAGAAGGAATAAGAGAGAGGGAGAGAGAGAATAGTGGGAGAAAGAACTATACGTATACATATACACTACATGGCTGTCTGAGAAAATCATTAATCACCTTCATGCCACGGCTATAGCATCGCACCGTCAGAGGTACCTCACTAAGGGTATACACTGTGCATCTTCCCCTTCACTCTCCCTCGCTCTTCTCTCTCTCTCTCTCTCTCTCTCTCTCTCTCTCTCTCTTTATCTTGCTTCGTTTCTTTATATAACTTGGCCACGATGGAAGAGAAAGAAAGAGGATAAAGAGGGCGAGAGAGGGAGAGAGAGAAAGAGAGAAAGAGTGAGGAAGAGAGAAAGTGGAGGGGTGGGAGGAGGAGAAGAGAGAAAAGAAGTCATGGCTACACAAGACAAACGCGGGCTGCTCCCGTTCGGCTGGTTCGCGTTGCGCGCATCGCGAAGCCCCGAAGCCGTCGGATTGAAGATAAGACAAAAACGAAGGACAGACAGGAGTTCGAATATTATACAAGTATATACCCCCCAAGAAGGCAAACCGTATATATATATATATATAATTCACCGTATAAAATACGACGCCATATCAAACTTGCCACGGGCACAATAATATGATATTCGATTTTCGACTGCTGCGTGACTCGAAAGTTTTCATTGTGTGCGGGAGGTGCCCGCACGGGTGCAGGGCGACGCACGCGACGGCATACGGGGTGTCTCGCGGATATTAGGCGCGTCCCGTGCAGCAATCGGGCCGTAAGACGCGCACAATGACAGCCTCGCGCGATAAGCGTCACGGGGCATATTCGAGATTTACCCTTCGCCCCCGGGGGCTTTCCCAAAATGCAATTATCGCGCTTTTCCGTATTAATCGGCCGGTCTGCCGTAAGCTGCGCGTGTCGGCGCGCTCGCTCCTACCTCGGCGACACCCGGTGCATGCGCGTGCATGCATAATTCATTACGAGCGGACGGGCTGCTCGCGTGGACTGTTTGTATATATTATGGCGCGATCGCGGTATCTCGATCGGTCTATATATAGAAGAAAATTAGACGTTGACTATCTTTCGAAAGTCCGCAGTTTTCCCCCCCCCCCTCTTATCTTCGCCGAGCTTTTTTCTCTGGCTTTTTATTTATTCTTTTTCTTTCTTTCATTTTTTTTATGTTATTTTTTTTTTTGAACATTTTTCCCCCGCCATATCGATCGGTCGGATGTCGAAGAGCGATAAGGGCGAAAGATTCGCCACGAATCTAATGGGGCGGAAGTCGTTACGTTGACCAAACAACAAAGCTCGTAAGTCGGAAAAAATATGCGTGCTTTCGAGAAAAATATTAACTTATGCCAACGGAATAAATGGGAATAAAGGTTAAGCTGTCGTCTCACTTTCGTGCAGGTAACTATCGGCAAAACTGCAATATCCAATGTATTGAAGCTCATTCAAGTTTTGAATAATTTTTAACGATAACATAAACGATTCCGTTCGCCTTAGTGTAAAAAAAAACCAATTAATTCGTTCAAGAAAATATCGTTCATCGTAACTAAGAAAATGTGGGAATAGAATCATCCAATAGGTTATTCATCGGTTACTTTGCTATACGATCTTCACAGCACCGCAACTCCGAGGCGTAAAAATATAATACTTGAAAGGTCATGCGCAAAGCTTAATAAACTATAATATTTTTCAATAGTGTAATTCAATGGTTTTTGAAATTAACTTACCGAGGCCCGACACGTTTCTAGGCTTAATGGGCCTGGATTTGTCGACATGATGCTTTGGCCCTAATTAAGACCCGACTTTAGACCACATTTCGGTAGAAAAATGCGATTTTGCAAATTTTTGAAAATCTCCGTCGCTTTAAAGATTACTCGTACATAATAACAGCGAACAAGAGGTTCTGTAACAATTTAATGTCTCATATTTTCATTTTTCTTCCGATGAAAACTCCTTCAGGTTCCCACATTTTAATTTTCCAAAATTAGACAGAAACTTACGATAAGCTTCAAATCGATCTTTCGTAACGTAAGAACATTGGTATAATACCCTAACGCTCGCGTCGCAATGCATTTATCACGGCGAAATTTTATCTTTATAGTCCCCAAAGGTCATATGATCGAAAACAAAAACTTATGATCACGACGTAAAAATTTGATAATACAAGGCATCTTGAAATTAATAAAGATTTTTATTTTGCCCGAACGAAAAGTTATATACCATCGTCAATGCGTGAGCTTTCCGATAACTCGCTTCCAATTACGTATTCCTATCTAAATTAGACACCATCTTAGCTACTGAAACGATATGAATAAGTCAGTAATTTGAATTTAACGCGCATCAGGTAGCTTATAAATTTTTATGAAGGTATATATATATATATATATATAGAACCAGTGCTTGCTGAACACAAAAGGTAACAAGCTCGGGGTATGGTAAATTAAGCTTTCAGAATATACGCGCTCATAAGGCTCGACGTCCATAATTATCGGGATGGAAAGAATTACAATAAATACCGCGCGCCTTGGCTGAGCCGCCCGCCATCAAGATCGTATGGTAATATATGGTGAAATAATATATAAACAGTATAATTAATTCGTTTCCTCTGTTAATGAGCTAAAAATCAGGTGGCTGTGAGATTTATGCGAATTGCTCCTTGTATGAATCTAAATTAAGAAAAAAATGCTCTACAATTTATTTTAATATCAAATTTATATATATATATATATATATATATATATATATATATATTATACGCGGAAAATGAGCGATTGCTCTTGGGGATATCGCCAAACACTCTGCACCGGCACCAAATCCACATGTATTAACGGTTAATAATTATACTCTCAAAATCAAAGCCTCATCCCTTTCTTTCTCTCTCTCTCTCTCTCCGCTATAGTCATCTCTCGCGTATATATCACCTTCGTACTTGTAAGGCAATAAATAACATTTTATTTCTCGCTATATAAATTCAATCTCTCGCCCATATATCCGATCCAAAAAGGTAAATCTTTCACCGAGGCAATTATACTCCATTAATTAATGTCTCATATTTGGTCTGTCTATGCGCATGTTTGTGTGTGTGTGTGTGTGTGTGTGAACGCGCACGCACGCAAAGAAATATAAAGAGGAGAGTAAGAAAGTGCGAAGCTTCAGTGAGATAGAAATATATGTATGTATATGGGAAGAGTCTAAGAGTCCCGGGAGGGGATTTTTCCGCGCGAAGGCCCGTATTGAGAAATGAGCAGACGCCATCGGGATCTCATCCGGCTGGCGGGGGATGAGGGGTGCGAATGATCGACCGATAAATTACGATCCCTCTGCTGGCGAGCGTTCGCGCGCGCGCAAGCCGTGCGTTATTGATAATAGCGCGCGGAGAAATCTCTCCGGGTGTCCCGCGATGCGGTTTCGTGCGCCGGGGCCAGCGTCTCGAGAAGTCTTGAGAAGAACAAAAAAAAAAAAAAAAAAAAAAAAACAAGCCGAAAAAGTATTACCGCGTGAGAGGAGAGAGAGAGAGAGAGAGAGAGAGAGGAAGAAAGAGATACTCATATAATGCTTATGTGGTATATATATATATATATATATATATATATATATATATATATATACAGGCGGACGTATAATTATTATGCCGAGCTCTGCGATAGATGAATATCACCGGGTTGGCATATACCGTATGGCTATCCGAAGATATGTGTACGGTCGACCCCGCGGGGCTCCTCGATGGGACGTCAGTCAAATGTAGCGCAAAAATTTCGATGGCGGATCTTGACGCCCGACAGCTTCGTACAATGATAAAAAGAAGGAAGAAACCCAAGGGAAAATCCACTTATCACTATATTGGATATAAATATATGTGTATATATATATATATATATATATATATATATATATATATATATATATATATCCACTATAATGATAAGTGGATTTTCCCTTCGTATTCGTTCTTCTTTTTAGCATTTTCAAATCTAACGATACGCGCGTGTATGGCTTGGCTGTTGGACGAATAGTTACGTTTGCGAGCACAGCTATATAAGTATACATATGCGTATGAATGAAGCCGTCGAGCATTTACAGGGCGAGCTAAGTTGACCGTGTATCATGAGACCACTGGCATATCGCACGCGTACCTCTTGAATTACTAGACAAGGCGCGCAATCTGCTACTGATCTCGGGCGATGCACGAAGTGCCGAGGAATGCAATCGAATGAAATTCTGATCGAAAAGAGAGAGAGAGAGAGAGAGAGAGAGAGAAAGAGAGAGCAATGCATCGACGAGCCACTTGCTCAGTGTCTCAAATCTGTGCTCGTGGAACGACACCGAAGACCGATAAAGGAGCTGTATTAAATTTTTTTGGGTAACGACATAACTTACATGCGGCATTCGTGTCATAGGATAGACTCCAATCTGACTTTTAAATTTGCCTTAGTACCAAAGAACTAGATATTATTATATTATCAGTCGGCTGAATACCGTTCGGCCTCCCATCTTTTGAAATTCGCTAGAATTTTACGAGGACGAAATATCGCTACTTTAACCTTAATTTTTACCGTTTTCAAGGACGAAAGAAGCATTCCTCGTCAAGTCTTACATCGTAGAGGCCAGAGTAGCCAACGGCGCTTCCTTGTGCAGAGATACGAATGTCGCCTGAACAGAAATCTGTAAAAACTCTGCATAAAGGAGCAGTCCGATGATTAATGAATCGAGACAGTCCTTCGGTTCGTCGATTCAAAGATTGTGTGGCAGTGCGGTGCTCGAATAGACTCGCGGGGCATGTCTGTGGATTTTTAGAAATCACGAATGACTTCTTTAGCGAAAATTCTAAAAATATCAAGACAGCCCGTTAGATGTCAGCGTCGGACGATATGAAATGACGTACATTCGAAAATTAAGAGATAATTTTGCGCCATTACGTCTTTAAAAGTAAAAACTTCATTATTTTTTTTGTGTATTCTCGATAATTGAGCACTAATAAATAAACTTGATCTTTAGCTGGTTACACGTTTCTTTCTCGTTTCTGCGCGAGATTAAACTGAATCATTAATTAAAAAACCAATCCACACGCCTATATGGAATTATATTCATAGCTTATCTGTTCTATGCTACGATAAATATTTCATGTTTTAAAGTTTTGAATTTCATCTCTTCGGAGATGAAATTTAATTTTCGTATGACCCCCTGCAGGAGTAATTAAAATGTAATAATCGAATCTCCTTGAAAGAAAAAAATATTAACTAGGAATGTAAAAGTTTTCTCGACTTTATTTTTTCTACTTTAGTATTTAACGAGTTTTATTTTGTTTTTTTTTTTTTTTTTTTAATAAAAGACTTCTAAAGCTCATATTAATCAAATTTTTGCCGAGACTGCTATTTGACCTTTAATCAAGAATTCATAATAGAAATATGATATAATCAACAATGTTAACGCTATCATTTTCTACAAACCAAATGAATTTCCTTACGTCGATTAAATAATGAAATGTGGTCGAAGAAATTCATCGAGCAAATGAGTAATATTATAACTTTAGCTTGACATTACGTTGTTAACGTCGGCGAACGACAGGTGGATACGATTCCGACTCGTATGTAAGATATTGTTCCACCGATAAAATTAATCGTACATCTAGAAGGGAGCCGAGCGGGATAACATTAATCCCCCTCCCCCTCCCGCTGCCCCTTGGCATTACGTATGGCGCGCGGTACGGCAGAGGAGGAGCTCCCACGGTGCATATTGCGCATAGGCTCGCGTAGTCTCGGTTAAGAGCGAATGCGCGCCGCAGACAGCGGTAAATCCGCCATCGCGCTGAGAAAGAGGATTTACAGTCGAGAATGGCGAGAAGGGGGGTCGGGGGGGGGCAGGAAGGGATCTATACAAGAGCCCCGAGAAAGCGGGAGAAATGTTATATGGGTGTATGTGTAATATAAGCATAGGTAGAGGGAACGAAGGTAATGGAACAATAAGGGGAGAAGACGAGAAAAGCGGTTGGGACGATGGGCCGGAGTGCGCGAGAGAGAGAGAGAGAGAGAGCGAGAGATTACGGGTTACACGATAGAAAGGAGGAGATGTTCGGGATATAACCCTCGAGAGTTTCCAAGGAGCAGAATATTACCTTCAGAAAATGGAGGGACGAACCGCGGGCAAAGAAGCGAAGAAAGAAAACGCGGGGGGGGGGGGGGAAGGTTTGCGGCGGGGGATTTCAAATGCTCCGGGTAAGGTGAGGTGCGCGGCTTCGAACGTTTATTTTCGAAAAAAGCGTAATTTTCGACTTCGCATGCAATTCATTGCTCGGCATGCAAAATTGCGATATTACATGTAATCGAGGCATTATTTAAGTCGAAAAAATTACTTGTCCTCGATACATTAAAATACGAATTCAGCGCACTTTATTTCTATACATAATGCTCCATTCAAAAGGCTGAATGGATGTTATTGAAGATTGAATATTGCCTTATTACATTATTACAAATTATAGTCTA
Source organism: Sycobia sp. Sy_11 (assembly GCA_018907035.1). NCBI lineage: Eukaryota > Metazoa > Arthropoda > Insecta > Hymenoptera > Epichrysomallidae > Sycobia > Sycobia sp. Sy_11. Next base: position 1,327,873 of record JACCIC010000053.1, on the reverse strand, counting down.
CTTCATGAAATATGAAAATAAAAGCGATCCGTTATGTCATCTTCATCTGGATGAACAATTATAATGAGTCAATATTTAGTTTATATAATGTGTATATGGGCATAGAAACAACGTAATCTTAAATTTGTTCAGACGTATATTGTTCGAATTTTATATTACGAGTTGTGAACTGCAAATAGTAAGAATAATTCCCGTTGAAAATGTTTCGAATAAAGACGGCTAAATTGAAGTAGTACGCGCATTATGAATGCTTATTTTAACGATGATCTTAAATGTTGGTAACGTTAAGTTGACAAAAGTTTGAAATAGAGTCAATCTTGTTATGATTCTTATTAAACTATGAATTTTGTATCTGATCTCTCTTCAAAAAAATTGCAGTCAATTTTCGTATTTTTATGCACTTAATATCACAGTGATTGAATTAGTATGATGTCATATGTAATTTAGCGATACTTTGAGAGGACTTTAATTTGTTGACAGCTCATCCCCTCCCCGCCCCGAACTTCGTAAACACGGCGAATATCAAAATGTTCTGTCCCTGTTGTATTTTTTCTTTAGATTGGACATTGAAAATCCAATTGACCAGTAGATTTACATAATATTCTAAAAAATATAGAGTTAACCCGAATTCTTTTTCTTACTTTCTTTCTTTCTGAATATAAAATATAGTAATACTATTATAAATATAAATTTTCAATAATTCAGATTTTATTTCTTTAGGAATATCTCTTGTAAATGAAATTAAGTATGAAATTTCTCCAGATATTAGATGTAATAAGATTAGAAAAGTGACCTTTTTGTATAAAAACCGTCAAGTCTAGGAGCTTGTTATATAGCCAATGGAGGTTCAGTCACTGACCCCTTTTTCAGGAGTAGTTTCCTAATAGATCATGAAAAAATGTTCTTGATTTTTGTTCATTTTTATGTATTTTTTTTGATTTTTTTATTTTATTTTTTTTTTTAAATTGCGACAGCGGCATGCCTACAGCGGCTACATTTAACGATCGGAAATTATCCCCGTTGCACATGCGTGCACCTCGCCCGAACCACCCACTTCCCGAGGTCTTGAGTTCACACGGTTTTAACCTATTAATTTGCAAATAATTTTTTATCTAACGATTTACATAAAAATACTACTGATTTGCGTAACCGATGCATCAAAATAACTCTGAAAATTTTTGATGAACAACTAGTCATACGTCGGCTATGAAAATCGTTCCGACTCCCTAAATATAGAATTGAAATTAGTTCGTATGTCGACTGTTGTAAATTGAACTAACAAATATTTTCATGAGTCTTACAGTCGCATAAAATAATATATTTATAATTAAATAATGAAATTCTGAATGTAGAATTGTGAGGAAATCAATAGGTGCTAAATTAAAATTTTACCTTAGCATTTCATTGAAATTTTATTCTAGCAAAAATCAAAAGCATTTTTAGAGAAAGGATTTGTTATTTTCAGATCTACGAAGGTTACTTTCCAATTTATTTCTACATAAATGAAGTATAAATTTGCCACTATAATATGTCCAGTTATTGAGCATCAATTGTCCATAAAAATTTAACACCCCGGTAGTTTTTGATCAATTATTGATCATCACTTGCCACAATCGATATTTTCTTCATATACAGCCAAGAATATACCAAAGCATTATTTGGAAATTACAATGTTCACTACATTGTCATTGAATTAATTATAATTATGAATTAATGAGTGAATGAATGAATGAATTAATTAATTAATTAATCATGAACATCAGCTAGTCCTTGGTCCTAGACTCATTCCGAATGCTCCGCTCTCTAGCAAGGTATAATTTAACCAATTTCTCCAAAACTAGGCACGTCTTTCTTAATATTAGGAATCGCGAAAGAATGGATAATTTCAATGGCGCACGTACCTTATCAGTATAATATCGCTGAGCACGATTCAAGCTTGCCGACGCTGCTGGTAAATCTATTATTGGATCTGTTATTCTGTTTTTATGTGAAATATTGAAAACTACTTCTCGATTGATTATTCTGTTATGTATTACGATCCTTGAATACATCACCTTCATCTCTAACGTGACAGAATATTACGAAACAATTTATTGTCCGCTTTTTTATTTTTCGAAGCCTAAAAAGTATTACGTGTTTTACAACGCTGGTAAAACGCTTATTATACACGACTTTATTTACATTTACTTGTCATTCATTGGCAATCGCCATTTTAATGTATTAAAAATAAAGGTAACATTACAAGAAAAATAAATAATGGTTGAGATATCAACATATAATTCTCTTTGAAATCTTATACTTGAATAGAAAAAAATTTTTTGCTAACTTTTGCAATTTTCTTAAATATATTACTCGTCTATATCTCTCTTTGCATACAACAATGGGAATTAAGTTTCTTTTCTCTCTATTTTAAAAACTAACAGTGCTTCATTTTCATAGAATATGTTATCAGTGGCTTTTACAGAAAATTATATTACAGCACGTGTAAATTATTCGTACTGTTTACATTGTATAGTCACAATTACATACAAAAGCTTGCACTAACAAAATAAGACAATAAATTAAATTAAATTAAACATTTAAAAAATAAATAGGTCAACATAAGATAAAATTAAATTAAATATACGAATAAATTTCTAAAGCCAATAATTTTTGATACACAGAACGTATTCAGATGGTTTACGGAATATTCTATTTTGGCAAATTAATATTTGTATAAATATAGCACTGAAAATAATGGATTATTATATAAACTGTTTGTGAAATTGTATATATTCATAAATAACTGAACATTTTAAACTGTTATTAAATAGATAGATTTAATCAAATACTGTGATTTGATTATATATATATATTCCTTTACTAATGATATTCCTATACTAGTTATATTCCTTTTTTACTAATGATTTTCCGTCCACTGATGTATACTTATGAGCTTCTTTGAAAATTCTTATTTAATAATAACTTTCCTACATTTTTTAAGAGAGTTAACCAGTATAATGAATAACTTGCAACTTATCGTTATAAAAGAAACATATCCAATTTTAACTAACATTATTTCTATTTGAAACGAATATGCTATTAAATTAATAAATATTTTTAAAATAGTTCAGTCCTTGAAAATAAATCGTAGCGGTTGTAACGTCGCACATTTAAGGTATATTTAAATTTAAGGTGGTGGAGGCAGTCAAGTTGTCCTTTGCTAATATAGAATATAGTTTATTTTTATTAATTTAATTTTATATTTAGTAGTAATTTCTATTTCAGATTCTGCGGGAGTCATTGTAAAGAAGAACATTCTGACTGTCATTATATTAATATAATAGATTATTGTATAAAGACTGTAAGACGGATAAAAATATTTACCAATCTAATTCAGAACAGTAATATAAGTACAAGTTTTATCAACAAAACAATGTCTAATTGTTTTGTTTGACTATAATTAAATCGTTAATTCACGTTTCGATCACATCAAAAGATATTCAACTTTGAAGCCTAAACGACATTTAAAGAATTTGTTTTTAATATCCAAGTAACATCTTAATAATAGAATTAAAAAAACTGCTTTTCACTTTTTAGGTATTGCCACTCATGATGACAGTTAATTTTGATACAATATACACATACATAATTTAAAATCAATTAATATCTGTAATACCTGGTAATCAACTTATTATTACCCTATGAAAATATTATTACGTATAATTATTTTATCGAGAAGCAACCGTTTAAGCTGGCAACCTTGATATTCATTTTCTCATCTATTTTACTTATTCATTATTCTTTAAAAGTCTTAAACTTCTGGGCGTTATTCACTTAAAATCATCATTAAGTAACTTGACAGATTGAAGGCATATCATTTATAATACTGAATTGCTCCCTCACTAAGTACATACTGCAGAAATGTATTGGAATTTGAAATTCTAAATAGATGTTTGGAAATAATGAATTTGAAATGCATATATATATATATATATATATATATATATATATATATATATATAAACTGTATTAATTGATTAAATAACTATTAAACTTCTAGTATTATTCATTAAATTAATTAATATTTTTATCGGTCTTACAGTCTTTATAATATCATATATTAGCTTAAATAATGGCAGTCAGACTGTCCTTGTTTATGATCACCCCCGTAGAATCTGAAATAAAACTTATTACTACAATAAATTATATCAGAAAATTAAAAATAAAAATAAAATAAAATTAATAATAAAATATAAAAATAAAAATAAAAATAAAATTACAATAATAAGTAAAATAAAAAGTAAAAAATGATAAAAGTACTATGTTAGTAAAGGACAACCTGACTGCCCCCACCACCTTAAATTTAGGATCGCCTTCTAATCCGACGTTTCGAACCGCTACGGTTTATCCTCAGGAACTAAACTAAATTGAAAAAGCCCAGCATGCTACTTTATATATCCCATCCCCACTCTAAATTTATTAGTATAACATTTATAGGACCCCCTTTTTTTCTTTAACTTTATTTTTTTTTATATTTTATTATTAATTTTAGTTTATTTTTATTTTTAATTTTCTGATATAATTTATTGTATTAATAAGTTTTATTTCAGATTCTACGGGGGTGATCATAAACAAGGACAGTCTGACTGTCATTATTTTAGCTAATATATGGTATTATAAGGACTGTAAAACCGATAAAAATATTTATTAATTTAATTCAGAACAGTCGACATAAGTACAATTTTTAATTTTAATTTATTATTCATTAAATTACAAAAAATATGTCTGTTAAGCAATATATTCTTGACTATTAATTTATAAAAATAAAAAATATATCAATTTCATTGAATTATACAATGTTATTCACATGTCACTCATATGTAACATCTGATTAAAATGTTGCTTGAACTAAGGCATTATTCATCGACAATGGGAAATTAATAAATGACATAGAACATGCAGAAATAAAGTGAGTAAATTTAACTAAGCCTGGAGTTAAGTCATAAGCACCAGGAAACGAAGAACATAACATAGCTAATATATAGGGACAGAACTGGGGGACGATCAATAATATAATACGAAGTTGCTCGCTCCAGTCCAACGTATAATACTATCATAAGTAATCGGGCGCCATCTTTCATAATACACGTTCAAATATTTCGTCTGTGCAGCGCACCCATTTATTTTTATTCAAATAAACAGAAACGGTCATTTCCGAAAATACGCCTATAACTGCTAGGTGATTTTTCGTTATCACTGGATTCGCATTTTGAATTGTTTCATATCAATGTAGACGACAGACTCATTAAAAATGAATTAATTCCCGCAAAATCGCGATATTTGGTTTTATATTAATTCATTGTACTGTAATAAAAATTTAAGACTATAAATAATAATAATATTTTTCTAAACAATGTGGAAGCTGTTAAACGTAAAGTTATTCCCTATTTAAATAGTATAATGTATTAACTAAGCTTATGTTGGAAATGAATTAATACTGTTCAAAGATTTACGTTTCTTTAAAATGATTGTAAGAACTCTTAAAAGTACAGTGTATGATTAAAATTTTTCAAATTTAGAAGAAAATGTCATTACTTCTGGAATATTATTGCATATAATGTATACCTTAGTGTTTATAATTACAAATTCTTTTGCATTTTTGCGTCATACTAGCGCCATCTATTGGAAGATTTGGACACTAATGACTACACAGTCTTCCAGGATTACAATGGCTTTCATACAAAACAACAAAGCATTCACACAGGATTAAGCTTTTTATATATATTTATAGCAGCATTAAAGCAATGGAATTTGTTTAGGTGAAAATTATATAATATTATTATTAATTTTATATACAAATTGCATTGTTATTAATATTAGTTACATTCAGTCTCCATAATATCTATATAATAACAGGAGGCGTACAGGTGGGTAAAGGAATTTCCTGCCATATAAACCAGTGAATTACCGGTGGAGGGATAGAGGTACGAAAAGGCAGCGCTGGTGGCGCTAGCTACTGGGTCGAATATATTTGCTATATATTGATCTGATATCTACATTTTATATTTGTCAATTGTCGCAATATTTGCGATGTTAGATCGTATTTCAAAAAATTAACGCAATAAATCTATTTCTAATTTCAATTGCTTGTTAACGGATTTAGAAGACACTATATGCTTCAGTGACTTTATTACATTATTTGTTTTGAAAAAAAAAATTAAGAAATCAATTAATTAAATGTTATGATCGTGCTTAGAGCTTTAAACGAATTAAAATCTTAAAGGATTTATAACAAGAAACTATAGAAGAGTATAAGGAAGGATTAATTAGTATATAATAACGTTTCTTAAATTCTGTATTTATTTTATCCAGTACATATTTTACACAGATTATACAGGGATGATACAGATTACGCGGTTTATACAAATTATAAAGATGATGTAAATTATGTAGAATACACATAGATAAAAAAATATCCTCGCTGTGGAAATTTTATTTATTCACAAATAAATACCATCGAGCAAAAAATCTGGATAATCCGGTCAGCGGCTACTGGAGACGACCTGTAAAATAACGAGGCGCTAAAGAGTCGCGTGGCATGTCATCCGTAAGATACCTGTAGAGACGAGCTTCTGATATCTACAGTTCTACAAAAGCCCGGATCTACAGGGTAGATCACGAATGTGCCTATCATTCGCGCGCGCCGATCATCGCAGTCTCTAGATAGAGAATTCGTCATTTGTAGCGCTCCGCCGTATACACAACGTGGCCGCTGTACGCAGAAAGTACCGCCACTCGTTAGCGTCCTGTTCGCCACGCACTGGATACAGACACATCTGAAACAAATAGAAGAACACCATTAGAACGCCTGTATGATGAAATTTCGGCGTAAAATTTAATCGCGCATTTTTCGCACGTCCTCGAAATTCGTAAATGCGTGCGATTTTTCTATGGGCGAATAAAAAAAAACAAAACATAAAAAAAAAAATGACTGACGGTCTCCGTACTAATTTGTCGTAACGTACAGGGTGCGGAAATTGTATTTACTGTGACACTTTGTAAGAACCATCAGATTTATGAAATATTTATTATACATCATGGCGATTGTTATAAATATAAGTTAATTTTCGTTAAATAAAACCATAATAATGCATTCATCGGATCAAATTTTGTACAACAATTTCATTATTTCCTTAGAAATTCGCAAATGAGCTCTACTGTTTTACATACATATAATAATTCAGATGCACCTTGTAACGACTGTGTGTAAGTTAGGCACACTTTCCCTGTAATTTCCTCCCCTCGCGCCTATAACAGAATAAATTTTCTATCGAACGCGTAGCTTATGGCAAATTTAACTATATATATACCATATATTTGCACATAGATAATGAAGAATCATTCGACAGATATGAAACGTCAACTCTAGGACCGACGAGGCTTTTTACTCCTCCCCCCCCCCCAACCACCGCCGTTCGATGGGTGCACGTGCTTCTCTCGCCGCGGAACGTGACGAGCGAGCGCCCGTCCGCGCGGACGATGCGCGAGACGACGCGTCGGTAGCGGGACGTGAACTTCTCCCCCCCCCTCCCCCTCTCCCGCCCCGTGCCCACCCTCGCCGAAGCGACGACGTAAAATATGCGCGGCGCGCGTATAATCCGCTCTCTCTCTCTCTCTCTCTCTCTCGCACCGCCGTGCTCGGCCGCCTCGGAGGAAGTCACGAAGCCCGATGCGCGCGCGTACGTAACTTCCGTGCATGCTCCGACTGCGCGTATAACGGATTACGGGCCGGGATTTGGGCCCTAGGCGTGCGAGGGATCGCATATGAGAACAATGCCAGCACCTGGCACACCACGCTCTATGCGCGTCTACGTATCTATATGAGTGTCGAAGGAAAAAAAAAAAAATTTTTTTTTTGGAAATTTCGCGGCACTCTTCGTCACCCCCAGTGTGGCTCGACTCGCTCTAACAATCCGTCCAAGTATATAGATCGGCTAATCCCCTTCTGCGTTCCGATTTCGCCGCCTTTGGCTCGGGCGCCTCGTGTACGTCGCGGCAGGAACGTATGCGTCTTCGTCGTAGCGCCGCGCGATTAATGCGCGTGTATTGTACTGGAGGCAAAACGAAACAAAGCAAAAAAAAAAAAAAAAAAAAAAAAAACAGTAAACTAGGCAGAAAATACGAAGGGATATAGTCACGGATTATAATTTTTTATTTTTAACTAATTCATTTCGGAGTCGGTCTATATCGCAGATTATAGAACTGACAGAATCGCAAAACGAACGCGCCGAGGTGAAAGGTGAGGCGGGATTTTGAGAATAGTTCGATTGTATGGAGGTCATTCTATGTGAGTATATATCTATGTATATACTATATATATACACACACATGCTCAGTGCACACAGGCTTTAAATGCAACAAGCGAGGAGACCGAATTGAAAGCGCGTTTTACACGTCGATCGAGGGGGGGGGGGGTAAGTGCGGCGAGGGTGGAGAAGCAGACACTGTAGTTATATCAACGCATACAGATTAAGAGCTGGACTCGCGGATTGTCTAGCGTAAAGTAGACAGAGGATGGTAGAGCTCTTTACATCGTATGTCTATTTATTTATATATATACCTGTAGAATTCACGCACACACACGCCTACACTCGTAAATATAACGGAAAACGTATATCAACTGAACAATCCAATGTAAAGAATAAATGAAAACCAATACTGCGTAACAGAAAGAAGGGAAGCAAAGTAGAGGACTTGTTAAAGTACACATACGGAGTGACAAAGAAAGACGCGCACACTCTGACTGTAGATATTTATATATATATATATATATATATATATATATATATATATATATATATATATATATACATATACATATATAATATGCTCGTTGATGTCGACCGATGCATCGAGCCACGGGTGTAACTATCCTATGTAGATAATAAACAGGAAATCGACTGTTAAAAAAAATTTTGTCGACCAGTCTACGCTTTTCATTTGCACGAGGACGCGCGAACGACGCGGTCGCGGCCGGCGGTGCTTCACGCGCGCGCACTTATTCGCGAATATGAAGAGCGTAGGACGCGCACTCGGCGACGAGACGCGGCGCGCGAGGAAGAGACGGATTCCCGGTGAGTAAAGTGTATAACGCGGGGCGGCGGGCGGTGTCGGCGTCTGGCTCTCTCTCTCTCTCTCTCTCTCTCTCTCTCTCTCTCCCCGTCTCCCTCCATCTCTTTCGCTCTCTTCTATTTATCTTTCCATCCATCGGCCCTTCCCTCTCGCTCGGACTCGTTGGCGAAATCGAGTACGCCCGACAGAGCGTTGGGAGGGGGTGGGGGGTAGGGGGATGATGGGGGGGGGGTCGGTTTCGGGATTCTGCGACGATTGGACCGCGCCATCGCCGCCGTCGCCGTCGCCGCCGCGCCGAGCCTGCGCCTGGCGGCACGGGGGGATGACTCCTGCTCGCTGGCCCAGGGATGTAGGGAGGCGGGCGCGGTGCCTCGTGACTATATATGTAATATGGATGATGATGACATCCGCCGGCGACTTCGTAGCGAGTTGCTCCACTTTTTGTAATCTCGTGAACATTTGCGCGTGCCTTGGACTCCGTCGAGCGGTATTATTAGACGACGATTTTTCTACGCCGGCCGCTGGCTTCGGCACGATGGACTTGACAACCTGGAAGCAATAAAGTAAATGCTATGTGAATTTTCGTCGTTGGATGTAATGGAACTGTATTGTTTTAATTTTTGTTTAAAAAAATGTGTAATCTGTTTTTTTTTTTCTATACAGAATTTCTGTGACTATAATAACAGGTAATAATTGATTGTGTTTTTGTTTTAAACGTACATTCGCGCAATTATCGTATAAGGCGATTTAGTATTAAAAAATATCAATTACAAATATTTTAGAGATCGCTATATCCGAATCTGGGATTGCATTTTCCAAAAATGAAATCCAATATGACCAATTCAAAATGTCGGATCACAGCAATTCATAAATTTGTATATGACGTATGCTTTCAGGCGTTGAAGAGGTCCCTAAATTTGCAAATCTGACATCCGATTAAAAATCAACCATCAAAATCAAATACAGGATAAATCAAATTCAGTATTATTTACTAAATTAGAAGAAATTCGATTTTAGTCAAACCACTAACATTAGAGGTTCCTGAGTGTATTCGGTTAGTTTTAAAATCGTTTAAGTATATTTGAGACCCGAGTAAATAATATATGGATAAAAATTTTCGATAGAAAGCATTATGAAGATTTCTCTACTACAAATTTTCCAAATTGTTCGGCATAATTTGTTTTTAATTATCAAAAATATTCAAAAATGTTATAAAATGACGATAAGATTCATAATTAGCAACTAAAAAAATTTAATTTTTAACGAAGAAAATAATATTTCTAATTAAATTCTTATAATTAAACATTTTTATAAATGAATTTTTATAAATCATATAATAGTTGATTAAATTTAAAAACATAGCTAATTTTCAATAAAAATTTGTGTTACATCGATGGGACAGGATAAACGTAAATTATAATTAATCTTTTAAATAATAATTTATATATGTTGTTAAAAACTGTCCAAAATAGTATAAATAAAATTTTTATTTCATATCTGGACTAAATTAGTATTAATTTTTATACTTTTATATAATGAAATAAGCAATAAAATTTAACGAAACTTATATTTTTTATACAATACATTGGTTCAAAATTTTCCTTATGACTTGAACTACGGATATTACTATATACGAACATCATAATTATAAACCAATATATTTATAATACCAAGCAGACCTTCCTTATTTTAATCACCACTATAAAATTTTAAATATAAAAATCAAAATTAATTTTTATTTTTGTATTACAGATTACACACTAGTGAGATAATTGTAAATACGAATAGTTAATATTACTATTTTAGTTTATAATAAAAATCGACAAAAACAATAAATAAATTGAATTTCGAATTTTGCGCATTTTTAATTATGATAATATTGGCGAATCGCTGAAAAAGTATAAGATTACAAAATAAAAAACCAAACTTCCAAAATGTAGAAGAAACAAAAAAATAACGAAAGAAACTATAAATGAAAATGATGAACATAAACATTTCCTACCAACTGAAAAAGAACTATCGAGAGAAGCCTGCTCACATAACCTCGTCATACTTACACTATTGCTTCCGATACGACGCGCAATCCTTACGATCCAACGTCGACGAGCGTGGGGCTACCAGCTTCCCGCCGTCGGCCCTGACGTTCCGCCGCCGATCGGCCGCCCTCGCGCACCCTCGTATCTCCCGTTCTCTCGCCCTTACCGCCCCGCCGGCCGACCACCCCCCGAAGTGCGCCCACGTCTCTCGAGCCGACCGCGGCGGAGGAAACGGCCTGGCAGCCTCGTCCTCGTCGCCGTCGTCGTCTTCGTTGCCGCGCGCGCGCGCGCTCCCCATCATATCTTTTCACCTTTCGCAAAAGGCATCACGCACGCGCCGCGCGGGCGCGCACCCCTCGGTGTATTAGGGGCCACTCGGCGCTTCTCTCCCGTCGACGGACGGGCGGCGGGGGGGGGGGGGGAGGACGTCTGGCGACGGGAGAGAAACTCTTCGCTTACCCCGTAGGAGCTTCCTTCTCGACCCCCCCCCTCTCTCTCTCTCTCTCTCTCTCTCTCCGGCACCAACGTCGTCGACGACAAAACTCTCGGCGCTATTCACCCGAGCCGGGGTTCACCTACCTCGCCTCGCTCTCACCTCCGCCCTCGCCCGCCGCCCGCCCCGTCCGTCCGACAGACCGACCCCACGGCTCTCTGCACGCTTCAACGTTATACTTCCACAGAGTTAGCCGCCGCCGCCGCCGCCTCGACTTATTGATCGAGGGGGGAGCCGCGCGTACTAAGGCGCGGAGGCTGTGAGCATTGCCCGCTCGCAGTACGCCTCCGCGCGGGAGCGCGCGCGCGCGCGCGCCGGTTCGGTGCGACGAATTGGAGGGGGAGTCACGAGAGTGAGAAGGACGCGCGATCGACCGGCGGCGAGGGAGAGATAGGCGGGGAGAGAGAGAGAGAGAGAGAGAGAGAGAGAGAAAGGGAGACGGGAAGAAACAAAAAAAAAAAAAAAAAAAACGAAGAAGCCGAGAATGAGGGATAATCGCGCGGGAAGAGTAATTTGCGCGACGCCTCGGCGGATAAATCGCGCCGCGATGCCAACTAGAGCGTCGGGCAGCTGTACGACTTAATAGCGCCGCGCGCGTCTGCTATATATATATATATATATATATATATATTACAACACTTATACAGCAGGCGGGACTTTATTTCGCGCGCGCCTACGAAGTTTGAAAGCGACGCGGTCCTCTTCATTCGGTTGATCGCGAGGGGGGGAGGGGTGATTATGGTGGCCGGATCGAGAGTCGCGCGATTAATTATTAATCGTCCGCTGAATATTTCTTCCGTCGTCCGTTCGCGTATTCGATGCACGCGTGCTATACGTCGATAAACGGTGACAATTTCACGGGGGCCCGGCGCGACCGACGAGGCTGCGCGCGGGTTTATCAAACGCACCGATGATGGATTCGCTGTAGTCGGTAAAGGGAAGTGGCCGTTGAGCGCGTCATCGATGTCGCGAGTATAGAATGGAGGGGGCGGGGGCTGGGACGAACGAGCTTCCGTTCGGTTTTACTATGTTGATGTCGTCGTCCGGAACTATCGTACTACTGTCGTTCGTAGATAAGCTGATTTCACGATTATTGTTATATTGTTGTATTGGCATTAATTATTGAAAAAACGCAGTAATAATAGGTGTCTTTATTTCATGAAATTATTGAAATACCTAAGTGAAAGTCATAACATCATATAATGGTACCAGAACAGAATCGAAATTGCATGTTTATTTTCTGTGTTATTTACTGTTCCCAAAACATTTTTTTATCTTTATCAGAGATATTTAAGATATTTTTATCACCACAACAGATAAAATTAGATTGGAAGTGTATAGTTTCAAAAGAGTAGCATTGGCTCTCTATATATGGCGATGTAAAATATATAAAATATAAAATTTTACGCTTTCTATTGTAAAAAAAAACAAGGTATTCAATTCTACAACGTCACAAATTTACACTTGTCGCGATTACTGTAGCCCACATGTTGCGTTATACAGTGTTCATTTTAATTCAATAATATTTAATTGTTTGAAAATAATCCATATTTCAAAAGTTCTATTCATTGTAATTAAAGGTCACGACTATATATTGTCTTGACTTAAAGAAAGAAAAATTGATAACCATAAAATTATTATAGTTAAATCAATAAAATGCTGAGATGTTGTATATGTTTGTCCTGAACCAGTGACATATTTAAAATTTTCAAATATAATGAATTTTCTTTATTTAGAATGACATTTTATAACGATGCACGAACAGTACGTCACATTGGCTAGAATTATGAATATATACGTCACTATTGCGAAAGAAAAAATACCGTGCGATAAATATTTCATTCAAATAATGAAGAGTTCATAAGAAAAGAAAACAGAAAGATAATAAAACTCATAATTTATTTGTGGCAGCAAGCTCTAAAGAAGAACTACCCCTAACTGGCGTGCAATGCGAGGGATAGAAAGGGGGTGGGAGGAGGCGAGGATGAAGAAAAATGCAGAAAGCCCGGAAGCGTGACGCTAAAACGTCGGAGAGGAGGCGCCTCGCGTTTATATACAACGGATGAGAAAGCAAAATAATGGGAGGATAAGGGAGTAAAAATGATGTACGGGGGCGAAACGGTGGCGCGCACCGCGTGTCCTCGTCGCGATATAAATCGCGGCCCTCACCACTTAACTCGTCATAACATCGTCCCTCTTCCGCTCTTCCGCGCCGGAGGGGGATCCATCGGTTTAGGCCCGAACGCGACGGCTCTCGTCTCGTGCCCTGACCGTGGCATTTTTCATCGACGTCAAAAGTGTCCGAGATATATCGATGGAGCTTTGTCCACGGTTAATTTCTATACCATCGATTTCATTGTAATTCTCAACTATATTATATCGAAAGACATTTGATGAATCGATATTGGATTACACAGGACGTCCCGGAACTACGTGTACACGTGCAACGTTAATATACGGACCATACTCGAGATACGGTACATTCGACTGCGATAAGTAGGTCGTCACCTTATGGCAATGTACGTGCTAAGCAATATATATATTGGATAGTGCACGATACAAACCTTATTAGAGGTATGTTCAGAGTTTCATTATGGTACATCCAACTGCAGCTATCTCATTAGAAAACGAGATCCTTATATTCTCCTATTTACTGATGGATCTTAGGTTTCAAGTTTAGATCAGGATTTAATTTAAGCACCGAAGAACTCTAGGTACACAGCATATACGGCCCATATTAATCCATGCATTCCTCTTTATAAACTAGCCTAATCCACGATGCTTTGAACTAAGTACCCGGACGTCCAAGAGCTCAATTGATCAGGGTATTGACTGAGGCTCAAGTGTGTATATCATCGAGTCCGGTCGTATCAATTTTGTTTCTACAAGTGACGAATTTGAACCATCACGAAAGACCGTACCATCTCTTCCAGATTCATTTTTACATTAGCTCATGAGCTGAAGCCATAGTGTTGCAATCCAACATAGAACCCTTATCACTATTTTGAATCATTGAGAAGTAAGTTACATAGCGATGGTCTGTCGGAAAGGGATAAGTGTAGATGAACACGGTAACACATCGAAGACGCAAATTTGAATCGCCAATGAGGAAAAAACGCGATCTTGGCAAAGACAAGTTTCAGTTAATTATTTCATGATAAATAAACTTGCTCTTTAAGTCAAAAGAACACTGATCTTAGATTGAGATATCCATATAAATAAACAGCTATATTTGGTCTTTGCCGTTGTCAACCAATTGCTCTCATTACTCTATAGAGAGTCTACATCATACCCGTCTGCCAACCCAATTTCGATGTTTTTTGAATAAGAATCTAATCAAACAATTTATTCATCAATTGATGAAAATTCATACATAGCTTAAATGAATTGACTATTTTGAAACTAAGTATTACCTTTGTCTGTAATTTGTCTTTTTCATTACCGACTAGGTATTGTAAATATTTATCACGGATGATCTCTAGTCACTTTCTTTTTTCCTTTCTACGGCATTGCTACATATTTTTATATCAATCATAAACTATTCAGGAGGTACAAACTATAAATTACATAGAGCAAGTCAGTATTGAGTAAAAAGAGTCGAATTGAATATGATTCTATAAATTATATAAAAATTATTTTGCGGTATGCGATAATGGCCATCGGCCAATAATCACTTGCCGATTTGTTTCGCTGAATTTTTGCAGAGAATTTGAGAAAATAGGTGTAGGCTTTGATTATAGTCTGAACAATGATAGTAGAGAGCAGATGACTTCCTGATAGGAAGTGTCTTCCGAAAGGTAACTGTGTGGCTAATCACAGCATATATACTTTTTAATGTATAGGAATATTTAACGAAGATCAAGGTATGAAAAGAGACTTGTTGTTTTGCATAACATCAACATTTCCACCCGTCCATCTTAATTTCCAATATACGTCGAGCGAAATGCGAATCCTACGATGATAAATATCTTAGCAAATAATTAATAAAAAATAATTTGAAAATTTTGATAATTCATTTTGTCTTCAGTGAAAATTTTTCAAGTTAATCCTGGTCTTTTATAAATTAATATTGTATAAGGGACATCGTGTTTTGAAATTCTGCCGTTAAGCGTTGCGTGATTAATATATGTCCTGAGCTCGTACGTAAACCTACGTGACATTTACATCCTCAGTGTGTATATAACTATATAACTTTTTACTAGATAAAAATGACGTCCGCGTTAGGTGCAAGGTGACGTTTAATATGTAATAGCAAAAGTTTCGACCGACTTAAATTGTCGCGTAAGCTCGTGAAAGCTTCTTATATGCCCACTTTTACTACCCGAATGATTTTTTATTCAATTTCGGAAGTTATACGTTCCATGCAAGCTGCTCGCTTGGAGCAAACTATATAAAATAGATATGGTCTTTCTTTTATAAACCAAGAATCATGGTCCATAAGTCAACAGAATAAGAAAATGTCATTTGTCGAACACGTATGGAGTAATACAAATAGACGCGAATTGCACAGAAACGCAATGATAAAATATTACATTTCTTACCGGGTACGAAAAGGCTTTATTTACGAAACGAGAGGTTTGCGGCCCAAGGCGAAGCCCGAGAGTTGTAACGAGGTTCGTAAAAAAGACTTTTCGTACTAGGTAAGGAGTCTATTTTTCCTCATGAGAACCGGAATCAAGCGATGAAGGCGCGATTTGTAAGTTAGAATGACGAAAAATTATTTAAGATATAACCTATAATTCTAAATAAACATAAAGGTTAAAATACAATATGTAACAAAAATTAACAACTATATAAGAGGAGCGCAGATGGAATCGTCAACGCACGAGGTAAGAAAAAAAATAACACGATTACATAGAGAATTGGATGAATAATCGGGGCTTGTAAAATATCTGTCCTTAACACCCCCTCGCTCCTCGTCCCAAACTCAAAATATAGTCCTGTTAAATTTGATGCCTCGTTAAAAACTATTAATCCGAACTCTCTATAAGGGCGAGTTATTAGCCCCCGTCCACCGGAAAATTTCCATCGTTACGCATTCGGAAATGGCTTTTTACGATTTAAAGCGGATGAGCTGCATCAAAGAGAGAGAGAGAGAGAGAGAGAGAGAGAGAAAGAGGGCACAGAGAATAGTATAGTCGACTACGCCGCGCACGCACAAAGCGTCTGCGTTCCCAGACGTCGTTTATGACCGCCGACGAGCCGCCCCTCTGCCCCCCCCTTCCTCGCGTGTATATGCAACAGCGTTAACGCCGGCTCCGTCCGTGTATGCGCGGGCGTGCGAGCCTGTGGGCGCTTATCTGTGCGCGGGTTGCCCGCGTTATTGATTATAACGTCGGAAACGGAGGCCGGCCGGCCCACCCGCGAGCGCGCGAATTTTCATTCGGGAAAATCGCGCCACGATGCTTTATGATAATTAAATGTACTTTACCCGCCCTCGGAGGTGAGCATTAATACCGATAAAGGCTAATTTATAGCCGCTATTTCATTCGCTCTGCCCTGTATATATATATATATATATATATATATATATATATATATATATATATATATATAGATATTTAATAATTAAATGAACATGCATGTAGATAGAACGCGGTATACTGAGTATTTGAGCGAGAAAAATAAAAATTGAAAAAGAGAGACGCCCAGAGCGGCCGCGCTCCAAGATCTCTGATGCAGACAGTGACAAATTGTAAGGCCTGTGGGCACTACATATATATATATATATATATATATATATATATATATATATATATATTGTTGGCTGTAGTAGAGAAATTTATCCGAAATCATATAAATTGCAGTTTGTGTACGGTCGTGGAGAGTTCCGACTACATATTTCGGACTGCGCGGAATTTTGTCATTTTCTGCTGAAAAGGCGTTTTGTTCGAATTAGGACAGTATTCTGAAATGCTAATTTTCTAAGCATTATGTTTTTAATTACATATACCGTTTATAGTCGGCTTGGAATAATGCAGAATTTGGTAAATGTAGATCGAAATATTTAAAGAAGATTTTACCATAGTCTCTTCCACCGCGAATAAATTAAGCTATTCTGAAAACTCTCTCAAAGTTAACGAGGTAGATGTACACGGAAAAGGGTAAAAAATGAAATATATAAACTGAAAATTAAACAGTAATTTATACATTACTCTTGATCAAAAACTGTAAAGCAAACAATGACATACTTGCAGAAGTGATTTAAATTTAATCCGTTTTACTTTTCTGGATTGAAAGTTTTACAACTGCAATATGTTTCACAACTGCGGAATCGCGGTTTTACCGGCGAAGGTTTTACTTGGCAACGATAAAAAGGAAAATCGGTGCAAGGATTAAATTTTTTGCCATAACGCCGCGAGAAATGAAAGGCGGTTATCAGAAATAAACGAATAAAGGGCGCAGGAGTTGTTAGAAAATTTTAGGAAAGTTTTCAATTCAGGGATAATTAATGAAATCTGTCGAGGAAAAGAATTACGGGAGCGAGCGTTTAAGGACGAAGCACGAGAAGTCCAATACGATTTGAATTTTAATTAATAAGTCTTAGCGATTTGAGATGTGCAGTAAGTTAACATTGTTCGCGCGCGCGCTACATACGCATTTAGGTGTAATGCGCGCGCACGGACGCGCGGGAAAGTTGACGATAGCAATGCGCAGCGGGGCTCTGAAGCGACATTATAATCGTAAAATGTTATGCAGCGTTTAGATGGGTTTCATTATAGAAACGTTTAGCTCCAGTAGCTCGTTACGCCGTAATAAGACTGTAGCTTAAAATATCTTTTACAACGTCTCGCGATTCTTTATTGACAAATTCCCCCGTTCGAGACGCTATAAAAGAAAAAAAATAAGGTAAAAATTTCTATCTCCTCATAATATCATTTTTGGCACAGGCACTCGTCAAATTTATGGGTAAAAGCGATAACTTGATAAAGCATGCGCATAATGATGCGTAATAATAAGAGGCGCTGTAATGATACACGATTCATTTATATGTACTTGTACGGCGTCCGATACGTATACATCCAGTAGTAACAGGCGTGTATATATAGGGCGTCGTAAAATTTTAATGCTAAAAGCGAATGTCTCGCGCAAGATTTTTATAATCCAATTTTAAGCTACACTTCGTTTTGATGAACGTATGGCGTTATTGGCGAATTATTGTTTCTTTTTCTTTTTTTTTTTATTTGTCGTATCGCGTAGCGCGTACTCTTATTCTTGCTTTAAGTCTTGCAGAAGTCCGGCCAAAGTGCGAATAAATGCCGTGATTTCGACGATTGCTTTT
Organism: Sycobia sp. Sy_11; assembly: GCA_018907035.1. Taxonomy (NCBI): domain Eukaryota; kingdom Metazoa; phylum Arthropoda; class Insecta; order Hymenoptera; family Epichrysomallidae; genus Sycobia; species Sycobia sp. Sy_11. The sequence continues at coordinate 1,308,948 of JACCIC010000053.1, read as the reverse complement.
TATAAATCATGTTACTTTTCGTTGGATTGTTATAGATTTATTCCTACCCTCAATCGAGAGTTTCGTCGAAGGAATTTCAATACGTAATTTAAAATGTTAAATTTGCCTTACACGCGCGCTACAACTGAAATATACAAAGCGCAGATAGTACTAGTACATAGATCTTTATTATGTATTATTATAGCGTCTCTTATGGTTATGAGTCTAATTATACATCTAATTTGTAAAATTATCCCTTTACTGTAGATATAATTGTAGTTCTGAAGAGTAGTACCTGTGGAATTGGAAATATTATTATTAAGATAGAAATGTTTACTTTCGTAATTGCACATTATTCTACATTATAAGTGTTAATTTTATTTTTGGTATTTGTGAAGAAATTTATCGATAGAAATAAAGAGGTTGAAACATAGTTTATTCGATTAATGATCAAGATATTTTTAAGTAGATCGCGGAACTATTAGAATCTGTTCGCTTTATTGCTAATCAATCATTTTTCCAACTGCAACTAGTCGATGAAAGAGCGCGAATAATATACGACGAGTCATCGTATGCTTTCCGAGCAGAGATCGGAGGGACAGTGCGAAGGAAAAATTTATTTTCATTAAGGATAATAGCACGAGCGGTATAGGCGAGGAAAATTATTAATCTTTTTTTTTTTCCTAATGAGACTGCACACGTGTAGCAGCTCGATGTTATTTGAAAGATTTCGGGATTAAGAAAGCCGTATAAATTAAGGCTCCTCCCAGCCTACCGAGCGGACGCACAATACAAGCATTACCTGCCACAATTCCTCGTCCACCGAGCCGTGCGCCAGTCCCCCAGGATCGAGAGGTCTGCTCGCGCCTCGAATCCCGCCGAGGTCCGTGCGTTCCTCGCGCCCCGGCGCTCTTCCGCGACTGCGCCCGCAGGAGACGCTGCGCGCCGCAGGCCTCCCGACCCGCCGCCGAGTGACGACTCCAGCGCGCGCTGGCGCCGGCGGCGGCGGCGGCGGCAAGGCGACAAGGCGGGGCAGGGGAGGCCGGCGATCGGCCACCGCGGATGCGGAATGCCTCGGGACGAGGGAACGTCCGGGAAGCGTGATAGGCATGACGATCGACGATCCATTTCCTCTTCGTCCTCCCCCCCCCCCGCGCTGTCTCACTCTCTCGATTTCGAACCGGCGGCACCGACGCGCGGAACTGCGCGGCATTCGCGCGCCTGGAAAAGTTTAAGCTTTCTTTAAGTCGATGCTTTAGAACGCGCTCTGTTGTGCGCTCGTTTAGAGTTGTATCGATATACCTTTAAACGGTAATCACACTTTAGTTATCCTCGATTCCGAAGAAAACAGTCATGACCCTATTTTTGGGGTCAGTGAGCGAGGCTCCTGCGGCCTACTTCGGCTATCGATCTATCGACAATCAAATATAAGCCTAAAATATCGCATGAACCGCGAAACATATACGTACGCATAATTTGAACTAATTCGCAGACAACGACGTGTATTACATCATGATTACGTTTGTCAGTAAATGCGATTAAATAGATTAAGAGCACCCTGGATGTAAAGACAAGAATTACAGCTACGATTACGTACGTAATATTAGCAATAATCTAACAGCGTCAGGGTACAGTACCAATAGTTAGAGGGTTCCGATGATATAAATTATTGAACTTTTTTACAATATACAGCAAAGACAGCATATCGCAAAAATGGAAATCATGTCTTTTCTTTCATTTATCTTCTGATAATATTGACTAAATGTGTTCGAATCTATTATCTGTGACGAGAGTCACGAAAGTATGTATAATTCATAATTTTGACATTCCATCGTTGCACACTTTATATTTTATATTTTCACTTAACTTATATTTGACCAGTATAATCTCGGCTTTGACCCGATTCTGCATATGTCGGTCGGACATCAATTGCCAATAGTTGCGCAAAAATGTCCTGCGAATGATATATCAATATCAAAATATTCCCAGTCCAATAATTTAGATTATTTATTCATACAGTTGTAATGTCGCCCGGGAAGCAAGAAAAATTGTTCACGACACTGAGCTTCAAAGATTCTGGCCAAAGGTCGTAATATACTGTTTACATTATGAACTAATAAAATCCTTTAACGCTAAAGCGACTATCTTGGCAGCCTCCTTTTTCTTACTTCCACGTTTTTTTTTTGTTTTTTGTTGAGTTAACAGATCGAACGTTTAGATAAAATTAAATCTTATTCGGAATCACAATATCAATTATTAATTCTTGTTTCTGCTAAGGGATAAAAATATAACGTTAATCTATACAGAGCTGAGTAGCTTTTTCTGTTGATTATATATAACGCATAATAATTTATTCTCCGTTATAACGCAATGGAATCAAATACCCAATTCCCAGTGGAAGGTAGAAATAGTGACTTTTTAAGCTGAACGAACAAAATTCTTTTATTCTCTGATTATAAGTGAGAAGATCTTAGATCTTTTAAAATTAAATTTTCGAAATGCAGGTTATAGCGACGACGACGACACGAGCGTCCGTGTTGGCCGAAATGGGCAGCGCTGGTCTTAAAAATTTGTAAATAAACACTATCGAAGTAATATTAACAGTCACGAGAAATAAAAATGCTCGTTTTCAAGATTTAAAACAATAGCAATTATAGCAAATTGCTCGGCGTATTAGCAGATTCAATGATTAAATGAATTTCATTAGGGAGAAAATATTTGAGTGAAACTCAACATGGATAATAAATGGGAAGTAGAAATATACTTAAATAAATTAACTTTTTAAATTTATAAAAGCATAATTCTGATTAAATCTTTCAATTTAAATAAAATATGGACAATTCTAGGCTAAGTCTAACTTTCTTGATTATAGGGAGCGAAGTCAAGAATTCTTTTTGGAAAAATGATCATTAGAGCATTTTGTGGCGGTGAGAAAATATTTCTAAATCTATACGAACCTGCATAATTCCAAATATTAAAATTAACTACTAATTTTAGGAATTTTATATTACAACCCACAAGTTTATTTGTACTTACCGTAAATAAGTAAATCGCGATAATCGAATGAATGTGTCGTAAATCTATGAAGAATTGTCTTTGTTGTCTGATCCCCTTACATTCTATTTTTCATGGTCTAACGCTTTAGCTTCTAATTTTTTTTCCACAATTCTTGGACACTTTTCTGTGAAATAGGATAATGTTTATGTCTGTATTTGTCCGTCATGGTTCTGAACTGCTTTAAACCTCCGACAAGCTTCTTTAATAAGTAATAAAGATGAAAAATTAGTTCAAGTCGGGCCTATTGCCTCGCTCCCTCCTGGATCAGACCCTGATTATAAGAATATTTACATTTTTTTAACCTACAATTAATCTCTTTAGAACCATGGTTTTCGATACTTATTGTTAATTTGGGTCAATGCTTACTATGAATTTACATAATTGTACAATATAAATTTGCGTTTTTCGAAATTGACTTTGATTCACGCAGACAAATCACGTGAAATTTTTAGTTAGACGAAGAATTACTGTCAAACTCAATTCAACAACTATTTGATCAATTTTACCACAATGGCGACGATACCTGCGCCGAGGCAGTGCCATTTTCAAAAAAATGTTCATTGACGTAAATTACAATTGTAATGGAATTTTTCTTCTCGAAAAATGTTTTTTTACATCCACCTCACTTGGCTCAGAAGTAAACTGTTACATGATTATCATATTCTACTATTTGAGCATCATGAAAATACTTTTTCTCAATTTCGACAGAATGACATATTTCTATCAGTGCTGTAAGATTCAAAACATCTCTTTTAAGCCTATAAATGAAAAAATATATATAAATTTCCTTTCATTCGAAAAACGCCGGATTTCAACTCTCGATCAAATTTTCGTAAATTAACTATGTTATGTTATAAATTGGAATAATTGACGCAAGTAAAAATAATCGATGTAGTACAAAGAAACAATAAAGCAAGCTTTGTATAAATGATATATCTTTCATCGATGCGATATTTTAGCCCTGAGAAAGGATGGTAGTTATAAGAAATAATGCGGGGAATTTAAAATAAACCTATATGGTTGAATTTATTCGTTCTGCATCTTTCGAACAAAATTTATTCACGAAATGACCGACAATAATCCTTTTGACATTAATGAATCCGATGGAACGACCGTATTGTAAATTTTATCTGGCATGAAAAAATAAATATATAAACGAAATCCTGAAATGATCATCTTGAAAATAACTACAAACTTCAATCAAATCATCAGGTTGATGAAAGAGAAAATAAGATTTGGAAAAAGTTGACTTTGATCATGTTTGCATGTAGACTTATGGCAACTAATTTGAGGGAAAAAAATGACGTTTAATCACATTCTGCACTCCCAAAATCTATTAGATGATTTAGAAAAATCAGAGAATAAAAGAATTTACAGATATAATTAGAAAAACATAAAATGTAGCAGTTACCAGACCAATTTAAACAAAAATTTTCAATATAACTTTACTTTCAGTATAAGTAGTAGCAGGTTTTTGGTGTATGACCAAATTTAATACTGCTATTTCAATACGCGGAGATCAACAAATGATTAAAAATTTTTCACAACGTAAATAATATAAATAAACTGAATAGATTCCATCTGATTTAGCACCAAACAGAGCCTCCTTAAATAAAATACAAATAAGACACTTTACATTCATAGAGATGGGGTGCTACCTCATTTTTTCCCCTACCGTTAACCATTTAAATTTACCCAACTATTCGCAATCGTGTAGCCACCCCCCCCCGCACCCTCTGCTCGGTTAATAGAAAAATCACCGGCACTCCCCCCTCCCCTCGCCAAATCGATACGAACTTTATTCATTAAACTTTTCAATACCTAACGATCAGCTCATTATCCCGGCCATCGGTAGAGCCGATTCGATCCCGCAATAATTATACAACGCCGGCGACGGTCCACGTTAGCCCCAACCTCCCTCCGATATATACGTATAATCAGAAACGGAATTAAAATAAAATAAGGAAATCGGTCCAGGGCGCGGAGGGTCCAGCCCACTTCGCGGGAGGAGAGAAATAAAGCTGTATATATATATATATAAATACTGCAAGTCCCAACGAGCCGGGCTAATGTTATTGAGATGAGCATCGGTCGGGTTCTCGGTACGACGGAGGGGGGGGGAGGAGAGTTGATTTTCCTGCAATTGCGATTCCGCCCTCGGCCCTCAGAGCTGCTTCCAAATTATGGCACGCCTCATGCTGCTGTGTGTGTGTGTGTGTGTGTGTGTGTGCGCGCGCGCGTGTGCGTGTATGTACCACATCGCTGGCTCGGTGAGCGTGTCCTCGGAGTCTGCGGGCGACCGCCCAGTAGTGCGCCGCGGCGCTCGGCTAAATTGAATCGTGCAGCCGCGCAGCGACAAGCTCGCCTCCGCGCGCGATTATGCTAACCGCGCTCTCTAATAAAATCTCGGGGAGCGGACCTCGCTTCTCGACGGTGCTATCTGCCTCTTTTCTCCTCCCCCACACCACCCTCAGCCCTCTCTCTTTTTGGCCCTCTTCCACACGCTTCATTGGCGGGGCCAAAGTTTAAGCGAGAGCCCGCAAAGTGGTGTGTGTGTGTGTGCGTGCGTGTGTGTGTGTGTGTATGTATGTATGTTTTTCTATACTATGTAGGTATATATGTAGGTTCGAACATGGAATAGGCGCTCTCAATCGTTGAAGGAGAGAGAGAGAGAGAGAGAGAGAGAATAAGAGACAGGCCACTAAGCGAGCAGCTCCTCGCCTTGCGCTTTCGCCCCGTCTGTGTCGTCTTTGCACGACCGCGCAATGAATATTAATTGGATGTTAATGAAAACCGCGTACGTTCTTCTTTTATCCGCCAGTGAATGTGTATATACGCTAATATATATATATATATATATATATATATATATATATATATATATATACATGGCAGCTCCTTGTTGCTTATTTCTATCGTTTGCCTGTCTTGCTTTTTATGCGTCGTTTTAAGGATTTGCTAAACGATACTATTTTATTAAAGGTTGCGACTACATTAAATTCGAAAAATTTACGTGCAGAAAATTGTAGCGTTTCTACACTATCGCGAATTGTGAGGATAAATAGTTTCTATGAAATAGATATATATATATAAATTAGAAAATCTAGTTGCATGTTTATCATGCTACTTTAGATATTTAATAAGTTTGAATATTTGAATTTTTTCACGATCAGAATCATAATTTAATCCATTCTACGATCTCTATAAGGTTTCCTTTACGTACATTTAGAAGCCAATCATATTCAGCACAACTGCTAATTAAAAAGGCTCTCTACCTCATTATTGATTCCGTGAAAATTATGGCATTCCCGGCTCTACTTTAATTAACAATATATATATATATATATATATATATATATATATATATATATATATATATATAAATTCGTTCGATTACCAAAAAAGTACGACCCCGACCTCTACGCCAGATCTATTCGCGACTTGAGACATTTAAAAGCGATGCCACCCTATTCGTCGTGCTGGCTCTCTTAAGTCCTCTCATAACTCGGCCCTCTCATATCCGTCCTTCGCCCCGTGGCTAACCACCCGTGCTAAAGAGCCGAAGCGCATGGAAATTAAAAGTGCCTGCTGTAGGAATTAATGCTGATGGCGCTCGATTTGCACGATATACGCCTCGATTGTTATCCGCCCCGTGGCTGCGACTCGTGCATATTCATCGACTGCTATAATCGAACGCGATACGGGTATGAGAGTACGGAGGATTGTATGCGATATCGTTGAACGTATTCTTCGCTCTTTTTCTTCTGTATTTTTTTTTTCACCCCAGTCAATTAGCCGTGAAGTTTTGTGATTGTAAGTGACCCTCTGTATTCGACGAAGAGCAAGACGTTCATGTACGTCAGCCTTAAGAATACTTTTGGATTAGATTAACTCCGACTTGAGCTATGTACGATGATATCTAATAAAATTTGAACAAGCGCAGAGCAATTGAGGTGGCGCTGCTTCTTCATTACCAAACGAGCTACGAATGCAATTGTATTTATGTAGTGACGTAATTTACTATATTCTGTAAAAAATTTCAAGACGATTGTTTTATCTTAAATTCTTGTAAATTAGTGATGATTATCTCCTAGTCCAATTGCTTACTAAATCACCGAATAGGTATGAGGAAGGTATTAGGATTACCTATAACCGAAACAATTAGTTCTTTCATAGCTTCATAATCTTCTTATTTATCTAATGGATCGGTTTTTACGTTACTTTTATGTGTAAAGTTACGCCAAATTCATAAAACACAGATCTTTCTATCATTGGTTAGATTACTATTAAATCCGATAGATCAATTGCGATGTTGTTCTGGCTTGATTTAATGCCTTAATAAATAACAGTTTATAAGGGTATATATTTATGTATCTCTACCACACGATCTGCGACACTAACTTCCTTGTACAAGTACCATATCTATGGCTGCTCTTAATGCCTGAAATAGTAAGCTATAACTCTTATCCCATAATATTTGTCATTATTATCAATAGGTGCAAATATTCGAAGACCAGCATATCTATTCTGAATTCACCTGTATAACAAATAACTTCTCCGATTTTTACTTTCATTTCGCAATTCGTCCTAAATGGTATTCTGGTCATATACAATTGGAAAAATAGAGTTTTCTGGTATAATTTCGAGACAATTCGAAAATCGAAACATTCAATATTAACTTTTGTATGGTAATATGTCAATGTTCAACGATTCTTTTAATGATGTGCCAGTCTTCACACATTCCTAGTAGTTTTATGTTTTAGCCATGCCATAATGGCTATCTAATTACAGCAAACTCTAGTGGCTTTGATGAGGAAAGTGAGAGAGATTGAGATTCATCCTTTGAGACCTTGTTTTACACAATCATCTGTATGTGAATCAAAATCTGCATGAAAATTTTGCTTTCGCTGAGTTTCCAGAATGCCAGTGCAGCATCTATTATGTCAAAATCACTTCATATATCCATAATTTTTTTGTAAGATTCTAAATCTCAAACTATGTTAATTACTGATTTATACTCCAACAAGATACTTAAGATTATTCTACGTTCCTATTTCAGATTCTGCTACCCATCGCAATATTTGTATTCAGGTAAAGATTTAGATATTTAATACCTTATTTATACGATGCTGTGCTGTATATTGTTAGACTAAGAGAATAATATTCGTCTGATCTGGATTGACTCCTAAAGATTTCTTCTGATATTTTTCTTCTGACATATTCAGTACCGAAGACCTGTTCAACGGAGCATACTAAGAAGTAACTTCGAGGTTCTATAAAAAGGTGATGGTATCCCTCGCCTGTAAAGTTGCTTGCTGTAAACTTTAATTTTACAAGCTTACCCTTCCATTGATAAAATTTTCTCTACTGTCAATAATTTTTACTATCCATCTCCAAACAGTGATCGAGACTTTGTCAATGTTAGGCCTATAGTAGTGCTATTTAAAGCACTCTATATATCTAGAAATGCAACAATTAGAATCTTCTTTACATCTATTACTTCCTCAATATAACTTACCATTAAGTGTAAAACTGGCTCCGTATAAACTTACTCACAATACAAACCTGTCGTTTAATAGGACTCACGACATTGAAATAATTTAGATACATTGGTAATTAACCAGCCGTTCTATTATTTTAACGTAAGCGATGTAACATAAAAATCATCACTGAGTAATATTTATATTCTGCAGTTTAGGAATAAAGGAGGTGCGTGATTCTTCCAATTGTCTAGTACAAAACAGTGGACAGACCAGATAATTTGCTTTTACTGTCTAATTTAAACTTTTAATAGTAACGCTGTTTAAAATTGAAGTACTGTGGCTTTATTAAATTTGCTTTAATATAGATTTTATCAGAATTTATTACTTCAACTGAATTAGTCAAAACTATTTTTATATGAACATAAAAATCTCATTACAACAAATATTCCATACGCTTTAAAAATATTCCAACGTATTTTAGAGACATAATATTATACACGTTAATATTAAATAAACTGATTCCCTCGCGAAAATTCTGTTGAAAATTCATAAAATAAATACATAATATATCCATTTGTTCAGTTACCGAATTTCACCTACGGTAAAATTGCTACCCTATCAGCTGTCCGTCATCCATATCACAATACGTAAAATCGTTGTAATAAATTCGCCTGCATCGGAAAAGTCTCCGAACATACCTCGAGCCTGATGGAGAATTGGTCCATATAAAACTAAAGCCGCAAAGCATGACGAGTCTGGATGCTCGCTTCACGGCGCGACCCATCGTTAGCGCGCGGAACGAGCCGTGACAACAATAATTGTCGCACTTCCGCGCGAAGATTCATAAAATTCGCCCGATTACCCACTCGCGCAGCTGCGTGTATACAGGCACTTATATATAACTATATATATGCGCGAATCCCGCAATCCTCGCGATGGCTGTCGAGTCGCATTAATGCAGTCATAAATCACACGCTCCTCGGAAAGAGGGAAAGGCAGAGCGTGAGAGAGAGAGAGAGAGAGTAAGAAGGGAGAAAAGCAAACCCGGACTCACCTCGGCGACCTAAAAATGTTAGAAAGAGAAAGAACGAGAGGGAGAGAGAAACCGAGCCACAGTTCACAGACACGCTTCGTTGTCGTATCCTTTGGGTTGTAATACGAAAGAAGCTGCGCGACGTAGCAGCGCGCACCGCAAGTACGCCCTGTTATAGGAGAGGATAGAGGTGAATATATATATATATATATATATATATATATATATATATATCTCATGTTTCAACTACATCGTCAAAGTTTGCCGCTCGTTCTATTTGCTCTCCAGCTTTTCAGGAAGAAAAGAAGAAAGAACAGAATATTGCTCGGGCCGACAAAGGGAGGATGATACTCCTTTTATATCCGACACCTTTACTAGAGACAATATTGTTGAAGATACGCAGCGTACTTTAAGAAAATTAAATTCGATATTTTATGTTTATGTACTTTCATAATATATAGATAAAGGAAAAATTAATTTCAGAAAAAGATAGCAGATAATTTTCAGATAATTTATATCGAATATTTATGAAACTATACCTGTGAAGCAAATACATCCCAGGAACTTCACTGTTACATGTAGTGTAAATTCGGTGTGAGCATTCCAATCGCAGGAAGACTGCTGCTTTATATAAATTTCAGTCCAAATGTAAGATTTCATATCTGTAACAAAAAAAAATTAAATGATTAATTAAATACAGAAATAAATGACTTACCAAATTGATGCGATAAGTTGTGGAACCAAAATTAAAGATGACAATGAAAGCTTGAGAAACTTTATTACAGTTTTAAAAATCTCTGACGTCGTTCCTAGGAATCTTAATTAAAGTTAAAACGAAAATTTGAATAATACGGATTTTTTTAAAATATTACCTAACTTTCAAATTTTTATAAATAAGATAATGCAGATATTTTTTAATGAAAGATTCTATAGGTATCTACTTTCAAATCTATTCAAATGAAGAGGATATGAAAATACTGTGAATAAATTTCTAATAAAACTTTAAATCACACATTTTTCTTCCTTTAAAGTGGATGGAGTAAGTTTTGATGCTATCATAATTTAATCGACACGTAATTGATCAATAATAATATTTTTATTTAACGCGAATTCTTTTCTAACAATAAAATTTTTTTATTCGTCTTGATATATGTTAAAAGATTTAGAGTATTTTCAAAATATAGCAACTCTGATCTTCTGTCCTATTTCCATTTTTCTCATCCCCTCAAAATTCTATATTACACCGATCATCCCTTATAGGAACACTAAAAAAAAATACGATTCATAATGTTGAATATTCATCGCACCGCTAGTAAATAAACCATATCGTCATTGAACTTTCAATCAATCGTAAAGTTTTATAAAGATTTTTCGGAAACAATGAACATGATAAATACGATAAATCTTACCATCAAATACAATAAAATTTAGATCTTGTATCTCATAATTAAAAAAAAAAAAAAACCTATATGACCATCAATGAGTACATTAAAATATCTATAGCACAAGAAAAAAAGGGGGAAAAATCCGTCGGTCGACTGAGAACTGCTCGGTAAAATTCCTCCGCATGTACCGCCTATACTCATAAGCTTTTCGTTATATATATTTTCAACGCTGGAAGTTCAAACAAGTGTCGCCTAAAGTGGCACCGCCAAGAGGTGCGCGCGGCTGTCGCTGGAAGGGAAAAAAACGAGAACGAGAGGGAAAGCAAAGTGGCGTTACACACCGAGGCAGATTATATATATATATATATATGGCGGAGGAAGACTGGTGACGGGTTGGTGGAAAGAGGTTTTGAGGTGGGGAGGGGGGGTATAGAAAAAGAAAGAAAATTGAGCGAGTACGGGCGAGGAGAACATTTCCAGGACGTTGACGTAGCTCCCGCGAGGAATTTTCACGGACCACGGTTGGTGGTGCCACCCCCCTGTCGCAGGCAGCGACGACCGTGCTCTCGGCCCTATACCTCCTCCCATTCCGAAACTCATATATATATATATATATATATATATATATATATATATATATATACAACGCAATGGCGCGCGCGTCTTACATTCGACGCACAAGAATCGCCTCTCTCTCTCTCTCTCCTATACTCTTCGCCTTTATATATCTGTACATAAACGTCTTCTTATTTTCCCACTGAGATATATATATATATATATATATATATATATATATATATATATATATATCGCTACACGTTCTTTCAGCTTTCGCCCCCCAGACGCGCTGATACGCCTCGCTCGCTTCCCTTTCTCTTCGCGAGAGCTGTCCGTCCCCAGGCGAGCTTCCAGCGAGGGCTTTTTATCCCTCCGTCAGATACGTAACGGTCAACGAGCAAGAACCGAACTTTTCCCCCATCTTCCTTGTGGGTGTGTGTGTGTGTGTGTGTGTGTGTGTGTGTGTGTGTGTGTGTGTGTGTGTGTGTGTGTGTGTGTGTGTGTGTGTGTATGTGTGCGCGCGAGGAAAGGAGACTTGAAATAGGATAAAGGAGACGGAATGGAGTGGAGGAAAGAGAGGACATTTTTCTTGCGCGATATTGTGCCGGGGAAAAAGCCTCACCGGATGGAAAATGCTTGTTTCTATAATTCTTCAACCAGTTCCCACCCCCTCCCCATCTTCTGTTGGCGTGATTTGTCGCGTACTCGCGCGATCTGCGATATATGTAAGGAGATGATGGCTATATGGTCCACCGTGAGAATCCCGTTATTTGTTCCCCGAAACAGTATATATATATATATATATATATATATATATATATATATATATATATATATATATTACATGAAGAATCATGCTGCGCTCGATATTCGATGAATATTTTAGAGGAAGCAGCTATGCCGTTTTTTTGTAGTTAAAAAAATCTGGAAAGAAATTATAGTACCTCTATAACTTGTAGAGCATTATTTTATATATAAAAACAACTACAATACTTTGTTTCAGATTTATGAAATTAAAAGATGTTAGTTTTTGGCTCTCGATCTGGTTTGGAATCGCGCGTTATGGTCTTCCAAATGTAGTCGCGATAGTCTAAGGACAATGGAAATTTAACTCGCCGTAAGATTATTTTATATAAGCTGATCTAACGTTTTATCCATTTACTTTTATCGAATCTCTAACCACGAAAATGCGAGCTTATGATAATGGATTTCCGATAAATTAAGTCTTTTCACGATTTGATAATTTCCCTTTAAATTATATCTTTTGGAAAAATCGTGGAGAATTAAATTTAAAAATTAGGATTTTATTGCTCGAAAGTTAAAAATTTCAAATAAAAGGCAATAATATAATAAAATAAATATAAATAATCTACAATGAAAGTTAAAAATAACAATTAGCGATATAATTAATATTTTTGAATGTATCATTGATATTATATTTTGAAATAAAATATCTCGGACAATTATCACAGATTAGAGGAGCTATTGTTACACGTGGATTTATCGGTATATAAAATTATAGGGGCGGCGCCAATAAATCACGGAAACTATATTTCTTATAATTCTGGTCGGAAAAATGTAGCGATAAGGACATATATACATTCAAAGTTTCAAATCTGTACTGCCGAAACGAATATATACCGTGATAAATTAAGTTGGCTTATCATTCACTTCCTGCTCGTAATATTAGAATATTCCATCCAATAATAATAAAACAAGGGGATATGTTTCCTGAACCTTGATGCACGCCCTTTTGCAATAATACATCACAGTATAAAAATGGGTTTTCTCATTTTGTTATTTCGGCCCCCGGAATTGGAATGCGCAGATTTTTACTTTTCGAGCACGGCGGGACATTGTTTAAATCGCAATGGCTCGAGGAACTACGTATTGTTTAGTATTCGTGCCGGTCGTCAATTTTTTCACTCAAAATACAGGCCATTTTGAGAGAAAGAGCCTCTAAAATTCATTTAGATAAGCAATGGTTTTAATCATAAACGTGCTGCCCCTTTTTGTATATACTTTATCTTGATATGGTAATTTTAGTGTCACTTATGATTGGGTTAAAATTTCGACGTCTCAAATTCTAGGGTGATTTTAATTATGATCTCAAATAAAAGTATAATTTTTGGTTTTCCACAACAGTAAACTATAATTGTAATTTCAAAAGTTCTAAAAATTCCTAAAAAAAAAAACAGAAAAATTTAAATCGTAATTATAATAATTTTGAATCATTTAGACCAAAAGTTGAGAGCCCAAAATTTCAATTCAAATCAAACAAAAATTTATACTACAATAAGAAGAGTCGAATATTTCTTCTTATCATCATTATTTAGCAAAAAAATTTTTGTTCTCAAAATCATCAGTTCGGATAATTCATTAAAGTTTCAATCCAAAGTATCGCCTCGTCTTTTTCAAACAAAATTCAATCAAGCCTTTAAACTTCTATTTCTTTAAAATGTTCTAAGAAATAAAACAATATTGAAAAAAATTAAAATAACTTCATACTATTTGCTTATACCATTTCAATTTCCACTATGCTTTACGCCCTTTTTAATGAAAAACAAGAGCCCCCCCTGATTCTGCGAGTCAAACTTCGTAAGAAAGGCCTTCTTTCTTTACCGCATAAATATATATATATATATATATATATATATATATATATATATATATATATATATATATACTGTAAACGGAAACGTATAGCACCCATCGCGCGGGACTTCATAAAAGCGTAATATCATATCGCGTCGGGACACTCGGCGATATATACAGAAATACATGGATTAGGGTTCGTATATATATATATATATACATTTTTTTTCAAACCATCGATGAAACGGGGAGAGAACATCGGCAAATATGGGTAAAGAACGCGTCGGGCGCGCGGCGAATCTGTCCCCGGCATTGCACAGGAATGCGGTCAGGAGCGCTCCTATGGCAACAGTGGCGCGGGGGTTGCGCGCGCTATCGCGCAGGCGTACGGCAAAATTTTCACGTCGAGGATGCGAGAGAGCGGCCAACGTGGCGGCGGTGGCGACGGCGTCACCCGTCGGGCTGTATTGTGCAACAGGAAGTCTCGGCCCGTTCTCGTTCCTGCTCTCTACCCCCCCCCTCCTCTCTCTCTCTCTCTCTCTCTCTCTCTGCGCGCGCACGTTTGTGCGTATGTGTTTGCGCGCCTCTGGATATATATATATATATATATATATATATATATATATATATATATATATACGATTATGGAGAACGGGACGACGTGAGCGCGATGCTAATAGTCCCCGGTGCTTCGTGTATAAATATATAATGTATATATACGTCTCGAGGAACTGCGATCCGAGTCCGGGCACCGGGTAAAATCCGTTGCACGCGAAGGAGGCGCAAAAATTCCGCAGTTTCGCCTGTACAGGTGACGTCAGGATAATGCGTCGGCCGGACAAGACGTTATTCGTTGGCTATATCGCCATCACTCACATATTGTATATCTGCAGCTTTATTCGAAGTTTTTGGGTAGCAGCGATTCTATACTCGTTGTTAGTTACCTTTTAAAGCTTCTACTCGCATCGAACTTACTTAGAACGACGGCAAACGTTTTATTGTTTGTTTTTTTTTTTTTTTTTTTAGAGAGAAGGCGTGTTTTCGGCAAGAATCTTACCCAAAGACGGCTTTTGTACAGGAAGCTATCGAAAAATTTCTATCCATACAGAGACCTAATGCAAAAGTTGGACGGAAATTTTTTAGCAGGGATCTTCTTACTTGAAATAGATTGGGCAGAAATTCTATAGACAAAAATATGACAAAAATTGTCTGTAATCTGTCTATTTCAAAGAACAGGGCTAAATTAAGCTTGTATATAATTTCGCCTTTCTCAGCACGACAATGAACGAGGCATGGTTTCCCGAAGAATTTTCGTCGTTAATAACATAAAACGTATAAAAGGCATGGGATCTTATATTAAAATCTATCCAATATATTGTGCATCTGTTGTTATTTCTTCATGAATGTGTATATGTATGTTTGTATATATATCATACCGTAATGAAAATTTTATGAAACAAATAAGTATATCAATAGAATCTTGTATTTTTACGAAATTTTATTTTTAAATAAAGGCTTTTTTGAATAACGCCGGCTTTGAATTTAATGCCCACTGTCCGATGGTTTTCAGCTAGTCTTGGTATTTGTTAGGAAATTAAATACCCTTAATTAATGTTTATGCTCTGCTTTTTGTTTGTGCTTTATATTTTATTTAGCAAAGTCTATACATTCTAATATAATTGGAAATACTTTATTTTGTGAAAAGTTGAGAATTGATTTTTCCAGATTTTATCAATGTGTATACTATCGGGCATTCGATAAATATTGGACATTTGCAGCGGCGCTTTATTGTACAACTACGTTGCATATATTATTTTATAGTATATAGTGCTAATTCTGAAATGGACATAATATACACAGGAATAGAATTGAATTTTGCGCCGCAGTGAATTATAATAGTGCATTATATACGATAAATAGACGCACTCCGAATTCGAATTTAGCAGGCTATTTCTACCACTAACAGTTTATTGTCAAAATACAAGGATGTGAAACTACGGTATAAACTCACGTTTCTGAAAAATATTAATTTACCCATCAATGAGAGACATAAATTAAAGTGATTGTTTAAGCTTATTACGTCAAAAATGATGAATTTCCTGTTCTTTGTCGGTTTTCTAATTGCGTATGAAAGTAAAACAACGTCGATTTTTTAGTTACTTAAGCCCGTACATTCGGTATATAAGACAGAGTACAGTGCAATGTTTATTACTTTTATATAGAATTC
This sequence comes from Sycobia sp. Sy_11, assembly GCA_018907035.1. Lineage (NCBI taxonomy): Eukaryota > Metazoa > Arthropoda > Insecta > Hymenoptera > Epichrysomallidae > Sycobia > Sycobia sp. Sy_11. Next base: position 1,292,631 of record JACCIC010000053.1, on the reverse strand, counting down.
AAGTAAATAAAATGACATTTCCGTATAAGTTAATGTACATGCACTAACAATAACTTTTCAAGACAAGAGCATTGATAATAGAAGTGTCAAATATGATATCTTTTTCTGTTACGGTTTTTTTTCGCTGTATTATTACAGAATTTAAATAGTATATATATTTGACAATAACAAAAATTCTGTTGCTCAGATGGATATTTTTGACACATTATAGATTAACAATATATATATATATATACATATACATATGAGAAAATCGAAAAGAGATCGGAACCGCGTAGAATCGTGTGTGTTGTGAAGGAAAAATTCAATATATAATATTCGAAGCGCTCATACGACCGCGTCTCGAAAATATCCGACTACGAACGTTCCCGGGCGCAAAATCCGTATTACCCGCTACGGGAGGAAAATCGAACGATCACCTCCCGACGACCCTCGAAAAAAGAAATATGATAATTCGATGTGTACAATACCCGGCGGGCGGGCCATAAGATACCTCCCTCCCCTCCCCCCACGGATATCATCCGTCCGACCGAGAGATTCAAAAAGCGATGTATATATATATATATATATATATATATATATATATATATATACAAGACTGACGGCCAGACGCGCATCTCCGGCCGTGACGTCTCGGCGCATATCGGCTTCGTGGATAACGAGGAAAGGGGGGGGGGCGAAAGACCGAGCGAGCCTCGGGGCGATATCGTCGAAAACTGCGGCGAGCGCGATAAGCGGCTGTCTGGGTTTTTTTTCGGTTCTTCTCCTTTCTTTCTTTTTTTTTTGTTTTTTTTTTTTTTGTTTTTTTTTTTTAATTAAAAAAGAAAAAATAAACCGACAAGAGATTCGCGTCGGCGGTAGAAGAAACATAAATTTTCTCCCGTGCACGAGTTTAGACAAATCGGCGTGCGCAGATATAATACACACTGACGGAGAGACGCGCACCTGTAAACGCGTGGGAGCCGTGGAAAAAGACGCCGGGAGCGTAAGTGGTAGGCGGCACCGAGGCCTCATAGCTAGGCAAAATATGGATAAAAGCCACGGGGTGTTCGAGGGGGGGGGGGGTCGAGCGGGCGGGGGGAGGGAGCTTCGTTGAGCACAAGGGGATCGGTGGAGAGATCCGCACGCGCGCGCGCGTTCGCTCGTCGGCGAATTGAAGACGGTTGAATATTTCGCGAGGGGGATGATGAGCGAGTGAGAGTGAAAGAGAGAGAGAGAGAGGGAGAGAGAGAGTGTGTGCGTGTATGTGTGTGTGAGAGAGAGAGAGGTTTGTCGAAAAGGGAAGGGCGGAACACGCGCCGCCGCGGAAAGTGGGGTGCCGAAAGGGAAGGAGAGCAAGCCTGAGAGACCGAGAGAGTGAAAGAGAGAGATAGGGAAGTGTACGGACCGAGAGAGAGAGAGGGGGGGTGGTTTTACCCGTGAAGGGTGGCGGAGTTGCGATTCCATCTGGCTGCCTGTCATTCTGATACTTTGGGTGTATAGATATATACATATATAGAAGAGAGAGGGTGCCGCGACGACGGCGGCGACGATCAATACGCTGCAATCTATACAAAATGGCTGCGATATATATGAATATATATATATATATATATATATATATATATATATATAAATATAATACTATATATATAATACACAACTGTACTATTTTGAAAGAGGTATAAAGAGAGCACTTGCGGGTACACGGTAATCGTAGTATAGAAAAGAATTTCTTGTCATCCTATATAGACATATGGAATAGAAAAATTATCATCCACGTGTGCAATTGTGCGATGTATATACACATATTTATGTGAAAGAGATGGATATCGATGTTCAAACCGTTTGCAATGTTTATCAGGAAGATCTATATATGATGCGTATTCTTTTGCAATCATTCCAAAATACGTTTCATTCTGTGTACAGAAATAATGAAGAGATAGACACATTTATTATATATAATATTATATTGTTATATTTATTATTATAAATATATATATATATATATATATATATATATTGCTATATTTATTATTATACTCTATTCGTGCAATAATAAATTACACCAATCTCGGAATTACAGCTGTAGCATTATTTACCGTGCCGCTCGTAATGTAAAGTCGTGCTCCACAGTAATGCGCACGTTAATTATTTATCTTGATTGCGAGACTAAAAATATAATTTACTTCTCTATGAAATGAATAATGAACTTGAATGATGAAAGCTATAATCGTGAAATATAGAATTCTGATACAATAAAGAAGTATTTTGGAGATATTGAAGTTATTACTATATTCTGTTAAATATTTTTGTCAAGCCATCATTAAGATAACAATTTAGATTTGGAAATTAATTTTTTTATTATAGTAAATAATACGTATTAATATAAAAAGGCAAAATTGTATTTAAAAGCAAATGAACATATACAACATTATGAATTCTAATCAATATATTGAAATTGCAAATAAACATATATAACATTCTAAATCTTAATCAATACATTGAAAAAAATGAGCATTTCCCGTTTCATTTCGAGTGCAATTCAAGTTCAAAGTTCCTATTTAAAAATTGTTCAAGTGACGGATTTCTACTAGCATGGCGCCATCTTTGGCCTCGAATCGCGACTACGATGATCCCGAAAGACTCTACTAGATGGCGGCACTTGTGAATCCCAGACAAATCATTCAATTCGACACATCCGCTTCGCAGTTTGCGTAAATTTACGAAACGATCGATCGAGAAATTTACGACAAGCTCGCTAAAACGAATCACGAACAGTATATATATGATAACATACATACATTACTTTGTCCTCTGATTCTGAAAGATCCGTGATCGAAGAGTCGCCGACGATTAACACCGCGAATCTCACTCTCTCTCTCTTTCTCTCTGTCTCTTTCTGCCATTCTCTCTCTCCCTCTCTCTCTCTCGGGGGTCGATAACAGTGCCAGCAGCCTGCACGGCACGCGTGTCGCCGGACCGCAATCAGCCACCAAAGTCGAAAATTCAGGTTTTGCGTCGCACGAAATGAAAATTTAATGATGATGCGAATGTTATATGAGAAACGAAAAAGGAGAAGTAAACGACAAACCAGGGGAAACAGCGGAAAAAATACTAGTCGTCATTCAACTGCTACTGCACGGCGAGCTGGCCAAGGCTCGACTAAAACTCTGGACGCGCCAGCCGGGAGACGCGCGCCCGTTGTATGGAGTCGCATCATGCGAGGGCGATCTCGTTTGAAATATATACATATATATATATATATATATATATATATATATATATATACAACTGTATGTATGCATGTATGTATGTATATATGTATGTATGTGCACGCGTATCCATACAGATGCCCCATACGTATATATGTACGCGCGTCTATATACACAGGCGCCCCGAAATTTATGGTCCTTTGCCCCGCGCGCGCGCTCGCTCGCTCGCTCGCTCGTCCCGAATAAACGAGCACGTATATGCGTACGTGTGTATACTATATAGGTAAAAGATTAATTTGACTCTGGGATATATACGCCGGGGGGCGCGAAGGGCCCCTGTGGGACCTCGATTTTCCTCCCTCTCCCCTCTCTCTCTCTCTCTCTCTCTCTCTCTCTCTGTCTCTCTGTCTCTCTCGAAGCCGAGGCGCGTATGTCTCGCGATTTATCGTACGCGTATATGGAAGTCTTGCGAGGGCCAGACTTCGTAGCGATACGAGGGTGCGCCGGGGCTTCGAACCACGTGTATTTATTATATTGTAGGCGTACAAGCATATATATATATATATATATATATATATATATATATATATATATATTTAGAACGCATAAGTGCGCTCCCGCAAGAGAGACAACGTATTTAAAATCTGGACGATCCTTCCGAATTGACGATTACCTTTATTTATCGAAATTGATCGTCCAATTATATTGCTTGTAAATATTTGCATTTTTATATGATAATGTAAAAAGTGTATATGTATAGAAAGAAATGATTCATATAATAATTTTTTTTGTTTAATCATGAAAGATCTATGTCTACGATAAGAAATCCTTATAGCGTACGAAAATAAAGTCGCATGTTTGGATTTATGATGCGAATACATGAAGAATCGATCCAGCGGAGGGACGTTCTGGATAATGTTGTTTTAAGCACAATCCCAAACACACACACACACACACACACACACACACACACACACACACACACACACACACACACAGACAGACACACATATTTGGCTTTTTGCGTTTAACTTTAAATTTCGTATAAGCATGAGCGTATAGGCACAAAGGGATCGTCGATGGCGCTGTTAACGTGCGCATGCCGAGGCAATCAGACCGAATAGAAAGAGATCTTTTAAACCATCATTTTCTTAATTTCTATATAAATATTATTCTATTTTTAATAAAGATGTTATTTAATGTTTAATTTAATTATAATGTTTGATTTCATTCTTTTTAGATATGATTTCTATATTGATTAATTTATTTTTAAAATAGAAAATATTTCTTTCTAAATCATAAGAGACTCTTTTATCGTAATATCGACAATCATTTTTATTTGAAAAATTCTTATAAGGATATGTCGAAAAGATTTTTGATTTTTTGCAGCTGAGTAAAAATTTAAGATGTTCTTATAAATATTATAACGTTTACATTTATTTTTATCCATTTTGAGCAATGCTCTTTAATAATCCACCTATATTTAAAATAAATTTCCCTAAAATATAATATTATGATTTTCGATATCTTTAATATATTAAAATTAAAAATTGTAATCATGTTGACTGTTTTGAATTAAATTAACAAATATTCTTCTCGGTCTTACAGACTTTCTAATATAATATGTTAACTAAAATAATGACAGCCAGACTGTCCTTGTTTATTATCACCCTCGAAGAATCTTAAATAGAACTTATTACTGAAAATAAATTAGATTAAAAATTAAAAATAATAAAATAAAATAAAAATAATCCTTCGTATGATTATTCTTAAAATGAATAAATTGTTGCTAATGATAATTTAATTGTGGAGCTACTTGATTATGGATTATAGCTTTCCTGCCGTAGCTACATCTGACAGTATTAAAAATAATTAAACTGATTATTTATACTGGTATTTTATTAGCATAATTTGTTTAGTAAAAGTATTTACATTTGAGATTCTATGGGGTTGATCATTATAATTATATTATTTTAGAATGACCGTGGGACTGATAAAAATTATTGCTCCTTTACATGTTGCAAAAATTTACAAAAATTTACCGCGTATACAATTATACAATAATTCATACGCTAGAGAAAAAATCTTTTTTATTACTTTAGAGGGGATATAAAAAAATGCAACATTTTTAACATTGAAATTAACTCTACGCAAATCGATTAAGGGATACCTTGAATAAATTAACCTATACACATACCGCCGACCCGGCAACCTACGTCAACATATATTCCTTGACGTCATAATACATTACATTTATTCCATAAAAGAATTCCTTCGATACCATTTGCTATGGTATAAAGTAATAGAAATATCAAAATAAAGAGAAATAAGTAGAAGTGCCTGAACAACAATGAATTATAAAAGCGAATATATATATATAACTATATATCACCATAAAGAAACTTACAGGGTTCCACCACACAAGTTTACCCTTGTTCCATATATATTTACCTGTGCTTCACGGCTAAATTTGCGTTTTATACATATCTCTATAATTTTCTTATATCTAAATCTAAAATTATACAATATACAATATACAATATATATATATATATATATATATATATATATATATATATATATATATATTACGAGACCTGACAATACCAGCCACATCAACTTTAACTGACTTCTTAATTCGAGCGTCCGTGAGAAACCGGTGCAACAGCACCTTCATCGCTTCTATTCGTGCTATATAGATGTCTCCCTCGCGCGACACAGCCACGCACGCACACATATAACACGCATTACAACAGAAGTCCGTACGCGCAGTAATCGTCGCGGCCACTGGCTGCGGATGTCTTGCGTCGCGGGCGCCCCAGGTGGGCAGCAGCCCGCCACCACGGGCATGTTGGCCGATCGACGGACCACACGATACTATGCCCGCGAGCACCCTAGCAATATATACCTATATATATATATATATATATATATATATATATATATATATATAGATTCCCCGGCGTTGATGGGGCGACTTCCGCGGCTCGAACAACAGCAGCAGGAGCTGCAGCAGCAACAGAAACAGCCACTCCGTACATATTGCGTGGAAGGGAAGGCGAGAGTGCAAAAGAGAAAGAGAGAGAGACTTTCACGAGGGGATGCTGCTGCTGCTGCTGCTGCTGCCATCGCTCGCCGCTGCTGTTGCATCGCGCGCGGGGAAATGATTTATGAGACCGGCTCCAGGTACAGCGGGCCTCTGCCCCATTCGCCTCTCTTGTTCTGCTTCTCCGTTTCTTTATTCTCTCCCTCCCCCCCCTCTCTCTCTCTCTCTCTCTCTCCCTCTCTCCGCTGCCACTGCTCCTCGTCGCGTTTGAGCCGGTCCATCGAACGACAGAGCGTCACGTGTCGCGGAAAAACGGCGCTGTCGCGAGCCGCCCCACCTATTTATAATGGGCCGTGCGCGCCGTCATCAGTACTATATCGAATGTTCGCGGGGTCACGCGGACGCCCGAGTAACGCAGGCCCGGTTTCCGCGTTAGCGCGCGGTACCGCACGCGCCGGCGGCGTATTGTTTATTAATACTGTGCGACGCGCAAAATGGACGGATTTTGGCCCGCGGCCCTTTTTCCAATTGGCGGACGCGTCGAGGGCCCGCGTTTTAAAAGCGTGTCGCACGTCCGTAAAAAGATGAAGAGAGGGGGGGGGGGAAACAGAAATAACGATCGTGCGGCGGAGAAATGAAGACGTCGGTAAAGGAGGCGCGAAAGTTGAAGTCGAGGAGGAGAGTGAAATGGCCAAAAGTGAAGAATGCGCGCACGACAGAAGTTGGGATGAATTGTTAGAATTTTGCAAGGTAAATTTTGGCGTGTGTGAAGCCGTAAACGAAGTAATAAATTTGAAAGATCGTCTTGCTCAACTAGGGCACTATAGAATTTCTAAAAAAATTTACGACGAATTCGTTAATAAATTCACATTTTCTTTTTTCCAAAAAAAAAAAAAACAAAACATCCATAAAATTCTTAATATAATGATCGAGACATTTGACGAATGTCTGCTACGTATGAATGGTGAAAGAATAACTGTTTACAAATTTATGCAGTTGTCGAGAGTCAGCACTTTTCACACACACACACGCACGCACGCACGACACACACACGCACACACACACACACACACACACACATTTGTTTTTTATTCTGTTTATTCAAATTATCTACCTGGTTTTAAAAATAATTGAGGATCGTTATATGCGGAAAGAATAGTCGATAAAATGCTAATAAGCACCTTTTATGACCACTGATGATGAAACTGAACGACTGAACGAGAGCGCTCAAATGTTTCAAATTACTTTTACGCTTATTTGCCGATAAAAATAAATAGCAGTTATGTTGGATTAGTGCAAAGAATCGATTGACCTGTAGCTAAATTATACAAAAAATAATAGAATAATTTTTAATATTTATTAATATCCTAAATATATCTTACAAATATTAATATACTAAATAGCTAAAAAGTGTCATTATCATATTTTCTTCATAGGATTATGTGGAATTATCATTTCAACGTCCCGTAGAGGCAAATTTCTGTCGTTCCAATTTCTATTTTATTTCAATAAAATTCAAAAATTCTAATCGAATTATTTTGCAAAGGTAAAGTCAGAAATGTACTCGTTATTGTCTAAAGTAATCTCTAAAAAGGACGAACGGGCAATTCTTAAGTAATTGAAAATATACAGAAAATTTGAATACGTCGTTAAATATGAAGAAAAGCAACTAGACTTTATTAATTATTACATCCCCCGAAAATTTAAAAAAAATCTTCGTCTAGATCTACCTAATATAATACAAAATAAATCTAAATAATATAAAATACGATTTTTCAGAGATGATTATTCTTTTTTGTAATTGAATTGAGGTTCACATAAAAATTGGATCTTTGACGTTACTGCTTAAGCATCGACGAATGATTATTGTGTTTTAACTTTTACTGAGCTCTCTACATTAGACATCGATTTTTGCCGACGCCATTTATTCGTCTACGATCGATAATTTTTTATTCTTGAATTCGGCATATTTCAAAATACCGAATGTCAACTAAAATTGAAATTCAATTTTCATAAATTACCTTGACTTTTGTTCGAGACAATTTTTCTCTAAAAATACAATATCGCGATCAAAATGTTTTTAGAAGATAAAAGATATTTTTCACGTTTCTTACAACTTTTGCATGATATAAATTAAAACTTTCTGCATTTTCGTATTGTCATACTTTCTAACACAAGCGCAAAAAACAGAACGGTCTAAGGGTTTCCATGATTTTTATGTCAACACTTACGTTTATCCTCCTGGTTACTATTAAATTTTTTATCAGCGTTAAAAGAACATAAAAATCTCTATTTCTTAAATGTTTTTATGAGTATATATATATATATATATATTTTTAATATATATATTCGTATAAATTATGTTTAATTATTTATATATAAATATTCCTATAAATTATATGTATTATTCTATTGAATTGGTTTTCTGATGAAATTTTTAAATTAGAAATACTATTTCACCATAAACACGATCTTTACAACAACAAAAAATTTAGTAGAATAGAAAAAATCGCACATCAACGTCAACATCTTCCCGTATCAAATTTAACAAATTTACCCTATAATATTGGTGATCGATAGCTCAGAATCCGTGAAATTAATTTTACTTTTCAATCGTCAGGATATACATCATTTGGGCACGTTATCCAAAAAGTCAAATAGAAAAAAAAGTCCATCTTATCGCACACTTCGTTTTCGTTCCGCCCCTCTAACACAGGCTTCTATATTCGCATTCCAACACTGGCAATTTCCGCTGGCTCGCGTCCTGTGCAAAACTCTAAAAGTATCATTATACATAGAGGACCTTAACAGTCGTCCCGTAATCCGCGCGAAATTTTCATCGACCCGATATAGTCGGAACCGTGCGCGAACTGCATGCTACGCAACTCGACGTCTCGAAATGAATAATAATATAAATAATTCCGCTGGGCTGCGTGGTTAAAAAAAAAAAAAATAAAATAAAAAAAATGAGAGCGCGCAATCAAACGAATGCGAAGCGTTGTATGGTTCTCGAAGGCGTTATAATAAGCAATAATACATGGAGTATAATAGCGCGTACTGTGCGAACGACTATACAGCATAATGCGATAGGTAATATTTGTGTAAAGGTAGACGGGTGCCGCCCTTGGTATCGTGCCCGATATATATATATATATATATATATATATATATATATATATATATCTATGTAAAGTATATTTATATCATTCGATAAAGCCCAGGCGCGAGAACGGAAACCGTGCAGTTTTATACCTCCTCGGGCACATCGTATCCCTTGCGCGCGTTCGCCTTTTATCGGCGCCTATTCGCCACGATATAGGGCGTTTATTCTTAATTCGCGAAATGGTGGCAGTTAAATTGAAAATTTATACGGCCCTTAAGTAAGACGAGATGCTGGATTGATATTTTATTACAGACGAGGGATATGTCCGTATTTTATTTTAACGATACGCGAGGCAATCGTTGCGAAATCATTGGTTACAAATAATTATGATTATAGGACGAATTCGATCAGAATTTATTGGGATAATTATTGAGGGAACGAATACGGTTTACTTTGGATCGATTGTGGCAGTGATTCCCGACAGTCGTTCCTAAACATTAAAGGTAGGAACTTGGAGAAACAATGGGAACTACGAAAGTTGTTTGGCTTTGAAGATTTAAATGAATGGCAACCTTTTCGACTTAGTATTGATTATCATGTCCAAAGTTATTTAAACGCCATTCTCGATCTTTTAAATAAGCATTCTTATTGTTTACCTCGGATTCCGATTAAGCATCCAAGTTCCGGCCATAAATGACCTGGAAAGCTGATTAGAAATTAAATGCCAATTTGTCCTCAGAAAAGCAAGAAGTGCCGATTATTAAGAACCTTGGACATAATTAACGAGTTTTATGGCTAGCTTAATAGACGATCATATGTAGTTTTTAAAAAGCGATACTGGCTATAAATTCTGCCCAATCAAATTGCTTTACTAGTGCTACGCTAAAAGTTCGTAATAATCAGAATTTAGACGGCTTTGGGATGCTAAATAGTCATTTAATTTCTATAATGACATTTGTAGATCATTTTCAGTTATTTGTTAGAGTTTTATAATTTTCGGCTTTATAAGAATTCTAGAAGCCAAAAAGAGGAGTCCTTATTTATGAACTTGAATATGGCCTTTAAATCATAATGCAATTGATAAATAACGACAAGTTCATGATTATAGAATCCAGAGCCAATAAAATTTCCATATTGTTTAGAAAATCATATTTTAACGAAGCTTCTCTAAAATCAATTTTTAAAATGGTTATAAAAATTACTATTGCGATCCAAATTTGTCAGACCAATCTAGATATCGAAATATTCCACTTTCTCTCTCACTCTCTCCCTAACTCTCGTAATCCACCAAAAAACATCTATCGAGCGCGCGTATGAAAAATCCGACTTCCCGAACTGCTTTACCCCCGACGACGCGAAAATATTCCGTAGGAGGGGGCATTTTTTTTTTCGATCGCGCGCAATCACGGCCATTCCCTCCTCGCCGTTCCATCCTTCCCCGCGACGGAAGTCCGACGAAATTGTCAGAAGTTAGGTAGAGAGAATGCGTGTATATGCGTTAGGAAAAAAAAACGAGAACGCGGGCGCGCGCAAGAAAAGAAGAGGAGAGAGAGGGAGAGAGAGAGAAAGAGAGTCGAAAGGAGCGCAAGGTATCATCGGGGCCCTCGGCGCGGCTGCAAAACGCGCGCGCGCTCACGCGCACACACACTGATACACACACGTATACGTATCTGCTACCCCCCGAAATATCATCAATCATCGGGCGAGCGAGACAATCGAATCCGCAGCGCGCCCCGTCACATAAGCGAACAGCTGTTGCCCGTACGGCTCGTCTTCGCGCGACCGATGGTTCGCGCGGCGCGCATGAGCCTGCATCCTGCAGATCGCATCCCGTCCCGCGACGAAAATCCCCAGCGCGTGAGTCGCGCCACCGGCCGTCTATTAGAAAAAGAAATGTATATATATAATACGTATATAATACGTAGATACGTATACGATAAAGTTCACGAATTGCGGATATACTATATATATATATATATATATATATATATATATATATATATATATATATATATTCGATTCGGGAGCTTGTTTTGGGATACTACGCTACGTTCCAAAAACTATATGGAATCAGTCCGAATTTGTGATGATTGTCTAAATTGATATATTACATACAAATGTATTGGAATACGAGGCGGTGGCTTACATTCTGTCCCGTAATCGCCTTATTACTATGGGTTTTAACCCCGTTCCGTTTAAAGGGAGCCCCATATACGTAGAAATGGTCGACTTTCGAAAGTCAGAAATCAATTCGATTCGTAAAACCGAAGTAATATTCATGCAACGGTTTATGCATTATATATATATATATATATATATATATATATATATATATATATACACCTATATATATATATATATATATATATATATACACACTATATATTTATATTATATTATAGAAGGATATCCCTCAACGTCGCTCGGCTCAAATACTCTATGTCGCATCCTATACACTGTGTCTTGAATATAACTTTTCATCTTGAATAATGATTGCAACCTGTCTGATTCAATTTTCATATATATATATATATATATATATATATATATATATATATATATATATATATATATATACGTATATATATAGGCCGCATAATTACGACATCTAACATTATTGTAGTTGAATTGGATTTATATGTATACATACATGTGTGTGTGTGTGTGTGTGTGCGCGTGCGCTCGTGCGCGTGTAGCTGCAAAAGCATAAAAATAATAATACAAAATAAATAAATAACACTACGTTCTTTCAACAAATATGCAGATACATATACAGAGGATGTGTCAAAGGTAAGTCATCAACGTACTAAATTGGGATCCGGATGGAAAAACCTACAAATGTCAATATGAATTTTGGAAGGTTGCGAACAATTGGCTAATAAATGATTTTACGGCCGAAGATCACAATTATATTGGGATTAGTATTTGTGACGTCAAACGTATGTTAACTTATAGATTAGTATTGAAGGATTCATAAGGGGTTTTTTTATTTACTAAATTCATACATTAGAAGTATAAAGTAAGTCTTTGAATCAACGAAAGTTGTTGGTTAACAATTGGAACTACTGGTCTTTTATAGCCTACCAATAGCCCTTGGATTAAATTACGCTTCGAAGACGTCAAAATTGCAAGTAAATAAATTTCGCTGAATCAAATTTAATTCTATAGTTCTGGGATATCAATTTATTGAAAAACTCCCAGGGATCCTGTGTTAATACATATAAATTATCCTACTCTTAAGTCCATCTTGGTCGTGATTACATCATGGCCATCAAGCCCAATAGATCGTAAAACACTTTTACAAGACGTCTTGAAACTTTTTTTAAAAAATTACGAATCAATAAAATAACTATGAAGTTTAATCTATACGCGATTTTTATGAGATATTTAACACGAATTAATTATAAAAATTAAGAATGTTTTAAACTTTTTCAACCACCAAGCTGGTGACTTCTCATTGGTTGTGATTGATTGTGGCGTGCTGATGTATAGACAAGTCTTTTATTGTATAGAAATAACTCAGTGCATATAATAGTCAACAATTTTGGATTAAAGCTTCTCAGAACTAAATCATATTATAAAAAGTTATTTTTGCGTTTACTGTCTTATAAAAACCAGTCTGAAAGCAATGAAAAGTTGGGTTAAAGTTATTGACTAAACAATAAAGAAAAAAAAAAAAAAAATAACGAAAAACTAGTCAAAAATTCAGGGGCATACACTTCCGGATATAGACTGGGCGCCGAGGCTTAAGGCTATTATACCAAACTTTTTACTTTTTACTTTAACGAACGTATGCGTAAAACTTTATGAGCTGAGTTCTTTGTTTTATTATTATATTACGCGGCGAGACAAAACACTTTTCATAACTTACAGGAAGCTCTTAGCCAATGCTTTTTTTACTCGTTTCATAATTAAATTTCGTTAGACGGCGCATTATGCATTATGCATATACGCGGGCTGTTTATACAGCGTGGCGTCATTATCCGCGAGACGGATGATCACTTATTTGCCGAATTGAGGTTGTTTTAGGATTTTAAATTACCTTTTCTTTTTTAATAATCGTGCACGTTTATACGGGCGACAAAGATTACTGTCGATATTATTATATATATGTGTGTGTGTGTGTGTGTGTGTGTGTGTGTGTGTGTGTGTGTGTGTGTGTGTGTGTGTGTGTGTGTGTGTGTGTGTGTGTGTGTGTGTGTGTGTGTGTGTGTGTGTGGTGTGTGTCTGTGTGTCGGTGTTGTTTTGCTAATATAGCGCTCAAGAGCCCTTCAACCACAGTCATCCCGCGAGGGTTACTTCTGGAACACCTCGTATGCGCGAGGTCGCAGCGCGCTGCAACGAATCGCATATAAACGATACCATGTACACGCGGATTTCGATGGGTCGGAAAGGGGTTGAGGGGGGGAGGGTTGTGGGGGGTGAGGGCGCGCGGCTGCAAAGGGGTGGAGGATCGGATCCTTCCGCCCATCGGGGCAGCCGCGCGTCGCCTCGCATCATATCGTTTTTCTCAGCCATCAAAAGAGAGGACGGCCGACAACGCTTCCTCCCTCTCTCTCCCCCACACGCCCTTCCTCTCTCTCTTCTCTCTCTCTCTCTCTCTCTCTCTCTCTCTTTCCCTCGCCGCTCGTACCGCCGATATCGTCGGCCTGTATACGCGCCGACCCGCGCCTCTTGCCCGTGCCTTTCATAAATAACTTTCGTATATTACGAAAGCCGGGCGGAGAGACGGAGGAGCGGCGGAGCTGGAGGAGGGAGAGAAAAAAAATAAAATTTCAATATTACTTCTGATGGGCAGAGAGAGAGAGAGAGAGAGAGAGAGAGAGATTCGGCCTAGTGTATCTGTATATATATATATAGACGCGGCCGCGCGGCGATATTACGTGGACGTGTGATAGATAGACGAGCGTTATTGTCTTTATAAAAACATAACCATTTGTTTTAGAGAGCTCGTCCTCCTCTCTCTCTCTCCTCCTTCCCATTATTAAATGCGAGAGAGAGAGAGAGAGAGAGAGAGAGAGAGAGAGGAGGGAGAGAGAGCGTGCATATAGAGGTAGGTGATCGCTCGCTTTATACTTTGCCCGCGCGCGCAGCGACCGACTCTTCATAACTGATCTCCTTCCCGCCCTCTTTGCTGCTCCCCCCCCCTCGCCCCTTCCATCGATGTAACTTCCTTAGCGCGAAAGCCGATTTTTCAATTTTGACGTATTTACCTCCTGGCTCTTCGACGTTTGCTTTCGACTGTATAATCGGACGCCTTATATATTGAATTATCTTGGGGGGGAAAAAGTGTTTCGACATTAAATATACTTTTGTTCGACGAGGAGCGCTTTATTGCATATTTTATGAAATAAAATCCATTATTGTATTTTTGTACAATGTTCGAGCTACGATAATATGTAAATTAATCTCGCGACTGATGTAAGCGAATAGAAGCGAATTAAATTCGTACTTGTGAAACATTACGCACGCACATTTTTCTATTCGGTGATTTTTTTTTTTAAGCGTATAATATTATCGTTTTCATAAGCGTTACTATCATGCGCAAAGAAAATTTTCTGATCTTGAAATTCACCTTGAAAGTGATCTCGATGTTTGATTCTGGATCGGTCTTTTTCTCTCTTGGAAACTCTCTTTTCGAATATGAATTCCAAAGTTGGTAAAATGTGCGTAAAAAAATTGTTTTTATAAAAAAATCCCTGAAAAAAGAAACAGCCTTTCCCAAATCGGCTATAGCTCAGTCCCCACTATCATTTATCAGTGTCGTCCAATAGGATACCAATTGCACTTAAAAGTCAGCGAGGGCCGTGTAGGTCGCTAATACTTTTCATTGTTTTATTAAAGACTTTCATTCGATTTGATCGATGAATTATTCACTTGTATCTAGTAAGTGTAAAGGTTTCGCGCGTTAGCCACTTATATATGACAAATTGTCAAAATCAAGGAAACAATAGAACGCAATTTTCATATAAGAATACAATTAGTAGAATTACCTTTAATGTGCATAAATATGGATTTTATGGTAATGATGCGATAGATATAGGTGGTAAAGCGTCAAGTGTCGTCATGGCAAAAATTTTAACCGATCCTACAATTTGTTTACCTTGAAACAAAGGCTAACAAGAAGACACATTTTTCACGTATTTTCGCATTTGAAAGCTTATAATTACATTTAATGATTTTTAATATATATACAGACAATTCGATCATAATATTTATCATATGACATTTAGCTAGAAATTCGTAGAAATATATTTATTCGTTAATCGAATGAATTTCCCGCTAAAAATATTTCACATGCACCGAAAAAGCAGCTTGCAAAGAATTATTTAGTAAAAAATAAGTAATAAATAATTGCAACTGCTGTTCTAATTTTCATATATATGTATATATGAAATATATATTATGATGATTTTATTGAACAGTAAAGAAAAAGATGGGGACGTGCTCGCATTCATATTTTCATTAGTCAGCGGATGAAATGAAGATCTTGGCGAAGGATTCAAGAAAGAAAGTCTCCTCGTGATACGAGGTGCGGGGAGGGGAGAATGAAAAATTTAGAGGTCGAGTAAGAGCGGGATGGGGCACGGAGGAGGTGGGGGGGTGGGACAGCAATGAAAATGTGAAAGCTCGCTGGCCAGAATTATTTAATAATGTCATGGTTTTCTCCCCATTATTCTCTCCTAGAGCGTTTCTATCTTTCTCAAACGGTCGGGCCTCGCTCGCGCGCGCCATTTAATTAAATGTCCAAGAATTTTATTTCACTCGTCTACTCCGCGCGTCGTCCCGCTTCAGATCTGCCAAGCCAATTTCACCTGCTCCGGATTATTAATCGTCACTCACTCTGGCATCCCCCCTCCTCCCCTCATCCCCCCTCTGTCCTCTCTCTCTCTCACTCTCCCACCCTCTATCTCTCTTTGGTTGTCACGGTTATTTTAGCTTTTCGAATGGACCGCGAGTTTTTAATGATTTTTATAATAAGCGCAGGTTTTTCTAAAACAACAACAATGCACGTTCGCGTAATCGGTAAGGCAATTTTTTAAAAATTATTCACTACTTCGGTTGTTTGTCAAAGCGATGCGCGTGACATTTTGACGGGAAAACCTCTAAGTTCGCATATATGACATTTGTATCGATTTTGTGTGGGGAAATCTCAAGTCGGTAATGCAGTTACCCTCGTCGGAAAATTCCTTTACCTGAGGCGAGACGGTGAATTTAGTATAGGCTTTGAAACTAGAGATAGCGCTACCGGAGTGAATTGGGTGTTCATGAAATTATGATATTTAATACTTTTTTAATACGTCAACCTACGTTCTGAAATTGAACAATTTCAAAAATTGTTAGGTTAAATTTTCACAATCTTTAAATTCTTATTAAAGCTGTTTAAGCTAATACTCTAATTATCAATACTAATATGTTATATATATATATATATATATATATATATATATATATATATAATTCATATATATATGAATTATATTCAATACATTAAATTTAATATAAAATTAATTTGACTATACTTCATAATGTTCATTAAATAAAAAAAACCTTTTTACTAGTTGGAACTTGATTCGAAGCGGCATTACAAATTTTCTTTATGTAGAAGATAAAGGATTCATGATTTTACATATTTGTATGAAACTACATTTATGACATTCGGTGTTCATAGTAAATCGGATAAACAATCTCATTTTACCTATGAACAAAGAAGAAACTAGAATAAGATAGATTTACTAAATTTTGAATAGTAAAAACTACACTACAATCCCGGATTCATGGTCCTGAAAGTAAAAAGAAAAAAGTACCAATCATTATACTGCAAGTGTTCCCAATATATTTACACTGATATAAAAGGAGGCTCGCAGATAAATGACGGATTGAGCGAATGAACTCCAAAACTTACTCATCAATGTACAGTTTTAGGTGCAAATTATCTTCCGGTCTCAATATACGGTAGTTTTTGTTTCAAATGAGTACGTCTTGTTAATTCGATTCAATTAAAAGATTATGTAAAATACAAATTCGTATTTATAAGACCGCGATTTCGATGAAAGAATACAATTTTAAGCAGAAAACTTATAATAAAGTTATTCTAACCAAGTGTAGCTTTTAGTTATATTGTCAATTTATTGAAGTTCGCCTGAATTTCTTACGTTACCATTTCACATAACGTGCTTGGAATAATTTATGTAATTTTCGATAAGAGTAATCTAAAAACTGCATTGGATGTTTGGCATCAATATTCAACATATACTTGGCATATGTTATAGGTTTATTAAAACTTT